>CM076851.1:73414431-74014431 GCA_039519185.1 Astragalus membranaceus
AACACCATCTGATTTATTGAATCAAAATGGTCGTCACGATGCACATGCCCACTACTATTCGAACCACCCCTTGTATAAAGATCGTGGTTCACTTCTCCGTGTTCAGTCCAAATCCAATAGCCTGGTTGAAATCCATGTCGGTACAAGTGAAGCCTAACATTAGCTGGCGTAGATTTCTTCCTACACTTGCATTTTCTACACGGACAAATTATCCCTCCGTCAGATATATAAATGGGTAGCTTCCTGGCCCTCTTCACAAAGTTTTTAACACCACGAACAAACACATTTTTCAAGCCGTGCCTATTAGCATTTGTCCTATTATACATCCAAGTACGATCCATTTTCTATAAGGCAAACACTTAACTTGTCAAATACTAAATAAGTTAGAAAAATACAAATCACTAAATTCAAGGAAACACTTTCACCTATGTGTAAAACACAATACACTCACATAACTCAACAAATTGTTGTAAAGCACATTTACCATTCAACCATCCAGAAACCAATATCATTTGCTGAATAAAAACTCTTGAGCAACTATGTCCTAATTTGCAAAAAATCAAACCATACACAAATCGATAGCAATATATTCCTATCAAAGTTAATTTGCTAATGTAGCGACCGAAAAATCCGGGCGAGGATACCTCGAAGGTTCAAAAATGAAGCCGCCACCAAAGTTTAGTTTAAGGGCAAACATTGGAAAATCCCTTTTGGAATGGATAAGGGTCCTTGAGACCAGATAAGGGTTCGGAAGTCGGTTATGCGTGGGGAAGGTGTTAGCACCCCACGACATCCTTCCTAATGAAGGTTACCTGCTAACTAGTTGTAGGAAAAAAATGTTAATTTTGAAAATGTTAATTTTTACCCTTTTATTGAAAGAAAAAGACTTAATAAAAAATTTAGTTTTTTGTGCTTGACAGGAGTGGGCCCCTGCTCCTACGTATCTCCAGGTGCGATGGAGAAATCAAAGCTACGTAGTTCTTGGTGTAGAAAATGTTTGTTGGTTGGTATTTTTTTTAATATAGGGGTTTTAGGACTGTGATCTGTGTTGAAGGACCACTGGGGGTCTGAAGGAGCGCTGGGACTCTGAAGGGCCGCTGAGGGCTGAAGGAGCGCTGGGGCTCTGAAGAACCACAGTTCACTTATCCTAAAACGATGACTAACCCGACCGTACGACCGACTTAATCCCCTACTTTGAAAATAAGTTTTTTTAATTTTTGAAATGAAAGAGATGTGTTTGTATTTTTTTTAATTTAGAAATTATTTATTTTAAATAGGGATTTTAGGACCTGATCCGTAACGGTTCATTAGTGGCCTAAAAAGCAGACTAACCCGACTGTACAGTCGAATTAATCCCCTATTTATATTTTTGAAAAAATAAAATAATTTGTGTATTTAAAAAAATTAATGACGACACTAACAATTAATAAAGAGTAAAGTTAATAAATAAATAACTATACATATAAATGAATAAATAATAAATAATTATTTACATAGATAAATAAACAACCTAAATAATAAATAAGTATGTACATAAATAAACAGTATACAGAATAAATAAATATGTACAAAAATAAATAAATAAATAAATAAATGCAAAACTAACCTCAAGCTGATCAATGCGATCAACGCCGAAACAGACCGAGCAATCTGACCATATCAACCGCGAACTGGACTCCTATCTGGTCCGTTTTCATCCAAAAATCGCCAAGTAAAGGACCTCAACGGCCCTCCCAAAAATAACTAAAGACGGGCTTTTAATCTAATGGACTGCAAAAGCTAGCCCAAAAAAGTTAAAGACAGACTTTTAATCTAATGGACTGCAAATGCTAGCCCAAAAGATCACTTACCCCATCAATCACCCATGTCCATAGCCTTTGCATCTCCATCTATTTTATAGCCAAAGGCTAGGTAGTTCTTGTTTCTCCCAAGCAATGTGGGACTAAAACAACATAGAAAAAGCAATTTTCGTTTTTCTCAAACCAGCCTTCGTAAAAGTGTGATTTTAAATTTTTTAACCGTTGGATCATCTTTGTTTTTTGACACAAGGTTCGCGAGACATCCATCTTCACTTCTACCGTTCGGATCGTCGAAATGAGGTCTGAGGAGAGAGAAATTGCCTTCGCAAAAGTAGAAAAAACAACTCCCGTTTTTCTCAAACCAGCCACCGTACAAGTGCGATTCTGGATTCGTTAACCGTTGGATCGTTTTCGTTTTTTGACACAAGGTTCGTGAGACATCCATCTTCACTTCTACTGTTCGGATCGTCAAAACAAGGTCTGAGGAGAGAGAAATTGCCTTCGCAAAAGTAGAAAAAACAACTCCCGTTTTTCTCAAACCAGCCACCGTACAAGTGCGATTCTGGATTCGTTAACCGTTGGATCGTTTTCGTTTTTTGCCAGAAGGTTTTTGAGACATTCATCTTCACTTTCACCGGTCGGATCGTCGAAATGATGTCCGAAGAGAGAGAAATCACCTTTGCAAAGTAGCTGCAGTTTTGGATACTTGGTTTATTTTTGTATTTTTTGTAACTTTGGCATTCTTGGGCCAAGTCATGTACATGGACATTCTCCTTTTTTGTAATAATAATTTTTTATTGCACCTCCCCTTTTTTATTTTCTTTTGTAATTTGTATTATTTCTTATCTATTTTATTTTTTATTTTCGTTTTTTAATTAAAGATATTGTAACAAGAAAAATAAATTAAATCTACTATGTAATTTTTTGTGTTAGCATATTTTTTTTATTTTTGTTTAACCACTAAAAAAAGTAATAACAACGCAAAATTAGTAAATTAGCGCAAAATGACCTATTCGAGGGATTAGGAATCAAATATACGCGAAAAACTTTTTTTTGGATTTTTTTTAATTAGCCGGACAAAATTAGGGTATGACAGCTGCCCCTTTTTATTTATATTCCGTAGATAAACTGAAAGGTTTTCATAGTAGGAATAGAAATAAAGATAAGACAAATGCTAATTTTGTCCTCTTAGTAGAAAAGTGTAGAGTTTGAGAATTAACAGAGAACGGTTAACACTCGGGGCACCGACGAGAAAGGAATAAAGAAGGAGCACTGGGGCTCTGAAGGAGCACTGGGGCTCTGAAGGACCGCTGGGGGTCTGAAGGAGCACTGGGGCTCTGAAGGACCACTGCGGGTCTGAAGGATCGATGCCCTGAAGTATCGGCATAATGATCTGAGGGTCTAATTCGCAGTCGATGCTTGGCGCATGGATTTGAATTAAACTGAAGGACCGGTGGGTCTGAAGGGCTGCCTGGGCCTGATGGACCAAAATGGTCTGATGGACTGCAACTAGCTATGGTACTAATAAAACAGTCAGAGGGTGACTTACGTCGATGCGGCCGTGAGGGTCAAGATCAGATCTAGAACTGATATGTTGACCACGAAGGATGTCCACTATGTCTTAGGCAGACATAGCTAATCTGAAGGACCTCTGGGGGTCTGAAGGATCCGCCGCGCTCAGTGGCGACGTCAAGATCTGATGGTAGAGTTCGAAGCCGTCGTTTTGACGTGTTAATTCGAACTGAACTGAAGGACCAAACTGGTCTGAAGGATCTATGCTAGACTCTGTGCTAACACTGCGATCTGGTGTTTGATATAAGATTCAACGCTTGTCGCATTGACTTAAGAAGTGGAAGTAATTAGGATCGACACTTGAAGTCGATTAGAGAGCAACGGGTCATATGCCTATAATGTATGCGTCTGTAATGATTGATTTTAAGTGGAATGAATGAATGTAATGAGTTTTTTTATTTGCCTTTTTTGTTTTTTTCTTCTTTTCCTTTTTTTTTGCTTCTTTTCTTGGTACATGATAAATGTATGAAATGCGAATGATGCAAATGTAATGCTTTGATGCAACTGCTATGGTGGATGAAGGAAGACACATGAATGCATAATTTGTGATGTAACAAAAATAACTTTTCTTTTGGGCAACGATGAGACCGGCACTTAGCACGCCTGTCGAAGCAAACAATGTCATGCATGTAATGTGATGAATGTGCAATGATTGATATCTGGTGGGATGATGAATGAAATGGGTATACCATGGGTGTTGAACCTGATGGAATGAGAAAATCTACAAACGGTTGTATGTGGATGCAGATAAGATATGAATGCAATTGTACTGCTTAGATGCAGGTGCTACGATGAAATGCATGGTTGCATGTGGAATGATTTATGCTATGATTGCTTTCCTTTTTTGCTCTTTTTTTAGTATATGATGTAAGTATATGAACGAATGAATGCGCGAATGTAATGCTTAGATACAAAAGTTGTGGTAGATGCATGGCTTGATGTTGGAATAAAATGTATGGTGCAATGACTTATGATATGGTTTATTGGTGATGCAGAAATATTTTTTGCAATGATGAGAAATGAGACTTTTGATGCGAGAAGCAGAGGGGTGAAAATTCCGAAATCATCATTTATTGGAAAAATTGAATTTGATTTGAATTCAAACTTTGGTAATCTCAATGTTGTTATTCCCGGACACTGATGTGCAAAAGTATTTGATTGCATTTGCAAGCTCCTTCACATTGTTCTTTCGTTATGGTGTCCCATGATGGCTGAATTTTAGGTCCACAAAGTTAACTACGTGAGTTTTCAACTTCACATTATTTACTTGCGCTTTCCCTCTTTGAAGCATTGTTTAGCAAATATGCATAATAGTGCAAATATGAATGAATGAGTCAGTTAACTTGGTTCTTGATCCAGGGTATGACAGATATGACACGTGACAGGTTTTTTGCCAAAGTCAGGAAAGGTAGGCTTGCCCCAATCCGAGAAATGTAGGACTACCCCAATTTAGAGTTGATGACGGTGGGTGCATAACTTGTCCCTGTCTAGTGGTGACAATAGCTAGGGGTGTAGTGGATGATGAATTGGGAACGCCATGACTTTGGAATGAAGGGTGGCAGGCGAAAGATTTTGTCTCAACCCACGACGTTTGGTGTTGCCCCAATCTTGACGAGAGCAAGGTTTCCCCGACTCGAGTTTGCAAAAGGCTGTATTTAGCATGGTGGGTTGAGAAATTGCCCCGGTGTGGTCTCATATGGATATGAATATGACGAGGGGATGAGATGGGTGTAGGGCGGATTTCCCCGACTTTAGGAGGAGTGAAGGGTGACGGGATTTCCCCACTTTGGAATGGTATTTCAAATGATTGCTTCTAGTGGGGTTGTGAAAGGTGACTGAGTTTGAGGTATATGAATGGGATGGATGCCGGACATTGCCAAGTTCAAGAAGCATGAAAGGTGAAAGGTATGCCCCACTTTGTGATCTAGGTGATGGTCCTAGTCCAAACTTTTGGCCCTTTGAAGGTGACTCCCACAGACTATGATAATCCTGAGTTTTCGATACGATGAAAATTTCAATTGGTGATCACTAAACCTTGTCTTGATATCAGTGCGATTTGAATGAATATTGGAGTGCAAGCCCTTTGGGTTTTTTTATTTTTTTCTTTCTCTTTTTTTTATCCTCTTTTTTTGATTTTTTTTTTGAGCAAATATATTGTAAATAAATAAACTTACTCATCCTAAAATTAAATCTTTGAGAAAACGAAAACAATCAATCATTGATCAGCATGGACTCGTTAGGGTTGTAACATGGCCCGTGGTTAGGGGTTTATGAAAGAAGGGTTTGTAATGTGGTTACATGTTATGGGTAATGTGGTCAATGGTTATGGGCTTGTGGAGCATAGACTCAAATGGGCTCAGAGAGGTGTTTGATGGTTTATTGATACAATGACCTTTTTAAAAAATAAATAGGTTCAGAGAAGTGTTAACTTGAGGTCAATGATTTGGGTTTTGTGGAATATCTTCTGTGTTCGGTGGTATTATGTATCAGCTCACAATTTCTACTGCTTTTGCTTTTTCTTTTTGAGGATTTTTTTTTTCAATCCTCTTTTTTGAATTTCACTTTTTGTGATTTTTCTTTCTCTTTTTTTTAGTAGAGTGAGTTGATAAAAGCGACACATCATTTTTTATGTGGACATGATCATTGTCTAGGGTGACTGAAAGATTTTTTGATTTTTTTTACTCAAAGTGGTAGTAAAGAACCTTTTTTTTAGGATACGGGAAGACAACCAAACTTCATTTCAAATCATGATTGCTTGTTTTTCTCAAAAATTAATTCAAGGACCAAAAATTATTTATTTTTATATATCTGCTCTTTTTCTCTTTATTTCTTTTATTTGCCCTAATTTTTGCTTAGGCTGCTCTTGCGAGTTTTCAACCTAACAGGCTTATTTGATTTTTTTTGCAAAGGACTTACATCAAGGAAATACAATGTTTACAAGATATCTAGTGATCACAAATTTGCCCCAGCATGGGGACCTAAAGTGTTAGTTTATGAAATTTCATCATTGGGAACCAACCAAATAGTTGACTAGGTACTTGTGGAGAACATGCACCTTATGGGATGGTCGGGGTGGGACTGGACATGAACAAAGGATGATGATAGGATGGAAAGATGTGGACACTGACTGACTCAAACAAGAGTAAATGCGTATTGCATACAAGTTCACTATACGAATGCTTCACAGAGAGTTAACATAATTTGCGACATGATAGAAGAAATTTTTGATAACACATCAGTTAACAAAATAGACCATTTGGATCATTTATCATGGGACTGATGAGATGCATCGTTTTGCTGAAGAAAATTGTGAACGAGCTGCAAACAGTGAATAACTTCCTTTTTTTGAAAATTGGGTGTCTAAAAAAACCTTGAGTTTGTAGCTAATCTAAACTTTTCCAAAGAAGAATAATCAATTTCGCCTCATCTCATCAATTTTTGAAAAAAATATGCTCATGGTTTTTTTTATAGAAAATGAGACAAAATGTGATAGATGAACTGATACATGATGATGGACGTGGATGATGAAGATGTAAGTGCATGAAATACATGTAATTGTTTGACTCCCGTGACATCTAAGATGTTCAAAGGAATAATTATTTTACAGGATTTTGGTTTTTAAGAGACAATGCAGCTTGTAACAGGTGCAAAGTTTCTCATTGATGCTCAATGATGCATGAAAAGAGTGATGACATGTTTTTTGTTTTTTTTTCTCCTAGAAAACGACACATGCAGTGAAAAATGATTGTTTGATTCTAACGAAATGCTATGTCAAGTATGCAAAGAAACAATTATTGTAAATGACTTTGTAACATGATAATGATGCAAGCATTTTTCAATTGATGATGAATGATGAAAGAATAATGAAATACTGTTACGTTTTTTTTCTCCTTTTTTTTGGAATGTAACGTATGAATGAACACATGATGATGGATATGTACAATGAAAATGCAAATGTATGGAATGCATGGAGGAACTGATCACTTGAAGGGACCAACGACTTTATTCTATTATGAATGCATGATATATTTTTTTTAAAAAAAAAAAATTAAATATGCGTATGCAATGGGGATAATCAAATTACATGCCTCCCCATGTCCTAATGCATGAATAAACACATGGTGATAGATATGCATGATGAAAATGCAGATGCAAATGCATGAAATGCGCGCATGAATGATCACTTAAAAAGACCAGTTACTCTAAATGATTTTTTTTTTGGGGGCAATGCAGCATGTGACTGATGCAGGGCCTCATTTATGTATCAAAAATAATGACATAATTTTTGTGAAATGATGCATGCTGAAACGGGGAATGAAATGACGTATGAATGATCGATGAACCAGCGGTTTTTTATTTATTTATTAGGATGAGTGAAATGATGTATGAATGATATGTTTTTACAAGCATCTCATGATGTTGCAAATGATGAAATGTCTACATTATTTGATGATGATTTTTTGTGAATGGAAGTGCATGCTAAATGAGATATTCCGATGTTTACCACAATTTTTTTAATTGTGCTCGTGGTTTTTTCTATTATCTCCTTTTTTAGAGAAAAAAATTGCATGAATGAACAAATGATGTTGCATGATGCAGATGCATGGCATGTGAATGATCACTTGAAAATATTGACTACCCCAGATGATTTTTCGGAGGCAATGTAATATGATGATGAATGATGCGAGAAAGGAGCATTATGTTTTTTATTTTTTATTTTTTTTGGAAATGATGCATGCATGCTAGATGGCTAAATGCATTTGAAGTGATTAGGAATGAAGAACTTTTTGTTTTTCTATGATGCATGAAGAGGAGTAATGAATATAACGTTTTTTATAAAATATATTTTTCTATATGAGTATGCAAGATGATGCAAGTTGGACAAATATACAGTGTTTTTTTTTCCTTAGGATGATGATATGCATGTCGGTACCATGAGAACTAAATGTATATGAAAACAAGTGATTTCGTTCTATTATGAATGCATGGTAATTTTTATTTTGTAGCAAAATATGATGTCACGATGACGGGTATGTATGAAAAATGTAAATGCATGTATGCACGAAGAAATAAATGTTTGATCCTAATGCAATTATTTTTATTTTTCAAGAGGTAGTGCAACATGTATGCAGACTCTTATTTTTAATTCATTGGATGACGAATGATACAATTATAATGAAATGATTTTTTTTGTTTTATTTGGGAAAATGATACACGGTGCATGCTAAATGAGATGCTAATGTTATACGGCTAAAAATTGCTTTTTTTTATGCGAGGAAATAAAATGCATGACACCCGCAGTGATTTTTTTAATGCATGGAAAGAAAAGAAAGCATGATGCTTGACATGATTTTGAATGTTTTTCTTTTTTTTTTTTTTTGAGAAGGGAAACCAGACGCATAAGTGTTGACGAACCAACTTGCTCTTTCGCTCTGATTTTTTTTACATGGATGAATGTGTGCATGAATGTGCATGAAATGCAAATGTATGATTTCGTGTTACGCCGGGGAAATTGTAAGTTTCTGTTTGACGCCGAACTGAAAGAAACTTACGATCTATTAATGCAAATGTTTGATCCATCTTGGCAGAAAGAAAGTCTTACAATTCCCCTGGGTCATAGAAATGTATGAAAAATGAAATGTTAATGTGCAATAAATTTTTTTTTATCCTATGCAAAAAGGAAAAGGTAAAAGTGCATGAGGTATGCGAAAAAAATAAATTGTCAAAATAACATATGATTTTTTTGAAATTTTTTCTTTTAAGAAGACTGGGAAAACGTATCAGTGTTTGTTTAAATGCAGGGATATGAGGCTCCTTTGTGTCCTACGAGGGTTCCTTAGAGAATAGGTCTAGGGCTTGTCTGTTAGGTGAACCTTTCAAAGGGTAGCTCTACAAGGTCCTAATAGGGTTCCTAGAGCCAATGACCCCGTTCGAGAACGCTAGCCACAACAATAGGCAAGCTATTAGAAGTGATAGCACCCTCGAAGGGACCAAACTCTAGGTGAGACTTTCGTAACCACCGAGCTGGACGTACATCCAGAGGGCCATTACTACGCAGTCTCGTTCTAACTTAGTTTATGCTCCAGTCCGGGTATAGGACCATTCTCATGTGTGTGCAAAAGTGTGATAGTGGAGTGTGTGAAGGAGCAAAATATCAGGAATACCCCCCAAGCTGCAAAAAAAACAAATACACATACAACAATAATAGTTTTCTACCCTAAGGTTTATATACATAAAAGAATATAATTGGCAATAAAATAAAATAATAATCACATATACAAACATAATGGTCTTCTATCCTAAGGTTTACATATCACATAAAAATAATATAATATGCAAGAATAAAAAGACAAAAGGATGGGGTAAAAATAAACATTAAATCAACAATTAATCCTACAACTAATTAGACTAGGCTTGACTCTCTAAAATGTCCCCAGTGAAGTCGCCAGCTGTAGCGACCGAAAAATCCGGGCGAGGATACCTCGAAGGTTCAAAAATGAAGCCGCCACCAAAGTTTAGTTTAAGGGCAAACATTGGAAAATCCCTTTTGGAATGGATAAGGGTCCTTGAGACCAGATAAGGGTTCGGAAGTCGGTTATGCGTGGAGAAAGGTGTTAGCATCCCACGACATCCTTCCTAATGAAGGTTACCTGCTAACTAGTTGTAGGAAAAAAATGTTAATTTTGAAAATGTTAATTTTTACCCTTTTATTGAAAGAAAAAGACTTAATAAAAATTTTAGTTTTTTGTGCTTGACAGGAGTGGGCCCCTGCTCCTACGTATCTCCAGGTGCGATGGAGAAATCAAAGCTACGTAGTTCTTGGTGTAGAAAATGTTTGTTGGTTGGTATTTTTTTTAATATAGGGGTTTTTGGACTGTGTGATCTGTGTTGAAGGACCACTGGGGGTCTGAAGGAGCGCTGGGGCTCTGAAGGGCCGCTGAGGGCTGAAGGAGCGCTCGGGCTCTGAAGGACCACAGTTCACTTATCCTAAAACGATGACTAACCCGACCGTACGACCGACTTAATCCCCTACTTTGAAAATAAGATTTTTTAATTTTTGAAATGAAAGAGATGTGTTTGTATTTTTTTTAATTTAGAAATTATTTATTTTAAATAGGGATTTTAGGACCTGATCCGTAACGGTTCATTAGTGGCCTAAAAAGCAGACTAACCCGACTGTACAGCCGAATTAATCCCCTATTTATATTTTTGAAAAAATAAAATAATTTGTGTATTTAAAAAAAATAATGACGACACTAACAATTAATAAGGAGAGTAAAGTTAATAAATAAATAACTATACATATAAATGAATAAATAATAAATAATTATTTACATAGATAAATAAACAACCTAAATAATAAATAAGTATGTACATAAATAAACAGTATACAAAATAAATAAATATGTACAAAAATAAATAAATAAATAAAATAAATAAATAAATGCAAAACTAACTTCAAGCTGAGCAATGCGATCAACGCCGAAACAGACCGAGCAATCTGACCATATCAACCGCGAACCGAACTCCTATCTGGTCCGTTTTCATCCGAAAATCGCCAAGTAAAGGACCTCAACGGCCCTCCCAAAAATAACTAAAGACGGGCTTTTATTCTAATGGACTGCAAAAGCTAGCCCAAAAGAGTTAAAGACAGACTTTTAATCTAATGGACTGCAAATGCTAGCCCAAAAGATCACTTACCCCATCAATCACCCATGTCCATAGCCTTTGCATCTCCATCTCTTTTATAGCCAAAGGCTAGGTAGTTCTTTTTTCTCCCAAGCAATGTGGGACTAAAACAAGATAGAAAAAGCAATTTTCGTTTTTCTCAAACCAGCCTCCGTAAAAGTGTGATTTTGAGTTTTTTGACACAAGGTTCGCCAGACATCCATCTTCACTTCTACCGTTGGATCATCTTTGTTTTTTGACACAAGGTTCGCGAGACATCCATCTTCACTTATACCGTTCGGATCGTCGAAATGAGGTCTGAGGAAAGAGAAATTGCCTTCGCAAAAGTAGAAAAAACAACTCCCGTTTTTCTCAAACCAGCCACCGTACAAGTGCGATTCTGGATTCGTTAACCGTTGGATCGTTTTCGTTTTTTGACACAAGGTTCGTGAGACATCCATCTTCACTTCTACCGTTCGGATCGTCGAAACGAGGTCTGAGGAGAGAGAAATTGCCTTCGCAAAAGTAGAAAAAACAACTCCCGTTTTTCTCAAACCAGCCACCGTACAAGTGCGATTCTGGATTCGTTAACCGTTGGATCGTTTTCGTTTTTTGCCAGAAGGTTTTTGAGACATTCATCTTCACTTTCACCGGTCGGATCGTCGAAATGATGTTCGAAGAGAGAGAAATCACCTTTGCAAAGTAGCGGCAGTTTTGGATACTTGGTTTATTTTTGTATTTTTTGTAACTTTGGCATTCTTGGGCCAAGTCATGTACATGGACATTCTCCTTTTTTGTAATAATAATCTTTTATTGCACCTCCCCTGTTTTATTTTCTTTTGTAATTTGTATTATTTCTTATCTATTTTATTTTTTATTTTCGTTTTTTAATTAAAGATGTTTTAACAAGAAAAATAAATTAAATCTACTATGTAATTTTTTGTGTTAGCATATTTTTTAATTTTTGTTTAACCACTAAAAAAAGTAATAACAACGCAAAATTAGTAAATTAGCGCAAAATGACCTATTCGAGGGATTAGGAATCAAATATACGCGAAAAACTTTTTTTTTGGATTTTTTTTAATTAGCCGGACAAAATTAGGGTATGACAGCTAATAACTTATATATCAAAAGAAACATGAACAAAACACTGTCCACAAAATCAACAAAACTGATCAACAAAGGAAAATCAACATACACAAAATACACAAAATCTATTTTGAGGAACCCTATCAACAAAACACTGTCCAGTAAACCCTAAAATCAAAATACACAAAATCAAAAAAACTGTTAATACAGAAACCAAAATATATTTCACTTTTAATACAGAAAAAAACTGTCAAAAAAACTGTTAATAGAGAAACCAGAATATACAGAAACCACAAAATATATATTTGTCAAAAATATATATTTTGAGAGAGATAGAGTGAGAGAGAGAGAGAACGAACCGTGAGAGAAGAAATTTCACTTTGGTTCCTTGGAGTGAGAGTGAGGCGGCGCATGGTGAGAGTGAGGCGGCGCACAGTGAGAGTGAGGCGGAGGAGAGGTGACCGGAACGTGAGTGACCTAGAAAACCAGAATAGAGTAAAATGAAAAAAACGAAAATGGTGAAAATGAAATAGAAACAGGTGGAGAGACTACTAACCTGCGAGAATGGATGGCGGCGCACGGTGGTTGCTGTTTGCGAGGACGGATGGCGGCGCACGGTGTTGAGGAGAATGAGGGCGTAGGTGATGTTAGGGTTTCGCCGAAGTTGAGGAGAATGAGGGCGTAGGTGAGGCGATTGGCGAGGGAGTTTGGAGGTGGAGGTGAGGTGGGGGTGATTGAGAGTGAGGGACGGAGGAGAAACGACGATGAGATGAGAGTGAGGGACGATGAGATTAGGCATGGCAACGGGGCGGGTCGGGGACGGGTTTGGCATTCCCCGTCCCCGCCCCTACCTCTATCGGGGTCGGGTTTTGCATCCCCCAACCCCGTCCCAAACAGGGTCGGGTTCCCCGCGGGTACCCGTTTTCGCCACAATTTATAGGAAAAATACAAAAAATATATTTATAATAATTAATAAAATAAAATAATAATAATTATACAATGATAAAATAAAGTTAAAAGTATTAAAATAGATTTTTCTATAGGAAATAGATCAAAATTAAAAATAAACAAAATTTATGAAACAAAATGAATGAGTAAATATGCATATAATAAAATAAAATAATTAATTGATGTTTTGTCGAGCGGGTTCGGGGCGGGGACGGGGTGGGTATCGACATCCCCGAACCCAACCCCGTCCCCAGTCAAAGCGGGTTTTCCCCGTCAAACTCGGGGCGGGGTCGGGTGGGTACCCGCGGGTTCGGGTTATGTTGCCATGCCTAGATGAGATATGAGAGTGAGACGGTGTGAGAGTGTGAAACTGAGAATTGGTAAAGTAACATAGGTAGCGTCGGCCAGTCCGACGCTAAGGATAATATTTAAAAATTGGAAGATTAGCGTCCGCCAGATCAAGATTAGCGTCTGCCATAGCCGACGCTAATATTTTTTTTCCAACAGAAAAAAAATTCGTGTGTTGCGTGGGTCAAGTCGACGCTAGGCCGACGCTATTAGCGTGGGTGTTGTGGCCGACGCTAAATAATGAACGCTAAAAAGTCATTTTCTAGTAGTGAACACAAGTGGCACAACTTGAGACTGTAAACTCGTGAGAACAAGGGAGGTTCTTTTTGTCTTCGACGATGGGAAAAACACCATCACCTACCATGACATCCCCATCCTTCCAAATTCAAGACCTTACATAACATATGGAAAGATTCCTACAAACAACAATGGAAGAGTTACATGAGAGGGTTTGTCAACCTTGAGAGAGAGAGGGAGAAATTATGTGCATGACACACAAATAGAGAGAGAGAGAGAGAGGAAGAATGAAGGAGGAGGAGGAAATGAGGGAGAAATAAAATAATAGAGCAGGGAGGGGAAAGGGGAGGGGTAGTGGTTTGGGTATATTTATTCCAAGGGAGGAATGATCCATAGGCTTATTTTGCAGGGCCGTCCATGGGCCTGTGCAAGCTGTGCTACCGCACAGGGCCCCGGCCCAATACAAATATTTTAGGGCCCAAAAAAACCAAAGCACAGGTTATATAAGTGTGATTCGGAAAATATAACGAATGTCAATTTGGCCGAACGGCAAGTAGCGTAGCGGATGATTGTTGGATGCCTGGGGTGACAAGTTCGATTCACAACATTGTTTTTTCTACAACTTATATTATATTGTTTTTGCAATGTGAAACAACATATTGTATTCTATTGCTTTTTTTTTCTACAACTTATATTATATTGTTTTTGCAATGTATTTAATTCAATCAAAAAATATATTGTTTTTAGCAAATGTTTTTTTGAATAAATATTAAAAAATTCCAAACAAAATAATTCCAGTCTTTTAAAACTAAAATAAAAATTAAATTTCTATTGACGAATTAAAATAGTTTTTTTAGAAATTTAGTTTTGTTTGTAGCTATAGAATTTTCTTATTTATATTTATTTTTATATTTAATTATTTATTATATTCGTTGATGATTTTGCCCCCCCAATAAATTAGGTATAACTCCATTATTAAAGGGCCCAATTTTTCAAATTTGAACAGGGCCTCTCAATTGTATGGGACGGCCCGGTTATTTTGACTGGAAAGTGAAGATAGATTTGTTAGAACCAAGTGGATCCATAAACAATGACCATTATTTCATCTTGAAGATAACAAGGGAGAATAATTTAGTTCTAACGTGTTTTTCTAGTACGCCAAAGCTATATTTTATCTTAGAAAAATAAAGTTGAACAGAAGGAGAAGACCATGTAAAAGAGTATACGCCATCTGGTCAACAATGTGAATCATCTGCTCTCTTAAGACAATGGTTTCCATCTGATCAACACGACGTATCATCTGGTCAAAGGTTCCCTTTTCTCAAAGAACGCTTATGATCCACGGCTTATCTTCTCTCAGAGTGCATCTGGTCAAACTTTCATGATGAAGCATTTGGTCCTTCAACATAAGTTGAGTTCAAGCTAAAAGATCTCAAGCATCAGATGTTCACTCGTTTGTTACATATCATCAGAAGGCTTCCAAAACATCAAATGAAATATTTAATATTATCTGAAGCAATGTTCTAGTACGAGGAATCAAGGGAATGGTGAGAATAAGGATAAAATGAATTCTGCAGAACACTACAAGAAAATCGACGATTTCCGACGTCGTTTTTTGTCACAAATGCACCGATTTTTGTCGCAAATTGACGTTTCCGACAAACTTTCCGACGGACAAAAATCCGTCGCAAAATCGCTCGTCGCAAATCATTTCCGACGGATTTTTTCGTCGCAAATGTCTCCATCGCAAAGTCGTCGGAAATCCGTCGCAAATATCCGTGGCAAATTCGTCGCAAACTCTGATACCTTTTCGTCGCAAATCCGTCGGAAATTTTTAAAAAAAATTAAAAAAAAATTAAATCCAACAGTCGTCCTTATACCCTCACTAAACCAAACTTCTATTGCAATTCCTTCTCTTATACACTAGTAATTATCATAAAATCAAAATCCTTTATGCAAACTTTTTTCAACCACAATGAACTATTAACTAAAAGCTCCATTGCTAAATAAGCATTTCATTGGATTAAAGGAATTATATACTAGCAGGCATCAAACTGAAGCAATTTAAGGAAGTCAACAGTAAAGAGAGAATTACAAAGACAATTATAGAATCGCTACTGATGATCAATTTTACAAATGAGTTTAACAACTAATAAAACCAGACTAATTTCAAGGCCTGATGGTGTGATATTTTGCATCAACAGCTCAATTCAAACAACTATAACACATCATTCAAATATAATAAACATGTGCTAATACTGTATTAAATTGAAAAGGGATTTTCATAATGCATGTTGCTTATCAATCCTATCTGTTACATCTTTTCTGCTCATAGCTTCATCTTTTGCCTTCACTATTTGTGATTCAATGTTAGCTAGTAGTTCAGAAGGATCAACCAAACCTATAAAAAAAACAGTAGAGCTCAATAGTATCACAGACCCTTTCTAAGTAAATCTGACAAGAAACCAAACTCATATTAGTGACTAAGAATCTATTAATGCAACAGAGAACAAATCAGAGTCTATTAATGCACTAGCTTTCTCAGTAGGAGTACTTGTATTAGGTTCCATATTTGCTGCACACATAATAGGAACTTATGTCAACCCAAGAAAGTAACAAATAAAGAAGAAAGTAAAAAAGAAAACATAAAGGAACTTGTTGTAAAAACATTTTTCTAAACCTTCTTTTTACTATTTGCTTTTCTCTTTCTCAGCTAAACACAAAGAAGCAAATCAATAACATTATTAGGAAACAAGGCTTTTTAACGTATTAGCAACCAAACCATAGTCACCCTAAAACCCCATAACAAGTACTGAATTGGTAATTTCCAAAATTTGTTAAGAAAGAAAACCAATCAAACCACTGGAAAATTTTAATGATCCTTTCAATGCTCTAAGAGCCTTTCTTGCCTGAAAGTAAACAATATAAAAACTCTGAATTCAAATAACATTAGAAAAGAAAGAAGGAAAATTTGAAGTTAAGTTTAAGCCTTACTCAAGTTAGTGTAAAAATTCAATTTTTTCTTTTCAAATATCCAAGATGGCTTAAAAAAAGAATACAAAGGCTTTGGTTTTGAAAAAGAAGTCAAGTCAACGAGAAGATGAAAAAAGGGAAAGTGCAGATGGCAGTTGTTTCAAGGAAAACAGAAATAGAGAGACACTGTTTCATTAAGAATCTAAAGCAAACACTTTCCCACCTTTTGAGAGGAGACAAAGGAGTAAGAATGAAGCAAAGCACTTAACTTATACCAACAACAAATACATTTGTCCCCAGACAAAAGCATCACAAATCATAAAACCAAATCAAATCCTTAACATTTGCAAAAACTAAGAAAACATAAAAAAAACACCAAATTTGAACAATTAGAAAAGACAAAAGGCACATACCAAATAGGCTCTGAAGAAAGTTTGGATCTTGACAGTACCCCTATTTCTCTCTACTTCCACTAAACGATGTGCCTCTACCCTGGCTTGTGAGCCTCACAACAGCCACAGCAGCCTGAGCGGCGGCCACCGCGGCATCCGCAGCGACGGCTGTAGCAGCTGCAACAGCAATTGCATGCTTATTCTGCTGATTTTCTATATCAGCAATATAGGATCTGAGCCAGTTAGTATCAGAAGATGAAACAGCAGTGGTAGTATTAGCATTAGGAGTAGTAGTAATCTGTTAAAGTTTTCTACACAAAATGAGAATCTAAAGAACATCTAGACACTACTTGAAGCAGGAAGCAATTTTGAGTAACTTCTCTTAAAAATCATATTCAATAGATGAGATGATTTAAAAAACGATTTTTATTATGATAAACTAATGAAAAATAACTTTTACATATCTTAAACATCTCTAAAAAATAATCTTCTTTTGTTAGAGTTTAAGCTAGAAGAAAATGCAGCACAACTTGCAAAACGTATAAATATTGCTTTTTTGATTTGTGGTTCAAGTTGCAGGGAAAGGTAAACTTTAGGTTGTTGTTGGCTAACCTTTCTTTTGTTCATATTGATCAAAACCTTCAAATTTAATTAACTACATTTTCACTCATATGTACCAAAAAACAATCACATTTTTTTGTGTGGTTAAGGACGGATCAGTAACTTAAAAAGATGAACTCATGCACCTAGAAATCAGCCTCCATTTTTTACAGATTTCATTAGCAAAATAATATACATGTTATTAGTCTAAACAATTGCAAAACATAAGCCGACAAAGTATTAGCACACCTTCCTAATTCCCCATAATTTGAGGAACAATCAAATGGGGTCATTATAAAAACCCAAGTTAGTTATTACATTTTAAGAAAAGTGTCTACCAAAAGAGACATCAAAATTTCGTAACAGTGATATCAATCATAATTTCATATGTATATCACAATTTTCACAATATGCATATCACGCATATAACAAAAAACATGAATAAATATGTAGCTTGAGAAGGATACTTGCCTTAGCAAACCATTTATGTTCAATCCAAAATATAAATTAAAACCAGCCCTACTTTAGGTGCTATTGCATTCATCCTTCAATTCACAAAATTAATCCCTAATCAAGAAATTGGAACAACCATATCATTCTAGTGTTGAAACTGAAATTAAGATTTTCAATCCAACATCAAATCAACTAAGATAAGTATTACCTTGAGCATCAAAACAACCATATCATTCTAGTGTTGAAACTGAAAAAATTGGACACAAATGTTAGGGTTCTAGAAATTCTAAGAGAAAAGAATTATCAGGTAACCACTGCACGGGTATGAGATTATAGTGCCAAGGTAACAATAAAATCGAAATAAGGAACTTTTTACTAAGAACAAACCAAATATTAATATTAAGTCTTATGATGACACACTGTGTTTTGGTTAAGGATTTGAGTTGTATACCAACCTTTTGTTTGTAGTCAAAAGAGATACTATTTGTCCCTGTTGTTGATGAAGGATGATTCAAAGACCCTTTGTTCTCTGGCAAAATGAACATATTTGACTGCATATAACAAAAGAAGATACCAAATAATGACATGTTAATTACAAAACACAAACAGGTAAACACCAATTAACATTTCAAATTAAAAGAAAAATTCATCAGGTAACCACTACACATATATGGGTCCTGATTGTAACCACTGCACACAAATGATTATCAAGTTATTAGGATGTATGGGTCCTTAATTCATATATGCAATCATATAAGACCCTGCAATAAAGTGCATCATGACCTCCACCTTATTAGATTTTTGGATGCTATAATGGTTTTAGTTTTGTGAATCATATACGTAGGATATGCATCCAATTATGCAGCACAAGGGGAATTGAAACTTTCAAGCTTCTTCTAGCTTTGTTCTGTATCGAGCAGCTTTTTGGTCGTCTGCTGTTGGTAAGTCTCTTGCTGTCCTGACAGGAGGTCAGGTCTCTTGCTGTCCTGACTGGAGGTCAGGTCACTTGCTGTCCAGACGGGAGGTTAGGTCTCTTGCTGTCCTGACGGGAGGTCAAAGAGTGCCCGGGGGGGTACCTGCAAGCCACTCCGACGCTCAAGTCAGTATATAGAATATAAGAGTGAAGGTACTAAGGATTAGAGATTCAACCTTTGAAAGGGCAAAGTTTGCCTGTATTTATAGGAAATCGTGCCCTCTTGTGGATCGTCGGATGGGTAGAGTCGATCTTGACCGTCCAAGCATACTGGGCTCGCATGAGGTGGATATGGGCTGAATTGGTTGGGCTGATCCATATGACTTGCTAAGCGCACCTCCTGGTTTTGCTAATGGGACCCTCTGGTTGACTCCAGAACTGTTGCCCCCCAAGCCGAGATTATCCCGGAGGATGGTCTTGGCTTAAAGTTTTTTTTGTCAGTTTGCCGGCTCCGTAAGGTTATGCGGGACACTGCCTTTGTAGCGGCCGGGTTCTGTCATAGGAGAAATTTTTTCTGAGCGTTGCTTCGTCTGTCTTGACAGGTCGTTCGAGATTATTTGGCCGCGGCCGTGACTCACACCTCCTTCGGTGTAATTCTTGTACCTGGTACCAAGCTAGGGTGACGTATCCTGGTGTTGGCGTCGCTTTGTGTCGAGCGCTCTGAGGTTGGCGCCCTCTTGGGTGCCTTGGGCGTCGTTCCCTCCTAGCGTGTGCTGGATGGCCTATCATGGAGCAGATTTGGCAGGTCAAGGTTCGGTGCTCTCGTGGGCGTCTTACTGCATAGTGTTGACCACCCTGCCGCGAAGGGTCTGCTTTCCGACTGCCCCCCTGCCAGGCGCCCCTCTGCTGGGCGCTGCTTGCTCCTGCCTGGCGCCCACTTGGGCGCTGGCTGCTCCTGACTGGCGCCCTCCTGGGCGCTAGCTGCCTTGACTGGCGCCCTGTCAGGCGCCCTCATGGGCGCTGGCTGCCTCATTGGCGCCCTGCCAGGCGCCCTCATGGGCGCTGGCTGCCTTGACTGGCGCCCTGCCAGGCGCCCTCCTGGGCGCTGGCTGCCTCATTGGCGCCCTGCCAGGCGCCCTCATGGGCGCTGGTTGTGTAGACGGGTGCTTGGCACTTTGCTTTCTTTTTCACTGCTCATCTTGTCTTTTTTGTGTTTTTGAGCATGTCTTAAGGTGACAGGCGTATTGGGCTTCTACGTCGTGGATATGGGCCAAGTTGTTTTGCCGGATCCGCGGTGTGGGGTGAAATGCTAACTCCTATAAATAGGCGGGTATTTTGTCCTGTGGTCCACACTTTCTTGGAGCGCTTTCTTTAGGGAGGAGGAAGGAGTAGGGAGCAAGTCACCAACCCTAGCGCCTACTTCAAGGAGGAGGAAAGAGTAGGGAGCAAGTCACCAACCTAGAGCCTCCTTAAAAAGAGGAGGAGGGAGTAGAGTCCACTTGTTTCAACGTCTCTTCTTCTTGGTAAGTGTTTGTTGTTCATTCCCGTTTGTTTACGTTGTTGACAGTGACCTCCTGCCAGGCACCCTTATGGGCGCTGGCTGCCTTGACTGGCGCCCTCCTGGGCGCTGGCTGCCTTGACTGGCTCCCTGCCAGGCGCCCTCATGGGTGCTGGCTGCCTTATTGGCGCCCTCCCAGGCGCCCTCCTGGGCGCTGGCTGCCTTGACTGGCGCCCTGCCAGGCGCCCTCATGGGCGCTGGCTGCCTTGACTGGCGCCCTCATGGGAGCTGGCTGCCTTATTTGGCGCCCTGCCAGGCGCCCCTAGGGGCGCTGGTTTTGTGTGGGCGTGTGCTTAGCACTCTGTTTTATTTTTGCCGTTTTCTCCTGATTTTTAACCTGCCTTATCACCTATGAATTTTCAGGGATTGCTTGGTGCTAAGGGGAGCTGCTCTTATCATCCTCTATTGACGTTCCCGCTAGTCTTTGCGGCTTCTGACTTACTGAGGTAACTTCCGTGCGAACTTTCAATTTATGTTTCTAGTTTCTTTGTTCTTTTGAGTATGTCTTGTCTTAAAAAGTCTCCAATCTCGGGGGAGGGGGGTTGTCTCTAAGTTTTCCTGCCTGTCTCGTGACTGTTTGTTTTGCCCCCCGTCTCGTAGGTTGAGAGATGGCAAGGACAAAGAAGACTGCTCGGATGCACCCTACCGCTCACCTGGCTAAGAGTCAAGCTGACGACTTTGAAGAGGGGGCTGGTGATACCGTGCCTTCGGAGGGGGCTGGCGCCCTTGGCTTTGTGGAGACTTCTTCTGATGATGATTTGTCGCTTGAGCATCAAGTGATGGAGATTGGTGGTCGTAGTTATGACTGGGTTGCTCGTATGGTTTGTTCTGCCAGGAGCGTCTACCTTCCAGGAAAAGAGCTTCCCCGCTGTCTGCAAGATGTGTTGGGAGGCGACTGGCGGGTTGAGGTGGTTGACCCCCAAGACAGGGTGTGTAGAGTCCCTGACGGTAGAAAATTCATGATGTTTCACAGTGTGGTTTACAAGGTGCGGGTTTCCCCATTCTTTACACCCTTCCAACTGGAAGTTATGAATCACCTTAAGATAGCTCCCTCTCAGCTCCACCCAAATTCGTGGTGTTTTGTGAAGTGTTTCGAACTGGTGATGAGAGTCCTTCGAAGAAGATGCAGCTTGAGGGTTTTTATGGTTATCTTCGAGGTGCAGCGTCGTCGAGATACTTCAGATGGCGTCATTCGTTACGAGTTTGTGTACTTGAAGTGTCGGAAAAACTATGCTTTCTTTCAAGTGTACTCAGATAACCAGCATGATTGGAAGTTCAAGTACTTCTACCTCGTTCCTTCTAGTGAGAAGGCTGTCGACAGCATGGGCTTCTTTGATGAACAAGGGCGTCTGGTTAGGGATAAGTTTCGCCTTGGGTGGTGTAATGTCGATGCTGACCGCACCTCTCGGTCTTATCGCATCCTCCCATCTGAGTTGTCTGATTCTGAGCAGAGGACTTTGGGCATGCTGAGGAAGATCGTCGGTGGCTTGTCCACTATGCCACAAAAGTTTTCGTGCAGTGAGCTGTCCAAGGCCTCTACGGTTCTTGAAGCTGCCGAGCTCTTAGGTTGCTTGTTAGGTCTTGATGTATCTTTATTTGTCTTTTGATGAATTATTTACTTATGTTGCTGATTCGCTACTTTTTTGCTCTGCAGATAAGATGGCCGCTCCGCTTTCTTTCAATGAATTAGCCTCTTTGGCCGGACGGAGGAGACCTTTGGATGCCGAACCTACCGAGGTCAAGAGCCCATCTCCTACTGTATCTGTCCCTGTGCGTCCCTCTATGGGACCTCGCCTCAGTTTAGGAGCGCCAAGCCGTGCTGGAAAGGATGCTTCCGGGGTGCCGAAGGTTCCAGTTGATTCCAGCATCCAAGGGACTCAGAGTCAGTCCAAACGCCAGAGGAGTTGTTCTCAGGGACCTCCCTCTGCTGTTTGTCCCTCTCCGGTTGGGTTTCCTCCTCCTACTGAGGACGAGGGTGAAATTGTCTTCTCCCCCGAAGAGCGTGATCATTTCTGTGAGCATCCTTTCGCACTTGCCGCGCACATGGTTAAGATTGGGGAAGGCCTGCATGCGAAGTGGGAAGCTGAGAAGAAGTGCGGATCTCGTTCAGGTAATCCTCTTGAGTTATTTCTTACGGTATTCATCAAACCCGCATAGGCCACCACCCCTGTCTGGCGCTCTCATGTGCGCCGCTTGTTTCGACCTTGGTGCCCTGTCTGGCGCCCTCCTGGGCACTGGCTGCTTTCCTGGAGGTGCTTTGCCAGGTGTCCTCACGGGCGCTGGTGATGTTGGTTCTAAGCTTTGTCGTGTTTGCTTCTCTCTTTGTGCAGGGGTGATCGAGGAAAGGGATCGGCTTCTCTTGGATATAAGCCGGCTTCAGGTGGATTTACACGAAGCACTGGGATCTGCTCGTCGGGCACGAGACACTGCTGGTCACTATCAGAAACGGATGGAGGAGCTCCAATCTGAATTGGACAGTGTGAAGAAACAGAAAGATGTGGCTGCGGAAAGGGTGCAGGAGATGGCCGGGCAAGCCATGGACTTCTCCTATGCTGCTTACGATAAAGCGATAAGTCATGTTCAGTGCATGTACCCGGATGCAGTTCTTGAGTCGAGCATCTTCCGGTTTGACCATGAGGCTGCAGATGGGAGGATTGTTAGATACCACCCCAACGGGGTTGACTTCGATGTCATTGCCCCCTGATGTTTGATCTAGGAGTTCAGTTGTTTTTGACTTGTGATTTCTTGTTATCCTGTCGGAATTCGTTGTATGTTTGTTTTATGGAGCTTGACTGATGATTTTACGTTATATCCACGTTTCCTTTATCTTGCCTATTTTTCACCCTTCTGAACGTATCGCCTCCTATCGTCTTGTGGCAATGTTATCTCCGTCAGGAGCTTATCAGAATCGGTCCGATTTAAATTCCTCACTAGAGGTTGTGACATCTTGCAACGCCACTTCGCCCATCTAGGGACTCTAACAGGAGTTTATCAGAATTTGTCCGAATTTAACTCACCCATAAGAGGTTGCGACATTTGCGATGCCGCTTCGCCCGTCTAGGGACTCTGACAGGAGTTTATCAGAGTCTGTCCGAACTTAACTCACCCATCAGAGGTTGCGACCTTTTCGATATGCCGCTTCGAGGTTGTGACATCTTGCGACGCCACTTCGCCCATCTAGGGACTCTAACAGGAGTTTATCAGAATCTGTCTGAATTTAACTCACCCATTAGAGGTTGCGACATTTGCGATGCCGCTTCGCCCGTCTAGGGACTCTGACAGGAGTTTATCAGAGTCTGTCTGAACTTAACTCACCCATCAGAGGTTGCGACCTTTTCGATATGCCGCTTCGAGGTTGTGACATCTTGCGACGCCACTTCGCCCTCTAGGGACTCTAACAGGAGTTTATCAGAATCTGTCCGAATTTAACTCACCCATTAGAGGTTGCGACCTTTTCGATATGCCGCTTCGAGGACCAAGCAGGTTGGCTCGCGCTTGGTTCTGTCTGGTTGCCTGATCCCATGTTGTTTGAGTTGGGACTTGGCTTTTAGAGCGCTTCTTGCCAGGCGCCCTCATGGGCGCTGGTTGCTCCTTATAGGCGCCTGCCAGGCGCCCTCCTGGGCGCTGGCTGCTTCTGTATCGGGCACCAGTTTTTCATGGTTTTTTCTATGATGCTGGAGCGAAAACTGTGATTTGCGAAATAATATCTTGAACCGTGAATAGTAAGGTTTAATTCCCTCGCGTGCGTGTTGTAAATTATTTTGACGTGTTAAACCTAAACATCCAACTCCTTAAAGTAGACGTGTTAAACTTAAACAACCAATTGTTTTAAAGAAAACGCTCTATGCATTGAAACTATGGGCCAGCTGCCGAATTGAGGAATAGATCCCCGTTCTCCCTGGGGTGGATGGTGAGCTTCTTTCTAACCTCCTCAAGGAGGTGAGGACATTCTTCATCTGTTTCGAACTTCTTCCCATCCTCTTCTGTCCCCTTGGTTTTGAGTCGGCTTTCCGCTTCTTCTTCACTACTGGAGTTACTTCTGGCATCCCAGTCTGTCAGATTCACCTCAGCTTCTTCTCCGAACCCCTTACCCGAGCCTCTTGGCTTGGCGGTCTTCTTCTCATTTTTAACGCTCATATAGAAACATCTGTGTGCTGCTCCCAGGTCCGCCTGGAGGGTTACCACCTCATTCTCCAGAGTGTAGAACTTCATTTTCAAATGGACCGTTGAGGTGACCGCCTCCAATTTTCCCAACGTGGGCCTCCCAATGATGCACTGGTAGACTGATTTGCATGGGAGAACCAGGAAGGGTGTTTTCACAGTTTTGAACAACGGCGGTTTGTCATCGGGGTTTCCGTAGGTGACCATCAGCTCTAGGTGGCCGAGTGGCTTAGTCTTTGATCCATTAAACCCGGTTAGGTCCCCTCCCTGGAATGGTGTCAGGTCGTCGGGGGAGATACTCAGCACTTGCAGCAGGTCCTCGAAGATGATATCTACTCCACTTCCCTGGTCAACCAGGATCCTTCTTACCTCGACGTTGGCGATAATGGAAGAGATGATCAGTGGGACGTGTTTGTTCGGTTTCCCGTCGAGCAAATCATTGTCGTCGAAGGATAGGGGCGGTCTGGTTGGCCCCTTCCTGGCGACTGAGGTTGACGCAATGCTGAGGATCTCCTTCCACTTCCTCTTCATTGATTTGTTTGAACCCCAGTTATCATGGGGGTTTCTCCCGTGGATCACCATGGCCACTGGTCTTTCTTTGGGCCTCCGTGTGTCCTCTCCATCGATCGATTCATCAGCGCTATTTTCGACCCTCTCGCCGATTGGGTCCTTCCCCTTCCTAGGGGACCGGTATCTACCTTCGGGGGATCGGGCTCTTTTGCGCGAGCCACTCGGTTCCCCCTCCTTCTTCACGTATTGTGTCAGCTTTCCTCTCTGGATCAGCTTCTCAATATCATCCTTCAGTGCTCGGCAGCCATTGGTGTCGTGACCTCCGCTTTAATGGTAGCGGCACCATTTCTTCGAGGGGTTTTGGCCCTCTTTCAACACCAAAGGCTCTGGCCTCTTAATGTCTTTGAATTCCGCGTTGGCGCATTCAGCCAGGATCTGCGCCCTTGAGGCGATGGGGGGAGTAAGGCCTGAGGATCTTGGGGGGCGGCCCTCACGGTGTACGCCTCCTGTTACCTTTTGTCGGCGTACCTCCTGGGTGGGTTCCCTGTCGCCCCCCGCCTTGACTGCCTCGCGGTAAGCCATATCATCCTGGGGTCTCCGAAGGAACTCGCCCAAGTTCCTAGGCTTGTTGATGCCTACATCGACCTGGAACAAACTTCCCTTTTTCAACCCGTCTTTCATCCAGAACAATCTTTGCCTGTCCTCCAAACTTCGAACGCCCGAAGCTTCTTTATTGAAGCGCTCAATATACTCCCTCAGTGTCTCGTGGTTATGCTGCCTGACGGCTCTCAGTACTTCCTCAGATTTGGGCTTTAGCCGGGAGGCAGTGAAGCGAGTCGTGAACATTCTCGCCAGCTGCCCCCACGAGGATATGGAGTTCGGCCTAAGCTCCTGGAACCACTCTAATGCGGAACCCTCGAGAGTGAGGGGGAAGATTTTGCAGTGGACGGGTTCCCTAGCGCCCCTGTAGCGCATCAATAGGGAGAAGTGTGCCAGATGACCGTCCGGATCTCCAGTCCCGTCGTACATCTTGAGATTCGGCAGCTTTTCCAAGGCCCTTAGGATTTGGCATTCGTCTACCCTTCTCGTAAACGACCCCTCCTCCGAAAACCCTCTTGAGTTTCGGGGGGAGGTGTCTTCATAGCCCAGCTCCTGATACCTGTGTCGCTCGGGGGATCTCCTCGATGGAGAATCCCGGTGGTGCCTTCTGCGGGTGGCAACCCGGCTCCTCGACCTCTCCTGAGCATTAGGTGACGCGTGTGAGGAGGCGCTGGAGTGGGTGTCATGAGGGCGATGGGTCCCTGGGGGTGAGCCTGATTCCCAATGCCTGCGTCGCCTGGGGGGAGAGCGATGTACATGACGTCTCCGAGGTGGGGACCGGCGTCGCCTTGAAGTCACTACCGTTGGAGGGATTGTCAACCTGCTGACTGGAGGCTGTTCTGGCAGGGCGGTCACCCACCTTTCAACCTCCCTCAGTCACGCTTCCTGTTCCAACATAGCTTAAGTGCGACTGGCCAGGAGGTCCAAAAGCTGATTCACGTTAGAGGGCTGGGCAGGTCGACTGGTGCCCTCGTCCTGTATAGTCAAGACGTTGCCCTAAGGGGTACCCTCCGGTCGGGGTGCGGGTATGGCAATGCTCTGAACCCGGGGTCTGCCTCTGGGAGCCATGGAGTAGCAAGAGAAAAGTTCGAGTGATGATGTGAAAGATAGAAATCTCCCACTGTGGTCGCCAATGTTCTGTACCGAGCAGCTTTTTGGTCGTCTGCTATTGGTAGGTCTCTTGCTGTCCTGACAGGAGGTCAGGTCTCTTGCTGTCCTGACTGGAGGTCAGGTCACTTGCTGTCCTGACGGGAGGTCAGGTCTCTTGCTGTCCTGACGGGAGGTCAAAGAGTGCCCGGGGGGGTACTTGCAAGCCACTCCGACGCTCAAGTCACTATATAGAATATAAGAGTGAAGGTACTAAGGATTAGATATTCAACCTTTGTAAGGGCAAAGTTTGCCTGTATTTATAGGAAATCGTGCCCTCTTGTGGATCGTCGGATGGGTAGAGTCGATCTTGACCGTCCAAGCATACTGGGCTCGCATGAGGTGGATATGGGTTGAATTGGTTGGGCTGATCCATATGACTTGCTAAGCGCACCTCCTGGTTTTGCTAATGGGACCCTCTGGTTGACTCCAGAACAAGCTTAAACTCTGACATTTAGCAAATCATATATACTCGATCTATGAAGTACACATAGGTCCAAGAAGTCCCAGTTAAATCCTTATAACTCTGAAACAGAAAACCACAATACCTGCACGTTAAGCACATATTGAAGTCATAGCATTACAATAACATAAATAGAGTTAAATTTGAACTAATATAACAATCTATTGCAATGACTATTGGACATGAATAAGATTCCTATATACAGGTCGGAGCCAGGGCAAGTTAGCACAGAATAGTAGAGGCAAGCCTACAACATTTATCATGGAACAAAAGATGCTATTGGAAGTGACAAGGATTGGCAGTAACCCTGGGCAAGTTAGCACAGATGTTGATGTTGCATTTTGCAGGGTTTTAAAGTTGAATTGCAGTGACTCTGAAATTTCAATTCCATCACTTTCATCCTCATAATCTTCTGGAACTTCAAAAACAAATTGCAACACAACCAACATTGTTAGATATAATTTCATAGCATGAAACCAAAACAAAATACATAGCACTAAATCAATATATGCTTCAACTTACTTTCAAACCTTTCCTTTGGCTTCCTTACTCTTAAATAGATGCAAATAAAAATGAACACCATAACAACAACAATAACTGGTACTGCTACTGCGATTACAATGGTAGTTGTGTTGCTTTTTTCCTGCACAAATCAAATCCTTCTCAGTAATTTAATCTATTTTGTTGCACTTTCATTTCACGTTTTCATCATTAATTTTCAACTATTGTATTGTAATTTTGTAAATATTGCAGAATCTTTCCAGTATTGTAAGCTTACACATCTTTAGAACAGAATTTGCCCCTAAACCCATAGGTTCTTAAGATCATCTAAGCTTACACATTTTTATATATTCCCATGTTTAAGCTACTTTGAAATTATGAACATTTACTCAATGAAATTATTTGTTTTTCTGCCAAAAGGGAAGCTTTATTTGGAAAAATGTGAAGAGCCTGATTTGAAAAGAGCAGGTGACTGCTTTAGTTTAGCTGGATGTTATGAAACTGCGGCTCAAGTGTATGATAGAGGAAATTTCTTCGCAGATTGTTTGAATGTTTGTGCAAAAGGTGAATTGTTTGACATCGGGCTATCTTACATTCGGCATTGGAAACCGTTACGGATTGGGCCTCTATGGCCAATCCACCTAAGGCCCAACAATAAAGGGCCAAATCCACCAGCCAAAGGTGGAGATCTAAGACATAGATCCAATGGTCCTCCTTCACTCCAAAAACCTATAAATAAGCATTCAATGCTAGCATTAAAGGTACTCACTTTTCCAATCCTCTTACTTGTAATTGACTCACTCACTGACTTGAGCGTCGGAGTGTCATTGCAGGTACCACCCCACCTCGGATCGGAACACCAACTCGGATTGACCAAGAACATAAATACCTACTATCTCGGACCGGACTTTGTATCCAAGGTCGGACACTTAGTCGGAGATACGGTACAAAACATTGGCGACCACAGTGGGAGAATCTTATACTCTAGTCCCTCCCCCAACCTCCTTGGTCAGCAATGGCTCCAGAACTACGACGGAGGAACGTCTCCAGCGTCGTAGTTAGACCCGATCAACAGCAAGAAACGCCCGAGGGGGTAGCAGTCACTCTCCCTCGCAGCTCGGCCCACGGCCACAACTCATCTAGAGCAATGGTTCCCATAAGCTCCGCCAGGAACCAGCTTCCACCTCCTGTCCAGACCGTCCAGGTACCGGTCGATGCTGTTCAACAGCTCGTCCAACTGCTGACAAGGCAAGCCGAGGCTGACCAGCAAAGGAGTCAGCGCTACTCCCAGCTGGAGGCCGAGATTGCCGAGATCCGGGCCCGAGATATCCCGGATCGGTCCTCTCCTCAAACCTACTCTCCCAGCAGAAGAACGTCCAGCAAAAGGCGTCACCGGTCTCCTGCTTGGAGGAGACACCACCATCGCTCGCCGCCCCGCCGAAAAGGGAGACGTGGATCTGGAACTCCCCCAAGCGAGACTCGGGACGACACTTATTACCCTGAGGACTCCTCACCAGAGCTCGTCGTTAGCATCCTCTTCCCCGAGGCAACGTTCTATAAGCCGGGGGAGTCCCCCAAGGCATGAACGTCGAGGCCCTCGTTCTCCGAGGTCCCCTGTTCGGCACCCTATCGAGAGACCTCCTCCGAGGGAGAGATCGACGGCGCGAAAGGGACCCTTTACAGCAAAGATCGACTGATTTCCGGTGCCCAAACACTTGGAGAAACCCCCTGAAGGTTTGAAGATGCATGACGGGACTGGCGATCCCGATCGTCACCTTGATTATTTCGACACAATGATGCAATATCGGAATGTCCCGGAAGAGATCAACTGTCGAATCTTCCCTCTTACCCTGGAAAAGTTGGCACTGGACTGGTTCAGAGCCCTCAAGCCAAACTCAATATCCTCGTGGGACCAGCTGGCGAAGCTATTTTCGGCCCATTTCGCCCACTCCAAGATGAAACCAAAATCTCGGAAAGTCTTTCAAGCAATTCGACAAGGCGAGAACGAGTCTCTCCGGGACTATATCGAGAGATTCAATATGGAAGCAGCTCAGGTCCGGAACCTAGATGATTCTTTCCGACTGTTCTTCATGGAAGCCGGTCTTTGTGAAGGAAGTCTATTCCAGATTGATGTCGGAGTAAATCAAACTGAGTCGCTTGCCGAGTTCCTCCAGCGATCTCAGAAGTACATTGATCATGAAGAGGGGGCGGTTGCAAGAAAGTCGGATGGTGATCCGGGGATGAGCAAGTATCGATATGAGAAGGAGTCCCGGAACGACAGCAAACCCAGACCTCGCAATCGACACCAACATTACTCCAACCTTAATGAAACAAGAGCTAGGATTTTGGCGGAATGTATGAACGCTGAGTTCAAGGAAGTCAAGTTCCCCGATCCGCTCCCACAGAGGCCGGGACAGAGACCTAAAAAGTACTGTCGGTATCACCAGAGTAAAGGGCATGACACCAATAAATGCAATGCTCTGAAAGACGACATTGAGGACCTGATCAAGAAAGGGAAATTGAGCCAGTACGTGGCTAAAACACCCCGGCATGAGGCCAAGATTGTAACACCCCGGTAAATTTAACATGTAAAAATACCCAAGTGCACCAAAGTATAAACATCAGAGATAATAATTCCTGCTCAGACACTGAATACCACTATAAAATTTTGCTGAAATATAACATAACCATCTTATACACAAATAAGACCATACGGTACTCAGACCATAAACTGTCAGCAACTGTGGTAATCAGAGTCATACAAGAAAACGAAAAGAAAGATAAACAAAACACTAATGCCATAGTGTTGTGGTACATAGACAATAGAAGGAAAATAAACTTGAACATAAAGCTAAGTCATCATCCTTCACCCGGGGCCACCTACTCGTGCCTCTGAGGTTTCTTCTGTCCCTGTTTATCTGTAAAACAACAACATTTAAACAGTGAGATACAATCTCAGTGAGTTCTACCGAGACCCCTAACTACGCTCTCGGTTCAATTAAGAATTCCTTTTAACTTACACGACACCGCCTGCGCGAACGCTAAAACCCGGTGAACGTGTTATAATCCAGTACGACACCGACTGCGCGAACGCTAACCCCGGTATATCGCACAACAAACTTTAACATAACACCGCCTGCGCGAACGCTGAAACCCGGTGAACCCCCTTACCAATAGTACTTTCCCTAATGGCACAGGGCCTAGGATAAGGGATCATGACTGCCCCGCCTAGTATGTCAACATGGGTCGTCACCCAAACTCGATATAATATATATATCTACAATCATATGAACTCATAGTTCATTTGTATCATACTTTACCACGTAGGACTCATAGTCCGCTTTGTTATCATTAAAACCTGTCCGCACACGTGTACTAATTTTTCGGTTTTTCAAAGAATTTTAACTTCAAAAGTATATCATAAAACTCTTTTGAAACACACTCAAAATCATGGCATTATAAGCCTAATATCACTATAAAAGGGTTAGGAGAGGATTAGGACAGGATTGGAATCGAAACGGGATCGTTTAGGGCACTTTGAAAAATTTGGGCAGGACTAGGCGCACGGGTCGTGCCCTAGGACGCACGAGTCGTGCGCTCTGTTAGACATTTTTACACACGGAAACAGAACCAGGCGCACGGGTCGTGCCCCTGGGACGCACGGGTCGTGCGCATTTGACAGCATTGCCAAAATACCCTGTTTTATGAAATTTTGCTTTCCGATTGGTCCGAAACTCGCCCCGATCGATTCCTAACTCAAAAACAGACAATACCAGACAATATACCAGTCCAATCAACATCAAACAATCAAACAATTCAATCAAAAACTCAACGATTACGAATTTCGTTAAAACGCAATATATTTCGAAATAACGTTTTCGACTCAAAATCTTTCGAAAACAAATCACACAATTCATTTCAAAACGGAATAAACCTAAACGTGAGTAAAACTCACCCTTGAAGCGAGAGTCGTTGCCGAAATCACCGAATCGAACCCAAACAACACCGAACCGCTCCTAACTTCGTTCCGAACTTCCAATCGCGTTCAATCCGCTCCTAGCTTCGTTCCTAAGCATGATTCAATCATCAATTTCATCACACAACACACGATTTTGCCAAATCACCTTCAAAACCTCCCCAAATTCGTAGGCCATAAAATAGGGGGGAAAATGGAGGAAAACTCACCTACTTCTTGGGTTTTGAAAAGGATGGTGAGATGATGAAGGTGATGAAGTGTGGGGCTTGGGGGAGTGATCCTTCTTCTTCTTCTTTCTTCTTTCTCTTCTCCTTTCTCTTCTCCTTTCTTTTCTTCTTTCCTCTCCTCTGCGTATTCTTCTTTCTTTCCTTTCTTCTTTTCTTTCTTTTATTTAAACACACACACACAAACACATATTTAATTAATAAATAAGTGGTAGCGTGGTCCAATTACCATATTGATCTTGATCCTTTATTTCGAATCCAAAACTTCCTTGATCCGTATTATCCGGTTAACGACTTAATGTTATCCAGTAAATAATTTTAGCACTCAATAAATTTACCAGTCAGATACTAAATTACTCCCATTGGGTTAACATCCAAATAATTCGCCTAATTATTTTGAGGATGTTACAGAGATTAAGGAAGAGAAGGTCGACCCTAAGAAGAAGGGTAAAGCTCACCAAGAAAGAGAAGAAAGCTCGGAGGATGAGCGCGATTGTCAAAAATCGAAGGGCCGACCGGTAATGATGGTTATCTCTGGGGGCTACCCCGTCGAGGCATCGGGCAAAACAATGAAAAGAAAATGGAAGGAGGTCATGTGTGCTGCTTCCACCTCAACAGTAAGCTCAACCCCGGAGCGTCCCCCCTTGGCATTCGGCGATCGAGACTTACTAGACGGCAAGCCCAATAAGCACTTACCCCTTATAATCAGGGCAGTCATGGCCAACCACGAGATAAGGAGAATCTTGGTCGACCAAGGAAGCTCGGCGGATATCATCTTTATCGACCTTGTGAGGAAACTGCAGATCTCAAAGGAAGACTTCACCCCTTACAGAGGATCAGACCTTTTGGGCTTCAATGGGTCCCGGACCAAACCCCTCGGCTATTTGGAGCTGATGGTCACCTATGGCGAGGAACCACTAGAGAGGACAGTCAAGACCAAATTCCTAGTGCTGCCATGCCCTTCGGTTTACAACTGCATCATCGGAAGACCGACTCTAGGAAGGCTCGGGGCTGTAACCTCGACGGTTCACCTAAAAATGAAGTTCTACTCTTTGAGCAACTAAGTAATCACCATTGATGCCGACCTAGAGTCCGTCCAGAGATGTTTCTATCTGCATGTCAAGGCAGATAGGCAGGCCTCAGAAGAGGGGGTTCCCCCTGTAGAAGTAGAAGCTCAGAAAGACCCAAAAAAAAAGAGAAGCGGTCGAGCTGCCGAGGTCAACGTCACAGACCTCGATGCGAGGTATGATCCTGACAGCTCTGAGGAAGAGAGCGATGACGAGCTGACACGGGAGAAGAAGAAGAAAATCAGGCGACCCCAACCTGATGGACAGTTCGTACAGATCCAGTTGGGAGAGGACCCGACCCAAACTGTCCAGATCGGATCTGACCCCTCTGAAGAAGTAAGAGCAAAGCTCGCCCTTTGTCTGAAATCTCACGCCGATCTCTTCGCTTGGTCGGCAAAAGACATGCTCGGGATCCCCCCGGAAGTCGCCTGTCGCCAACTGGCAGTTAACCCCGGGGCTAAGTGGGTCGCCCAACGCAAAAGAGCTCAAAGCAAGGAGAAAGCAGCTGCTACGGCCAAGGTCGTGGATGATTTAATTAAAGCTGATTTTGTAAAGGAAGTCAAGTACACAACTTGGCTTTCGAACCCTGTACTTGTTAAGAAAAGCAATGGAAAATGGCGAATGTGCGTTGACTATACCGATCTTAATAAGGCCTGTCCTAAGGACGCCTTCCCTGTTCCTAGAATTGATCGGCTCGTCGATAATGCTTCAGGTTTTCGTTTACTATCTTTCATGGATGCCTATTTCGGGTATAACCAAATCCCGATGTTTCCCCCCGACCAAGAGAAAACGGCCTTCATGACTGACCGCGGTAATTTTTGTTACCGGGTAATGCCATTTGGTTTGAAAAATGCGGGGGCCACCTATCAAAGGATGATGAACAAGGTGTTCCGAAAGCAGATCGGCTGTAACGTGGAAGTCTACCTCGATGACATGATCGCAAAAAGCGAAGGGGAAGACCTCCACGTAACCGACCTAGAAGAGATCTTCACAGAAATCCGAAGAAACAATATGAGGTTGAACCCGGAAAAATGCACTTTCAGGGTCCGGGCTGGGAAATTCCTTGGTTTCTATCTCACAGAAAGGGGCATTGAAGCCAACCCAGATAAATCCCGAGCTATGACGGAGATGCGCACCCCGTCCACCAAGAAAGAACTCCAAAAGCTCAACGGCATGATTGTTGCACTATCTCGCTTCATTTCCAGCGCTGCCTTCAAATCACTCCCTTTGTTTAAACTGCTTAAGAAAGAAGCAACATTCGAATGGACCCCGGAACGGGACGAGGCCCTCTCCCAACTCAAAAAAGTCTTGACCGAACCACCGATCTTAACTCGGCCAAACCCAGGGGAAGACTTATACCTGTACCTAGCCATCTCGGAAGAGGCCATTGGTGCCGTACTCATCAAGGAGACAGAGACGGGTCAGAGTCCGGTATACTTCGTGAGCAAAGCTTTACAGGGATCAGAAGTTAGATATCAGAAAATAGAAAAAATTGCCTTTGCTTTGCTCGTCTCGGCACGCCGTCTCCGACCTTACTTCTTCGCCCATCAAGTCGTAGTACAGAAAAACTATCTAATCCGGCAGATCCTGCACCGACCTGACTTAGCAGGACGAGTGATCAAATGGGCAGTAGAACTCTCTGAGTTCGGAATCAAATACGAAACAAGACCGGCCATGAAAGCTCAGATACTGGCCGACTTTATCACAGAAATGGCACCCGCCGACCCTAAAGACGGGTTGTGGACGCTCCATGTAGATGGATCCTCAAATCCAAAAGGGAGTGGTGCAGGGTTAATGCTCGAAAGCCCGACGTGCGTTGTAATCGAAGTATCACTCACGTTTGGTTTCCCTACCTCAAGCAACCAGGCAGAATATGAGACATGCATAGCGGGACTCCGACTTGCCATCGACCTCCGAGTTACTCGTCTTTCTTTAAACACGGATTCGTTGTTGGTAGTCTCTCAAATCGGGAAGCAATACGATGCCAAAGACCCGACCTTGCAGAAGTATTTAACCCGTGTGCGGGAACTGCTTTCCTATTTCGTGTTTACGGAGGTTAAACACGTTCCCAGGACAGAAAATATCAGGGCGGACATTCTTTCCAAGCTCGCCAGCACCAAAATTCCAGGGAATCACCGATCAATAATCCAGGAGACGCTGAGCAGGCCAAGCGTCCTCCCAAACCCGAAGACCAATTTTTCTGTCAATGTGGTTGAGGAAAGCAAAGTTTGGATCTCGCCGTTAATGGAGTACATCAAATCGGGGGACGAGCCTCCGGACTCAAGCGAAGCCAAGATCCTCAGGAGGAAGGCCTCATCTTTTTGCATAATCGATGGAAACCTCTACAGAAGAAGCTTATCCGCACCACTGTTAAAATGCGTTGAAGGAGGAGAGGCAGATTACGTCTTGGCCGAGATCCACGAGGGAATCTGTGGGCAGCACCTTGGAGGTCGGTCTCTAGCTCGGAAGGCCTTAAGAGCAGGATATTTCTGGCCAATCATGGAGACCGATGCAAGAAACTATGTAAAGAAATGCAGTAAGTGTCAAATCCATGCCAAGGTCCACATAGCACCTCCTACGGAGCTCACCGGCCTTACCTCCCCATGGCCCTTCGCATGGTGGGGAATAGATCTCCTAGGACCATTCCCAACTGCCCCCGGTCAGATCAAGTACCTGATAGTGGCAGTAGATTACTCCACAAAATGGATTGAAGTCGAGCCTCTAGCCATCATCAGCGCAAGGAACTGCATCAAGTTTTTCAAAAAGAATATCATGACTAGATCCGGGATTCCCGAGGTAGTAATCACTGACAACGAAACCCAGTTCGCCGACAAAGGCTTCAAGAAACTCATGTCCGACCTTCGAATTAAACACCGGTTCACCTCAGTAGAGCACCCGCAAATGAACGGACAGGCAGAAGCCGCCAACAAAATTCTCCTCAATGGATTGAGAAAGCGGCTCGATGAAGCGAAGGAAAACTGGGTTGAAGAACTACCTTATGTGTTGTGGGCCTACAGAACCACGCCGCAGAGCTCAACGGGGGAGACCCCTTTCCGGCTTTCGTACGGGACGGAGGCGGTAATCCCGGTAGAGATCGGAGAGCTGAGCTGGAGGACCCTCCACCCAAAGTCACCAGAGGACAATAATCAGGCGTTAAAAGAAAACCTCGACCTTGTCGACGAGGTCCGAGGCCAGGCTTCCCTTAAAGAAGCACTAATAAAGCAGAGGGTAGCAGCACGGTATAACTCGAAAGTAATCCCCAGGGATCTTGAAGTCGGTGACTTAGTTTTACGAAGAGCCGACGTCGGTTTAAAGAACGCCGCACAAGGCAAGCTCGCCCCTAATTGGGAAGGTCCATACCGAGTTATATCTAAGACTGGTAAAGGTGCCTATGAGTTGGAGACCTTGGCCGGGAAAACGATCCCAAGGACTTGGAACGCCACCAAATTAAAAAAGTACTATAGTTGAGGTACACTTCGGTGAAGAGCGGTGTATACCGATGTTATCATTTTATTATACGAAGAGCGGTGTATACCGATGTTATCATTTTATTATATGAAGAGCGGTGTATACCGATGTTATCATTTTAACGGTGTATACCGATGTTATTAGTTTATTATATGAAGAGCGGTGTATACCGATGTTATCATTTTAACGGTGTATACCGATGTTATCATTTTATTATATGAAGAACGGTGTATACCGATGTTATCATTTTATTATATGAAGAGTGGTGTATACCGATGTTATCATTTTCTTATATAAAGAACGGTGTTTACCGACGATATAGCTGGCCGAGGCAGCCACAACCCTAAAGGGCGAGTTCGATCTGGGCCGAGTCCCGGTAAACTGCCCCAAAGGAGACACGCATCACGCACCAGTTTGGCCGAGGTTGCCACTACCCTAAGGGGCGAGTTCGCTCTGGGCCGAGTCCCGGTAAACTGCCCCAAAGGCGACGCCTACCACTTGAGCGAATCAAAACGCAAGTGCATGAATTTAAATCAATAGAGTAAAACTCAACCGAGGTAGATAAAACCAGAAGTACATGCAATTAAATTAGTATTACAAGCTACCCCGGATACGGCCGGGTCCACAAATTCAAAAAGATGGCAAAATATTACAAATTCCGGTTCCGCCCGGAACCCAGGGCTTTCTTCCCCACCGGTTCCACCCGGAACCCAAAAAGCAACCAACCCGGAACTATCTTTTCACTCAAGTCACGACAGGGATGGGAGAGGGTAAATGACCTCACACTCTTCAGAGTCGGAGTTGAGCTTGACAATTCTCCCCCTTCCACTGTGTGATCCACACTTAGAATCCCCCGGTCCAGAGGCAAAGAAGGATGAATAATAGCGACCTGGGCAAGCGCTTTCTCATAACTCTCCACAGCAACATCCATTGCCATGTGGGCCACCTCGACCATTTCCTTCTCAGCGTCCTCGGCCTTCGCGCGTGCCTCCTCGAGCTCCTTTTCCAACTCGACAACCCGGAGCGAGGAATCCACACTAGTCCCAGCCTGGACCTGTCTAGCTTTCCGAATTTCAGCTTCAAGCTCGGAAACCCGGACCTTCAAAGAGGAAACCACCTCCTCGGACAGCCTCCCTTGGCTCTCAAGCTCGGAAATACGGAGCTCAAGCACTTTGCTTTGATTAAGGGCAGAGTCCCTCTCCTTTTCAAGCTTATCCTTCTCCGCCTTGAGCGCGATTCGGTCTTCCTGGGACTTCGAAAGAGTCGAGGACAGTAACTCATACTTTTTCTGGAAGTCAACTCGGAGTTTCCATTCAGTATACCTCTCTGCCAGGGCCCCTGAAATAGCAGAAACAAGAAAGTTAGGAACGGAATTAACCAAAAGAAAAACCAAGTAAAACCCTTCAGAACCTGGTGTTACCTTTCGCCTGGCTCTCAGCCTCGGCCCTTTGAAGCTTGGAAACATCAGCCAGATGCCGAAACAACCTAGCAGCGGCCTCAACCGGATCGACCCGGGAATCCTCCAAGTGCTTCTTCAAGAACTCGCCATCTATCGAGATACCAGAAGATCTCGAAGTTTTATGCTTCGATTCCCGTGACGACTTTTCTTTGAAGCTCGGGGAGAACCGGCTCGACCAGCCTGCACCTGCTGCTCCGGAACATGGGAAGTGGAGGCAGGATCTCCTGGCGACAAAGGACGCTGCTTTTTCGGTGTAGAAGATCAGCCGCCTGATCTTCAGCACCGGCCATGCTAGCCTCTGTGATAATGTTGATCAGAACGGCAAGAACGGGCTCATTCCGGGGAGGATCTTCCTGCTGGACCCCGACCTTCCTTTCCGTAATAGCCCTCAAGCGGGAGAATTTGTCAGGCCCCATGTTGTCTGCAAAACAAAGAAAAGAAGCAATGTTAAAAGAGACGGCAATTGAAAAATTATGGGCGGTATTGGCTATCAAAAACCTACCAAGCACGGCCACCACTTGAGACTTAGAGCCCGCCCCGACCAATCGAGCTACATCAATCCCGAATTTTTTGGGATCCCGGTAGATAATCAGGTCGGAGAAGTTGGTCAAGATCGCTAAAGAGTCCTGATCAACCGGGGATAGCCGGCTTAAACTGACAGTATACGTGTGAGGTCGCCGATTGAAATGAGAAAGAGACCACCCTATTTGAAACTTGGTGGACTCCAGGGATTCCCCATTCGCAGCATATTTGCCGACGTGCCTCACTGCCTCCTCATTCACAGGCTCAACGAAGAAGTACTTGTTCTTCCAATTTTTCAAGAAATCGGAATAGGGCATGAAAATTTTAATACCCCTCCTAGCCCGGAAGCTCACGTGTTCCCACTGATCCTTGGTTCCATCCTCGTGCCTCCGGTTAACCTCAAAAAGGTAAAACAATAGATCACAGGAGATTGGTCTCTCCAAGTGAATACACATTAGCTCGAAAGCCTGGAGGAACGCCCATGCGTTGGGGTGAAGCTGAGAGGGAGCGAGGTTCAGAATCCCCAGGGCCTCTTGCTGAAAGGCGGTGAAGGGGGGACTAATATGCATGTCAAGAATCGTCACCCCATACATGACAAACTTCAAAGCTCTTGGCCAAACAGCTACGTGTTGACCTTCGGCCATCCCCTCCACGTTCCAGACCTGATCTTTCCTAGAAACGCGCTTGACGAGGTAGCTCATATCATCCCCGGTCCTGTAGACGGACTGAATTCCCCTCAACTTTTCTGACACCCACGAGTACTCCTGAGGGACATTCAGAGGTTGAGACAAGAGAACATTAACCGGCCCAACTCCGGCGTAGGGGTATTGATCAGAATCACCTCCCTCATACACGGGATCCCCGTGGTATCCGAGCCTGTCTTCGTTGTTGCGACTTTCAGCAACCTCTGCTTCACTATCATCGGAACTCCAGCTAGTGCTCCCTTGTTCTTCATTATCCGGCTCGACGTCAGACTCCTCCGAGTCGAGGACCACTATCTCGGCGTTGTCTTCATCCGACAGCTCATTGCTGGGAACCCCGGGAGAGCGGTCTTCAGCGTGAAAACTCAAAGGAGCCGAACCCAGATCATCTTGAACCTCGGGAACAGCCGACCCGGGGGGATTAGTACGAATTTCCACCGAGTCTCTAGCACCTGAAGTCATTGCTTTTGCAAGGACGGGGCGATCTAAGTTGGCAACCCGACGAGTCTGTTTTGTCCTCGCCAGATCGGTTCTGCAGAAATGGGGGCTTGACGAGTCAGGTTGATACTTAAACAGTGGGTCCACAACCAAGTCGGAACCCGACCTGACGACCCCCACTCTGTATCAATAAATACGGGTTCCAAGAGAACCCGACCTTGAACTAAAGCTAGAAGTAATAAATAGAAGAAGGGAACTAACCTTGTAAAACAGGAAACTCGCCAACACTTGAATCGGATCACGAACTTCAACGGTCTCACCGAGACTCCCCACGGAACTCTGGAAGACGAAGTTTGCTAAAGAACGAGTTTAAGATCGGACGCCAGAGCAATTCTCAAAAAGCAATGCGAAATGAGGGAGGTCCCCTCTCCTATTTATAGGAAACTAAGGGCCTCTAATGGGCCTAGGCCTAGGCTACGCGATCCATCGCTGGCCCCTAGGCAGGCGAGTCGTTTCAAGCGCCATCATTGCCCCAATCACCCTCGAACGACGCGTCCCATCAATGACCTCACTAGCAGGCGTGGAAATCAAAGCATAGCTATAAACGGAACGCCTCGAGTCACTCGGCACGACTTGAGTCCCTCGGCTCGCCCCGGTCATCTGACCTCGGCACGACATGAGTCTCTCACAAACGGAACGCCTCGAGTCACTCGGCACGACCTGAGTCCCCCAGCTCGTCCCGGTCCTCTAACCTCGGCACGACATGAGTCTCTCACTCCGGAGTTTGGGGGAAGAACATAAACAAAAGCGGAATCCCGGTTTTGAAAGTTGATTACGGGTTCTCCAAAAGTAACAAGTCTAGCCCGCCCTAGGGCGACCCGACTTGGGGGGTGTCATACCCCAATTTTGTCCGGCTTAGGTCCAAACCCTAATTTTCCACACAAAAAATGTATAATAAATTATGCATTGCATTTCGGGTCCTAGAAACCATTCCAAAGTTTTTGAAATCATTTTTAGGGTTAGAATGCACTTTTTAGGAAATTAGGGTTTTGAAAATATGTTATGCATGCATGGCAAGCTTTGGAAAATATTTTATGCATGCATGGCAAAGACCTAAAAACATTTTTGTGGAAAGCAAGAATTGATTTCTATTCTGTTCCAAAGGCTCAAGAATCGATTCCTCATTGTGTTAACTAAGTAAGGAATCGATTTTCACCTATGCAAAAGGTCCTGAAAATCGATTCCCACTATTTCCAAAGGCTCAAGAATCGATTCCTCATTGTGTTAACTAAGTAAGGAATCGATTTTCACCTATGCAAGAGGTCCTGAAAATCGATTCCCACTATTTCCAAAGGCTCAAGAATCGATTCCTCATTGTGTTAACTAAGTAAGGAATCGATTTTCACCTATGCAAGAGGTCCTGAAAATCGATTCCTGCTTGTTTTCAAAGAACCAAGAATCGATTCTTTATTATTTCCTATTTTAACTAAAGCATGAAATCGATTCTTTGATGTTTTAAAGAGCCAAGAATCGATTCCTCTCTCATTTAACTAAAGCTTGGAATCGATTCATGTGATTTTTCAAAGGTAAAGAATCGATTCTCTCATATTTCACTTCATCAAACAATCGATTCATCCTTGCAATAAATGTTTTTAAAAAAAAATCCTACGCTTTCCTAAGCCTATAAATAGGCAGCCTCAAGTCACATTTTGGGGGACAGATTTTCACAAGATCAGAGGAGAATTTCCCAAAGATTTTTCACAAGATCAGAGAAAGAGAGACATTTTTTCACGAAATTAGAGAAAAAACCCATTTTTCTCGAAATCTCTGACATTTTAGAAAAACTCTTCTACGCTTCATTTTTTCGCTCTATTCGTTCCGTTGGTCCGTCTGAGCTGATCTTCTGCAAGAGTTGGTTGGAGTTGCGTTCTTCAAGTTGTAGTATCTGCCTTCATCAGAGGTATTTCAGTCTTTATATTTATTAATATCATTGTGATCCATGCCAAAATTGCCCTATGTGATTTAACTTAGCTATAGCGTCATTGTTGATGATGAACCACATGATTCCCACTTATGCCTAGTGCATCATGTTCTAAGTGGTGAAGATGGTCTCAGATGATTCAACCTCCCCTTTTTTTTAACTTCTTAATGAATAAAAGATAGTTAGGTTTATGGTTTAAGGTCCATGGGGTATCGCAAAGGATAGGTTACCCAAAACCTTGATGTTCCCTCCTCTTTGATTGTGTTATTAGCCTTTGGGCACTTATCCATAAATGCAAAGGATAGGCTTACCTTAGCCTTGATGCAATTTCCCCCTTTCGTTCATGTTATTGAGAAATCATTGTTCATATGTTCCTTAGTTTAATTAAGATCATTCTACGCCTATGATCAATTGCTTGCTTGTTATTGGATGCATTTTAAATGTCTTGATTCAATGTGCCATTCCATCCATGTGTATGACCTCCTAATGAAGACGTAAGTCTACATGCCTGTTGTAGCATAGAGTCATTAGGGTAAATACACTCCCTCCTACACGCACACTTGCTTTGAGAACTTTTACCTTGCATCCCTGATAGGTGGGTCTCTTGATCATGTTGGCATGTTTAGTCTTGATTAAATATTCAACATATGCATGATTTCGTGATAATTGAATGTGTTTAAACTTTGTAATCAATCATTGATAGTGCCTTCACCCTTTCTTCCAAAAATCTTTCAAACCTTTTTCCAATTAACGCGAGTTATTAGTGACTATCACTCAAAGCCTTGGCTTGTTTGATTGTCGTGAACGCCATCAAGGGTTATTAGTAATGATCGCTCAAACCCTTTGCTTGCTCGATCGTTATGAAAGCTCTTCCCCTTTCAAACCCTTTCAAAAACATTCTCGTTAGAACTACGTCGCTTTGATTCCCATTTGGGATACGTAGGAGCGAGTCTCGTTCTCGTCAAGCGCAACAAATAAAAATCCTTTTCGCCACCCTAAACCAATCATTTTCACAAAACAAACCAAAAAGTCATTTTCAAACCTATTGTTATTAGTGACTATCACTCAAAGCCTTGACTTGTTTGATTGTCATGAACACTATCCAGAGTTATTAGTAATGATCACTCAAAGCCTTTGCTTGCTTGATCATTATGAAAGCTCCTCCCCTTTTCAAACATTTTCAAAACCAAAAACCAAGAACTACGTAGCTTTGAATTCTCCATCGCACCGGGAGATACGTAGGAGCGGGCCATGTCCCGTCAAGCACTTTTTCTAAAAAACCTTTTTTCCCCTTTCCCGCCAACAATAAAAATTTTGTCTTCCCATTCATTCTTCGAACAAATAGGCAAACCTACATATTTTTCAAATCAAACGTAAAACCACACATTTAATTAGAGGTTCCCTTTCGGTAGAAAGGACGTGCGCGGTGCTAACACCTTCCTCGCACGTAATCGACCCCCGAACCTATATCTCTAGTTTTCAAAGACCATCCGCCTTGTCCAAAAGACCTTTTTTCAATGTTTTGGTCTTAAAATTAAAATATTGGTGGCGGCTCCAAAATTTTTCCACGTTGTACATCGGGAAACCCAAGCCGGGGATTTTTCGGGGTGCAACAGGGGGCAACTGTTACGGATTGGGCCTCTATGGCCAATCCATCTAAGGCCACACAATAAAGGGCCAAATCCACCAGCCAAGGGTGGAGATCTAAGACATAGATCCAATGGTCCTCCTTCACTCCAAAAACCTATAAATAAGCATTCAATGCTAGCATTAAAGGTACTCACTTTTCCAATCCTCTTACTTGTAATTGACTCACTCACTGACTTGAGCATCGGAGTGTCATTGCAGGTACCACCCCACCTCGGATCGGAGCACCAACTCGGATTGACCAAGAACATAAATACCAGCTATCTCGGACCGGACTTTGTATCCAAGGTCGGACACTTAGTCGGAGATACGGTATAGAACAGAAACAAAATGAAAATGCTGACCGTATTCCAGTTTGCTTGAATTCGAATTACGAGGGAGGAAATTCGAATTACGAATTTGACCTAGACATAAACAATGAGAGAAATTGATTTCTCACCACTTGTATTCCAGTTTGCTTCTGTTCCTTCCTCGTTTTCAGTCAGCGAAATAGGGACTGGATTTTGCCCTAGGATTTCAATAGAAAGGGGAAAACGGGGTTAGGGTTTTGAATCAACCAAAATTTGTGGATTTTCAGTCAAATAGAAGAAAACCGTACTTACCCTTTAAGAAGAAGAAGAGAGGAGAGGCGAGAGGCAACTGAGAGAAGGAGAACGGCGATGGTTTCCGTCACTGTGAGGGCGTCAACCGGGAAGAGGGAGAGGGAGAGTGGAAGGCACGGGAAGAGGGAGAACGCGAGACTGTCTTCAAGCTGTGGAGCACGTTTAGCGATGGAAGAGGGCGGAGGAGGGTGGTGGAGGACTGAGAAGGGCAGAGGCGAATGAGGGAGAGAATGACGTTTTGCGAAGGAGAGGAGGGTTTACTTTTTTTTTATAAGCGTGAGCTTTGCTGAATGAGAGGGTTCGAGGGAAGGGGTTCTCTTTTAATTGGGTATTTTCGTTTCCGGCGGATTTTAAGTGTTTTCCGACGAAAATATCAGACGGAAATTTGCGACGGAAAAAAACTTCTTCGCAAACGTAAGCGGGAATTTTAGCGCCTCTTTTGCTGAACATTTGCGACAACTTTTTCGTCGGAAATCCGTCGAAAATTGCGACGGACTTGAGTTTGTCGGAAAAAATGGCAGGAAACAACACTTATTCTTGTAGTGGAAAGCATCAAGAAAGACTGTCGAGGTTTTGAATATCTTCTTATCGTACAGTGTTAGCGTTGCTACAACAGAGTACGAAAAAGCTACTTTACGGATGGTGGTTGTGTCTTTGTGGAGAGACCCTAAATTGAAGTCCAAGAAATTGATTTCATATCAAGAGAAAGCATCGGTGACTATAATCTACTATCTATCTATACCATTAACCTACTACCAAAATATCAATCTTACCATTTTCCCAACTAAACAATATTTTGATATTTATGTAATTTCACTTTTTCACCTTTTCATTCTCTCTCACATACTTTTTTAAACTTTTTAACTCTCTCACACTTTTTTCAAATTTTTTCACTTTCTCTCATAATTTTTCAAACTTTTTCACTCTTTCTCACACATTTTTTCACTCTCCCCTCCTCTTTCTTCCTCTAACTCTATCTCATTTTTCTATTTTTCACAATATATCTACTTTAATTTCATCTACATGTCTCTTTCATTTTTTTAATATTCTATTTTTTCTCTGTCAATAAGTTTTATTTAGTCTCTACGGAAAATATTACAATTTGTAAAATTTGAAACTTTACTACAATTTTGTTTTTTTTATAAGCAAATGTTAGTGGGGGTGGGGGAATGTTAGTTTCCGAGGTTTGAACCCTGGACCTCCTTCTTACAACTTTGCAACTCTTTCATGTCACTTAGCTCGCCAACTGAACTACCTTCCTAGGACTACAATTTTGTTTTCTAATCTCTAGAGGAAATATTACTTATCACTCTCTCTCTCATATATTTTTTCAAACTTTTTTAATCTTTCTCACACATTTTTTCACTCTCTCCTCCTCTTTCTTTCTCTAACTCTATCTCACTTTTCTATTTTTCACAATATATCTACTTTAATTTCATCTACATGTCTCCTTCATTTTTAATATTCTATTTTTCTCTATCAATAAGTTTTATTTAGTCTCTATGGGAAATATTAAAATTTGGAAAATTTGAAACTTTAATACAATTTTGTTTTCTAATCTCTACAAAACATATTACATATTGTTGGTAAATGTTCACGGGGTAATGTTCGGACTAACTCAATTACAGTTTGAAATTTTTTGTTTATCTACTTTAAATTAGTCTTGATTTTCACGGAGTAATTTTCGGACTAATTAAATTATGTCTAAGTCTATTAATAAAAATAACACGACAACACCCATGCGTATGCACGGGTATACCGCTAGTTTTTTCATACAGTATAAAAGGTATCTCTCACTTCAGAAACAAGAAGAATCATATACAACAAAATACAATGACACAATTAAAAATATTCAAAGAGAGAAATACTTGGCTTTTACACCTTAAGCGTGAAATATCTAAAGAAGCTCAAGCAAATCTGAAGCTAAGAGAATCAAGAGAAACACTTTCTATTTTCTTGTAAAAGGCACTACAACAAAAAAAGCCTTCAGGGGCGCTTTTTTTAATCCATTAGGGACGCTTTCGGGCGCCCCTAAATCTGGCGCTCCTGTTGCCAAATCTTCTACAGGAGCGCCCAACAAGCGCCTCTAATTATTAGGCAACAGGGGCGCTCGCAGTAAAAAGCGCCCCTATTGGTCTTAGCGCGTTTGACAATCAGGGGCGCTTGCAGTAAAAAGCGCCCCTGTTGGCCTTAGCGCGTTTGACAATCAGGGGCGCTTGCAGTAAAAAGCGCCCCTGTTGGTCAGGTCATTTGGGCCTTTAGGGCCTTTAGGGAGTGGGGTATCTCTCTAGGGTAGCTGTTTGTACTAGGAAGTGGGGTATCTTTCTAGGGCAGCTGATTGTAACAGGGGTGGGGTATCTCTTGTTATTGTTGTAATAGATTTGAGGGCTCTCCATAGGTGGGGTATCCTAGGAGGAGAGTGCCTAAGTCTGTAAAGGTTTTCCAAGGCACCTGTAAGCCTTGTTGTTTTGGTTAGTGGAAAATCTCACAAGGGTGTGAGGACTGGACGTAGGTCACTAGGAGGTGACCGAACCAGGATAAATCTCTGCGTGCTTTACTGCTTTCCTGCTTTACTGTTATACCGCTTTACTGCTTTATATTCTAATTCCTTCGCTTTCACTTAACCTGCGCGAAAAATTGATCTAAGTCATTGAAAAGGGGAAAAACATTTTCGAAAGTTCTGAAAAGTTTTAAATCTCAATTCACCCCCCCCCCCTCTTGAGACTGAAGCCACTTGGTAACAGCTACCTGATAGGACAGTTTGCTCACTTCCCACCGACTTCCTTAGGTTTTGCATATCCAGAAAGGAAATTTTTATATGGATTGTTGATCCAGAACTAGTCCACCAGGTGTTTATATTAACCTCGGTCATATTAGATTCACAACAAACTAAAGAGAATAATCCTTTGAGTTCGGAAATGTCACAGTGGATATCAGAAAAATTAGCGGGTTGAAAAGGTATGTAAAACTAAAATAATCAAAAGAAACTCATGTCAAAATTGAGGCATATTTATCCAAATCGTATGTATTACCAATGTAAACATACAACAAAATAAATCTTGTAACATAAAAATTACTTGTGGGCTGAATTTTTAATTACATAAGATTTATTTAAACATTATTATATACTTATCAAATTATATACAAAATTTCATACTTTATAGGTATGAAAAAAATTTGATTTTATATCGAAATAGTACTTTAAGATAAAATTATCAAATCTAATCTAAGAATATAAATCCAATGGTAGTCTCCAAGTGGGCCCTACACCTAATTTTGGCTCCAAACTTCCCATTTTCCCTCCCCCTTGGCGCCAAACTCCCCCCTCCCCCCTCCCCCTACCCCCAAATTTAAGTATAATTTAAATTTAAGAAAAAAAAATATATCTATAAATAGATGAAGTTTGTTCCTCAATAATCGGATTGGTGAAAAATGAAAATTAATTTCCCGATAAATTATGTAAAGTGTGATGCTAGCCACTGTGTTTTAAGGTAATTTAGAGACTAAAAAAATTAGTTGTTCAAAGGAAATAGTAATGCAAAACAGTGTGTTTTGGGGTTCTTAAGCGGTTGGAAAAAATTAACTGTTCAAATATGCAGAGTTTGTTCCTTAGTAACCTGTTTGTTGAAAAAAAGAACTTTTATGTAATGTGATAATGACTTACTTGATTATCATTTGTTGTCTATATTTTAATGGAGCAATTTCATTTCTCTCAGTAACTACTTTCTTTTCATTCTATACAACATTCGTAATTTTATATTTTAAGGGTACTTTATGGTTCACTAGAAATTTTAACTGTTCAAATAGCGGAAATTGATTCCTCCGTAATCAGATTAGTGAAAATGCAAATTAATTTCGCAACAAATATGTTCAACCTTATAGTTTTCTCTTATTGGCTAAACATAACTTAGTTGTTAAAATATGACTTCAATTACTATTAATCTAATTTTAGTCTTATAATACTTCCGTAGACCCTAAAGCTTTGGCCCCGTGCATCGCACGGGTCACGGCGCTAGTTATATACCAATTCATAATCTCTGTAGGCAAGTTATGAAAATAATTTGACATATTATTCTAATTAATCATACAAAAATAATGAAAATTCATGTGGGATAAAATTCACTATACCACGTATAATAAATTACAACACTATGTCTAATTCCTTAGGTGATCTTAAAAAACTTTAGAAATAATTTTAACTAACTAAGGATGTTGTGGCTAGTCCAAAACTAATAAAAATTATAAGGATTACTGTTGCGTTAAAAACACACTTAGAGCAAGTGTACTCTTTCGCAGAAGTAGTATAAAAGATTATCGTGTCCACAGGGATTAATTAGCAAGTACCAAACTAATCGAGATTATTTATTGTTTAGGCGAACAAATAATTTAGTTGTAATGAAAACAAATAAAAAGAAATAAATAACAATAATTAAAATACTAGATTTAATCGATGGAGAGAGGCCTAGGGTCACGGTTTCACTTGCAAGCTTCGATTCCCCCTATGTCTAATCCTACCTGAATTCTCTTATTTTACTTAATTACCAATCCCTTTACTAAAACTATTAATCCGTTTGGTCATTCGCGATTAATGTTCTTTTTCCTAAATTAACCCTTGTTTAGTCATGCAAGAATTTAAATTCAGGAAAAGCATAAAGAGCAAAAAGGTTGAATGATTGGAAGACTAAATTATGGTTTGGTCATGCCCTAATTATAGCCCCAATTATCCTATAGGTCCACCAACTAATTGATTATAAACATGTAAAGGGTAGCTAATCCTAACCATGTGATAAAAACAATAGGACAATATTAATTAAAATAAAAACAGGAATTCAAACCAGAAATTAGAACATAAAAAAGGTCTCTAATCAAGCAAGATCCACCTAGACCCTAGAAGAGGATTTAGCTATCCAAAATCATAAAGAACAGTGATAAAAATAACCCAGAAATTAGAGAAATTATTATTCTGAGTCTCCAGTCTCCTTTTTCTGCTCCAAAGCTCTCTCACGGTGTCAAGAACGGGTACCAAAACCCCCTCCTCTCTTTTGCGTTGCTGCTGTTCCCGTTGTCTATCCTATTGTTGCGGCTACTGTGTGCTTTTGTACGGCTTTTCTTATTTTGTGCATCATTTTTCCCTTGTGCGGCACTGTTACTCCTTCCTTTTATAATGCTGCCGTCCCTTATTTTTGATTAATTCACACTGCTCCTCTCTTTTCCTTTAATTGCCGCCTCCCTCTCTTATTGCCCAAGCTACTGTGTTGCCAAAGTTCATGACACAATTTTTCCTTTCTCTCCAAGGTAGGTTTTGATCTAATTTTAATATGGGCTTTATCTTCTTTTCCTCATGGCCCATTTAATTATTTATGTGTTGGAATTGGGCCGCATAGCTTTATGTTTATTTTGGTTGTGACCCCTCCTTATTGATGATTTGAGTGGCTTTAAGTTGGTCTTTTATTCTCTTTCTGCAAAATAAAGAGCAATTTAAATTAATAATTTATATAATTGATAATAATTGCTCTAAAAATAATCCAAAAGTATCTATAAAAATACACTAAATTGGAGTTTATCAACTCCCCCACACTTAACTTTTGCTTGTCCTCAAGCAAATTTTCTGGCTCAGCAACATTTTTCAAATGAGGAATAGAGACAGCCAAATATGGGACCCAAAATTAGAAACATAATGACAGACAATAGACAATATAGCATATATGAGGTGCCAAAAGATTGCCCAATTAGAGGCTCATGTCCCTGAGGAATACATTTTTGTGAACAAAGGCACTCACTCACAATCTCTCTAAGTGTTTAGGGACTAGGGAAATATACACTCAAGTTTCCACAAAATGCACATTACCATAAGCTTGTAATTTGACCAAATCTCCACTAAATAGTTCACATGCATGCAAAAGATGGGGGTTTCATGGGTTATAATGGGGCCAGGGTGAATTCATGCAGGGTAGGAAATAAGAAGCAAGGGATAATCAAAGGGCTAAAAAAAGAAATAAATAGTAACCTTTGAAACCAAATATGGAGCTCCTATCTATTTTACAATTTTTGTCCAAACTCCAAATTAATTTCACTTTCATTCTTCACTCTTCTTTTTCTATTGAGTCGACTCTTTTAGATTTGCCTTTTTTCTTGAGTAGGCCCTTTCATTTTTATTTCTTTTGGATTTGCCCTTTGGCTCTTTCATTCTTTTGATGTGCCTTTTCCTCCTTGTTGCTTTCCTTTTTTTTTCAAATTTTCTTCCTATTTTTTTTTTTGGAGGAAAAGGTAAGTACATGATTCACTCTTTTTTTTTCTCACAAGATAGACAACTAAAGAATAGGACAAAGTTTCAGTCCTAACAATATAGACAACTAAAAATATAGGACGAAATTGTAATTTTCTATAGTTGCTCCACATTTAATTCCAAATGGTTACCAAAGAAAAAATATAACAATTAAGCTCAAAGGGGGCAACTAAGGGATAAATTCAACAACCAACTCTGAGGCTAGAAAAATACCTAAATTACCCAAATCTTTTTACATGATGCAAATGAATTTTCGTCTTGAAATGGTCAAAAGACAAATTCTAGAATGTAGCAAATTGGGAAACACACTCATAGAAAGAAAAGGGGTAAAAATTTATGATTTAGTATCAATCCCCGTATGAAGGCTCAGATCTCACATTTAGAAGCTAGTTCACAAAAAGTACTCAACAGGGACAATTGCTAATTATCAGCTTCCTAAGGACAACCCCACAGTTACTATTAAGCACAAGTCTGTCAAGTAAATTGATTATGGGATCCCCTAAAGGCAAAATCTCTATTTTTTTCAGTTTCTATATCCAAAACTAGCCAGAAAAAATGCTATCAGCATATGTAGTGGGTATATGCACTAATAGAGATGAATTGACAAAGTTAAACTCTCCTCCCCCACACTAGCATAAAACATGGTCCTCAATGCAAAATATCAAATTGGCACAACAATAAATAAATGAGAGAGTAAGAGTGACTTCCCTGAGAGAGCTTGTAGTCTGAGCTTATTCCTAAAAACAAAACAAAACAAAAAGAAAATGAAAATAACTGAAAATAAAACACAGGTTGCCTCCTGCGAAGCGCTTGTTTAACGTCGTGAGCCTGACGATAGTTAGTGCTTAATCAGGTGGCTCTCCAAGAGCAAATTTAACATCTAACGCAGTACACCTTCTTAACTTTCTAACCATGTGGTTCACATTGTTCTTTCTTTTTCCACGTGGTGGATGAACTTCAAAGGATGGTGAAATTTTTATTTTATTTCCATCCACCATTATGCTAGGATCCTGCAAAATAACACTTTTTTCCAAAAGGTCCTGCATCTTTAATTCACTAAAAATGTTAGTTTCAACCACATCATACAAATAAGGAAAAGTTAAAGAATAGAAAATTTCATTGAAATTTAAAGCTTTAATAACATCATCTTCTTTACCACTTGATAACCATCCTTTATGATGGTTATTACTTGCCTTTTTAGCTTGAATTTTAGTAATTTAATAAACTTGTTGTGTCAATTATGATGTAATTGTGTGTGGAGGGTAGAAATAATGGTGCAGGAATGAATTGGTTTAATTTGGGCATTCTGATGCCCTTAGTGCATTTAATTGTGTTTAGTGTCAGTGCTGCAGCAACAGGTGCGTGCGCAATAGTGGAATTGCGAAAGATGAGAGAGAAAGCTCAAGAGGAGTGCGGAAAACACGGAAATTAAGGCAAGGACAGGTGTCAGAGCTGTATGACACGGAAAGATATTTCCTATTGAGGAATTCCCATGATTGCCCTCTATCCTAGGACACATTTCCTTAAAGGGCCCTCAATCTAGGGTTGCGTGCAAGGAGACACTATATAAGGACGTTCCCCTTCTTCATCTGCATGCTCTGCCGTCAAGGGGAAGTTTAGAGATAGCTCCTCATAGCGTGCTTAGCTCACCATTGTCAACCACAAGCTTCATTGCTGAGACCATTGCGACAGCATTACTTGGAATTACATTTCTCTTGGAGGATTTTACTAGAAGAGCTGGAGCAGATCTCCACTACTACTACTGGAGTTCCTTCACTGTTTCATCTTGATAGTATCATTTCTTTCCTTGAAATTTGTAATATGACTTCTACTCTTTTGTTTAAGTTGTTTTCCATGTTTTGTAAGCTCAATATGAGCTAATTTCTCATAGTTGAGATGCTGGATCTGATGTAACTAGATTTTCTATGCTATTTATGAAGCATGTTTAATGTTGTGCATTTTACCTTGTGTGTGATAATATTTCCATTTTAGAGTAGGATTGGCCGTCTATTCTAAATAGCATTTACGAATTCAGAGATGGTTTGTAAATTAATCTCACAAGGTAATATGGGTAGTGGGCATTAATGAGAGATCTTGATGCTCCTTGCTTAACCCTAGAGATAGGAAGGTATAGCCCATAAGGTGATCACTGCCGGTGCTCAAGCAGCCTAGGAGGTACTTCTTTAGGGTTTAGAGATAAACTCTTGCAAGGAAAACCTAGTGTGAAGTATTCGAGAGAATAGCATCTTATCGCTGCAGCACCTAATGCTGCAGCATTGAATATACCCTTAATAGCATATTAATGAAGTTACTGAAGTGAATGCATCTCAGCTTGTTCTCATCACTGATTCTTAATTACCATTTCCATTTATTCTTACTGATTATGTTACCCAAAATTTGTGTGTCATTTACTTTATTCACTAATTTGTTAGCAAAATTAAACTCTTGTATTTAACTAAATTCCTCGTGGGAACGATCTCATTTACCCTTTATTACTTGTTAAGACAGTGTATACTTGCACTAAGTTTTCACACAACAAGTTTTTGGCGCCGTTGCCGGGGAACTTTAGTTAAATTAATTGTTTAATTAGTTAGCAACTTAGTGCCTTTTGTTACTAATTCTGTTTGTGTTGTTTCTGTTGCTCCAGCGTTAGTTGCTGCTACATCTGTTGCTGCAGCATATGCACAGGCATAGACGCAATACTCCAGAATTCCAGTTGCACCCAAAGATAGAAAGACATTTTAGAAATCAGAGAAGAGTTTACAGCACTCCAGGACTTATTGAATTAGGGCGAGCTGCTGCTATGGCTAGTCCTCCACCTACTGTTGATGGTGATATGACTTCACCACCTCCCTCAATTCAAGGTGATGGTGATGGAGGATACAGAAGATAGATTATTGATATGAATGTCATAGGAATGGCAAATGACAGGGACAGACCCATGAGGGATTATGCAGTTTTTGACCCTCAAACTATGCAAACAGGCATAGTGAGGCCAGAAATTGCTACAACCCATTTTGAGTTCAAACCTATGATGTTCCAAATGCTTCAAACAATTGGGCAGTTTGGTGGTGGTCCCCTTGAAGACCCACATCTGCATTTGAAACAATTTGTTGAGGTTTGCAGTAATTTCATTCTCCCTGGTGTTTCAGATGATGCTTTCAAACTGAAATTGTTTCCTTATTCCTTGAAGGATAGAGCAAAGGCCTGGCTTAACTTACTAGAGCCTAACTCTATCACTACTTGGAATGAGATGGCAGAAAAATTTATGACAAAATATTTTCCTCCAATTAAGAATGCCAGGATGAGAAATGAAATTACCTCTTTCAAGCAAACTGAATTTGAAACTTTGTTTGAAGCATGGGAAAGATACAAAGATCTGTTGAGGAAGTGCCCACACCATGGTATTCCTGTCATCATTCAGATGGAGACTTTCTACAATGGATTGGAGCCCCAAACAAGGCTCATGCTTGATGCTTCATCTGGAGGAGTTCTACTCAAAGGATCTTACAATGATGCTTATAATCTTATTGAGGATATTGCTGCAAATAGCTATCAATGGCCTACTGCTAGGTTAAGTGCTCAAAAGAAGGTGGCTGGTGTACATGAAGTAAGTGAGATCACTGCCTTGTCTTCTCAAGTGGCTTCACTATCTAATATGATCAAAAACATGGGTTCACCTAGTGCTGCAGCAACACATGCTGCAGCAACTGAAGCAACTGTAGCAGCAATTGAACCAGCTCCATGCGGTTCCTCCCCAAGTTGTGTTTATTGTGGAGGAGGTCATCTTTATGAGGAGTGTCCTGCGAATCCTATCTCAGTCAACTATGTTGGGTACAACAAGGGTAATAATCCATATTCAAATACCTACAATCCTGGGTGGAGAGATCATCCAAATTTTAGGTGGAGCAACAATGCTGCAGCAACACCTGCTGCAACAGCTACTCCAGCACCTGCTGTACCACCCGGATTTCCTGCTCAATCAAGATAAGCTGCACCTGCAACTGATAACTCTATGGAGGCCATGCTTAAGGCTTTCATGAATGAAACAAAGACTCAATATCAGACACAAGGAGCTGCAATTAAAAATCTTGAAAATCAAATAGGCCAAATAGCTTCTGCTCTAACCCAAAGACCTAGTGGAGCATTGCCTTCTACTACTGAAGCTACATCATCCAAGGCTAAGGAATCATGCAAGGCTATATCTCTAAGGAGTGGGAAGGATTTGAATGGGCCATCACTTAACACAGGTGGTGGTGACAAAAGAAAAGAAAAAGATTCTGAAAAAAAAAGAAAAAGTTGAAAAAAATGAAAAAAAAAGTAAGCCAGATGCGACAGCAACTGATGCTGCAGCATCTGATGTAATACCAGTGCCACCACCTGTGCTTGATCAAGATGTGCCACCTCCACCATTTCCTCAGAGATTGAAGAAGGCACGGCAAGACAAGCAATTTGGCAAATTTCTTGAGGTGTTGAAACAACTGCACATCAATGTCCCTCTGGTTGAGGCTCTTCAACAAATGCCCAACTATGCAAAGTTCATGAAGGATGTTTTAAACAAAAGGAGGAGGCTAGGTGAATTTGAAACAGTGGCTATGACAGAAGAATGCAGTATGATCATGCAAAGTAAGCTTCCAAGCAAGCTGAAGGATCCAGGCAGTTTCACTATCCCATGTTCTATTGGTGAAACCTATATTGGTAGAGCTCTCTGTGACTTAGGTGCAAGCATCAATTTGATGCCTAAGTCTGTCTTTACTCAGTTGGGTATTGGAGTTGCCAGGCCTACAACTGTCACACTCCAACTAGCAGATAGATCTATTGCATATCCTGAAGGAATCATTGAGGATGTGCTGATAAAGGTAGATAAATTTGTCTTTCCAGCTGACTTTGTGATTTTAGATTTTGATGCAGATAAGGAGGTGCCTATCATACTTGGAAGACCCTTCTTAGCTACTGGCAAGACTCTAATTGATGTGCAGAAGGGAGAGTTAACTATGAGGGTTAATGACCAAGAGATCAAGTTTAATGTCATGAATGCCCTGAAGTTACCTGAAAAGGGAACTGAGGAGTGCTCCTTTGTGGTATCCTTAGATTCTGTAGTTCAGAAGCAGTTCAACAAGCAGAGTGACCATCTGGTGCAAGCCTTTGCAAGTGTGGATAAGAGTGAATTACTGGAAGAAGGGCTGCTAAATGAAAAGGTCACTGTCAAGGAGGTTTGGACTAAGCAATATGAGTCTCTTGAACTTGTAGATTCTAGTCTCAAGAAGAATGTGCCCTCTATAGAAAAGCCTCCTACTCTTGAACTGAAGGAATTGCCACAGCATCTCAAATATGCCTATTTAGGGGAAAATGATACATTGCCTGTGATCATTGCTTCTGATCTCTCTAAGAATCAAGAACATGATCTCATTACTACCCTAAAGAGGCATAAGAAAGCAATTGGGTGGCAAATGTCTGATATAAAGGGAATTAGCCCTACCATCTGCATGCACAGAATCATTCTTGAAGAAGGTGCTAAAAACAGCATTGAAGGACAGAGGAGGCTAAATCCCATTATGAAAGAAGTTGTGAAGAAAGAGATTATCAAGTGGCTGGATGCTGGCATTGTGTATCCTATCTCTGACAGTGCATGGGTGAGCCCTGTGCAGTGTGTTCCTAAGAAATGAGGGGTCACAGTGGTAGCCAATGAGAGGAATGAGCTTATTCCTACAAGAACTGTAACTGGTTGGAGGATCTGTATGGATTATAGGAAGCTCAACAAAGCCACAAGAAAGGATCATTTTCCCTTGCCCTTCATTGATCAAATGTTGGATAGACTAGCTGGGAAGGAGTTTTATTGCTTTTTGGATGGTTACTCTGGTTACAATCAAATAGCCATAGTACCTGAAGATCAGCAAAAGACTACTTTCACCTGCCCCTATGGTACTTTTGCTTTCAGGAGAATGCCATTTCGGCTGTGCAATGCACCAGCAACTTTTCAAAGGTGTATGATGTCAATTTTCTGAGTTTATTGAGAAGTCAATGGAAGTGTTTATGGATGACTTCTCTGTTTTTGGGGAAACATTTCAACTATGCCTTGATAACTTGGAGAAGATTCTGGACAGATGTGAAGAGACCAATTTGGTGCTTAATTGGGAAAAATGCCCTTTCATGGTCCAAGAGGGTATTGTATTGGGTCACAAGATTTCTAAGAAAGGTATTGAGGTTGATAAAGCTAAGGTGGAAGTGATTGAAAAGATGCATCCTCCAACCAATGTGAAAGGTGTCAGAAGTTTCCTTGGGCATGCTGGGTTTTATAGAAGATTCATCAAGGACTTCTCCAAAATTTCTAAGCCTCTGTGTCAATTGCTGCAGCATGACACTCCATTTGTCTTTGATGGGGCATGTGCTGCAGCATTCCAGAAATTGCAGAGTGCCCTGGTAACTGCACCTGTTATTGTTACTCCAGACTGGAGCAAGCCGTTTGAGCTCATGTGCGATGCTAGTGATTATGCCATAGGTGCTGTCATTGGCCAAAGGTATGGAAAAGTCTTTCATTCAATTTACTATGCTAGCAAAACACTTGTAGATGCTCAGTTAAACTACACTACTACTGAAAAAGAATTGTTAGCTGTGGTTTTCGCATTTGATAAATTTAGATCATACTTAGTTGGCACAAAAGTGATTGTTTACACTGATCACTCGGTCATTAAGTATTTGATTACTAAGAAAGATGCAAAACCTAGGCTAATAAGATGGGTTCTCCTCCTCCAAGAACTTGATCTTGAAATTAAAGATAAAAAGGGGGTAGAGAACTAAGTTGCTGATCATCTGTCTAGATTAGAAAATGAAAGTGCAGGTACATTTGGTGAAATCAAAGAGCACTTTCCTGATGAGCACCTATTGGCTATAAGTGCTGCAGCACCTGATGCTGCAGCACCATGGTATGCTGACATAGTCAACTTCTTGGTGAGCAAGGTAATACCATGTGACATGAATTACCAACAAAGGAAGAGGTTCTTTCACATTGTCAAGCAATATTACTGGGATGAACCCTTCCTCTACAAGAGATGCCCTGATCAGTTGTTTAGAAGATGTATAGCAGATGAAGAACAGCAGCAAGTGCTGCAGCAATGTCATGCTGCAGCATATGGAGGACACTTCGGAGGTATGAGAACAGCAGCAAAGGTGCTACAATCTGGTTACTATTGGCCTACCATTTTCAAGGATGCCCATGAGTTAGTAAAAAAATGTGATAATTGCCAAAGGAGTGGGAACATCTCCAATAAACAAGAAATGCCTCTAACCAACATCCTAGAGATTGAACTCTTTGATGTTTGGGGCATGGACTTTATGGGACCTTTTCCCCCTTCATTTGGCAATGTTTACATCCTTGTGGCTGTGGACTATGTATCAAAGTGGGTTGAAGCAGTGGCTCTGCCTAACAATGATGCTAAGTCTGTTAGCAAGTTTTTGCAAAAGAATATTTTCACAAGGTTTGGTACTCCAAGGGCCATAATTAGTGACGAATGAACTCACTTCTGCAACAAATTGATTGAAACTCTTCTAGCCAAGTATGGGGTCAAGCACAGAATTGCTACAGCATATCATCCCCAGACCAGTGGCCAAGCTGAGTTATCCAATAGAGAAATCAATAGAATACTTGAAAAGATGGTAGGACCTACAAGAAAGGAGTGGTCTAATCATTTAGATGATGCTCTGTGGGCATACAGAACTGCTTTTAAGACTCCTTTGGGAATGTCTCCATACAGATTGGTTTATGGCAAATCTTGCCACCTGCCTTTAGAGCTCCAATATAAATCTCACTGGGCCATAAAAAAGCTCAATTTTGATCATACTAAGGCAGGGGAAGCAAGGCTATTGCAACTGAATGAATTAGAGGAAATGAGGCATTTTGCTTATGAGAACTCTGAATTATACAAAGCTAAGACCAAGGCTTGGCATGACAAGAAGATTCAGAAAAGGGAGCTTAAGGAGGGTGACCAAGTTTTACTATTTAACTCAAGACTCAAGTTGTTCCCTGGGAAACTCAAGTCAAGATGGTCAGGACCTTTCAAAATTGAGAAGGTGTACCCCCATGGTGCTGTAGATTTGTATTGCGAAGAGAGGAAGCAACACTTCAAAGTAAATGGTCAGAGGGTAAAGAAATATTATGGTGAACCAGTGGTGAGAAGCAAAATCACCACTGAACTGCAAAACCTTTAATCTGGAAGGGAAGTCAGGCTGAGGACTCTTAAACCAAGCGCTACTGGGAGGCAGCCCAGAGTTTTAAGCTAATAAACCAGTGTGTTGTTGTCTTGTGTTTGTTTTGCAGGTTAATGGTCTGGAAATTTGAAGTTTGAGGGTGTGGCAGCAATCAGTGCTGCAGCAATGCTTCAAGCACTGTTGCTGCAGCAGTGAGTAGCAGTTATGTGATAATAAAATAATTGAAGTTATGGTACCAAGATCTGATGAGTCATCAGCGAGTGGTCAAATCAAGTCAGAAACCGTCCCATCGCTCAATCCTAACCATCCACATACCCCATGACCCAACGGCTATTTGCGAAAGTAAAAGTGCAACTCCCTTTCCCAATAAAACTGTCCCATCCCATTACTTATAACCACCCACTCCCATTCACTTTCCTCACCGAAACCACCTCTTTTCTCTCAAATCCCCCATCGTAACCGTCTCCGAACCTCTTCACAAATTCTTCCCTACTCTCGAACGAAACCACCATGACTAGAACTAAGGCTAGTGCTTCCAAATCCTCTGGTAAACACCAATCAAACCCTGGCCGTGGTGAATCGAGCCAAATGCGAAGAAGAAGCCTCAAGAATCAAGAAGTGAGCGAATCTGAGAAGTTCCAGAACATGAATTTCTGGGCAGAACGAGGTCTCAAAATGAAAGGAGCTTATGATGCGTTCACATCCATTGTGAACGCATTAGGCTGGGAAAAATTGGTGCAGCATCCTAAGTTCTTCTACGCTTCTGTAGTTCGTGATTTCTATGAAGGAATTCTGCTGCCGAAGGATGGAAAGCAAAGATTTGTGTCTAAGGTGCGCGGGGTGGCTGTGGATTTTGACTCCCTAGCAATCAATGCAAGCTATGGGTTGGATTTTCATAGTCCTGCCTTCGGGAATGCTGTTGCTAATTGGAGAAAGAAGGAGATGGAAGGAGTGAAGAGAACCATTTCTATGCCCGGAACACCATGGGAGCCATGCAATGCTAATGAATTCAAGATCAAGAGGCAATACTTGACTCATGATGCGAAGGTCTGGTTCAACTTCATCAAGCAGTCCCTATTGCCTACCTCTCATGCCACCAACTTAGAGAAAGAAAGAATGATGTTGTTGGATGCTATTCTAAACAAAAAGAATGCTGATATTGGACGGTTGATTTGTAGGGAAATCATGATTTGCAAAGGTAAAACTGCGGGTTATTTGTTTTTCCCTTGCCTGATAACTTCTCTGTGTATAAATGCTGGTGTTGAAGTTCTGGGAGAACAAAAAAGTTTCCCCATGGCTGCATTTCCTACAGTGTTAAGAGAGAAGAACATTGCTGTAGCATCTGGTGATCCCACTATGCTGCCGCAATTCATGTTGCAGCAACGGGTTGTTTGGGAATTTATGAAGAAACAGCGGAATTGGATAGGTGTTGTACTAGCTGCTAATTTGAAGGATCTATCTGCTGCTTCACCAGCATTCCCAAAATGGGTGCTTGAGGAAGACATTATGGAACCAGAAGCTGTGGAAAAGGAAGTAAATGTGGAAACTGAAGCAGAAGTGGTAGTTGAAAAGAAGAGGAAGAGGCAGGACATAAAGAAAGGAAAGAAGAAACAGAATGAGCCGGTGGAAGAAAAGGATATGCTAGAATCAGATGATGAATCACTGAGTGAAGAGGAGAAAGACCAGTACAAGGAGATCTTGGCGGAGCTGAATAAGGAAAGTGATGAGGAGGACCCGGATACATCTGAAGAGGAGGAGGAGCATGATGAAACTGAAGGTGAAGAAGAAGAGAAGGGTGAAGAAAGTGCAGAAGTTGCTGGATCTGATGCTTCTTCTAAGTTTGAGGGAGACCCCAAGGCTCCACTTGATGACCCCCTACCTACATCCAGCACCGCACAAAGCCAACCACCACCAGCCCTACAGTTTGACCCAGTTCCCTCACCAACCAAATCACCTATCCCTGAACCCCAACCTCAACCCAAAACACCTACCCCTCCACCACAAACACCTGCCACCCAGACCACTCCTGATGTGCCATCTGTCACTGCTACTCCTGATGCTGCAGCAACTATTGATGCCGCAGCAATTTCTGAAATGCTGGTGTCACCTAAGCAGAAAAGGTCGAAGCGAATTACCAAGAAAAGGAAGACTGGGAGGGTACCTGAGGAAGCTAAGATCAATGAGGAAGCAAGACCTGCGATGATTGAGAAAGAAGATAACTCCATAATTGCTGCAATCATGCAAGGAATAGCTACTGCTGCAGCAAATGAGGCCATAGCAAAGGCATCTGCTGATAGGATGAAGGCTGAAGCTGCCAAGAAAGCCAAAGAGGCTAGGGAATTCGTGCTTGCCCAGAATAAGGAAAGTGTTTCTGACGTTGGTCCTGTTGTTGCAGATACAGGATCAGTGCTGCAGCATTCCATTACTGCAGCAACAGAAACCACGACTGTCCCGAAGCTATCTGGGGCTAAATCTTCCAGGCCTGCATCCAAGAAGCAAGGAAAGAGTACTCCAGTGCGTGCCAGCCCCAGAACTAAACCAGGAACTCCTGCACCCTAATCTCATGTGTTCCAATTTTAGTATTGTTTTAGTATGCTTTTAATTTCTGTTTCTGCTTTAGTATATGCTGTTCAAATAAACCTGTTTCTGTTTTTATTGTGGTTCATCTTATGTTTAGTCTGTTCCTGTTGTGTTTTAGTTGCTGTCCTGTAGCTCTCTCCCTTTAGTTTAATTGCAGTGAGGACACTGCCCAGTCCTAAGTGGGGGGGAGCTATACACTTAGCCGTTACTCTGTTAGTGCAAATAAAAGTTTATGAATCTTAAATTTTTAGAGGTAGAGTTGAGCAAAAACTTAATGATGAAGTGGTGAGAAAAGAGTGAATAAATACCCCTGTTTAGTGAGTGAACTAGTTTACTCCTGCTCCTGCACTCAAACTTGAATTTAGGTAGGAAGTTAGTGAATTAAAGATGATCTGAAACTAGGCTAGTGTGGGTAAACCTAGGGAATTTCTAAACTGTTACTAAAAACCTAGGGCAGCATAAGAAACTAAGTTTGGGGGTTCTCTGAGATATATTAAGGCAAAGCATGAAGGAATGCAGTGCTGCAGCAACCCTTGCTGCAGCAATGCTGAGTTATGTGCACATAGTTTTAGGGCATGTAAATCTGAATCTGAATGAGGATGCAAAGCATCAAAGTCTGTAAATTTGTATTGTGCTGCATTTGCCTGTTGTGCAAAAAAAAAGCATTGCAGTGCCAAATCAAATCAAAAGTATGAACAAAGTACAATTCTGAGTCAGTAATGCTGCAGCAACTGATGCTGCAGTAATGATAATGTTAGGATTAAATAAGTGCACTATCTTAAAAGTTCTGGATTGCTACATCAAAGCCCTTAATCAAGCTCAAACCCCCTTGCTGAGCATGAATTGTTAGTCTGCCCTTCTTTTTGAAAATTGTTTTAGCTTTCCCAAAAGAAAACTTCTCTATGTCTTAGCTAAATGAAATCTTGAACCTTGCTATGTTCTGAACTAAATTAAGTGTCACACACACACTATTGAGCAGGAATAAGCTAGGGAACTCAGTATTCAGAAGGGTTGCAACTGAGTGATAGTCTGAAAGTTGATGCTCAATTTGATTCTTCTTGATGCTTCATAATTGAATTAACCCATTAGCTGTGTTTGCTTATTAGCAGATGTGCTTGCCTGTGTCAAGTGTCATTGCTTGAGGACAAGCAACGATTCAAGTTTGGGGGTGTGATAACCATCCTTTATGATGGTTATTACTTGCCTTTTTAGCTTGAATTTTAGTAATTTAATAAACTTGTTGTGTCAATTATGATGTAATTGTGTGTGGAGGGTAGAAATAATGGTGCAGGAATGAATTGGTTTAATTTGGGCATTCTGATGCCCTTAGTGCATTTAATTGTGTTTAGTGTCAGTGCTGCAGCAACAGGTGCGTGCGCAATAGTGGAATTGCGAAAAAAAGATGAGAGAGAAAAGCTCAAGAGGAGTGCGGAAAACATGGAAATTAAGGCAAGGACAGGTGTCAGAGCTGTATGACACGAAAAGATATTTCCTATTGAGGAATTCCCATGATTGCCCTCTATCCTAGGACGCATTTCCTTAAAGGGCCCTCATTCTAGGGTTGCGTGCAAGGAGACACTATATAAGGATGTTCCCCTTCTTCATCTGCATGCTCTGCCGTCAAGGGGAAGTTTAGAGATAGCTCCTCATAGCGTGCTTAGCTCACCATTGTCAACCACAAGCTTCATTGCTGAGACCATTGCGACAGCATTACTTGGAATTACATTTCTCTTGGAGAATTTTTACTAGAAGAGCTGGAGCAGATCTCCACTACTACTACTGGAGTTCCTTCACTGTTTCATCTTGATAGTATCATTTCTTTCCTTGAAATTTGTAATATGACTTCTACTCTTTTGTTTAAGTTGTTTTCCATGTTTTGTAAGCTCAATATGAGCTAATTTCTCATAGTTGAGATGCTGGATCTGATGTAACTAGATTTTCTATGCTATTTATGAAGTATGTTTAATGTTGTGCATTTTACCTTGTGTGTGATAATATTTCCATTTTAGAGTAGGATTGGCCGTCTATTCTAAATAGTGTTTACGAATTCAGAGATGGTTTGTAAATTAATCTCACAAGGTAATATGGGTAGTGGGCATTAATGAGAGATCTTGATGCTCCTTGCTTAACCCTAGAGATAGGAAGGTATAGCCCATAAGGTGATCACTGCCGGTGCTCAAGCAGCCTAGGAGGTACTTCTTTAGGGTTTAGAGATAAACTCTTGCAAGGAAAACCTAGTGTGAAGTATTCGAGAGAATAACATCTTATCGCTGCAGCACCTAATGCTGCAGCATTGAATATACCCTTAATAGCATATTAATGAAGTTACTGAAGTGAATGCATCTCAGCTTGTTCTCATCACTGATTCTTAATTACCATTTCCATTTATTCTTACTGATTATGTTACCCAAAATTTGTGTGTCATTTACTTTATTCACTAATTTGTTAGCAAAATTAAACTCTTGTATTTAACTAAATTCCTCGTGGGAACGATCTCATTTACCCTTTATTACTTGTTAAGATAGTGTATACTTGCACTAAGTTTTCACACAACACCACTCCTTAAAGTTACCTTTCCCCGGTGAACCTCAATCACAGCATCACCAATGGTTAAAATAATTTGCCCAAAAATGGGAACTTTCTCCTCTTTCTCCAAATCCAGAACCATGGGATCTTTCTCACTGTCCTCACAAATGCTCCATTTAGTAGGATCTTTTGTTTCAATTTGACTCCCTTAAGTAGGAGCTACTATTTTGATTTGACTCCCTTCAGTAGGAGTCTCCTCATCTTTCTTGAGAGCTTCTTCTTCCAGATTATATTTATATTCCATGGAGACACCTTCATCTCTCGTTGGAATACTTTCTTTGTATTGCTCACATTCTTCATTTTGGGTAGACTTAGTTTGTGAAGGAGTTTCTTGGGCCTCTTGAGATAACAAAGCAATGAGACTTGAGATTTGACCCTTCAGGATTCCAAAGTTTTCATTTGTCTGCTGCATAAACTTTGCCAATACATCATTGGTATCTTGTATCTCCTCCTCTTGCCTATAAAGATGTAGTGGCTCATAATTATCCCAGTTGGAGGAATAGGGAGGTGGCTCATAGTCATCCCAATAGTTTGAATAAGGCTCATAAGGAGGAGGGGGAGGAGGAAATGGGATCTGACATTGAGGCATATACCAAGACGACTTCTCCAAATTCCTTTGTGCCTCTGCCTCTCTAATATAATCTCCAATTGTCTTAACCATGATTTAAACTTTTATCTGCAAAAAAAAAATGTGAACTGCAGCGGTCTCTTGGGAAAGTATTAGCAGCTTTTTTTTGTATTTTTTTTCAATAAGATAAATAAAAAAATAAAACTAGTGCATAAAAAAATGTCTAAAGCAATAAAAATCTTTTTCGTTTAATATTGCTAAATTAATCCCCGACAACGGCGCCAAAAACTTGTTGCGTTAAAAACACACTTAGAGCAAGTGTACTCTTTCGCAGAAGTAGTATAAAAGATTATCGTGTCCACAGGGATTAATTAGCAAGTACCAAACTAATCGAGATTATTTATTGTTTAGGCGAACAAATAATTTAGTTGTAATGAAAACAAATAAAAAGAAATAAATAACAATAATTAAAATACTAGATTTAATCGATGGAGAGAGGCCTAGGGTCACGGTTTCACTTACAAGCTTCGATTCCCCCTATGTCTAATCCTACCTGAATTCTCTTATTTTACTTAATTACCAATCCCTTTACTAAAACTATTAATCCGTTTGGTCATTCGCGATTAATATTCTTTTTCCTAAATTAACCCTCGTTTGGTCATGCAAGAATTTAAATTCAGGAAAAGCATAAAGAGCAAAAAGGTTGAATAATTGGAAGACTAAATTATGGTTTGGTCATGCCCTAATTATAGCCCCAATTATCCTATAGGTCCACCAACTAATTGCAGTACGGTCGCTGATCAACTAATTGATTATAAACATGCAAAGGGTAGCTAATCCTAACCATGTGATAAAAACAATAGGACAATATTAATTAAAATAAAAACAGGAATTCAAACCAGAAATTAGAACATAAAAAAGGTCTCTAATCAAGCAAGATCCACCTAGACCCTAGAAGAGGATTTAGCTATCCAAAATCATAAAGAAGAGTGATAAAAATAACCCAGAAATTAGAGAAATTATTATTGAGTCTCCAGTCTCCTTTTTCTGCTCCAAAGCTCTCTCACGGTGTCAAGAACGGGTACCAAAACCCCCTCCTCTCTTTTGCGTTGCTGCTGTTCACGTTGTCTATCCTATTGTTGCGGCTACCGTGTGCTTTTGTACGTCTTTTCTTATTTTGTGCATCATTTTTCCCTTGTGCGGCACTGTTACTCCTTCCTTTTATAATGCTGCCATCCCTTATTTTTGATTAATTCACACTGCTCCTCTCTTTTCCTTTAATTGCCGCCTCCCTCTCTTATTGCCCAAGCTACTGTGTTGCCAAAGTTCATGACACAATTTTTCCTTTCTCTCCAAGGTAGGTTTTGATCTAATTTTAATATGGGTTTTATCTTCTTTTCCTCATGGCCCATTTAATTATTTATGCGTTGGAATTGGGCCGCATAGCTTTATGTTTATTTTGGTTGTGACCCCTCCTTATTGATGATTTGAGTGGCTTTAAGTTGGTCTTTTATTCTCTTTCTGCAAAATAAAGAGCAATTTAAATTAATAATTTATATAATTGATAATAATTGCTCTAAAAATAATCCAAAAGTATCTATAAAAATACACTAAATTGGAGTTTATCAATTACTAGACATAAGAACTAAATTGTATGAGAATAAATAAATGATACATATCAAAATAAAACCTAATGATAAATAAAAAATTCTCATATATATATATATATATATATATATATATATATATATATATATATATATTTGCATAATTAAAACATAATATTATGCATCTGATTTAACCTATACATAGAATAAAATAGTTTAAAATTATTCAAGCATAAATATTAAATCAGAAAAACGGAAAACTGAAACTATATTATTTAAAAAAAATAGAATAGAACACATTACGTGATCCGCTCTAGTGGTAAAAGCTTTATCCTTTAGCCCAATAATCAAAAGAAACTCATGTCAAAATTGAGGTATATTTATCTAAATCGTATGTATTACCAATGTAAACATACAATAAAATAAATCTTGTAACATAAAAATTACCTGTGGGTTGAATTTTTAATTTCGTAGGATTTATTTAAACTTTATCTTAGAAATCATGGCATCCATAGAAATTAGAGAGAAAAACTCTAAAAGCTGTTATTATATTTAAAGTAGTGAAGATACAAAATGAGAAGAGGTAGTGAAGATACAAAATGAGAAGAGGTAGGTCATAAATGAGACTATCATCTACCTTATATACTAACCAACTAATGGGCCTTACTACTAGCTAATAGGCTTACTATCTATATTTTAACAGCCTCCCGCAAGCTGGAAGATGTTCACAACACTTTCAGCTTGGGATAAGCAATACAAAGGTACTATAAAATTAACAAAAGGAAGAACAATCCAAATTGGTAGCAGTTGAGGTGCATAGCTCCTAGAAGTCTTCGACCAACTCTTGGGCCTCTTCAAGCTTCTTCCAGTGTCTCCACAACATTCACTACAAAAAGAATCAACAAACCCACTCTTGGATATAACCATCCAAGTGCCAAAGAAGTCAACAAATGCTTAGCCATCGAGCAGAAACCACAACTCAAGGTTTAACCATTCGGAGGAAGCAAACAAACCAACACTTAACCATCAAGCAAAAGCCACAACTCAAGGCTTAATCACTTGAAGGAAGCAAAACGCTTAACCACCATAGGGCAGAAGCAAACATCAATAGAGCCATAGGGCCAAAGGCTTAACCACCGAGCACAAACTATACCTCAAAATTTAACCACTTGGCAGAAGCACAACAATCTAATGCTTAACCATTTATGGCAGAAGCATCAGGCTTAACCACCATAAATAGAAGCTAAAAACTAGCCAATAAGGCAAAATATCAATAGTTCATCAAATCCAAAAGAATTCTTGGCAAATATGAACAACATCAGTAACAACAACCACCTTGAATGTCCCTTGTTGAAAACCATTCATTGTTCTCTCCCTTCGATGCTGAGAAATGTCACCATGTAGTGCTTCTGAAACATTCTCAATCACCATACACTTAGCATACATATCCACAAGTGAAGCACAAAAAAATTTCAAAACTCGAATAATGGGGTTTTTCAGGTTATGTGGAAAGTTCTCTCCCAATATTCCCTGATCCAATTAATCAAGTTTCTCATATAGCATACTTCACTTTCCTTCTAAACCTTCTGTCCCTCACAATTTCTGAATCAACAAAGGTGAGAACCATATATTGAAAATCACATACTAATTCACAACACATTTATAGTGACAAAGATGCATCAAGCAGGCAGATGTGCCTCCAGAACTAATAAGAGCAGAATGTAAGAACACATTGTAAGGCATAATAATGCAGCCAACAACTTCAACGACTTGTTGTATAGTTTTGGAGCTAAGTTTAGGAACCAAAATACCAACAAGAACATCAATACCATTAGGCTTTGCTTCACCAAATATCCATGCAAATGAGAGAGCCATTACAGTAATCAGCAAAAAAATGCTTCCTATTTCCTCACATCATAGTTCTCAAGGAAGAGAAAAATAAGACAATCTAAAGTTGTAATGACAACTCCAGCCCAAAGGGGGAACAAGACCATTACTTAAAATCCTAATAGCAATACCACTTCAAATAACTTCTTGTACATCAGAACCAATCAAAGCCACTAAATCTCGTCCCAAACTTGACAACTTTCAGATTAGAAGCATAGTCTTCCTTTAATTCAAATTTTGATTTGATTACCAAAAAAAATTTCAACACTACACAGAGACTTCAAGAACATTGAGCAATTGTAGGACAAAAGTGACTTACAATTCACAAATGGAGTCAAATGATTCAAAGGAGGCATCTCTCAACACACTAACCCTCACCATCGCCTTCGCCGCAAACCAAACAAACCAGTAGCAACAACTATTCAAAATTAACCCAGAATCAATGGGATTCCAAACAGAACCCGAACCTGAACACTGAACCTGAATCGAAGGTGCGAAACCAGAACCCACGAACTTGAACCAGATCACAAAGCCAGAAACAAAACCAGATCTGAAGCCAAGAACGAAACCAGATCGAAATGTAGATCGCAAAATGCAGCTACGGAAGATGAAACAGAATCAGGAGTGATTCAAGAACGCGATGAACAGGTGAATGAACAGATGAACAGATGAACGCGATTAACAGATGAACAAAAAAAAATAGAAAAGAATAAAAAAAAATTAAAATAAAGAAAATGACCTAGATACAGCGGAATTCATGGAGGATACCATGTTTGCTCTGATACCATCTTAGAAATCATGGCATTCATAGAAATTAGAGAGAAAAACTCTAAAAGCTGTTATTATATTTAAAGTAGTGAAGATACAAAATGAGAAGAGGTAGGTCATAAATGAGACTATCATCTACCTTATATACTAACCAACTAATGGGCCTTACTACTAGCTAATAGGCTTACTATCTATATTTTAACACTTTACGATATACTTATCAAATTATATACAAAATTGCATACTTTGGAGGTATGAAAAAAATTGATTTTATATCCAAATAGTACTTTAAGATAAAATTATCAAATTATATACCAATTCATAATCCTTGTGGGCAAGTTATGAAAATAATTTGACATTCTATCCTAATTAATCATACAAATATAATGAAAATTTTTTTGGGATAAAATTCACTATACCACGTATAATTAATTACAATATTATGTCTAATTCCTTATGTGATCCTAAAAGACTTTAGAAATAATTTTAAATATTTAAGGATGTTGTGGCTAATCCAAAACTAATCAAAATTATAAAGATCACTAGACATAAAAACTAAATTATATGAGAATAAATAAATGATACGTATCAACATAAAAGCTAATGATAAATAAAAAATTCTCATATATATATAATTAAAACCTAATATTATGCATCTGATTTAATCTACATAGAATAAAATAGTTTAAAATTATTCATGCATAAATATTAAATCAGAAAAACGCAAACTGAAACTATATTATTCAAACAAAACAGAATAGAACACATTACGTGATCTGCTCTAGTGGTAAAGGTTTTAGCCTTTAGCCCAATAAACTTGTATTCAAAACCCAAATATGACAAATGTTTATCAATTTTGTCTCACAAAAAGGCTACCAACATACACATATACCCGTAAAACGCAATAATAGACAAAATATATTGCATAGCCTAATTAAATATGTAGTATCTAACAAGTATTAAGTCACAGGTTCTATATGTTTTAGGCGTCCTATTGAGAATTTTAAAACACAAAAAACACAGAAAAACAATGGGTTGAAGATTACCAATGATACTTCAAATAAAATGCTCTAAAACTCAAAACCCAAACCAAATCACAAAAAATACCGAAAATGAAATTGAGAAAACCATATGCAACAAGGCAGAGGCAAAGGCAATAACTGGCTCTGATACCAAATGTAAGATTATAATCATTGATCATATGTTCCTGATAGCAAAAGAATAAACAAGATTAATAAACCAAATGCGGAAAATAGGAACCACTATTTGCCTCTAGCCACTGTTACGGTGTTGTGAGTATTTTGCTTTTGGTTCTTCTAAGCTCTCACTTTCTCCTATATAGACGGTGTATCTCTTCTTATTAATGCTAGATCCAATTTCATCCTATTGGGCGGCAATGTTCCAGCCATGCAAACAATTTACGTAGCTTTTTACCCAATTTGAGCGGCAAACAAAAATCCATGCATTTTACTACGTATCCTATTCACAAAATTTCATATGTAGTGAGCTACATTGTTAAAATGATCCAATATAATAACTTGTTTCTAGCCTACTGTTGCACCGCATTAAAGTCTAATGGCTATGTTGACAAAAAAGGTAGAGTTCACGTTGCATATTCGGCTGACTACCCAAGCAACATATATTTTCTGCTGTGTAGCAGAGCTTGTTGAAAAAAAGACACAAAGTGACCTATTTTCAAATTGTAAAAACAGTGATTGTCAACTCTTATCCTCTCCGTTCATGCTTTCGATCATTCACACTCAACCATCTGTCCTTCAACCAACCTCCCTCCTTCACATCTTGCATCTTTATTTTCCTCGTCCTTCTCTAAAACCACCATTGTTGCCGGCCTCTTTCTCCGCAGCGCCCGCCCACTCACCGACGCCGCCATCTCATCGAGTCGCGTTCTCATCCTCCCCAGTTTCTTCTGATCCTTCTGGATGCGGCCAAAACACTCCCTCGTCATCCATTTGGTTCAGCAAGAACACCATTTATTTAGGTATTTAAATTACTTTTATATTATATGTGGATTTCATCTTTTTTATGGTCCCTGAATCATAAAAAAAAGGTTTAGTCTTTTATATTTCATTGCTGCAAATCAGTCCAACCTCATAAGTTTATTTCTTACTTATGCATTTTCTGTCTGCGGGGCCATGCCAGAGGTCTTTAGTTCAGCTCAGGAATGAACTTTTAGAGCACTGGATTCTACCTAAAAGATATCATGCTTGGTTTTCAACAAGTGGTGAGACCGGTGAAGATTGTGCTGATGCAAAGATTTATATCAGAAAGGTTACTTACAAATTTTATATGCTAAAATATCGTTGTGAAAATTGAAATTACATACACATATTACCTCCTTCCTTCAAATGGTTAGCTTTGAAATTTCAAAAAGAAATTTTTCCTTTTCTTTTGTTTTGCAGCATGGTTAGCTTTGAAATTTCAAAAAGAAATTTTTCCTTTTCTTTTGTTTTGCAGCAGAGAGAGACAAGCAAAATTAAGGAGGACAAAACAAGCCTTGACGATATTTGCATCTGTTGACGGCAATGAAGCCTACATCCACCAAACCACTGTCAGATCTAACGATTCGAATTCATCGTCGTTGCCGCGAGGATTCGAAGGCTAACGGCATCATCAAGAAGGCGCTCGCTACCAGCAACCAAGACAACTACTGTCTCCTTGTCGCCATCAACGAGCGTCGTGGTAGGTTCTCATTTCAATTGATTGTTGTTTCCTAAATGTATTGCAACGTTGGTGTGGGCTGAATTGGTAGTAAGAGAGGTTCATGAAAAGAAAGATCGAGAAAATCTACCGTAGCTTGAGAAGGAATCTGATCGGAGCATATCAAATCGGACCGGAGCTTTAAGGCCAGTTTCAAACTCAATCTAAGTAAATAAACCCAGTTTCAGGCTGGATCTGAGTAATAGTGGCCAAATTAAAACTGATTGGAGACATGCAGAGATAGACAAAGATGAAATAAATATTGTTGGTGATGTAGAGATGCAAAGGAAGTTGAGAGTGATGAGAAGGTGAGAGTATGGGAGACTTGTTGGTGATTATCAGTGACATCTGAGAAGAAGAAAACAATGGGGTAACATGTGAGCTTTCAAGAACACTCTAGAACTATTTTTAAATTTTTTTTTTGTCTCTGTTTAACATTTTGGTTACTTGTTTTTTGTTTTTATTTTTAATTAAAAAAAATCTTGTTGCAAATGCAAAGTAGTTCATCTTTTCTATTATTTTTAGGTTTTTTTTTACCCCCACAGTAAAGCCACTTAACGGATTTATCTAATTAAATATAAATCCGTTTTTGGAAAATACCAAAAATGGATTTATATTTAATTAAATAAATCCGGTTTTCAAAAATAACAAAACGGATTTACCTAAACGGATTTACCTAAGAAATACTTAAATCCGTTTTTGTTATTTTTTAATAACAGATTTATCTAATAAATCGATAAATCTGTTTTTAAAATAATTAATAAATACAAGTGATAAATTTGTTAAAAAATTAAAATAATTTTTTAAAAAAATAATAAAATAGATATGATTATTGATTGTCTTTTTGTTCTGTTTTGAATTTTTCATGAATTATAAAAAATTTAAAAAAATTTGCATAACTCTATTTTTAAGAAGTGGAATACAAACCAAATATAGTTCATTAATAACTAGGCAACATGTGGTCTGCAGCTCATCCATATCTATTTAACCCACCTCAATCACTCGTGCGGACCACCATAAACGAAGATCCTCATATGAAGTACTCCACAGCCCTCGAGCTTCTTTAAAGTTTCAAGTCACCCAATGTTTGTTTTATAGCATTAGTTTTACTTCTTTTCAACACAAAATATACCGGTTTTGCGTACACACATCTCTCACACTTGTAACCATCTCACTTTTTTCGCAAACAGATGCAACAGGCAGGTCAGAATAATTTTCAGATCGAACAACCTCATCCAACCTATAAGCCACACGTTTTCCACTTGGAAGTTCGTCCTAACCAGGTTTGAATGTAGGATTTAAAATATCATCTAATTTATAATTGTAAGAGATGTGATATCCTTTTCATCCTATTATTATATGTAGCAATCTAGCAATTCTCCACAAAAGTCAGTCAATGGTATTATTTACCTACATTAGATTCTGTAGATTTTCGCAGCAGTTTCCTTGACTCCCCGGATACGTTACTTTTGGGGACAATGACTATAAACGCAATAGTTTAGGCATACAAATAATTGTGTTTTTTACGCATACAGTTACTAATAATCTGGTAATAGCAACATCCATACCCCCCATTTTGTCTTCATCTTATTTTTATATATTTAAGAATGAAACACTCCTTCCTAGGTAGTACTATGGCACTATATCCCAAGTACACTTGAAGTTTACAAGTGGAACGGTTAACTTGCCACAAATTGTCAACACATTTTTAATGCATTAACGCGTTTTGCAAGTACACTGCAAACAATAAAAATTGCCAGCTACGCGGTTGCCATATCCCATACACAATCGAATTTCAAATAACCAGTTCCGTACGCCTGCCAGTACAAAGGCTTGTAACGATAACATAGGTCATGGGAAATACCTCACTTCAGATTCTAATATACAATCCACCCAACAATTTTGCCCTTCATTTTGCTCTTTAATTACGAAATTACATACACGTTACTTTCCTACGGGTATAAAACAACATATTTCTCCATAGTTTCCCACACGGTATCAGTTTTTATTACAAACTACCAATCTCTCATTGTTTTCCCCTCACGCACTATATTTACCAAGATACTCATGGAGTCCTACCTCGACAACATCATTCAACACTATGGTTATGACCTCAAAATGATGTTTGAACCATTCGACTTTGAGCTACATCCAGACCAGGTTAGTTCAGTAATATTATATTTCCTTTAGTTTATTCGCCTAAAATTAAAACCCAATGTTTTTAATCATTATGATATCAATTTTTTTTTCATATTCATAAATGTTTAGGAAAGAGTCAACTTGCCAAGACTCTTCAACAACCGGCATAGTAGCGAAATCCAGCCTAAGGTAATATGCTTTGTGACCCAGCTGGTAACATTTTCCAAGTAGCAGTTGAAGTTCGTTATTTCGAAGCATACTTCATCCGGGGTAATAATGCTCGATTTTATGGCCTCCACGTAGGCTTCCTGGTAAATATCTTAATCTTACATGATAAAAATGCATTTATTTATTTTAGTAGTTTTTGTTACATTTTAATGTTGTGATCTTGTTTCTAAAAAACAGCATATTCCACTCGAATTCTGCCAGCTAGCATTTCGACGAAGTGGTGCCAACATAATTTTATTTGATGAATATGGTCTCCAAACATCTTGTGTGGTCGATTTCCGCAGCAACCACCCAAACCTATGCGGTATTACTGAAGATTGGCAACAGTTTTGTACAGCCAAATGGTATTTCGAAGGCTTGCGAGTTTAATTGGGTGTCCCAGTTTCAAACCCCAACCTCATGAGTGTTATTGCTATGGACGTCTGAGTAGTTATATTTATTCCTCCTATTTTTATAATTTTTGTTTTAAATGTTATCCCATTATTATAAAGTTGTTAGGTTCTCATCAACCATCTAATTCCCGTCATTATTTCCGCCAATCGAGTGATGATGGTTTCTGTACTGCGGCAGCTAATATATAAGGAGGAATAATTATGATGATGTAATAGATAGTTTTAATTATAGAGAAAAAAATTGATGTAATAGTTATCCTCGTGTAATTTTGACTTTATTAGTTTTAAAATTAGTTTTAGTTATTCATCCTCATCCTTATTGCAGTTTCTTTCCATTCTCTAATTTAAAAAAAGAGAGGCCTATCCATATGAATGATTATCATTTCCAAATGAGCCCACTTCTGCAAGAGCAACAAGACTTGCATCGCAACAAGACTGTATAAACACTAATCATTTAATGCATTTTAACAGTTGCAAAATTTATTTATCAATTCATTGCAATCTTTTCACAACCTTCTCAAAATTTTCCCAATTTTATACTACCATGGCTATATCTCATTATATAGGAATATATTTAAAAGATAGGTAGGATATATTTTTACGAATATTTGCTCAAAACTTTTTTTTAACTCATTCACCCTTAAACTGTCTATTTCAATAATAAAATAACTCATCCACAATCAGACCATCAATATTTCAAGTACTACCTTAAATCAAAACAATATAATAAAATATCATTTCATGTTTAACCATTTGCCCTTAAACACTCTAAAAAATATAATCCTTCCTTAAACCTTTTGCTAACCTCTCCTCGAAAGGTATTAAAAAAGAATAATGTTATTTAGCCAAAAATAACCAAAAACCAAGTTACAACACCAATTCATGTGTGTGACGATGAATGTATACTAAGATAATTTTTTCCTTACTAGATCATTTTTTCCAAATAAAGTTTATATAATAACATATATTATATATTCTAGCACAACGAAACAGTGTCAACGAAAATCGTCCGGTTGGTCCCGAAAGACATATTTAATTTTAAAGAGGAAATCACCTAGCAATATCACCACTTCATCCAGCCGGCGACGCAATACAAGGCCTAACAATTACGCTATAACAATTAATCATCGTATTACTCACTACCCAATCTCGTGCATCGCACGGGTTTTTGTCCTAGTATCCATAATGGAGGATGATAGCAACCTTAGGGACCAAAGGCTATTTATAGGCTTGATTCTACCATCAAGAAATTTAAAACCATTACCACTAAATTAAAAGTCATTACCACTCATGTAATGGTCATTCAAGACCATTAAGCTAGAAACCATTCAACCACTACAAGAAAATCGACGATTTCCGACAGCATTTTTCGTCGCAAATGCAGCGATTTTCGTCGTAAATTGACGTTTCCGACGAACTTTCCGACGGACAAAATGCCGTCGCAAAATCGCTCGTCGCAAATCGTTTCCGGCGGATTTTTTCGTCGCAAATGACTCCGTCGCAAAGTCGTCGGAAATCCGTCGCAAAGTTTCGTCGCAAATCCGTCACAAATGTTCGTCGCAAATTCGTCGCAAAAACCATTTCCGACGAAAATTTCCGTCGGAAATCCATCGGAAATTTTTAAAAAAATAAATAAAAAAAATTAAATCTTCTGAAGGGTTGTGGTAACTCCACCTACAAAGGGTTGTGGTAAATTCATCATAAACACAACAGAACATGCCAAATCATTTAAGTAAATCAAAACATTCAAAGAAATTGAGCCTAAACAGTAGCAAAAATTTGTCTAGTTTTCAAAGAAATTGGATTCATTTGAGAAAGAGTTCATTTGAAGACACCACAACCCAAAATACTGACCCTATGTCCAGATTGTTCCCAAAATGTTACCCTAACTTGTGGAGCCTATAACTGGAGCTATACTACTCCAAATGCAACCAAACCAAAGCCAAAATGACAAGCATTCAGTCTAGTTTCTAAAATGGTAAGACACATAATTTTGCAACCAGTAAAACAGTCCCGGTTACCGGAAACCGAACCTACATCCAGAATCCCTCAAACAGTGTGTTTAGCATCAAAATGACATCAAATATACATGAACTTCAGCAAACAGCACACATCATCAATACATTCAGTAGCATACATGTTTTTAACTGAAGTGCAAAACAAGAAACCTGATGAAAAAACTAGAAGTATATTCACACCAATAGATTCATGTCATTATGTCAAAATGTCAATGAAAGTAAATTCAAAATTCTAATCCACGGTATTAAGAGTTACAAAATCTAGTAATATCAAAACTAATGGGGATCATCCAGCCCACAAACACTACGGATTGGGCAATACTAAATACAGAAACAAGACATAAAAACACAAAAATAGTTGAACCTGCTGTGTAATGATGTCAACACCGGACAGCCAAATCCAATATGTGAATGGTACCAGCCAACAATCATCTCTGGTCTGCAACAACACAATTAAGAAATCCTTCAACATTTAATGATAAAGTAGAAGATCCATATGGCATCAATAAACTCTTGAATACCTTCATCGATCCAAGGAACACAGCCATTCCTTTAGGAAAATTGTGTAAACTTATACCTAGGAAATGAATAGAAAAGAAGAATATATAAGTGAAGCTTAAAGAAACAGGGAACATAAGGATATAAGGAATATGCAAGTGAAAGTTCTTGATTTTGCTCAAGTCTATAACTAGCATGAAACTTTTAGCTGCTAGAATACCACATAGCAAAGGCAACAAAAGAGAGGTAACATTTATTTGTAAGACACAAATTCACTAAAACCTTTGATTTCTTCTCATCTGGAGTAGGAGTAAGTGTTGGCTCCGGGATAAAATTGGCAATAACAACAAAAAATATAACGCCAGCAAAAAACTACACAAATGAGAAGATAAAACATTCTGGTTAGAACTAACACGAGATATGAACAACAGAACACCTTTTTCTTGTACATCTAAACATAAAACCTAAATACTCTATTTAAAAATACTAGAATGAAAACTGAGATATGAAAGGGCAGCTGACCTTAGCAGCACGTGTAAGACCCTTCTGTGAAATATCAACACTAGCAATTTTCTCGAGAAATTGGATAATTTAACAATGCCTCCAACAAGCTTCCAGATCCACATCCAAAATCAAGCTGTGATGAAAAAGCCCTCAAGTTCACAACTCAGATTAACAAAACAAAATAGAAGTTGAGGGGCTGAAAAGACAAAAAAAAAGACAATTTTGATTCAATGTGATTAACCTCAAAGTAGTTGAGGGGATAAAAAATAACCTCAAAGTAGTAAATTGGATAATTTACCTTCATTGTAGAATACCAAAGTAGTAGCATGGGATTCTACAATGTGGTGCACTGCAAATTCCACTCATTGCTTTAAAAGTGGGGGACTGAAAAGAGCCTGCTCCATTCTTTCCTCTGGAGGTTCAGCAACTTTGGTCAAACTTATTTCATACTGCAGGCAGCAAGTTTCTGCAAAATAAGAATAAAAAACCATTGACATAGTTAGCAACGTAGAATCAAAGATTTAGCCATTAGTGACCAATGAACATGCATGTCTGTCTGCCCGGGGGAGAATTGACAGGAGAAAGTAACTCACTAGAAGATAAGAGGGACAACATTTTGGCTGAATCACCAGCTGAAGAAAAAATCAAATCAAAAGTGAACAGGTTTGTAGAGAAATAAGCATACTGGACAAATTAGAATATGTCATTCCATGGGATATAAATTCAAGAACATATCTGTACAACAAAAGAAGAAAATAAATAAACTCCAGCCTTCTTGTAAGAAATGAGAAAGTAAAGGATAATGAAGAAAATTAAAGCTGGAGTTTATATGTCAAGAACTTACAAGAAAGCTGCATACTTGTACACCACTAGGGTCTAGATCCCTTGATTTTAAAGGACTACAAATCTATAATGATAGTATGCGCTTCAAAAAATCTCTTAATTTTTTGTTAAAAAAAGGCACCAAATAAAATTATACTGTAAGCAATGTCAAACATTAGAATACATGAATATAAAAAGTCTTCGTAAGGAATTAGAACCTGAATCCAACAAAATCTGCTGATGAGTAAGTCCTGAGAAAATTTGCAATATGGGCGATTTACTGTGATTGACAGGCTTTCCAATAATCCCATATACTTTTGTTTCGGGGCTCAGTTGTCCCAAGTTGTATATATACAATAGATCCTTAAGTGTAGGTTGACCGGGAGCTGACACTACCCCTGCCTCGAGGGTACCAAAAGTGAGATACCCACCAAACTTTGCACAAAGTATACGTGAAATCCATCCCCTGTCACCCATAACAAGTCCGATAAATGGAACCTGGAAGTTCCAACAATAGTTATGTTAAAATTATTTGTCATCATATCAAAAGCCTTAACAAGGTAATCATAAATTTAAGTATTACCAGTCAAAATATAATCAGAAAGGGTGTTACTTCAAAGGGCTTGGGACTTGAAATTAGCAACATAAAATTTAAAGCATTAATATATGAGACAACTACCATCCAGACCATTATAGATTTTTATTTCATATGTAAATAAGGCAGAGGTAGAGTACTTAATGAATTCATTCCAGTATCATCAGTATAATGTTTTAAATGGTTGGGGGGAAAATTGATTAAATTTACATTTGCTTCAACAGCATTGGCCCTATATCTTCATTTATATACCTCGATAGAATTTTTTACCTCTGTTCCTCAGTCTAGCTATCTATTAAACAGAAAGATATTCAGTTCCTAACAAACCTTGATGCATTTTATCTTTATCATCATTAAATTCACAAATGTATAAGGTCAAAAAGCCCACAAGAGATAAAAGGGAATGTGTATGGAATTAAGGCTGGAGTTTATATGTCAAGAACTTACAAGAACTTACAAGAAGGATAATGTTCTTGTAAGAAGGCTGGAGTTTATATGTCAAGAACTTACAAAATAAATAAATATCTGTATGAAATGAGAACTTACAAGAAAGCTGCATAATTTAATATAAGCACTTGTCACAGTGTTCAGAAGAGCTATAAAAAATGAGACACAGAAGTAACATTGACCTTGACTATTTAATCAGCAGTGCCCCAATCACAAAAAGGAGTCACAGAAAGGAACGAAAAAGGGAATTAGCACTTCATTTACTAAACTTCCATAATTTCAAGAAAGTCATGCCTCCTTCACTCCATAATTTCAATATATCAAGTATAAAGGGGATGCCAAATAAGATGATAAATAAGCTTGATTGAAGAGAAAATAGAAACCATCAATGATTCCTGTGAGATTACAAAATGCTTTAACATGAAAACTCAAAACCATTATGTATGTTAGCAATTGTTATTTATTATATATTATATATATACAATAGTCATTGCTCAACTGGTTAGAATATTATGAAGTTATCTCTACTCATAGAAGAAATACATTACATGTTTCACTCTTGTGTAATCATAGTTTTTTCAATTGGCCTAATCATTTTTTGTTTCAATTTAACTTACAGCACAAATAGACTATGTATGTTAGCTCAGTCACTAAACTGCCAAAAAGTATACCTTAATAACACTGTCTATGACTGCTCTAATAACCCATCTGTACCAAATACTCCTTAGAAGTTTGAATGACCTAAAACTGTCTACAATTACTAATTTCAATTCAGAAATCCACATTTTTCTTCACAAAACAGCAAGCTTCTCAAGTAAAATAAAAAGAAGGCCAAATGAGATTGTACCTCATTGATAGCAAGGACTTCACCATTGCTCTTCTTAACCATCTTCAGCTTCCTCAGAAAATACCTAAAAGAAACCAACAAATCCAAAATTCAGAACAGAAAATTTCAAACACGAAATCAACTAATCAAAGGGCTATTAGTGTAATCATAAAAATTTGTAATTGTTCTAAACTTCTCAAGTACAACAAAGAATGCAGCGATTGGGGGGTTTTTACAGAGAGGAATGGAGGAAAATCAAGGAGAGGAAAAGATACGATTGGGGGTTTTTACACACACAACAGAGAATGCAGGAAAAGATACGAACATAGGAAAATCGAAGAGAGGAAGAGGCGAACGGAGAGATGTAAGGTTGCCATTAGCGATTGGGTAAGAGATGAAGAGAGGTTGCTGTTAGCGATTGAGTGTTACCTGAGATGAAGAGTGTTAACTGATGAAACCCTAACTTGAGATGAAGAGAGATGAAGAGATGAAGCGTGCTTTGTGATTTGTGTATCTGAAAATCAGACCCGCCGCGAACGTAATAGCAACTGCTGACGGTGTTTCCTGTTAAAGGTGGTGACTGAGCGCCGCTACTCTTCTCTTATTGCGTAGTGTTTGTTGAGGTGAAAAAGAGGAGTAAGGTAGAGGAAGAAGATGGAGAAGAGGAGTGGTGTTGTGGCGGAGTGGGTTTGTCGTGGTGCCGGTGACGGCGTACGATGGTGAAGGATGGGGGAGGAGGCGGAGGTTGAGGGAGAAGAGGGTGGGTGTGTGAGGGTTTGAGAGAAGAGAGTTAGAGAAAGTGATGAATGAATCGAGGGTTTAAGTGAAAAATAAAAGGGTTCCGACGGATTTGCGACGAACTTTCCGTCGGAAATTAGCGACGAACCTAAATTCCGTCGGAAATATTCGCGTATCTGATTCGTAGAACGATTTGCGACCACAATATTCGTCGCAAATGCAACTTTTTCCGACCAAAAATATTTTCGTCGCAAATTTTGGTGGGTAATAACCACTTTTCTTGTAGTGAACAGCCAAAACTCCCATAACGTATGGATTACTCAAGAGCCATTCAAGAGTAAGGTTTAATAACCACTTAAGAGCCATTTAAGAGTGAGGTTTAATAATAAATTAATTTTAAAAACTAAAATATTATTACATTATTTTCTTATTTTACAGTGGAGGTCGTGTTCCTTTTCAATATACATGTTTTTTCAGTGGATTTGTTCTTTTGATTCAAATTCTCACTACGGATCTGTATATGTTTTATGTTTTATGATTTATGATATATGGATCTGTATATGTTTTATGACAATAGCTATATATGTTTAATGATTTATGATTTGTATATATGACAATAGCTATATATATATATATATATATATTATGAATTATGGATCTGTATGTATGACAATAGCTATATGGGTTGGACCAAAAAGATTCGCGTGAAGAATTTCCAAATGTCTTTGAGTAGATATCATGTTTATGGGTTTAAAAGATGATATGCTTTTGAATATATGCTTTACATGATCTATGTTTCTCAAACTTGATATTTGAAGACCTCTTACAAGTTCTAAATCAAACAATTTGCAAATAGTTCTGATGCTAACATGACCAAATCTTCTATGCCATGTCCATTTATCATCTTCTTTGGAAATGAGACATGTTTCATTAGGTAAATCATCAAGACATATGTTGTAAAGATTATTTGTTCTATGACCCAGTGAAAACAGTTTTTCCAAAATCTAAACTATTTATTTTGCATACATCAGATCTAAAGTTCACTTCATTTCCAAAATCACATAATTGACTAACACTTAGCAAATTATGTTTCAATCTTTTAACATATTGAACATTTTGGGTCCGAGCTGTGTTTATTTACCTACTGTAGCTATACCTTTGATCCAGCCCTTTCATCATTACCAAACAGGACAAAGCATCCATCAAAGCTCTTCATGAAGAGAAATTTATCTTTTTGTCCAGTCATGTGCCTTGAGCACCCACTGTCTAAGAACCACAATTTTCTCCTAGATGCTAAGAAGCACTCCTGTATCAGAAGCTAACAAGAATTTAGGTACCCATTGTTTTTTGGGTCCTTGATAGTTAGTTGATTTCCAAGGGGAACCTTTTTGCTCTTTGAAACAGTTTGAAATGTGATGTCCAAAATGTATGCAATATGAGCATTTCACTTTTGGTTTTCTGCTTTTCACAAAAGATTTGTCTTTGTAAATTTTTTCTTTCTCAAAAAGACTGTTGCTTGCTTGAGAAAATTCAAGATTCTGTGCACATACAAGTAGCTCACTAGTCAAGTCTCTTACTTGTTCTTTCAAAACTTTGTTTTCCTTTTCAAGTTCTGAGTTGGGGACCCTTGACTCATTTGCTAATTTCAAATTGAGAAGCTTGTGTTGCTCAGAGAGTTTAAAATGAGATTGTTGTAAAGTGCGGGTGGTTTTAAACATTCTCTCATTTTGAAACTTGAGCTCATCATTTTCTTTGATTCATCTTCATTCATTTTGAACATCTCAAACTGACGAACAAGAATGCCATTTGTGGCTTCCTTTATCTGATCAGTTCCTTCATGGGCAGTTTTCATTGTGTCCCGTATTTCTTTTGCATCTTCCTTGCCAACTATCTTGTCATATTTAGATCTACTTAAAGCACAAGTGAGATAATTCTTGGCTATAGAGTTTAGTAGCACCTTGTGTTTATCATCTATACTCCATGTAGCTTTAGGCTTTTCTGCGGTAGTGCCATCATCATAGGTTACCATGGGAACATATGGTCCATTTTCAACAATGTCCCATATGTCAGTATCTTGAGATTCCATGTGTAACTTCATTTGATTTTCCCAGTAGTAGTAATGTTCTCCATTAAATCCAGGTGGTCTGTTTGGTGAAGCTCCTTCTGGTAAGAAGGAAGCAGAATTGGGTTTTGCTATTACTTCTTCCAAGATCTCTAACACTTTTAGAGCATGCTCAACTAGACGCCGAGCTCTGATGCCAATTGAAGTCAATTTATGACACAAGAAGGGAGGGGGTGAATTCTGTGTCTTTTTAAAATCTATTTAAAACAATCAACTTTTCAAAGATGTAAGCCACAGTGCTGAAAAGGTATGTACACTTAAGAAGCTTATGACTTCTTGTATCTTCTCAGAAAAGACTAGGTAAGAAGCTAGTAAATGAATAGCGAGTTTGTTTCTGTTAGCTTCTTTCACAAGTATGGAAGTTAATAAAAGATATTCATGGTAAGAAGATAGAGTGTATTATTTTCACTACAACATTTAGACCCTATGGCAACGCTCGAAAAACGTTCCATAAAGCCAAAAAACCGTTGCCAAAAGTTACGGCAACGGTTTTCAAACCGTTGTTCCTGTGGGCGTTGCCTTAGCTAAAGGCAACGGTTATTTGTCCCCAAAGGCAACGGAAGTTAAAAACCGTTGCCACTGCCAGTTAGAATGCAACGGTTTTGGTTTCCACTCTATGGCAACGGTTGCAAACCGTTGCCAGTTATGGCAACACTTTGAAACCGTTGCCGTAGACCTTATGGGAACGGTTTTCAATCGTTGCCATTAAAAAAATTAAAAAAAAGGAATCAGCAACGGGTTCAAAAAATTGTTGCCATTGTTGGCTAAGGCAACGGTTTTTTTTATGTTGCAATTTTAGGCGTTGCCATAGGGTCTAAATGTTGTAGTGTTTTCAATATCAAAAACAGTGTAAGAAGATAGTTTAGTTAAAATAATGAGAAGTTCTTTAAGAGAGACTTCTCACGGTGTTTCTTAAAATAATTTCTCTTGAAAGTAAAGTGTTGTTTTAAAATAAGCTGCAGAGAAAACAGTAAATAACACAGGAAGTATAGTGGTTCACCCCAAACCTACCAGAGCTACTCCACTCCTCACACCAAGTGAGTATTTCCACTATTCTCCAAATAGTTTACACTTTACAAGCCAACCTAGGCCAAAACACTTGATAGTTTTCTTACACAACTTCATCTACTGTCTCACTAGTTTCTTGCATGGGTCTATGAACTGTAAAATCCTAAGAAACTACTTAGGCAACTTCTCTAACATTCAAGAAACCCATGCCATGTTAAGAAGGTACTTGAATACAAAGTAATGTTTAGGTTTTTGGTTGGGAATACAATAGCTTAAGTAAAAGTATGATTCTAACAAAACCTAACAACAACAAACTATGAGCACACTCAGAAAAGTTTCCAGAAGCTACTTGAGAAGAAGGTAGTATCTTGAGAAGCTCCTGAGAAGCTACTTGAGAAGATAGACAAGTTTGTAATGTACTCTCACGAAAACATTCTAAGGCCCTCTTTGAAGTATTTATAGAGTCTGAACCTCAAAGAGTCGTTGGATGTGGTTCCATAAGCAATATAGTCATTAGTTTCTTTTGCAAAAAACTATAAAGCAGAAAAGTAGTTAGAGCTGGCAAAATGGGCTAAGTCCACTGGGCCGGGCCAGACTAGACCGAAAAACGGGAGGGCTTGGGCTGAAGGAATGGAGCCCGTTTTTACACCCGGGCTTTTTAGCCTGGTCCACAAAAGCCTAGACCCGTGTCGGGCTAACCCGGTCGGACCACAGGTAGCCCGTAGGCCCGTGAATTACAAAAAAGTAGGGTGCATATTGTCCAACCCAAGTTCAAAAAATATCACTGTGCCATACATAAACACTAGTAAATTACTTCTTTTTTACCAAATTACTAATATTGTTTAACTGTCTTCAATTATATTTGTTTTTGTTGATTATGGTTTGATGATCTATGGCCTTTTATAGTGAATTTGGTGATGTATCTGCTCCATTTTTTTATTTGTCTATGCATGAATAGTTCATCACACAAAATAGTTTGTTTATTTGATGATCTATGGCTTTACTGTTAAGTTAGTTTATCACACTAAATAGCCAAGTAATAGTTCATATTTGTCTATGATTATTCTTACATTTTAATTCCACTCAAAACAAGTGTGTATTTAAATTGTATTCTAGTTATACGATAAGGCTCAAAGCGGTGGTGGTGGTTTGAAGTCATGAATAATGTAATATGGAACAATATCATTTTTTTAAACAAAAGTAAAACAATATAAAATTTTATTTTTTTAATAATCGTTGCGTATTATGCGGGCTAGCCCGAAAAGCCCGTGGCCCGCATCAACCCGGGCTTTTTAGCCCTGTCCGTAAAAGCCCGAACCCGTGGTGGGCCAGTCCAATGTGGGTCGGATAGCCTGCTCTAAAAGTAGTTATACTTTTATGCACTTTTGCAGGAATTATGTACTTGCAACAGAATGACTATCTTCTCATTCCTGAAGCTTCTTAGCTTGAGCTTGACAAATTAAATGAAGGCATTCAATTTGTCTAATTTTTCTTAGGCATTTATTATCCTTCATCAATGCTTCTGACTCTTAAGGTGATATATCCTCGTTTCTTCTATTCCAGAGAAGCTTCTTGTGATGTATCTTTCGATTTTTGAGAAGCTTCTTATTTTGAGTCTTCTTAGTCTGAGAAGCTTCTTACTTTGTCTTCTAATTTTGAGAAGCTTCTTGATTTGAGTCTTCTAATCTTAAGAAGCTAGTTGACTTGGCCATTCTCATCTTGAGAAGCTATTTGGCATGTGCCTTCTCATCTTTGAGAAGCTTCTTGAAATGTATCTTCTCATTTTGAAAAACTACCATATCTGACTTGATGTTTCTATCTCCTCACTATTTGTAGGTCTTCATTCTTAGCTTCTAAGGCTTCAATTAACCTTCTCATAAGGTGCTATCCTCATTCCTGAAGCTTCCACTACAACATTTGGACCCTACGGCAACGCCTAATTTTGCAACGCCAAAAAAACCGTTGCCTTAGACATCAATGGCAACGGTTTTTTCACCCCGTTGCTGGTTCATTTTTTTTCAAATATTTTTATTGGCAACGGTTCAAAACTGTTGCCATATAGTCTATAGCAACGGTTTTTTGTTTAATCATTAGGCAACGGCTCATAAACGTTGCCATATGGTCTACGGCAATGATTTTTTGTTTAAGCTTTAGGCAACGGCTCATAAACGTTGCCATAGAGAAAATTATTAAAAAATAAAAAAAATAGAAAACGCAAATCTATTACTTCTCTCACCCACGCAGATCTATTACTTTCTCTAACCCACGCAGAGCCCTAAATCACTTCTCTCACAAATCTCACCCTCCACCCACCATTCTCAGAAACGCAAATCCGAGCTCACCCTCCACCCACCGCTCTCTTGTCGCTCCACTCCCAGTGAAAGCCTTGCTGTCTCATATAGACCAGTCGCAACACAACTGGTACTTTTGAGTTAGAGAGAGAGTGTGCGCTTTTGAGTTAGGGTTTCTAGGATTGAAGCAAGTTACGAGCAGATTCAACCTCTTGTGTGGGAAGATCAAGGTTGAAGAAAGGAGCAACAAGCCATCTTGAGCAATCCCGTTCAATCAGGAAAGTGAATTCTTCCCCTCCTTGTTTCTTCTTGATTTACCGTAATCTCCATTATTTCTTAAATTTTTTCATTTTATTAGGATTAGAGGAGAGGGATGGGGATTTAGATTTAGTTTAATTCAACATTGATCTCCTGCTACAAGCAGGGAAGAATGTGTATTTGGGAGGAGGGGGGAAAACGGTGAAGTAGTTGGAGATTTGATTTTGGGTTGTTTGGGTAAAATGAAAAACTGTGTAGTAGTAACCAACCGTTTGTAAAGTAGTAATTAGCAATTCACTATTGCATGGATTTAAAATTAATTGGGAAGCGATTTGTAATTGTATGCTTTTGAATTCATCGATGTGTATGTGGTTCTTTTTTTTGGTTGACAAAAGGGCCCTAAGACCCTGTATGTGTATGTGGTTCTAATCTTATGACCAATTTAACGGGAAATAAAAGGTGTATATTTTTCAGGTCAACATTTGTTAATTTGTGATCATGTTGCTTGTTTGTTGAGGTTATCTTTAGTTTCATTCATCTTCCGGTTTACCTCCATGTAATTAGCAAACTCTTTGTGAAATAATAGGTGGCGTATGCTGAGAAAATAGAGTAAATGGATGAGATTGACAGGGTTCTAGTCTACTCTACTCGAGTGAAATCTTTCTTACTGAGTAAGGTGAAAATTGAAAACAAATTGGTCTCTATCTTTTTTATGTTGCTTTGTAATACATTGTTGGATATTTATTATTGATATATAAGGAATATTGTTCATGTAGTTATGCAGATTAGAGACATAAACGAATTGCCAATGTAAGCGGTGGATGAAATAATCAAAATGTGTCAAGCAAGACTCTGATTCATCTCCAGTCAAATTGGAAGGTAGCATTATTATGTTGTAATTATGTTGGCCTAAATAAATTGACAGATTGCAGAAATGCTACTGCTGACTTGGTTTGCATTAGAGTGGTTAATTCTTTTGGAATACAACTTTTAACTTAAAACATTGTTATGCAGATTGTTGAGGCTTTTTAGTCTTACTAGAGTTCTTTAGGTCTTTGTACCTAGTGGAATCATAGCATGTTCTTGATTGAACTGTTAAATGTATATAGCTATCTTGCTTACATGATTATTGGGTTTTTATATACATGATTATTGATCATAGACTAATTGATTTTTCTGATTTGTCCAATTGGGTTGTGAGGCTATACATGCTAGCAAATTAGATCCTTGTACATATAGATAGTAAAATTGCTTCACTTTTTCAAGAGCACAAATTTAATCAAACCATTTTCTTATATGCAGATATGCATAGGGCAGTGTTTCTCCCAAAATAGATGTATATGTGCTTTTGAAGTTATTCTTTATAAACGAATTTCTGCTAAAGAAAGCTCTCAACAAGTTTCACCCTCTGCCAGAACAATTGTAGAATAATGGAGAGGGAGTTCACACTATTCCATAATGTTGAAGTTTATAACAAAGAAATGCACACATCAGAGTATTCTCATAGGAAGAGAAGGGGGTTGGAAAAAAGGATGTCTAAAGTTTTTAGAACTAGTCCATCATCAAAACATAGAACACTCTTGAAGTTGACCTACAACTGCCCTCGTTTTCTGTGCCTTATTAAACTAGTGAAGAAGCTTGCACCTTCATATGTTCTGCTGGTCTTGACAAAGACTAGTTTTCATGGAAAAAACTCACTGTATTTTTCTACACTTGCTGATTACTGAATCATTGTGTGGCTAGATTTGCCTCACACAGCTTACAAATGTAAACAGATACAATACCATACAATACAATACAACATGGTTCTACGTTGCATGGCTCTGTTTTGTTTATCTTTAATAATACTTTCTTTTTGCAGGATGGAGAGGCTTATGCTTACTTGCTTAATGCTTTTGCTCCAGAAGTTGCAGGCCCATCTGCCTTGGCCACAAGTGATCCAACAGAAAGAGCAAACATGGTTCTTGAGCAGGCAGAGAGATTAGATTGCAAGAGATACCTCACTCCAAAAGACATAGTGGAGGGGTCTCCTAATCTTAATCTTGCATTTGTTGCTCAAATATTCCAGCATAGGTATGGTTACCTTCAAGAGGATGAAAATGTGCTAATGACTTTGTCAAAAAATTATACTGTAAGAATATTATGGGGCATGCTTCCAAGTTTTTTTGTAGCCTTTCAAATATCAAGTTCATTTTATCTTATGAATATAGAACAGTACATAGCACATAACGGATCTCTCTAGTTGATTCATTTACTAGGAACAAGTTTTTACAAATGCATTTTTTTTCTAATGTGCTTGGATTCCTTTTATGATCTGTCAATGTATCTGGAAAACGTTTTTGTGGTATTTTCAGAGTAATGCGACAGTGAAAAATTGTATAGTTTTCCATATAATCTCCTAAAGGAAACAACTATAAATTCATTCACAAATTAACCTGTTATATAGACTTTTCATTTACTAAAGATATTTTTCTTGGTGTGATATTTTTCTTCTTGGTGGAGGTTCACACTAGGTTCCCTTGTATTGGAGCCAGCCATTGCCATTGATGATTCAAGTAAGATTTTCTTCAGATTTTAATTTGTCTATTTGGTTATAAGCTAGCTCTTTGGTAGTCGTACTGATTTTGTTGCATGTGAATTAGTGGGAGGGTATTGAAGCAGTAAGTGTGCCAATAGTGCTCCTGTAGAAGCTTTAGGAGAAGTACTTTAGGTCTCTTTTGCCCTGTTAATTAGCTGGGCAGTATTATCCTCAGCGGCTTGGTTTAGGAAAATAAGGTTTGAGAATGCACCTGTAGAAGCTTTAGGAGAAGTACTTCAGTTACCATGCCTTTGGCTTTAAACCTTCATTTTCTTCTTTATTATTGATATTATTGGGACTCGGGTTATTTTCTTCTTTATAATGTTTGGTGGACTGACAAACCTAAAAACTTACTGAGTATGTATTGCTGTGCATAGAGTTAGTATGGAAAATAAAAGCAGTAAAATAAGTTAGTTCTCCGAGTCCGTGTCCCAGCGGTGGAGAGTACAAAGACCAGTGCATCGAGTGTTTCTGTTTCTCATGAGGGCAGAACCGTCGCTCACTCTTTTGTTCCATTGTGAGTCCGTTTTATCCATTTTCCTTTTGAGACATGTAAATATCATTCTTTGTTCTGTATACACTATTTATGCTGTATATCCATACAATGTTATAAATATGAACCAATTGAAGAAACAAATATGCATATGTCCATGTGTAAATATCATTCTTTGTTCTGTATACCTTAAAATGAAGGCTGACTATCATAGGTACCTTGCTGAGTTCAAGACTGGCGCTGAAAGAAAAGAAGCTGCAGAGAGTACTTTGTTAGCTTACAAATCTGCTCAGGTATATGCATATGCATTTACTTATTACTCTAGCTAATTGTATGCGCATTGTACATTTATCCAGATGTGATATTTATAGGTTTTTTGAAAGCTGTTGTGGAATAATATTAGTTAGTTACTCAACTCAAAATGTGTGCTTACTTTATGCAGGATATTGCTCTTGCTGAATTGGCCCCTACCCACCCGATTAGACTGGGTCTTGCACTCAACTTTTCTGTGTTCTATTATGAAATCCTTAACTCACCGGATCGTGCTTGTAATCTAGCAAAGCAGGTATATATATTTACTTGTTGACTGCCGTAGGATAAGCTTTGTTGTTGTCGTCCTTGATGTTCCTTTTTGGTATGTCTCAGTTGATCTTCAATGAATAAATTGTGCTTACTTGTTATACTAGAATATAGATATCAGTCTTTGATCACAGTTTGTTATTGCAAACTTATTTTTTTATCAGCTGGTTGTTCATGAATCTGTAGTGAAAATTGCTTTGGAAATCCTTTTTAAATATAATTCATTGACCATAATTTCATTAACCCTTTTTGAAGATGCCGTATGAATTTAGTTATTTTTTTCAGATTGAACTTTGCACTGTGATACTGATTTCAGTACTGTTTGTTCATTGGCAATTTGCTCTTTTATTATTGTACAAGATTGATATATATATATATATATATATATATATATATAAATAATATGTTGTTTACGCTGCACTTCCCATGTCATTTTTGATGGAGCTAAAAACTGATTTGTTTTTTTTAAAAAGTCCTGTGCCCGCCTTTTTCTTCTCTTTGATGATTTGTGAAAAATGCTTAACTATGGCAGGCATTTGATGAGGCAATCTCTGAGCTTGACACATTGGGTGAAGAGTCATACAAGGACAGTACATTGATCATGCAGCCTCTCCGAGACAATCTGACTTTGTGGACATCGGACATCACGATATATATACTGAATATTAAGAAGCAAGGATTTTAGTTAGTTACATTTGCATTAGATGTTTCTGTACACAGAAGTTAGTTAGTTACTATCTGGAAGGAATTTAGTGTAGGAAAAACCCTAGATAGATCATGTTTTTATTGGATTGTATAATTAATTGATTCATTAAATTTGAGTGATATCACACAACTCTTTTGTTGGGAAGGAATGAATTCATTGAATTGGACCTCTATATTTTTTCTGTAATTTTTTTTTCTTTTTTTACAATCTATGGCAACGGTTTTAAACTGTTGTATTTACTAGAGAATAGCAACGGTTTTATATCAAGCAACGGTTTTATTCTATAAACGACAACGGTTTTAATCTATGGCAACGGTTTTTTCTACAACAACGGTTTTAATCTACAAAAAGAGTTTTAATCTATGACAACGGTTTTTTAGTGTTGTCATATCTGGCAACGGTTTTTAGGTGTTGCCATAACTGGCAACGGTTTGTGCCTGTTGCCATTGTGTGAAAATAAAAACCGTTGCCTTTAAGTTACCAATGGCAACGGTTTTAGGTTTCCGTTGTCTTTGGTCATAAAAACCGTTGCCTTTAGTTTAGGCAACGCTCGAGACAACAACGGTTTCAAAACCGTTGCCAAAGGTAATGGCAACGGTTTTTTGGCTTTCGGCAACGGTTTTCGACCGTTGCCATAAGGTCTAAATGTTGTAGTGTTCTTAGCTTGAGCTTGACAAATTAAATGAAGGCATTCAATTTGTCTCATTTTTTCTTAGGCATTTATTATCCTTCATAAATGCTTCTGACTCTTAAGGTGATATATCCTCGTGTCTTCTATTCTTGAGAAGCTTCTTGTGATGTATCTTTCGATTTTTGAGAAGCTTCTTATTTTGAGTCTTCTTAGTCTGAGAATCTTCTTACTTTGTCTTCTGATTTTGAGAAGCTTCTTGACTTGAGTCTTCTAATCCTAAGAAACTATTTGACTTGGCCATTCTCATCTTGAGAAGCTACTTGGCTTGTGCCTTCTCATCTTTGAGAAGCTTCTTGAAACGTATCTTCTCATTTTGAGAAACTACCATATCTAACTTGATGTTTCTATCTTCTCACTATTTGTAGGTCTCCATTCTTAGCTTCTAAGGCTTCAATTAACCTTCTCATAAGGTGCTATCCTAGCACATAATCTTCTTGATACTTGATTGAATAGTTCCTGTTCTTTTGATACTCAAGAAGATTCATTAGAACCCATATGAACCAGGAAAATAAAACACATATTAAAAAGGTTTGTTTACATCAAAACTCATCTTAGGGATTTTGCCTCAACATTTCCTAACTTGGTTTCTAATGATCTGAGTGAAACTGAAAAAGCCATATTCTCTCTTGGTTCTCTTAAAGCCCCGGGTACTGATGGTTTTAGTGGTTTTTTTACCAGAAAAATTGGGGAGTTATTAAGGAGGATGTCACTAAGGCAGTGGCTTCTTTCTTTGAGTTTGGAGTATCTAGGTGATAATGTCAATATGACCCTAGTGGACCTCATCCCTAAAATTCATATGCCAGAATTTATCTCCCATGTAAGACCTATTAGCTGCTGTAATTTTCTATATAAAATTATTGCAAAGTTTATTGTCTCTAGACTTAAACCTATCATGAATAATACTGTGACTCCTACGAGAGTGACTTTGTGGGTGGGCGCCTTATTTAGGATAACCTTATTAAGGCCTGTTAGCTTAGAATTTCGATAAGGCTTTTGAGTGGTTAGTTAATAAGGTTTGACTTTTTCATTAAAGAACATTCATAATGCCTTCAGAGAGAATAAGTGACATTTATGTCATCTCAGCATGTTTTCGACAGAAGAGGTCTTCACCATTTCGATAGGGAAGAGTTTTCGACAGGACAGTGTATTCTGGATTTCGTCAAGCAGTTATTGGCAGACAGTTGTGTCGAATTCTAAGACTACGGTTGATACAACGTGGGCAATATGTGGCGTCGAACGTGGCACGAAGTCCATTTCTGGTTATTGAGACGTGGCCACGTGTCCATAGCAGTTTACATTTCAGTCATTATTTTCTGTATAAATAAGGATTTTTACGTAGAAATCAGAGGTGGCAAATTATTATACCAAACACACAATTCTGAAACTCTAACTTCCAAGTCATAGCGAAAACAGAGCAAAAGAATTCTTGTACAACGTATGTGAATTTGTACACCATTCTCTTTACATTTCAATGCAGTTTATTGTTTTCAATACAAGTTATTTTACATTTCTGCGTTCCATTTTATCACTTCTTTTACTTTGATTTCCACTTTCATGGTGAATTGTCTCCCTTTTAAAATATATTTGTTGACAAATTGTGGTGTTTAAAGGCAATTGCTTCAGAGATTTCTGGTTTAATCTCACAAACATTTCTAATAAAACCAGTGATTTTTTTTTTAATCAAACAGGCAGTCAGCCCGAATTTATTAATAAAATAAAGAGAGATATAAAAAGCACAAGGGGGGACTAGACCAAAACCCTTGGTAATAAGGGCAATAATAGAATGCCCAACAAGGCCTCTAAAATAAACAACCATAGAACTCTAATGGAAGAAATTCTAAGGCGAACAGAAAACCCGAAAGGAGGCAGGGCAACACCCGAGAGTCCCCACACAACCTCCACCCACCACCTCCTGAACTCACACTCCAAACCACAACAGCCTGCATCACCTCGCTATCCTCACATTAAGCACATCACAAAGTATCGAGGTTAGAGGTGGAGGCCCGGAGACGATTGGGAGGGGGCAAAGAAGCAGAAGGCAAAGGGGGAGGAGCCCGGCGATCTGCAAACTGCAATCTGGCGTCCGACAAGGTACAAACTATCGAATCAGCACCCACCGACAGCACACCCCCAGACATCCGGCGCCGTGACTCCAACCACCATCGCGAAGTCGTGCTACCGGCCAACACCGCGACAACACCTAGCTTGATCGAGGTAGCCGAGCCACCAACCACCACCGCGGCCTTGCGCCCCTGGCCAACACCGTGGCACAATCAAGCAAAACCGCGAGCGACAGGGAGAAGTGCCCACGACAAACGGAGAGGAGGTGTGACTGCGGTCCAAAGTCCGAAACGACAGCCACCATTGCGAACATCAGACAAACCACCGTGAACCACCGCGAAACACCGCAAAAACACCGCATCCGAAACAACCCCTGCGCGAACAGAGCCACAAACTACCGCGAACAGAAGCACTCCATAGTACCTCCAAAAGCGCGCAGATCCACCAACAGGGAGATCCGACCAGCAACGCCTCGGGGGAGAGGCCGTGGACGTCACAGAGGAGATCAGATCCGATGAAAGGGAGCCCCCAACGGCGGTTCCAACCCAAGCAGCGCCCAACCCATTTTTATTAATTTACAGCCACCGGAACAACCGAAGTCGAACACGAAACGGCGACGGCGCAAGAACTTCTCCAGATCCAAATCGCGAAGAGATCCAAATCGCTTAACAACATATTCAACAGATCCAAAAGAAGCACAGATCAGTGGAGAAGGAGCACTGAGAGGAGAGGGGAAGAAACCGGGGAGGGAGGCCCCCCCTCCCAGCGGCGGCGCTGTTTTCCCTTCACGAGAGGTTAATTCCAATTGAAACAGCAATAAAACCAGTGATTGTTTGCTAAAAACACCAGCAAACAAATTGGCACGCCCAGTGGGACTGTTTGCCTTTAATACGTGATTTTTCTATGTTCTTGTATGTGTTTGTATTTGCATGCACTTAAGAAGTGGAAAAATGGTTCGTCCTACTAATAATGCGTCGAGTTCTAATCCTGTGATTTCACAAGAACAGGGAACAATAGTAGACTCTGCAAACATAAATGCAGGGTTGGTTGTAGGAACAATATCCCCATCATCATCAACAACCGTTCCTTCAGTATCAATGACTAACGTTGGATCAACGCAGTCAAACATGGTATCTATACCTATGCCTTTGCCGTCACATATGGGACTTCATAATCCTTATATGGCAATAGGAAGCGGTTTAAACCCACATTTTCATAATGTAAGTTTCCCTGCATTTCCTTCTGGGTCATATGGCATGCCTACTGGAATGCCACATATTTCGACCATGTCTCCCATACATGTTTCTTCTGAAAGTGTAATAGGTCGAAATCCTACTGCATTAACCAATGAATCTTTGTTTGCCTTACGACAACAAGTTGATGAGAGCAATCATGATATGGTTAATATGTTAACCCAACAAATTGGTACAGTTTTTAATCCATTGATTCAAAATACTAACACTAGTTACCAAATGTTAGCCAATCAAATGGGTCGAATTGCAGATTTCTTTGGGACCCCAACGGTTAATAATAGGCAAATTCCCAATGTAGTGGGTAATATGCCTGGTAACCCTCAAAGAGCGGTTACGGTCGAAGCCCAGGCAGTTGTAGGCGAACAACAAGGGTTAGCAAATCATATCCCTGAAGTAGTTTTGGTAAACCGAAACCAGAACGCTGACGAGGTTGTTCGACAAGTACAACGAAATAATGCTGACGTTCATGATAATATAGCCACTTTAGTAGAAACTATAATGGCGCAAAATGGTCTTAACATAGGTTTGCATAGGCCAAATTTCATATCACCATTGTGTGAATATGTGTTGCAAACTGAGTTACCAAGGGGCTGGAAAGTTCCTAAGTATACTAAGTTTGGTGGTGACACAAAAGAGTCTACTGTCGAACATATTGCTCGTTATTTGACTGAGTCTGGGGATATAGCCCAAAATGAGAATTTGAAAATGAAATATTTCCCAAATTCTTTAACAAAAAATGCTTTTACTTGGTTTACTACATTACCCCCTGGTTCTATTTTCACATGGGGGCAATTAGAAAAAGCATTTCATGCGCAATTTTACATGGGCCAATCGAAGATTAGTCTCAAAGAACTGGCCAGTGTTCAGCGCAAAATACCTGAAACTGTTGATGACTATTTGAATAGGTTTAGGCTACTGAAGGCTCGTTGTTTCACACAAGTGCCTGAACATGAACTCGTCGAAATGGCTGCTGGTGGCCTTGATTATTCGATCAGGAAGAAATTGGACACATCTCATCTAAGGGATATGGCCCAATTAGCTGACAGAGTTCGACAGGTGGAAAGGCTTAAAGAAGAAAAGTCTACGTCAAATAGGTTTCATAAAAAAGAAAAAGTAGCTTATGTCGAAGAAGAATTCGACACCACACTTAGTGATGTCGAAAGAGAGGAGATAGACGTGGCTGAACTCAAGCCTGGTCCTCCTTATACTTGTAAATTACTAAGGCCTGCAAATGGGAAAAATCCCGTTGAGCCAAAAAATGACAGATTTGTGCCTAAGACATATACTTTTGATGTTACTAAATGTGATGAAATATTTGAGCTGTTAGTAAAAGATGGTCAGATATTGGTACCTAGTGGCTTAAAAGTACCAACTCTTGACCAGAGAAAGAAAAAGGGTTATTGTAAGTTCCATAATTTTTTGGGACATAACACTGACCGTTGTGTGCTTTTCAGGGATCTTGTGCAAAAAGCAATCGAAGAAGGGAGATTAAAATTTGAAGATAGAAAGATGAAAACTCAAATGCAAGCTGTAGATGACCCTTTACCCAAAGCTGAAGCCATGTATACAGAACCTTTCGAAATGAATATAAACATGGTAGATGCTGAAATGAAAGATCCTCCAAAGAAACTTAAATCCTCCACCAAGAAATTGGAAGGTTTTATATATGCTGAAGGGAAGAAACAAGAGATAACCTTGAAAGAATATGATGGGAAGCTACATGCTGTGTGATAACTCATGTTTATATGAGTTATTTATACTTATTCAAAGTTAAATCATGCAAGTTCTCTGGCAATAGTAGGTTGTTTCTATTAAGTTTCTGTTAGTTTATTGCTTTTCAGTTAGAAAGGGGCTAAATTACAAATTCTATGCATTTTGGCACCAATTGGCGCCTTTGTGAGCGTTTTGATGCTTCTTGTGTTTGTGCAGTAAACTGAACGTGGCAGCGTCTCTCGTCACGTCTGACGGAAGGCAGCAAAGCAAGAAAGAAATATCTTATTTTTGGCACACAAGAAATGATGGTCAAAGATCTAGAAAGTCAGAAGATCTTCTCTCTCCTCATCACTGACGCGGCTGACGCACTGTAGCAGTGCAGTGTCATTTCAGCAATATTTTATTTACAAGCAAGCTGGGAAAGTGGGCAATGACATCAGCAAGCATGTGACCTTCTGTTTTTTTTGGCTATTTAAACAAAGCTTATCTCTCTCTACGAAAAAGAGGGGGGAATCCATTCATCATCCACCTTCCTCCACTTCCAGAGGAGTTTTCTAAAAGAAGTTCTGGACACAGACTTCTTCATTCGAACTCTCCTCAAGCTCCATTTTTATTTCCATTCGCACCCATTACTGTGAAGCTCAGACGTTGCAACGTCTTTATAGCGTGCATGAAGGAAGGCTACTTAGGCGTATCTTTTGCGTTTAATCTCCTTTTCTCTATGTACGGTATTTGGATTTTAACTCCTTTTCTTTCTGTAAAGACACTCAGCATGAGCTAAACATTTGTAGTTGGGTTGTTGTTTTGCATGTAATGAACCTTTAGTCTAATGCTATGAAGTATTGATGTTTATGCGTTTTAAATCTTTGCATGTTAATATTTCCAAACTTGTTTTGAACTGATCACTTAAAATAAGTAGATTCATAGGTACAGACATGGTCTATGAAAAGAACTCAAAGATTTATGTGAATGAAAAGGTGCACTAAAGACATTTAGGCATTTTTATCTAAGTCTAGACATAGAATGGATAATAGTTCATAGGACATTGCTGTGGGAACTTAAAATACAGGAGTAGGCCTACTTAGAACCTAGACATAGGAATTCTAGTACTTGAAGCTCTGACGTTTTGTGACTGAAAAGCACAGCTCTTTTGCAACAGCGTTCAAACGTTATAACGTCTATACAACATAGCATTTGTACGTATTAACGTGTAAACGTTATAACGTCTGACTAGAGGAGATTTACTTGCATGCAGCAATCCAACTCATACTTTTCCATATTCACAACCACTTCCTCTTTACTTGTTTTATTTACGTTCTTAGTCTTAACACCTACTTTTAGTGCCGATTTATTACCTGTTTCACTTGTGTTTTAAAGACTTGAACTCTGAAAGTTAATCAATCCTCGTGGGAACGATCTCTTACTTTTATCCACTTTATTACTTGTACGACGTGTATACTTGCACTGACATTGCGACAAGAACACACGAGCGCAACAAGTTTTTGGCGCCGTTGCCGGGGATTGAATTTAACTTTTATGGTTCAAAAGTATTAAAGCACTAGGTGAAAGAATTTTACTGTGTTGTTCGTTGTTTCTGTATGTGAACAGGTAAACGTTACAGCGTATGCTTAGTTCCAGTTCAAGCTCTAGTTCAACCGAACCAGGGAGTGAATTTGCATTGTGCTTTATGTCTGTAGTGTTTTTTCTTTGTTGTTATTACTATTATTGTTTGTGTTGAGTGTTTAAAAAAATAAAAAAAAAGAATTATCCACTTTTATGCCATGGACCATTGGAGTTTTTACTTTATGCAAGAAATGAATGAATTGAATGCTCAACAAGAATGTTTCAATTATGATTTCCATGAGAGTAAATATCAAATGGGCTGTTATGAGACAAATTTCATGCCCATGACTGCCCAAAATATGGATTATGGAATGGGAAATGATGTGTGTGAGCAAGATTCATATCCTCAAGCTCAAACCGTAGGATTACATGAGGACAACTTTGAATTAAAAGAACTCTTAGCTCATTCCATTGAGTATATGAAGGTGTATCGTGACAACTCTGAAGCTTCATGTAAGAATGTAGAGGCTCACATTAAGATAATTATGGAGCATCTAAAAGAAGAGAGTTGTATTGGAAAAGTGGTTGAGCTAGAAGAAAAGAGTTGTATTGAATATATGGTTGAGCAAGAGGAAGAAAAAGAGAGTGTAAAGTATGAGCTTGAGTGTGGTCATTTGGAAATGGTGGAAGAAAAACAAAAAAATCGTGTAGTTATAGAAAAAGAAAAATTCAAAAATAGTGACAAGGAAGAAAATCCAAAGTTGAGGTATGAAGAGAGTCATGTGAAAATTCAGATTCAACCTTTGGTAATTGAAGAAAAGAATCCTCCGCAAAATGAGCTTAATTTTTTTCAAGAAAGGAGAAATTCATATCCCAAATGCTTATTGGTTGGTGCATGGGAACACTTGCTTCCATATGCCAAATACATGGGATCTCTGACCAAAAAGAGAAAGCGGAAGGATGATGTTTTCTTTTTGTCCTATTATCCACCCTAACTTGGGTTTGAATTCCAAGTCTGGCTGAGGACTCTTAAACCAAGCGCTACTGGGAGGCAGCCCAGAGTTTTTATTCTAATCCTTGTTGTTTTTGTTTCTATTTTTTGTTTTGTGCAGGAATGGAAGCTGAAGGTAGGAGAGATTCAAGACTCAAGTTATTGAAGTGTGGTAGACGTTATAACGTCTCTGTGTGTCTAGGACGTTGTCACGTTGCTGCCTGGGTGAAGTTTTAAAAGAAAAAGAAGACTGCTTAAGCAGGCATCCCAGCCAGACAGAGTGGAAGGCTCAGGTCAGGTGTTTTGAACAAGTAGTTTAGCCCTCTTTTTAGCAGTAGAATAGTTGTAGTTTTTAGTTAGTAGTCAGTAGTTTGTTTGCTGGTGTTGTGTTTGAGTGTTCCTCTCCCATTTTTGAAGATCAGTGAGCAGTGAGGACACTGCTCATCTTTGTGTCTGGGGGGGGAGGATCATTTTTATGTTTTGTGTTTGCATAAAAAAAAAACAAATAATAATAATAATAATCAGTTTACTTTCCTACTCTATTAATCATCAAAAATGTTTCTCTTTGGGCTAAAACTAGTAATGACTGTGTGTGAATTTGTGTGAGTAGCTGATGTATGCTTAGATGAATAGAATTGATTACTGCTTCCACACAAACTCTGTTTTAAGGAAAACCTAGTTAGCTAAGGACTATTTGATGCAAAGCTAGTTTTGGTTGACTTTGGTGAGTGTAAAACTTGATTAAAAACTTAGAGTAGCAGTAGAAACTAAGTTTGGGGGTATATCAGGTTGTGCTAAGGCTGGGTGCAAAGACTGTAGGATGATTAGTGCATGTGTTGTGTGAGTGCAACGTTGTAACGTCTACCCGTAACGTTATAACGTATGCCGTGTGTGTTTGTGTGTTGTGTTCTGTGTTATCAAACGTTATAACGTCTACTCCATAAAAAAAAAAGTGTGTGTTGTTTCAAATAAGTGGAAAAATCCACATGTCCTCTGTGTTGGCTGCAATTTTCCGAAACAAATACTGGGTACCCCAAAAAAAATCTCAATCCCAAATTGTCAAATCCAAGGGATCAAAAAGGAGAAAATCACAAAAACTCCAAATCAAAAGTGAAGTGAATCAAATGAAAGTTGCTCAGTAATGAGGGGTTGCAGTCCTCTGTGTGTTTTACGTTGTGTGAGTCAGAAAAGTAGTTTGCACTAATCTAGTCCTAGCACCCAAATTAAGACCCTTTGTCGTGCTTAAAATAACCCTCATGTCTTATGTGGAAATGTTAGCCTACTCTCTGTTTTGAAAGATGTTATACTCTCACCATATGGAAACCACTCTTTCATAGGCTAGGGTAGCTTCTGAACCTAGCTAGGAATAGAATTGATTGATACAGAGATCACACACTCACTTTGGGCAGTAATAAATCTAGAATGTAATTGTGCATTGGTGCGTGAGTGTGTAGTGTAAGTCTGAAGGAATTAGCCCCTTGAGGAAAATTTTTGATCAAATGGATGAGCAGGGTGTAAACTGCTGGTGTATTTAATTTCTTGCATCTTTTCATATGCAGTGTTTCGATTGCTTGAGGACAAGCATTGGTTTAAGTTTGGGGGTGTGATAACTCATGTTTATATGAGTTATTTATACTTATTCAAAGTTAAATCATGCAAGTTCTCTGGCAATAGTAGGTTGTTTCTATTAAGTTTCTGTTAGTTTATTGCTTTTCAGTTAGAAAGGGGCTAAATTACAAATTCTATGCATTTTGGCACCAATTGGCGCCTTTGTGAGCGTTTTGATGCTTCTTGTGTTTGTGCAGTAAACTGAACGTGGCAGCGTCTCTCGTCACGTCTGACGGAAGGCAGCAAAGCAAGAAAGAAATATCTTATTTTTGGCACACAAGAAATGATGGTCAAAGATCTAGAAAGTCAGAAGATCTTCTCTCTCCTCATCACTGACGCGGCTGACGCACTGTAGCAGTGCAGTGTCATTTCAGCAATATTTTATTTACAAGCAAGCTGGGAAAGTGGGCAATGACATCAGCAAGCATGTGACCTTCTGTTTTTTTTGGCTATTTAAACAAAGCTTATCTCTCTCTACGAAAAAGAGGGGGGAATCCATTCATCATCCACCTTCCTCCACTTCCAGAGGAGTTTTCTAAAAGAAGTTCTGGACACAGACTTCTTCATTCGAACTCTCCTCAAGCTCCATTTTTATTTCCATTCGCACCCATTACTGTGAAGCTCAGACGTTGCAACGTCTTTATAGCGTGCATGAAGGAAGGCTACTTAGGCGTATCTTTTGCGTTTAATCTCCTTTTCTCTATGTACGGTATTTGGATTTTAACTCCTTTTCTTTCTGTAAAGACACTCAGCATGAGCTAAACATTTGTAGTTGGGTTGTTGTTTTGCATGTAATGAACCTTTAGTCTAATGCTATGAAGTATTGATGTTTATGCGTTTTAAATCTTTGCATGTTAATATTTCCAAACTTGTTTTGAACTGATCACTTAAAATAAGTAGATTCATAGGTACAGACATGGTCTATGAAAAGAACTCAAAGATTTATGTGAATGAAAAGGTGCACTAAAGACATTTAGGCATTTTTATCTAAGTCTAGACATAGAATGGATAATAGTTCATAGGACATTGCTGTGGGAACTTAAAATACAGGAGTAGGCCTACTTAGAACCTAGACATAGGAATTCTAGTACTTGAAGCTCTGACGTTTTGTGACTGAAAAGCACAGCTCTTTTGCAACAGCGTTCAAACGTTATAACGTCTATACAACATAGCATTTGTACGTATTAACGTGTAAACGTTATAACGTCTGACTAGAGGAGATTTACTTGCATGCAGCAATCCAACTCATACTTTTCCATATTCACAACCACTTCCTCTTTACTTGTTTTATTTACGTTCTTAGTCTTAACACCTACTTTTAGTGCCGATTTATTACCTGTTTCACTTGTGTTTTAAAGACTTGAACTCTGAAAGTTAATCAATCCTCGTGGGAACGATCTCTTACTTTTATCCACTTTATTACTTGTACGACGTGTATACTTGCACTGACATTGCGACGAGAACACACGAGCGCAACACTGTGTTCCCAAAAGCTGAAGAGGAATTGATAGATTTCCTCAACAGATGTAAGTGGAATAACTCTGAGGTCATGCTATGTCCTAGGTGCAGTGCTGTTTTCGACAAAGAAGCAGCTAAAGCTGTTGAAGGGTACCAGGATCAGGAACAACGTAAGAGGAAATGGCTTGACAATAGGCCATCTTTTGATTTTGGCAGCACTGAGCTCCCTGGTTACAAGGCTAATGTTACGACTAAGCCTTCATCTAGCAAGGCTAATGTTTCGACTAAGCCTTCGACAAGCCAAGAGCCAGGAAAGAAAGGATCCATAAGACTGTTTGGTAAATCCTTCGTTCCACAAATGAATTCCCCTGTTGGAAAATGGGTTCACAACAATGCACACGCTCAAGTTGTCCATCAAGGTGATTCCAGCAAGTATAATTATTGGAATAATTATAAAGGTAAGAATCCAATGACTAAAACCCAGTGGCGTCGTTTTCAGAGAAACCAGAAGAAAAAAGCTTCTTTAGACGTGAACAAGGTTCCTAGTCACTTTGGAATCAAAGTCCAGGTGGGTGACAAGAAGGTGGCTTCTAAGGTTGAAGCAAGTACCTGTGCTGATGTCGCTAAGCCTACAAGTGGGGTAAATAAAACAAAAAGTAAGGATGTTTTGATGGAAAAACCTAGAAGACCTGCACTTGAAAGAATCTGTCCTCCATCTTCGACATCTAAAGGGAAAGAAGCTCAGTCTGACTTTGATGAGGACATAGGTTCTGGTTTCGACGATTCTGATGATGACTTCGATGTCGTCTGTAATAGGGTGTCAATATTGCCATTGGAATATGATGTCATAACTGTGCCTAATAGTGAGGAAGATTTTACTGAAGATATGGCTTGTCACAAACCTATGTGTTACTATGTAATGAATGATGGCTGTGTCGAAGAGCAGGTGGCTACTTTCGAGAGGCCAGATACGAGTATGCAGAATCACCTGAAGCCTTTATATATTCAGGCTAAAGTTAATGGCATTGGCATCAACAAAGTGTTAGTCGATGGAGGTGCTGCCGTGAATCTTATGCCTGAAGTGCTTATGAAGAAGATAGGCATATCCATCACCGACCTCAAGCCACACAATATTGTCTTGAGTAATTACGAAGGCAAAACTGGCTACTCTCTTGGAGCCATTGAAGTGGAATTGATTGTTGGAACTATTAAGAGGACCACTCTGTTCTTAGTAATTGCTTCCAAAGCAAACTTCAATATGTTACTTGGGAGGGAGTGGATACATGGAGTCGGTGCTGTGCCTTCAACAGTACATCAGAGACTAGTGATGTGGAAAGAAGACGGTCTTGTTGAATACATTGAAGCAGACCAAAGTTATTTTCGTGCTGACGTAAATCACATTACCAAGGAAAATTTTGAGAAAAAATTGGCGAACATTGCGCCATGTTCATCTTCTAATGAGGCATACATTCCTGCTGATAATGTATTTGCTTCAGTTAATTTGCATCCAAACTATGGTTTTGTTTGGGAAAGGCAAATAATAGGAGATGCTACTGCCCAACCTGAAGGGTGGTATTCTGATTCTTAAAATGTTTCCTATGTCAGTTCCTAATGCATGGAACAAGATTACGGCTTATATGGCCGAAAATAAGTTAAAAGCGGCTATGGAAGCCGAATTAATTCATCAAACAATGGCTGTCGAAGCCAAAGGTCCTGTAGACGAAAATGGCATTATTATGAATGAAAAACTTGATTGCATTTATGATAATGAGCCATTAGGTTTTGAAAAGGATCCTAGAGATTCAACAAAGCGAATGCAAGCTCAAGATCCATTGGAGGAAGTAGATTTGGGAGATGGATCAAAGAAGAGGCCAACTTTTGTTAGTGCATATCTGGATGTTGCCTTGAAAGACAAAGTTATAACGTTGCTAAGGGAGTTCAAAGATTGTTTTGCTTGGGACTATGACGAAATGCCTGGATTGAGTCGAGATATTGTGGAATTACAATTGCCAATTCGACCAGAGAAGAAGCCAGTGAAGCAGATGCCAAGAAGGTTTGCTCCTCAAATATTAACTAAAATTAAGGAAGAGATCGAGAGGTTGTTCAAGAACAAATTCATCAGAACTGCCAGGTATGTCGAATGGTTAGCTAATATAGTTCCTGTAATTAAGAAAACTGGCACTCTTAGAGTTTGCATAGATTTTAGAGACTTGAATAATGCAACTCCCAAAGATGAATACGCAATGCCTGTGGCAGAAATGTTAATAGATTCAGCAGCAGGATTTGAATACCTCAGCATGCTCGATGGTTATTTTGGGTATAATCAAATCTTTATTGCTGAAGAAGATGTATCGAAAACTGCATTTCGTTGTCCAGGGGCATTAGGTATTTATGAATGGGTAGTAATGCCATTTGGTTTAAAAAATGCTGGTGCTACATATCAGAGAGCAATGAATTGTATGTTTCATGATTTCATTGAAAACTTTATGCAAATATACATAGATGATGTGGTAGTAAAATCTTCCTCAGAAAATGGCCATTTAGACCATCTTCGACAATCTTTTGAAAGAATGAGGAAATATGGATTGAAAATGAATCCATTAAAATGTGCCTTCTGTGTGCATGCAGGAGATTTCTTGGGTTTTGTGGTGCACAAAAAAGGCATTGAAATCAATCAAAATAAGACTAAAGCTATAATTGGAACGAAGGCTCCTTCAACCAAAAAAGAACTTCAGTCATTGTTGGGAAAAATCAATTTCCTACGAAGATTCATATCAAATCTAAGTGGCAAAACTCAAGCATTTTCGCCATTGTTAAGACTGAAGAAAGAGGAAGTTTTCAAATGGGAATCAGTTCATCAAGCAGCCTTTGAAGAAATTAAGTCTTATTTGATGAAACCACCAATTCTAATGCCTATTATTAGAAACAAAGTGCTCAAATTGTATATAGCAGCATCTGAAAAAACAATAGGTAGCATGTTAGCTCAAGAGGATGATAATGGTGTCGAAAGAGCCATATATTACCTTAGTAGAGTCTTAATAGATGCTGAAACTAGGTACAGTTCTATAGAAAAGTTGTGCCTTTGCTTGTATTTTTCATGCACAAAGTTAAAGCAATATATAAAGCCAGCTAATGTTTGTGTTTATTCGCATTCTGATATTATTAAGCATATGCTGTCGAAACCAATAATGCATAGTCGAATTGGTAAGTGGGCTTTAGCTTTGTCTGAATATGACTTAACTTATCAACCTTTAAAATCAATTAAAGGACAAGTGGTTGCTGATTTTATAGTGGACCACTCTGTTGTCGAAGAAACATTACATTTCGTAGACACATATCCTTGGAGGTTGTATTTTGATGGTTCAAGTCATAAAAAAGGAGTTGGGATTGGTGTTTTAATTATTTCACCAAATAACATTCCAACGAAATACAAGTGTAAAATTCGAAATCATTGCTCAAATAATGAAGCTGAGTATGAGGCTTTAATTATAGGTCTTGAAATTTTACTTGAGCTGGGGGCAAGATGTATCGAAATAAAAGGTGATTCAGAATTGGTTATCAAACAAATGACCAAAGAATATAAATGTATTAAAGAACACCTTATTAAATACTTTATTATGGCCAATTCCTTGTTAAAAAGATTTGACTCTGTTCATTTAGAACATTTACCACGAGTTGATAATCAAGTGGCGAATGATTTGGCCCAAATTGCATCAGGTTATAGGGTTTCAAAACAAAGCCTTGAAGAATTAATCGAAATAAAAGAGAAACTCGTGTCTGATGATATTTCTTCATCATTATTGTCAACACCAAAAACTGGGGGGGCAACAAATACAGATGAGGAATGTATCGAACAACACCACATTGTTGATGAAGTTGTTTTAGCAGAAGTTTTTGCTATTGACAATATGGCCAATGATGATTGGCGAAAGCCTATTGTAGAATACTTGCAAAATCCCACGGGAAATACCAATAAAAAGGTAAAGTACAGAGCTTTAAGCTATGTGATAATTGGAAACGAATTGTTTAAGAAAACTCCTGAAGGAGTATTATTGAAATGTCTTAATGAAAATGAGGCATATTTAGCAGTTTCTGAAACACACAGTGGAGCTTGTGGTTCACACCAAGTAGGCCATAAAATGAAATGGCTATTATTTCGACAAGGAATATATTGGCCATCAATTTTGAAAGATTGTATAGAGTTTGCCAAAGGATGCCAAGAATGTCAAAAGCATGCTGGAATACAACATGTACCTGCAAATGAATTGCATGCCATAGTGAAACCTTGGCCATTCAGAGGTTGGGCTCTGGATATAATTGGAGAAATAAAGCCAACATCATCAAAAGGTCATAAGTATATATTGGTAGGAATTGATTATTTTACCAAATGGGTTGAAGCAATACCTTTAACCAATGTTGATCAAGAAGCAGTAATACGGTTTATCCAACATCATATTATTTATAGGTTTGGAATTCCAGAAACCATAACTACAGATCAGGGTTCTGTTTTCACTGGTCGAAAAATGGTGGAATTTGCTTCTGAAATTGGTTTTAAGTTATTAACTTCGACACCATATTATGCACAAGCCAATGGTCAAGTGGAAGCTGCCAACAAGATCATTATTAACTTGATTACAAAGCATGTTGGGAAAAAACCCAGAAATTGGCATAACACTTTGGATCAAGTTTTATGGGCTTGTAGAAATTCACCCAAAGAATCTATCAATGCTACTCCATACAGGTTAACCTTTGGACACGATGCAGTATTGCCTGTCGAAGTCTGTTTACAATCAACAAGAATTCAAAGACAGTATGAAATTCCTTTTGACCATTATTGGAATATGATGCTTGATGAATTAGTTGATTTAGACGAGGAGAGGTTAACAGCTTTGGAAATGCTTATTCGACAGAAGGAAAGAGTAGCTAAAGCTTATAACAAAAAGGTTAAGTTAAAAACCTTTAATTCAGGTGATTTAGTTTGGAAAGTATTGTTACCTATGGATAAAAAAGATAGAGTTTTGGGTAAATGGTCACCCAGTTGGGAAGGTTCACTTCGCATATTGCAATGTTTTTCTAATGGGGCATACAAAGTCGAAGAATTGGGTGACGAAAATAGAATCTTCAAAATAAATGGCAAGTATTTAAAACAATATAAGCCAACGTTAAACGAAGTTAGAATCGAGCAAGGGTAAAATCATAAATTGGTTCAAAATGGTAATGTATTCGATCAAAATAATTACATAGCCATTAAAAGAAATCCTACACTATTACAAGTTATCAAAGGCTTTGAAGAGAATGCTTAAGCCTGTAGAGAATTTTGGTGCCCACAGCAATGGAAGAATCCAGAAAGCTTAACTCTTTATCCAGTTGAGCAATAGTGGCTTGATGTTTTTGAGCATCTTCAAAATGTTTAAGAGCCTCTGTAGCTGCCTTTTCAATATTCGACTTAGGGGTCTCCATCCTTTGTTGCACCAAACCTTTTTGGTATTTAGCATTTGCCAGTTTTGTTTGGAGAATTCTTATCTCTTCATCATAATGTTGAATTTTTGAATTCCAGTTGGCAAGTTCTTGCTCATCCTTCGTTATTTGAACTTCCAATTCATCAATGGGGGTTTGAGAAACTTTGAAGGCATTAATTTTCTCTTGATGAAGTTCAGCTTCTTGGTTTTTCAACATAGAAGTTTCAGAGCGTTTACTGATGTGAAGTGCGAAAGTTTCAAAGACTGGCAAAAATTCAACCAAGAAAGCGAAAAGTTTCGCATTAGGCTTTGATTGCAGCAATTTTTGAGCAATGTCCTTAATTGCAAAGCTTTCTGATGGGTTTTCTTCAATCTTAGTAAAAAGATTGCCTTCCAAGACCTTAGCTTTTAATTGCTGAAGCAATTCTTCAGTAGACTCTTGAGTAACAGAGGTCAAGGAAGTAGTCGAAGCACTGGAAACCATGGCAGGAGAAGAAGAAGAAAGGCTCAGCAAGTGTTTTAGAGCAGCCAAAGGATTTGTCGCCTTCATTAGCGAAAATTCCTGGTCACTCATAGCGCTACTAGTTGATTCCTTGGTAGAAGCTTGTTCGTGAGCCTCAATTTCGATCGTTTCTTTACTTGAAGCCTTAGCGCCTGCCACATCTGGTGTTTGCTCGTTGGTTTGCTCAGGTTCTATTTCGACATTCACATTAGTGGCAATGTTTGTCCCTTCAACGTCAACAACCATAGGAGAATTTTGGGTAGTTGGAATTATTGTGGAAATCTCCATAGGCGTTGATGGTACAGGTAAAATTTGTTCAGTCGAAAGAACATTTGGGGCAGTTACAGATTCGACAACAGGAATTTCGACTGTTGTGTGAAGTCTTTTAGGAGGAGGTCCCTGAGATTGTTCTTGTGGTTCTTTGATCACAATCCCTTTAGCCCTTGTTTGGGATTCGGGTTGCATTCGTTTCCTTGACCGATGGATAAGAGGCATGTTATCATCATCACTATCAGTATCCTGCGAAAGAGAAACATGAGTTTAACACATAATCAAGTGTTAAAAGAGTCGAAGAAATCTGAAACAAAAATGAAGATATATGTGTTACCTCAGAACTGGAAACAAGTAGGCTTTGCCCTATTGCAAGAGAACTTGTTACTACAGGTTTCTTCTGAAAGAAGAAAAAGAAATAAAGGTGATGAAATATGGTCGAATTTTCTATTTTAAAGATCTAGTCAATTAACAAAGATATACCTCTATTTGGGGTAAGCTAGAAGAAGATTTGACCACAAGTTTCTTCTTTGTTTTGGGTGGTGTCCTTGCTGTTGGCTTATTTTGCTTTGGTGCTGCTTTAGTAAGTTTCTTCTGTGAAACAGCAGCTGTTCATAATGCAAAGATTTTATCAGGTAAATGGTTTTAAATTTTAACTAATAAAGAAGTAAGTTTCCATTTATCTGAGGATACCTGGGGGTTTGTTTTTCTCAGCAATTTGAGAAGGAAAAGCTGAATACAAAATTTTCGAAATTTCTGCATCAGTTTTTCCTTTAAGAGCTTTAGTATAATATCCACCCCACCAATCTTGGAATGCCTTCGTACAAGAAAAGTTGGGTTGAAATTTAGCAGGTTCAAAGAGCAAATCTTTGAAACGAAAATTCTTGAAGACTTGTTGATAAGCTTGCTCTGTTTCTGGAGTGTTGAACTCTCTCCTGTGCAAGCAGACCGGAGCCGGTCGAAGTTGGCATAGCCCAAACTGCCTTGAAAGATAGCTAGGAAAATATTTGCTAATGCCAAGATTGTTTTTATTGTTGCTTGGAGAGAGCCTGATCGAAAGAAGAGAGGGCGAAAGATAGGCTTGCCAGATTTGGTTTATTTCTTCAGCATTTTCTGTTGAGTCAGAGGGAAATTCGTTGGTAAACCAAGATGGTCCAAAAGTGCATCTGACAAAAGGCGCCATAGCATCAACGAAAGTAGTGCACTTGTTGAAGATGTTGAAGTACATGGAAAACGCTTCTTCATAAGACAAGTTTGTCTCCCTATTCTTCAATTGTGCTAGTCGAACTCCTTGTGTTCTTCTAGTTGGTAAAGTTGGTCGAATTTCCTTAGGAATAAACAAGTTCAGCCTTGATTCAAAAGTGGCTAAGAGCCAAAGTTGCATAAGCCACATAGGACCAGCAACGAGCAATTTGTCAGTTGGTTCGCCTTCTTTTAATTCAAGGGCGGCACCATCAAGATGTTGATAGAGATTCCCCAAAATCAATTTCGCTAAATTGATATTTTTGGCCTTATGGAGTTGAATGGCCAAAGGAACGAAAACTTTTGCTACTTGGAGAGAACGGGAGCAAAAGACAAAACATGACAACCATAAGGTAAGAAAAGCTATATGTTCTAAATCAGATACTTCAGCATTCTCAGTATCATGATGATCAGCAATATAAGCACTAAAGGTAGGGTTGTTAAATGAGAAGCCATAGTCGTTGGTGGCCAGTTTAGGGTCAAAAGTTTCGCCCATTGGTTTCAGGCCAGTAATGGCAGCCACATCCAACAAAGTGGGAGCTAACATGCCACACTTCAGATGGAGACTATGAGTAGATATGTCCCAGAATTGCAATGCTGCTAGAAGCATAGTGCTGTCATATTTGGGTCCATATTTCGACAGCTGGATAATGTCGAAAATCCCCTGTTCTTGCCAAATGGTTTCCTTTTGTTTTTGAACTTTGTCAAGCCATGCGATGTAATCACTTTGTTCTACCTTGGGAGCAGATCTAAATACTCTGTTGGGATTTTTTAGAAATTCCAAATGAAAAGGAGTTTCCTCAAAAATTCTGGGTTGAAGTTTTCGGTGACTAGGAAAAATCGCTTTAACTTCTTCGCTTTCTATGGGGTCAGGAAGAGGACCTAAATAAGCATGGGTAAAGGGTTTACCAGATGGAATGAGTATCTGATTAAACCAAGTTGGTGAAGGTTCTGCAACGAAGCCTTCAAAGCCTTGCACAGCAACTGTTTGTTTTTGAGGTTGAGCGCTGGAAGAAGCCATCTGTTGTAAATAACGAACAAAGAGAGTTGGGTTCTTGGTAGAAATGTCGAAACGATGAAAAAGTTTGAAGCTTTCGTGAAGAGGCAAGGTTAACTGAGAAATTTTCAGAGTTTAAGGTTCAAAGGGAGCATGAGATTGAAGAAGATGAAGTGAAACATATTTATACGTTAGAAGGGCAACGGTTACACAGTCACGACGCTTCGCACGTTTGAGGTTCTGAAAAGACGTGGTCTACCAACCAAATGACGTGGCCCAATGAAATGGTTCGCTTTATCTGCGTAAGGTCATGATTATTTTTGCCTATCACCATTTAATGTAAAGTTGTTGGAGGTGACGTTTCGAAATCTTCAAAAATATTCTTTTTCTTCCTTAAACATTGTCGAAAAAGCTATTTTTGGGGGGCAATTTGTTAGCTTAGAATTTCGATAAGGCTTTTGAGTGGTTAGTTAATAAGGTTTGACTTTTTCATTAAAGAACATTCATAATGCCTTCAGAGAGAATAAGTGACATTTATGTCATCTCAGCATGTTTTCGACAGAAGAGGTCTTCACCATTTCGATAGGGAAGAGTTTTCGACAGGACAGTGTATTCTGGATTTCGTCAAGCAGTTATTGGCAGACAGTTGTGTCGAATTCTAAGACTACGGTTGATACAACGTGGGCAATATGTGGCGTCGAACGTGGCACGAAGTCCATTTCTGGTTATTGAGACGTGGCCATGTGTCCATAGCAGTTTACATTTCAGTCATTATTTTCTGTATAAATAAGGATTTTTACGTAGAAATCAGAGGTGGCAAATTATTATACCAAACACACAATTCTGAAACTCTAACTTCCAAGTCATAGCGAAAACAGAGCAAAAGAATTCTTGTACAACGTATGTGAATTTGTACACCATTCTCTTTACATTTCAATGCAGTTTATTGTTTTCAATACAAGTTATTTTACATTTCTGCGTTCCATTTTATCACTTCTTTTACTTTGATTTCCACTTTCATGGTGAATTGTCTCCCTTTTAAAATATATTTGTTGACAAATTGTGGTGTTTAAAGGCAATTGCTTCAGAGATTTCTGGTTTAATCTCACAAACATTTCTAATAAAACCAGTGATTGTTTGCTAAAAACACCAGCAAACAAGGCCATGAGACTTTTCATTTCTTGAAAAGGAGTCACACTAGTGGGGTACACTTGAGGTGCTAGATCAGTGATAAGAGCTTAACATTATATCCTAAAAGTGCTGAGTTCAAATCCCTTCGATGACAATTGTAATATAGCCATTAGTGCCACTTTATTATTAATAAAATATCCCCCTTCCTCAATTTTTTTTGTTCTGGAGTTTTTTAAAAGCAACTTTGTTAGCCCTCGGTTTCGATCAAATTTGTGTCAAAAAAATCTTAATCCTTGTTTCAACGATTTCCTACTCCTACCAGGCTAATAGGTTTAAAAACCACTATTTGTTTAGCCACTAATTGTTTAATTTTTTACTTTTTATTTTAAAAGTTCCCAGTAATAAAAATCTAAAAAGTACATAAAGAATATAAAAAATAGACTATTTGTTTAGCCACTAATTGTTTAATTTTTTACTTTTTATTTTAAAAGTTCCCAGTAATAAAAATCTAAAAAGTACATAAAGAATATAAAAAATAGATTTTTCCAATACTTTTCTTTTTTTATAAGTAAAAATTTCATTCAAAGGAGCACTGAGAGTGCTCAAACCCAAACAACAAAAATTACACCGTGTTTAGGATTTGTAGTGGATTGGACCACCACGATGAAATAGAAACAGATAAATTAAAATTTAATTTATACACACTCCAACTGCAAGTTAAGCTCTTGATGCAAATTACCGTGGAAAAAACATTCGCGTCCTCTTACTTAAATTTTTCCAATACTTTTCTAATCCGAATATAATTACTGAAATTTTTATTCAAAAACTACGAATTTTCTTGCTTAACCTCCAAACAAACACTAAATTTCTGACTTTTCCTTCCACTTGTTTTCCGTCTCGTATTCACATTCCATTCAATTTCAACGAAAGTGTATATCCGCATCTCTCCTCTCTCTCTCTCTCTCTCTCGCCCATCCTTATATCGTCGAGTAACAAGTATACACAATATAAACTGTGAGATTTCAATTTTCGGTTGCATATTCTTTCCGTTTCTGTTTCTGTTTCCTATTTCTGATTCAGATTTGTGTGATTGCATTAGATCGAGAAATGGGAGACAGTGACATTGAAGGCGGTGGTGGTGGTAGTGGAGACGATGGTTTCCGCTCACCTATCGGTCGCAAGTATCGTCCTGTGTTGGCGAACGATCGTGCCGTGCTCGAGATGTCTTCAATGGATCCTGGATCTTCTTCTTCGGCTTCTACTTCTGCGTTTCCAGATCCTCCTAATCTCAGGTATTCACGCTCTTCGATCTCCGCGAGCTCCACGTTTTCGATTTCGATGATTTCGTTTCGTTTTGGGAATCCGAAATCAGAAGAATGTGAGAGAATTCGAATGCCGTTAATTGTTATCGCTTACTATTGAAATATGGTGTTTTTGTAAAGGAATTAATGCTAGTAATTTGTTGTTTTTTTTTTTTTGGTTTGTGCTGAAGCGTGACTTTTTTGCTAGTGTTTATGTTGTTGTTAGAAAAATTGAAGTTAGTTGCTCGTGATAAGTTGATTTTTATTTATTTAATATTTCTTTGGTTATGTTGGAGAATGGATTTTCTGACTGGTGTTTGTGTTGTTAGAAAAATAAATGTAGGCAAGAGTGTTAATGGGAGTTCAGATGCTAAAGAAGGAAACTCTACTAATCTGCCTCAGCCCAATGGACCCCAGCAGGAATCTAAACTGGAATTGTTCGGTTTTGATTCTCTTGTCAACATTCTTGGTCTCAAAAGGTACGGGGCTTGCTGGCTATACTGTGAATCATTATTCCTCTTCTGCAGTTGGATGTTGCCCTTTTTAAGTTTACAAATTAATGCTGTTACTTTTGTTTTGTGCTCAAATTCTGCACTGATGACATAAGTGTTTTTATTAGACATAATTTTTTAGGTTTTTTATTTTTGTTTTTTTTTTTTTAAAAAAAGACTTGTGTAATAATTGAAAAAGAGCTTCTTTCTTAAATAAGACACAAACAGACAGTCGTTTCTTTACCTTGGAGGGGTGCCTCAGATCAATGTTGCTTGTCGAATTTAATTTTGGTTTGGATTCTTTTTCTCGGTTCTCTAGTGGTAAACAATTTTTATTTTTATTGACTATATCCTGTCCTTCCCCAGCATGACTGGTGAGCAAGTTGCACCGCCATCTAGTCCTAGAGATGGTGAGGATATTACCATCCCTGTTGGGCTACCAAAGGTATGCTAAATTTTCAAGTATGAGTTTACTTATTTTCAGTTGTAGCCCATTCACGTGTAGTCATTGATGAATGTGATATACGTGTCTGTATTTACCCAAACAAGAAATAAGAGCTACATTGTGTTGAAGCTTTTATTTTCTACTACTTAAATGTTTGTAACTCGGCATACTCGTTGACACTTCAATATAATTTTGTATCTATTTTTTTGCCACTGTGAATGCAAAAAAGCATGGTGGTGGTGGTTGCCACTTTTTTAAGTTTCATTTCATATTGTCATTTTTTAAGTTTCAAATACTAATTTTGGTATTTTGCAGCCTGCTGCTCCCAAACTAGGTACAATGATGGGTGTATTCATTCCATGTCTGCAAAGCATTTTGGGCATCATCTACTACATTCGATTCTCTTGGTAACTTGCACATTGCTTTAAATCTTAGATCAGTCATTTCGTATTGGCACCAAATATTTGGATACTAAGATGTGATATTTGAAATTCAAATGAAAGTCTCAAGCATTCAAATATCACAAATTAGTATTTGAACTTGACAGCAATTCGGATTCAAATTTAAAAGATCAGAAATATATAGTAAATATTCTTTAATCAACTTCATAATTAGGTAAACCACAATAATGATGTACAATTACAAACAAAAAACATTAAAAGGGGGGAAAAGTACATTTATTTTTGTGAACTTAGCTCTACCAGCTACCAGATGATCTAGGACTACAGAATCTGTTACCTAATGGAAACAGCTTTAACTGACTAACAGAAGCTTAGCTTCGGATCTAGGGTGAGTACATAAACTTCCATGTGCACTATATCCTAACATTTTTTGAAAAATATTAAACTGAGAGCGTACCCATTAATATTTTAAAATGTATCACACTATCGTGAACCCAAATAGCATACCGACTGAGTAAAAACCCCGGTATCATGTATTTCACTGAGGTATATTCGTACCAAAGTATTGTGTACTAGGTAACTTTAGGTAAACCCGAGTAATACTTCCAAAAATTGATCATTTCTACTTGATACTGTTATTTAATAATTGAATTTTTTGTTTTTGTCTCCTCTGATAATTTGCATTTGATTGAACTGGATTACTTTATCATATGTTAAGTAGCCATAAATTAGATGTTCTCTTTTCAATAATTGTCATTATGTAGGATTGTTGGTATGGCTGGCATAGGAGATACATTGTTGCTTGTTGCTTTGTGTGGCACTTGTACGTTCCTTACTTCAATATCATTGAGTGCTATTGCAACCAATGGTGCTATGAAGGTAAGTGTCTGAGTAAGTGAAAATACTTGTCTTTGCTATGATCGCAGTCCTTTTCTTTTCAAAATCTTATTGTTGAAATTAACTATGCCTTAGGTAACATGTTTTTTAAATTTTAGTTTGCACAAGTTGTTTAATTTATATTTGGAATTTAATTGGAAAAAGGAGCTTGCTGTCACATTTGGCTCACATTATAAAGCTAGTAAATTGGTTTTTGACAAGGGAATGATTGAGCATTTATTGTTTAAAGTATTAGGCATACTGGATAAAACTAGGCCAGATAATGTCCTCCCAAAACCCATTCAGTGGGGACGCAGCCCACCAGTGAAGGATGTCGAACTCCTCGTGGCACGATGGGGACCCAACTGAGGTGGAACCAAGGGATGAGATCACTAACATATTTGAAAGAGGAAAATGGAAACCCATTAAGTGGGGCCCAGATGGTGAGGTAAGAGAGTGAGGTAACTAACTACTGCCTTGTTGGCAGCAGTCACACAGGGAGGTGAGGCTTGGGGAAAATTCTGTTTGAAGAGAGATATTAAGAGGCTATAGTGTGCAGAGAGAGGTAGGCTTGAATTGTGATAGGCTTGGGAGAGCATTGGCACTCCCAATTTGTCAATACCTTGCTCTTATTCCTTTTGTTATCCCTTTTTACACAATTCTGGTAGATCATTAGAGTTGTACTGAATAATACAGAAGGATTTTTTGATTTCATTCTCTAAAATGTCAAGATACCCATCAAGTGGTATCAAAGCTCTCGATCCAGAAGCTTGTATGGTCTAAACTCGCAGTGCCATTAGAATCAATGGGTTGGAGCAACAACCTGAGCAAATTGAAGAAGCTCATCTTAGCTCGCGACAAGCCACAATGAGGTCATTCCCGCTGTCGAAGCCCATAGAGAGTGTCGCATGAGGAGGGAAGTGATGCGAGCCTATCGAGTGACTCATGTTCGAGATCAACGTACAAAAGCAAGAGCCGCACTTCATCGCGCGAAATTGGAGGGCGAAAGCGGAAGATTCCCCTCGTTATAGAGAATGAAGATTCCAAATGTGACCGTACAAATTTTATTTTAAGCCCAAATTGCTTCTCAACAAGTTTTTGGAATTGTTTGAAGACAAATAAGGTCTCAAAATTAGCTTTTAGGAAATTAATCCACATGTAGCGACTAAAAGCATTAACAACTGAGGCATAGTATTTATATCCCATAAAGGAAACTATAGGAGAGGGACCCCACAAGTTACAAAAATTAGTTCCAAAGGAGCGTTATAAATAGTGGAAGAAGCCGTGGAAGGAAGTCTTTGTAGTTTACCCAAGCAACATGCCACACAACACTCTTGATTATTTCTATTGATAGGGGAAACATTACAAAGTTTTAGTACATTGTTGAGAACTTGAAAATGGGGATGGCCTAGCCTATTATGTCATAGGGATGAATGGGTGACATTGTGTGTGGTTATATTATAGTGGTGGGAAACATAGAAGGACTAGATGTAACAAGAGCCTGAGGCGCTTTAGGGCAGCTAACTGGTATAAAAGGAATTGGAAGTGGACCTAGAATTATGCAAAGACCATCAGAAGGCCATGACCACGTAGAAGCACTCTTTCATCAACTTGAGACTTAGCGAGTCAAAATGTGGAGACAAGTTGAAAGAAAGCATCATTATCAGTGGAAAATTTACGAACATTACCAAGGTTCTTGTTAATTTGAGGAACATGTAAGACATCTTTTAAGTGAAGAGTGGTGTGAGGTGACGTAGGTGAAGCAAAGGAAGTTGAGCCAACAAAATGAATGGGCAAACCTTGTCCATACCAACAAACACATGCTCTTGGCCAATAAGTGGAGTGGCAATGGCAAGATTATGTTCATTGCCTGCAAAGTGATGAGATGCACCGGTGTCAACAATCGAGTCCTGAGACTACTGAGCAGGAACTGCTGCTCGAGTAAGAAAGGTCTGTGGTCTTGGAAGAAGGCCAGGTTGCATCCGATTTGTAGTCGTTCACACAAGAGCATTTTGAGGCACTTGTGAGATAGGTGAAGCGTAACCAAGATGCACATATTGATAGGGGTTATCTGACTAGGGAGGCATGGCAGCTTCCTGCGTTGTGTACTGAGGATTAAACCTATGATAGAAAACATAAGCATTGTGGCCAAATTTGTAGTACACTTGACACTGTAGGTTGCCATGGCTACCACGACCATATCTGACACCGCGTTCAGACCATCCACCGCGACCACCACCACGAAAATTGCCTCTAGAGGATGGTTTTGAGGCAACATAATTGACCTGAGGTGCTTTTTGCATGGTGGTGTCCGATTTGGAATCTGAAGAAGAGGTTGTGTTAGCTTGAGTTAGGTTCAGTGTGGAAACAACGTTAAGGACTTTTGCTTGCTTCGTAATGCGAGTCTCATACTCTAGGAGAAGAGACTCAATCTCATCAAATTTAAACCACTCTTTTTTCATCGACAACAACGTCAGAATAGATTTGAGTTTGCTAGGAAGACCTTCTAGGACCACATGAAGTTGCTCCTGAACGGAGGTCGTTTCTCCAATTGAGAGAAGAGAATCTATAAATGACTTGATAAGAGTGAAGAGCTCACCAATTGACTTATCACCTTTCTTCATATGGCGAAGTTCAGAGCAGAGATGGCGAGCTTGTGCCTTTATCTTGGCGTGTGAGTGGTGATATACCTTCTCCTATAGTTGCCAGGTGTAACGACAACCTATTACCTTCGCAAGAATTGAAGGAGATAGCAAGGATTGAAGCATTGCCAAGAGGAGTTGCTCTTGCAACGCCCAATCGATGAACACAATGTTCTCTGTACCTGTTGCGTGACCGTCTTCTGTCAGGTAGCATGGAGGCACTTGTGGCGCGATGTTAGGAACCTAGGAATTTTCTCCAACAAAAGTATACTGTTTATTTAGAAAAGATAGGAAAAGTAAAAGAAAGAAAGATGGACAAGAGAGTCAAACTCTCCTACAATGGTTATTCACCACTACAGTGGTTATTCACCACTTAAGAGTTCTCAAATTGACAAAAGATGCTTTCAATGGAAATAGGCTTCCGATACAAGGGAATCCGGGGATAGGATTGAAAACCATCCTAACTAACAATTAACAACCTAATAGAATATAACTAACTCCCCTAACGATAATCTAACAAACCTAACAAAGACTAAGTCGTATTCCTATTTCCTCAGGTGATAAACCAGTAAGGTTTATTCACTTTTACATTGCCATTTCCCTTATTAATACCTAAGAATATACCCCTTCCCAAAACAACCTTGTCCTCAAGGTTGAGCTTGTCTTGTTCAATGGTTGTTGGAAGCAAAATTCTCCTCCAGGATAGTGTTCAATAATCATTGAAGAAGGCCAAGTCCTCATCTCAAGGATCCCATTGTTGGGACTCGACAAGTCTTCTTCCGACAATCGACCCCTCCGCACTGTTGCTTCTCCGCTGCATTGGGGAGGCAGCATACCACCACCCTCCACAAGAGATGCCTTTGTTATTGGCCCTGTCCAAAGATGCTGGGCCAATATCGCTGTTGTAGAAATCTTAATGCAGTTTAGAATATCCTTGAGAGTGTAAGAGAAGACCAGAGACTTAATTCCTATGCCTGTCTCTGTTGCATGAAGCCTATCTGAGGATTCCATAACGTGTGAAAAAGAATTAAGGTTTCCTTCAAAGACCGTGAAACGGTTGTGAAGGAAAAGGCTAAGCAATGCCAGAGCACTTGTTTCAAACTTCTTTATCAAACACTCAAAGGATTGGTCATGTTTTGGGCCCAAGGAATTGGATCTTTAATTATTCTGTATGACTCCTTATACTGGTCTTGGACTTAAATAATAACATGGTGAACATTGAGAGCCATTTTACATATTTCCAGTTCTGCCCTTCCATCCTTTCCTTCTTCAGTTTCTTTCCAACCACAATGGTACGCAATGTCACCCATGTTCCCCTTACTACCTTTCCTTCTTCAGTTTCTTTCCAACCACAATGGTACGCAACGTCACCCATGTTCCCCTGCAACTTAACCACGACACGGCGTCTAACAGCTTGAGCGGCGCCGTCGCTGATTGGTCAGAGTCCGGTGACTCTAGTGGAGGTTGTCCCGATGAAGGCAGATCTGGTGGCTTCGGTGGAGGTTGTTGCTTCGGCGGCTTTTGCGGTGGCTGATCAACCAGGCTGTGCAAAAACAAGAACCTCCTTTTTGTATTTAACCCATTTGGCCAAGAAATTGAATTCGGTTGCTTTGGAGGTGGTGGGTAGATATCTTGCAGCTCTGGTGTTGGCGGAGGCATGATTGTGTGCCTTGAGATATTGAATTTTATTGCTGCTGTCAGCAAATTCTTACCCCACAGTTTCGGTGTCAAAACTTTGGCAATTTGCGAGGCCCAATTTTTAACAATGGTTGCTGTCTCGTTCTGTTATTGTTTCTTCGTCATACCAACTACAAGAATTTTTTGTTCCTCCTGATCAACTCCCTTATCAAAAAGGTGTCCTCACTCAAGATCACGATTTTCTCCATTTTTGACCCTTTTTTGGCACTGTTTCTTGATTTTTCAGATCTGACTCCACTTGCAAATCAGAATTTTTCGGAGTTGTTTCCACTGGCCTTAATGACACCCACTCCAATGGGCTGATCCCTTCACCAATTTTTCTTGCCCAAGAATCAGATTCTTGGTGGTTATCTCTTGCCGAAATGTGTTTCTGCTGTTGTGACAAGGTCGTCTCCACCGATAAAACTGATACTACCCCATTCTTGATTGAAACATCTTTAGAGGTAGAAGACAGTCTCCTCTTCTTGAGTTCCTTCAAGATTTCGGCCATACATTCTTTCATCTGCTCCATGCCGCCTTCCATCAGCTCCATGTCGCCTTTCATTTGCTCCATATCGCCTTTTATAAGTCCCTTTACGTCCTTCAATTCTTGCATTCTACCCTATGAAGCCTGGATACCAGATACGATACGGGATACGACACGATACGGATACGGGGATACGGGAAAATTTTGAAAATCAAGATACGACACGGCTGGGATACTTTAATAAAAAATTAAATTAAAATTTAAATATATAAAAACATAACAAAAAATAAAATAGAATAGAAACACAAATAGAAAAAAACAAAGATGAAAAAATGAAATATTGCATTTTATAGATATGAAAAAAAACTGCCCAAATAGATAAAAAAAATCACAAAAAATATATGGATGAAAGGAAGATGACAACCGACTCACCTATGTATGAGTGACTAGTCATAAAAAGTAGTGGTGGACAAGTAACTGAGACCACCCGAAATCGTATAATACGAATAGTCAGTGACAGAAATAGTTAACTTTTTATAGACTAAGATATTCATATTAGTACGTAATTGGTCAATAAAACATAAGCATATCATTAGTCAATATATATTCATCACATTGTAGAAATAAATACTTGTGATCTTATCAAGTAGAGATAGTTACGTATATTTATCCCACTCATATCACAATGTATTATTTCTTCTATTATTATATTACGAAAAAACATATAATTTTGTCTTTTAGTTATTGAGGTATTAAAGTGTATCATATATGAGTGACAATCATGTGCTTAGTTGGTAAGAGGTATCGAAAAAGTATCTGAGAAGTATCCTTAGTTGGTAAAAAGTATCAAAGATGTATCTGAAAAGTATCGAGTCAAATATTTTTTAAAAAGAATTAAAAAATTATTAGATACTCTTTGGGTACGTATCGGGAAGTATCGGGTGCGTATCGGTATCGGATACGTATCCGACACGGGTACGTCTCCATTTTTGAAGTATCGGGGCTTCATAGATTCTACCATTTCAATCGCCGGCCCATTTCTCCAATGCGCTCACGCGTGTTTCCATGGTTGTAATCAAGGTTCTAAAAAACGGTCTGTTACAACGAAAACGGCTGCGACAAAATGGTATCGGTAGTGACTGTTTCCGTTTTTCACCGGTATCACTGAGTGAATGATATTCACAGGAAAAATGCGACAAAACGCCGTTACGACTGCAACAGCCGGGACAAAACGCCGTTACGGCCGCAACCACCACCAACAGAAGCTCTATTTGACTCTGGATTACTAAACTATTCATATTTTTTTTTACATTAGACATCTTATAATCTTATTATAATGAAAAAAACATTAATTTAAGTTGTTATGCATTATATGATAGTAGTACAAATAGTTTTAGTAAAATTTATACATTATTGTGATTAATTCACACCGCGACGACTGCAAACAGTAACGCAACAGCCGCAACGGCCGAAATCAAGAAAATCTTAATGCGGCCGTGACCGCTATTTAGAACCTTGGTTGTTATAGATCCGACAGGTCAGACCAATTGTTAGAAACGTAGGAATTGGCTCTTACATAAGTATACTGTTTATTTAGAAAAGATAGGAAAAGTAAAAGGAAGAAAGATACACAAGAGAGTTAAACTCTCCTACAATTGTTATTCACCACTACAATGGTTATTCACCACTTAAGAATTCTCACATTGACAAAAGATGCTTTCAATGGGAATGGAGGCCTTTATTTATAGGCTTCCAATACAAGAGAATCAAGGGATAGGATCTAACACCATCCTAACTAACAATTAACAACCTAGAAGAGTATAACTAACTCCCCCAACAACCTAACAAACCTAACAAAGACCAAGTCATATTCCTATTTTCTCTCAGGTGATAAACCAGTAAGGTTTATTCACTTTTTCATTGTCCTTTCCCTTATTAATTAATACCTAACACGCTACGCAAAAGCGATGAAGCTTGTGAGCTCGAAGAACTAGCTCAACTTGTTGAAGCAAGAGCAGAAGATTGTCTCCATCAAGTTTTTCCGTGATCTAATATGAAAAGGATTTGAAAGGTTTGAGAAGAGGGATCTTGGAGAAAGGAGATGTAGCTGGCAACGCCATGAATGGAGAAGCAAGAATTGCTGAACATCATGAAAGAAAAGATGAAAAACAGGATCAGAAGCCACACTTGTGTCTTTAGAAGCTCTTTGATACCATGATAGAATCAGAGAAGATGAAAAAGAGCATAGATTAAAGAAACTGAATAATGATTTCTTATTGATTTCAGAGTAGCTTTACAGTATTTATACTGCTAGGCAGGTATACACTTGTAACAGAATGCTGAGTCAGCAACTCTAACAGAGTGCCTAGTCAGTTTCTAACTATCTTGCACATGCATTACAGAATGCAGGAACTACTTCTACGCTAAACAATACTGCTATTACTTAGCAAGCATGATATTTATATACATTTATAAATAAATACAATTTATAAGGGTGTTACTTTATATGTACATGAATCTACTTATTGATTTCTGCTGCTATTTGTAACAGTCTTCATAGTTTTGTTTGAATGGAAATCTCTGTCAAATAGTGGCAATTTTTGTTTGGCAATAGCTATTTATTTTTTTGGGGAGTTTTACCTGTCTACAGATAGGACAATTTATTGTGCTATATATTGATTAAAAGGCAAAAATTTTAAACTTTTGTTTTTAAAAGTAAATCACAAGAGTTCCTTGTATGTTCTTTGAGATTTTCATTTATTTTATATCCTCATCGTTTTTCATTGTTGTTTTTTTTTTGTTTCTTCTCAAAATAGTTTGTAAGAAATTTTTCTGATAAAGCTTCCGAAAAAGAAGTGGTTTTTCAAATTTCCCTACAAATTAAGTAACCAAAACATTCACCAAGTTGTCTTCCTTATGCATTTATAATAGTTTTGTCTTTTTTTTGCCTTATGTATGTTTCTCTGTAGGGTGGGGGACCATATTATCTCATAGGTCGTGCCCTTGGTCCAGAAGTTGGAGTTAGCATTGGTTTATGCTTCTTCCTTGGAAATGCAGTTGCTGGAGCACTGTAAGTGCATACTATGGTCCTTTTTTTTTGTTTCAAACTTTTAAATGGAGATCAGGTTAGGCAGATGATGAATCGAGTCTTTCCAAATTGTAGTATTTTGATTGCTTATTATGTGCTGTGCAATGGTTTCTGAAGTTCCTTGTTTATGGTTCTAGCTACGTATTGGGAGCTGTAGAAACATTTTTGAAAGCGGTTCCTTCTGCTGGGATGTTTAGAGGTAATGAATCTAAGTACAGTTTTTGTGCGTGTTGGATTAAGTTTGGGAAATACAGACATGTTATTTATCAGTTGCTGAATATTCGTGTATTCATGGTTTGGTTTTAACATATAGCTCCCACAACAGTCCTGAATAATTAGTTAGTTTTGGAATAAACTTCACCTTAAGAACCTTGGTATACACTTTCGAAATTATTGAGTTGTATTATTATGTGTGTGAAATAAAAGGATAAGTATTTTTCTACTCAGGTAATTTTTTTTATTAAATTTAGTGGTTGTTTTTGACATGATAAAATTATTTTAGCAGTTTCAGTATTCATGTTAAAATATATTGAGCAAAGGTATTGGAATCTTAAAATTTTGATTAGGCCTAACTTAACCTTAAAGCTAGTTCAAAGTATGAGGATGTTACGTACCAGACTTCAATACAAGCATTTAAGGATAGTAGGATAAGATGGAATACTGAGGAAAAGCATTTAAGGATAGTATTATTCAGTGAAAAGAAAATATCACTGGGGAAAAAGCTTTCATCGGCCGCAGAGCGTAGCACCTACAGAGAGCTATGTTCTCCATCTATAACAAACTAGTGATTTTTCCAAGATACGTCACTCTACACACTCCCTCCTAATAACAGAAGATACCTAACTCCCAAAGACTCCCCTTTTCCATAACAGTAAGTATAACCCATTTTCTCTCTCTGCCAACTCAGCCTATCATTTCTGATTGCTCCTCCCCTCCTCGTGTAGACCTACCAGATCTTGGGTTCATGTTTCATCTGTGTTTTCTTTTATTCATCTGGGCAACTATATTGATTTTGGGCCCTAACATTGCCACCTTCACTTTCAGCTTCGTCCTAAATGCTGAATTGTGGAATGACTTTGTATAGTAAGTTTATCTTCCCGGGTGGCCTCTCCAGGCATACTTCCCTCTCCATTGCACCAGCACTTGATTGTGGAATTTCTACATTTAGGCATACTTCCCTCTCCATTGCACCAGCACTTGATTAATGAATTCCTCTCGCTTGTTGACAGTACCAGTTTCTAAACAGTTGTGGGCTCATTTAAAACTGGATTTTGACCTTCCAAACCTTGTGGCTGCTCCTTCTTTACTTGGTATTCCCCAACTACCCTCTTCAACAAAGATACATGGAACACATGATGTATTTTGGAAGAAGCAGGTAGACTGAGCTTATAGGCCACTGCTCCAATGCGTTCCAGCACTTGATACAGTTCATAATACCTTGCAGACAGTTTGGCACTAATCCTCCAAGCTATCGGTTGTGGCCTATGCGGACTTCAAGAAGGATCCACTCCTCTGATGTAAAACTGAGTTTTTTCCTCTTTCTATCAGCCTGACCCTTTATTCTCTCTTGAGCTTGCAGAAGACGATGTTTTAACCATCTCAGTGCCTCATCCCTTCCCCGTGAGTCCCTCTGGTCTGCTTCTACTATTGTTTCACCTTGTAGGAACCTGGTGATTATGAGTGGCTTCCTTCCATAGACTACTACTTTAATAGGTGTTACCCCTGTAGTCTCATGGTAAGTGGTACTGTACCAGTACTTTGCCCAATGTAACCATTGCAGCCAAGTCCTTGGTTGGTCAGCAGTAAAGCACTTCAAAACGGTCTCCAAACACATTTACCACCTCGGTTTGTCCACCTGTTTTTGGATGGTATATTTTTAACTGAGAGCCCTGCAATTTGAAGAGTTCCTTCCAGAAATTACTAATGAAAATTGGGTCTCAATCATTGATGATGACTATGGAGAATCACCACCTCCTTGGTAAAAAGTTCTGCCACTGTTCTTGCTGTATAGGGTATTTTCAGGGGAATAAAATTAGGGCTGGACAAACGGTCGGTTACACCGGTTTCGGGTTCAAAAAGGCAAAACCAAATAAAACCGAAGATGGATATATGGCACCCATCTCCGACCATAATAGCTCTCGGTTTGATCAGCTGCAAGTTCGGCGGATAGAACAGGTTACGGGTGGGTCCAGACGGTTTGAATTAACCAAAAAAAGCTGAACAAAAGCTAGATCAGTATAAAAAATAGCCATTTTTGAACGGAAAAACTACAAAACTCAGAATTAAAGTTCTAATTAACGCACCACCAAGACATGGTTAACGTAGATCTATACTCAGACTTGAAATAGTGGTGTTCTGTCACCAACAAAACAGATTGGTCACTGTTAACAAGCCACCGACTTGGCGCTTCATTGTCGTTGCCGCTTTTAACAACCCAGAAAGAAGAGGAAAATGTTGTTAAGAAGAAAAATTGATCAGAGATTTGAGAGAGGAAAACGTTAACACAGAGAAGAGAGATGTTGAGTGTTGAGGAAAAAAGGTAAGTTTTGGGAGAAGCAACATGTGCATCGATGAGAGTGAGTTGGGAGATTTGCAGAGTTAAAGTTAAAAAATAATATATTTTCTTACTTTAAATCACAACCTTTCATTTAGTAATCCTCACATATAATCTAACGGTAGTTCTCGGTTGATCACGGATTTCTATGGACTCACTTTTGCAGATCCGGGCCCGCCCGTCTGAAGCCATAAATAACTGAATAAAACAATTAATTAACTCGTGGACTGTGCATACCCGCCCGAGCATTGTTTTCCATCACGGGTATGTTGGATGCCGGGCGGTTTATAATATTTGGCCAGCCCTAAATAAAATGGCCATGTTTAATCAACTTCTTCACCACCACAAATATGACTTAGTATCCTTTTGATCGCGGTAACCTAGTGATGAAGTCCATGGACACTTTATCCTAAATCATGTCGGGAATACTCAAGGGCTGCAGCAAGCCATCTGGAGAGTGGCAACATATTGCTGGTGTAGGCACACATCACATTCTCAGACATATTCCTTCATGCCCACCCAATACACATTTCCAGCAATTCCTCTGTACGTTCTGTGGAAACAGAATGCCCCCAAGCAGTGGAATGAAACTCCTTTGTAGCAAAACCCAGGTTTAGACAAATGCATTTTTCTCCAACTTCTCAAGCTAGTAACATCTTGATGCACCTTTTCAATAAGCTGAGTGCGGTCTTCCCATACAGGGTATGACAACAAAGAACATAACTCCCCTTCTCCTCTTCAAGAAAGTGCTTCATAACCTCTATTCTCAAGTCTGTGCTTGTACACAATATTGAACCTGTATCCTAATAATCTGGCTGCCCATTCTGTTGATCCATGATAGAAATTTGTTGTGCAACAATTGTTTGACTTTACTGGTCCGTTCTTAATGTGAACTGTCGTCCCAAGAGATATAGCTTCCAATGTTGAATGGAAAATACGAGTGCCATTAGCTCCTTTACATAGTCTGACTTCAACATATTCCTTTCACCCAAAGCCAGCTTTACCTTCACTTGTTGCTCTATCTCATTTTTGTGGTGATGCGGGTAAGGATATGGCCTCACGTTTGCCGGACCTTGTCCTTCACTTGTTCTCTTTTGCATTTATCACCATGCATGTGGAAAGAAAGGGTCACTGTTCTACTTCTATTTTAAAAGTGACACCTTCATATTATTTTAGGTTCATTTATCACCATGCATTTATCTCTTATTTTTCCTTTTTTCTTTGCTTTGGGTGCATGCGTGCGTGTGCACAACAGTTTCTTTTGCATTGAGTTTTAGTATGCTAAACCGTTGTACTGTTATGGATTTGTTGAATAAGTTCAAGTAATATGTTTGAAACAAGCAATTATCATATGATATTTTTTTCCTTTTATTTTTTTGTATTGCAAGTGCAGAGTCTATCTCACTAGTTAATGGTACTGCAATTGCACAACCGATAGAGAGTCCAAGTTCACATGACCTGCAAATTTATGGGATTGTGGTGACTATTGTGTTATGCTTTATTGTTTTTGGAGGAGTGAAGATGATAAATCGGGTTGCACCTGCATTTCTCATACCTGTTGTATTCTCACTCATCTGCATATATTTGGGGATCCTATTGGCAAAGAAGGATCATCCCACAGGTTTGTCTTTTTCTTATTGTTGACTTGTCAATTTGTGACCACTGGCTTCATAAATAGGCTCAAGAACATATGTTGATCTTTTTTGTGTGTACACTTTCTCAGTTGGTAAGACTTAGTTTATTATTAGTTGTAAAAGACATAAGTTTTGAGCTTTTCACTTTTTATTCCCCATTCCTTCATAGTAGAAGTAAAACAGAGTATACAGAATGCAAGTTCAGTGGGAGGCACATGAATACTCATTTACAGGTGAATATTGAAGAATATACCGTACCGCATCTCCCACACTTCTAGCATCTTGGGATCTTCATACAACTTGAAGGGGTGATGGAGGTAGATGCAAGGGCGACGCCTCTTGTAACAATGGGGTAGCTCTTGCTACCCAAAAACAAAATAAAAAGTTAAATTAGGTTAATAATAAGTCATAGCTACTTTAAAATTCGAATAAGAAGTTAAAGTTAAGTATAATAATAAATTATTGCTACCCATATAGCTTAATAGTGTCTTATTATCTTCTACTATTTAGCTAATCTTTTATCTCATTTCTATCATAAATGTTCAGTAGAGTCTTTCATCTCATAAGTTTAAATTTATAATTACTTGGTTATTCTTTTTTTTATTATGATTTGGTTGTTTTAAGTTTATCCTTGTTTCTTTTTTCACTTCTATTTTGGCGCGTTACTGTGTATAAAGCTAGTGTTTAAAATTTTCTATGATTGCTATTTGTATTAAGTTGCTAGCACTTTTATGAAGTTCATTTTACTTATAAAAAAATATATTTTTATATTATTTGGCACCGTTATAAAAAAACCAGCTAGCTCCGCTGCCACTAGGTGGATGTCAACCAGAGCATTCTTTATGGTATATAGTTCTCTTAAGGTATTCCATCAAGCACAAGATATAGATGTTCAACTTAACAATTAAACCTCAAGAATTGATGCATAAACAACCTTAGTAACAAGCTTCACATATAAATAATGAAATAGGCAAGAATGTTCATGGAATTGAGCTCTGTAGTCAATAGCGGCCGTGGCGGCCGCTATCGCGGCGGTGCGTGGCGGCCGCTATCGCGGCGGTGCGTGGCGGAGCGGAGGTTCAGTGCTACGCAAAACGTCGTTGCGTGGCAGTTTAGTGTAGCGGCAGTAGCGCTGCTTGTTGCGGCAAAATTGCGGAGAAAAACGAAGAAGAGCGCTACAGAGAAGATGAGGGGAAAAGACAAGAATGCCCTTTTTTTTAATTGCAAAAGGACAAGGATACCCTCATTTTTAATTGCGAAAGGACAAGAATGCCCTCATTTTTAATTGCGAAAGGACAAGAATGCCCTAATTTTTTAATTGCGAAAAGACAAGACAGCCCCTAGATTTTAACCGTTTAGGGTTATTTTTTGTACCTTTTAGTCTTTTCAACCCATTTAGGGTTTTTGTCTTCTACTCTCTTCTCCTTCACGACCTTTCTTCTTCTCTGGTGACTGCAACTTCTCATCTTCTCTTCCACCTTGGGTGCTGTGCGACTCCGGCGAGCCTAGTTCCGACTCCGGCGCGACTGTTGAAGACTCCGGCGTGACCTTATGTCACTTCTCTCTGCACGAGTTGGTCGCATCTTCTCCCCTGTTTTTCTCTTCCATGACTTCGGACCGCAAAAAACACAAAAAACAGAGTCAGAGAGACGTCCCCTTTTCTCCCTCTTTTCTTCAAGGTTCGTCTTCTCCTTTTTTCCGCGTCCAGCCATATGAAATGCATCCCTCTCCGCCCTCAGTAACAAGTTCTCATCTTTGTTTTCAACAGTCTGCTTCCTCTATTTTTATTCTGTTTTTAATCCTCTGTTTTTGGTATTTTACAGAACCTTTTACTATTTTGTTGATTTGTTCTTGTTTAAATGTTTTAGATGTGCTATTTTGAGCCTTGGAGGCTAGAACTTGCTTACTATTTTGGTTTATGTTATGTCTAAGTATTAGCAGTAATGAACTTTGATGATTACTTATGAATGTGTTCATTTCTGAGTATTATTATGTTTTTTAGCCTTTATATGTGTATGGTATAAATCCGGTATGTTGTTTGCCTGACTTCGGCGTAGCGGTCGTAGCGCTACCCGCTACACCGCAATAGCCCTTTAGGGGTCGGCCGCTACGCTACGCTATTTTCTATTAACTACAGAGGAATTGAGTGAAAAATACCAAAAGAACAGTCCTGCACTGATGGCAATATGGCTACCCGTGTCAGGGCAACACGGGTCATGTTGTGTTTTTAAAAAAAACTGCAGGCAAACAGAAACCAACACGGTTACCCGTGTTGGAGTAACACGGGCCGTTTTGGCCCATTAGAATTTTCGCATTTTTCGTTCAATCCACTTACAAACCAAGTATGACCAGTTCATGCTTCATTAAATAACACACATAAAAGGGAATAAAACAACACATGCAGGTACCAATTCACAATTTCTACATTTAGGCATACTAACATACCAAACATATCACAAGTTCAATATTTGAGTTCTAACCAATTTCAATTAAAGCACGTGACTCAATCCCACTTATCATAACAATTAAAAGTTCATTAGCAGTAGTCACACACACAACACCAATGCAAAATCAAACCATAGATAGGGTTTGAGTACAATGTAGTACTCACATCCCAGAATTAACAAAATGGAGGAAAGAGGAACTCACTTGGTTATTGCTCTTCCACAAAAACCCCTCTAGGACAGTTCTTGAGACTTTCCTCCAAGACTTGATTCAACAGAAAATAGCTCCAATCTACCTTTCCAGCTTCCCCAATCTTCCCTTGCTGATACCTAACCCCAAATCATCTTCTAGCACTTCATTTCTCACCACAATCCAAACATGCAAATCAAGAAGATGGAGAACAAAGGGGTTTCGAAATTTCTGGTTTTAGGAATAGAATGGAAGGAGGTGGAGATGAAAGATGGTGAGTCTTCATATAGGTGAAAGTTGGTGGAAGAAGGGGGTGGCAACTTCACTTTCTCTAAAGCTTCTTCCCTTCCCTTTTCCCCCTCTCCCCTTCGAACCCTCTCTCCCTCTCTAGCTTACTCTATTTTCATGTTGAGCTGAATGTTTTTAAAATGAGAGCAATTGAGTGTGCTTTCTCTCTTATAACAACAAGTGGGTCAGCTGGTCTTAAAATGTTTTTGGGTTACATGGGGGTTAAGTGTCCAGCCCTATAGTGAGGTACAATCAAAATTTCTGCTCACACCCCTCCCTTGTACACTGTGTTTAATTGTCTTATTTCACCTAAAAGGTAAATTCTTAGGGAATAATCCTACTCTAACATCTCAATTAACACATCAAATTCATTCAATAATAGAAAATAAATTAAAACTAGTGTCAAACATATAAATTAATTTAAAGCAATGACTAATGTAGTAGTCAAAGTAATATTTCATTACTTTGGGTATTACAACATTAATAGCCACTTCCACTTTCACTTTTGGGCAAAGCTGGGAAAAAGAAACTGGGTAGTGGTTTGGTTTACGTCCAGAGGTAGGCTAGTGGGAAATACAACAAGTCCCACATCGAAATGGAAAAAAGTGTTAGTCACGTAGTAGACCCACTGTTAAATAGAGACAAAGAATAGAGAGACGATATTGGTCACGCAGTTCGGCCAATGTTTGCCTACGTCTGCGACTACAGAGTAGCTGTAGTTCCGTCTTATTAACTGTATATGTTGTTGTGTAAAGAGTACAAGCACTAATGAGTTTAAATAGACTATACTATATGAAAACCTAACGGGCCTGGGCCGAATACATATATAAATAAATCTACTATTTACACCACATCTCAACACTCCCCCTCAAGCTGGAGCGTATGGATTGTAGGCATCCAGCTTGTCACATATGTAAGTTATCCTTGGTCCTCGAAGAGCTTTTATGAAGATGTCTGCCAATTGATCATTAGAACCAACAAATGAAGTAGCAATGTCGCCAGACACAATCTTCTCATGAACAAAGTGACAATCAACTTCAATGTGTTTGGTTCGCTCATGAAAGACTGGATTGGACGCAATATGTAGGGCTGCTTGATTATCACAGATGAGACTCATAGTGCCTATTTTACAAAAACGCAACTCTTGGAGAAGATGTTTCAGCCACGTGAGCTCCTGAGTGGTAAGCGCCATAGCCCGATATTCAGCCTCAGCACTGGATCTGGCAACAACATTTTGCTTTTTACTTTTCCATGAAATTAGATTTCCACCAATAAGAACACAATACCCAAATGTGGACCTTCTATCAAAGGGGCAACCAGCCCAATCAGCATCTGTGTAAGCGACAATATTTGAATCACCTCTATCCGTGTAAACAAGACCTTTTCCAGGAGATCCCTTGATATACCTCAGGATTATAACAACGGCATCCCAATGACTGTCACAAGGAGAATTTAGGAATTGACTCACCACACTAACAACATATGAAATATCTGGCCTCGTCATGGTCAAGTAATTTAACTTTCCAACTAGCCTCCTATACCTTCCTGGATCTGAAAATGGCTCCCCCTGATCTGGTAGGATCTTGACATTAGGATCCATAGGAGAGTCAATTGGCTTGCAATCCAGCATTTTGGTTTCTTCTAAAATATCCAAAGCATACTTTCTCTGGGAAAAAGCAATCCCTGCCTTAGAATGAGCTACCTCAATGCCAAGAAAGTAACGTAACTTTCCAAGATCTTTGACCTGAAAGTGGTGGACTAGATGTTGTTTAAGTCCTGCAATCCCATAATGATCATTACCTGTAATGACAATATCATCGACATAGACAACCAGATAAATACATTTGTGAGAGGAGAACTTATAAAAGACAGAGTGGTCAGCTTCACTCCGAATCATGCCATACTCTTGAACAACACTACTGAATCTCCCAAACCATGCTCGAGGGGATTGTTTAAGACCATACAAGGCTTTGTGAAGTCGACAGACATACCCACGACACTCCCCCTGAGCAACAAAACCAGGTGGTTGCTCCAGTAAACTTCTTCTTCTAGATCTCCATGGAGAAACGCATTCTTGATGTCTAGTTGATACAATGGCCAATGTCGCATTGCAGCCATAGAAAGGAATAGACGAACAGAAGCCATTTTAGCCACCAGTGAGAAAGTATCACTGTAATCAAGGCCAAAAATCTGAGTATAGCCCTTAGCAACGAGGCGTGCTTTCAGACGATCAATACTCCCGTCTGGACCAACTTTGACAGTATATACCCAACGACACCCAACAATAGATTTACCAGGAGGAGGCGGCACAAGAGTCCATGTCTGGTTAGATTCTAAGGCTGTCATCTCATCAATCATAGCTTGTCTCCAACCTGAATGAGAAAGAGCTTCCTGCGTGGACTTAGGAATGGTGATGGAAGAAATAGCAGAGACAAATGTATAATGCGAAGGTGATAAGCGGTGATAGCTGAGGAAATTATAAATAGGATGAGGGTTACGAGTGGAACGTGTACCTTTACGCACTGCAATAGGAGGGTCTTCTGACTCGGGAGGCGGATCCGGAGTAGAAGAGGGAATCGGGGCAGGAGATGAGTCACTAGGATCTTCGGTAGGAGGTGGGTCGACAGGAGGGAGACGAGCACGGCGTTGATAAGTTTGCGAGGGGGCGGGACTAGAAGGACTAGGAATTTCTGTAGGAGAGGGGTGATCTATCTGGTCAATGATGGGTGGGAGAGGAACTACCGGGACAATGTTAGGAATAGGTAATACTTGAGAGACAGACTCAGACTCAATGAGAGATGCAAAGAAGGGAGCATCCTCAAAGAAGGTGACATCAGCAGACATGTAGAAGCGATGTGTGGAGGGACAGTAGCATCGATATCCTTTTTGAACTCTTGAATAGCCAAGGAAGACACACTTAACTGCACGAGCAGACAATTTATCAAGTCCCGGAGTAAGATCATGAATAAAACAAGTGGATCCGAAGACTCGAGGAGAGATACGGAACAAAGGCTCATCGGGAAACAATATGGAATGAGGAACTCTATTCTGGATAGCAGAGGATGGCATTCTATTAATCAAGTGCCCTGCAGTGAGGACAGCATCCCCCCAAAACTTCAAAGGAACATTAGCATGAATAAGTAAGGTGCGTGCTGTTTCAATTATATGACGGTTCTTACGTTCAGCAATCCCATTTTGTTGTGGGGTATGGGGACAAGATGATTGATGTATGACGTCATTTTCAACCATAAAAGAATTAAATGATGTAGAAAAATATTCTTTCGCATTATCACTGCGTAAAGTGCGAATAGAACAACCAAATTGATTTTTGATTTCCTTAAAGAAATTTTGAAAAACACCAAGAAGTTCAGATCTATCCTTAAGTAGGTAGATCCACGTACATCTAGAAAATTCATCAATAAAAGTGACAAAATATCTATGTCCTACAACTGAAGTGACTCGACTCGGTCCCCATACATCTGAGTGAAGAACATCAAAAGGAGAACGAGCTTGAGACTGAGTACTGCTAGGGAATGAGGAGCGAACATGTTTCCCAAGCTGACAAGACTCACAATATAATGACTGCAGATGAGACAAATGAGGAACCATAACTTTGAACTTCTTGAGACTTGGATGACCTAACCGACGATGAAGAAGACTGGGGGACTCTGTAGTAGAAGTGGAGGCAATTGTAGATGAAGGATGGATGGGCTGGAGGTAGTAAAGTCCATGTGACTCATATCCTGTACCAATCGTCCGCTTCGTACTCCGGTCCTGTATAACAAAATAATCATCATCAAAAGTTACAGAACATTTTAGGCTTCGAGTCAGACGACTAGCTGAAATTAAATTAAATGGGCAATTGGGAACAAGTAGAACATTGTCAAGGGGTAAGGATGGAAGAGGAGTGGCTTTACCAATGCCACTAGCTTTAACTTTTGATCCGTCGGCGACGGTAATATAATGTGGGGTGTTAGGTTGGGATATTTTGGATAAAAGAGATGGATTACTAGCCACGCAATCGGAAGCTCCAGTGTCCATAATCCAGGAGTCAACAGGTGATGATTGAGAGAAACAGACTGTAGAATTACCAGAATGAGCAACTGTTGCTGATGATGAAGCCTGGGAAGTCTTATACTGCAGGAATGCCTTATACTCCTCATCAGAAAGAACATTTTGTTTAGTGCTTCTCTGTTCAGAATCATTAACCTGAGTCACATTTACTGGTTTCTCTGGAAAGCCATGAAGGGAATAACACTTGTCTTCAGTATGACCAAGTTTCTTACAATAAGTGCACTGAGGACGTCCTCCGATACGACCTCCTCGACCAATCCCACGACCACGACCGCGTCCCCCACGACCTGCAAAATTAGAAACAAGAGCAGAAGATTCTATGTTAGTCTGAGATCCATTCCCTCCAGTTCCTTCCAATCCAGGAAGACGTATGAGACGCCTGATAAGATCCTCTGTTGAGGGAATGTCTGATGCAGAAAGAATGTTGCTCCGTACTGACTCATACTTTTGATGGAGACCATGAAGAACATAGATCATACACACATTATCTAATTTTTCAAGCATCTTCTTCGGGTCATTGTCGGTCACAAGGAGCTTGAACTCATTTGCTGCTGACTGAGCTTTATTAGCATATGTCATGATGTTATCTTCTGTCATCTGAAGGGTGGCTAAATTATGAATAACACCATAGAGACGCTGGATATCATTGGAATAAACATTCTTAGCCTTCTGCCAAATATCATAACAAGTGGTGTATGAACGATAATGGACCAGCAACGAGGGTTCAATGGATTGCCACAAAAGAGAGACCAATTGACAATCTGCTTGTGCCCAATCTTCACGCAAATCGTTACCAATCTCTGTAGAATTCTTAGTGAGGTGATCTAAAAGCCTTTGTCCCATAAACCACATTTTGACAGAGGCAGACCAATTCAAATAATTATCACCATTGAGTTTCTCCGTTGTTATAGAGGGATTGCCGGAGAAAGCATAAGACACGAGACTCTTACCTGTCGATTCAGATTTGTTTTTGTCATTTTTTGAAGTTGAACTCATTTTTGACAATAATAGGAAGGCTAACCACAATCAGAGAGGAGCAGTAGAAAGGCGTGGTACGGAATGAACAGTAACGCCGTATGGGCAAACAGGACCACCGTACGGATGAACGGTACGCCGTATGGACGAACAGCAACACTGTACGGACAAACAACAACACTGTACGGACAAACAGCGATCTGCGCACGGATAAGCAGGACGTCGTACGGATAAACAGTGATTTCCGTACGGAATGAACAGTGACGTCGTACGGAATGAACAGTGACGCCGTACGGCTGAAAGGGACTGTATGACTTTCGTAGCACCTAGCACCTAGGGCCGTTGAGGATGAACAATCAACGGGACAGCTAGGGTTCAATAGCGTGACGGCGCGACGGCTAGGTTTTCAGGCCCGGTGATCATAGGCTCTGATACCATGTTAAATAGAGACGAAGAATAAAGAGACGATATTGGTCACGCAGTTCGGCCAATGTTTGCCTACGTCTGCGACTACAGAGTAGCTGTAGTTCCGTCTTATTAACTGTATATGTTGTTGTGTAAAGAGTACAAGCACTAATGAGTTTAAATAGACTATACTATATGAAAACCTAACGGGCCTGGGCCGAATACATATATAAATAAATCTACTATTTACACCACATCTCAACACCCACAAAGGTAGGAAGATGAATGGAAACACAGCAACTCAGCAAGTCCCACATCGAGATTGTGGGCAAGATGAATGGAAAAGATATTTTATAAACAAGAGCTTGGCAGTCCCACATCATGGAGTTATAAACGTTGAATGGGAAGTATTTCTTATAAATAGAGGCCCACTCATCAGGGTTTGTTCGCAGTGGTTTTAAATTTTTGTCTAAACTACCTCAAACTGGTTTACCTTGCACTGGTTTTGCAGTCCTTGGTCTGGTTTTTAGTTCTAGCAGTTGGCAGGTAAATTTGGACCTGACGTAGGTCTGGTTCCGGTTTGACCGGCCGGTTTAGTCCAGTTTTAATTACCTCGGTAATTATGATAAGAACTACCTCTTAATTTTAAAGGAAAATTTTAGTGCATAGCTGTATGATCTGTTATATTGTATGGAATTGAATGTTTAGCTATAGAAAACTGATACCACTTAAGTTTAAAGGAAAATTTTAGTGCATAGCTGTAAGATAAAATAAAATTGTTGTTCCATAGTTGAGAATGTTATGATGGTTTAGTGGTCACAGAAGGCATGATGGGATTAGGAATGTACCATTAGAGAAAAATTAGGGCTCCTATTGTACTATAGAAAAGATGTTAGAATCTTCTCTCTTGTGAGGAGAAGACCCATAGAAGCACCAGTAAGAAGGGTAGATCTATTGGAGGATAGTCCATTTGGTAGAGATTGGGCAAAACCAAAGAAAACTATAAGTCAAACCATTAAGAGAGCTTCACAGTCAAATGGTCTATCATAGATATCATTCATGACAAGATTATGGTGTCCTATGATCCATGTAACCAACACGAATAGGAAAAGGCTTTGATTGTTGTTATTGTTGGATTTGTGATATTTGTGCGTTTCACTCAGATCACACTAGGCTGTATTTATAATAGGATTGCAATAAATACAATAAATGTTAATCGATTATTATAATCCTAATTGATATGTACACCTAAGGATGATGTGTACGTGACTAGGATACGTGGCAAGCTATTATCTAAAGGATAAAATGTCAAGAACACTGATTATTATTTATCAGTCTCAACTATAGGCAGAAAAGAGAAACAAATCCGGCTAGGATTTAGGGAAAGGTTACTCAATGGGATTGATATAGTTGACTTGTTTGTTGCACATTTTAATTACTCCCTTCATCTTGTTGAGTGTTGAGGTTTTGTTTTCTTTTTCTGAATTTTTTTAAATCAATTTTACATGTACTGATTTGTGCTATTGAATGAAGTTAATTTGTTACTTTTTTCTCCACTTTTTGTCATATTAATTTCAGAGGGAATTACTGGCTTGAGTTTGGAGACTTTTAAAGAAAATTGGAGTTCAGATTATCAAAAGACGAATGATGCTGGAATTCCCGAAACTGATGGCTCTGTAAGCTGGAATTTCAAGTAAGACTTCTTACTTTTCTCATTTATTCTTATATATTCCTATATCCTTCTTTTTTGCTTTATATCTTTGCAAGAAGCCTAATTATCGATTGGCTATTGGGCTTTGGGTTTACTCTCATGAATCATTTGTGGGAAAAGTCCTTCAACTTTTTTCAATTGAGCTAAGTGCTATATGGGGAAACTCAGCAAACTTGAGAGTAGTATGAATTTCATTAGACTAAATCTGCAGATGATTTGTAGTTTTCAAACGTATACTGTTACCCACTGGACACAAAATTGTGTTAAATCAAAATGGAACTCTATTTTTAGTGAATACATATACCTTAAAACTCAGTTAAAATCAGTAAATTCTCGATTCTACTTGTGAGTATGGGTCTGGATTTATACATAGTTTTAGCCTCATAATTTACAATTTTGGTTGATGTTGTTGGGTACTTTGATTGAATTACCTGTGTTTAGATGTATATTCGATTGACAGAGCAAATTTTATGTTCTCATCATTATTTTTGTTCTGTTTTGCCAAACTGCAAAACAATGCAAGTGCAGGCTAAGTATAATTCACAGATGGATCAATTATTGAGTTATGCTTATACTTTATTACTTTCATTTACTTTGTTATGGTGTTTGAATCTTCTATATGAATGATGGACATGATATATTATTATGCTGTGTTACTAGTGAAGTTTATGATTTATGTTTTGTTTGGCTCCACGAGTTTACCCAAACTCCTGAGTTTGACAATCTTGGTTGAGAAAAAATTGGGGAAAGAGTTTTATGTTTTTACAGTATATTAGAATTAATATAATTTAAAACCATTTCACTTTTAATGCTGGTGCCGAAGCAATTAATTTGTTGAAAAGTTTACGACTTTATGATATTGAAATGATTTTCAATATTTGATGGAAATTTTCCTTTTTTCTGCAGTTCTTTGGTGGGCCTCTTTTTCCCAGCAGTTACTGGAATAATGGCAGGTTCTAATCGATCATCTTCTCTGAAAGATACTCAACGATCAATTCCTGTTGGAACTTTAGCTGCAACTCTTTCAACTTCTGCAATGTATCTTATATCTGTGATAATGTTTGGCGCCATTGCCACCAGAGAAAAGCTTTTAACTGACAGGTACGATTTTGTAAAAAGGTTGTTAATGTATCTTTTCCGTGATTAAAAGTAATTTATTGAAGAAGTTGAAAAAAACTGATTAGGAAAATCAGAAATTCTCCCAACAACTACATAACAAGATAATAGAAGCGAGAAAATACAAGGGTCAGTTCAAGAGACCTACTCCCTCTGAACACGAACCAAACGAATGCCTTCAGAAACATCAACTGCATTAACCCCCTTTTATCACTTCACTTTTCCCTTTGAAAGTTAGTTTGGTGGTAAACTGTGTCAGGAAGTTTCATGTTTTCAATGCAAACAAGTAATTGATCTTTGTGTTAAGTCATGCATTCAATCAAATCGTGAATCGGAACACCTATTTTCCAATTTGTGAATCGGATCTCTTAGTAAAAACAAGAGAACTAAGCTAAAAAATACATAATGATATATCATATATGGACTTCAAGAAAATTCAATATGTTCAAATCATATATTGAAGTGCAAAAGACAAAGAATAACCAGAGGAGAAGGGAGGGAGTGAAGCACTATGTAGGCAGAAAGTTTAAAAAAAATTGCATTTCAGGTGGGAGTGTAGACCAAAAGCATAGCGTGCTAGGGTTGTTTGTTAGTCAATTTGATTTGGGGTATTTAGAAGGATTTCTTTTGGCTAATGATATCCCAGTTAAGAAGATTTTCCAAAAAAAAAAACAATTTGAACAGGCATTTTAGCAGTGCAAATTCGTATCGTTAGATTCAACAAAATTCATTAATCGTGAGATTCAACAAAGCAAATTGGGATTCATGATGAGATTGAGGTGCAAAAGAGATTCACACTAAGACACATTGATTTTGTTTGATTTCATTTCAAATTGGGATACGAATTCTATGAATCATAAGTGTGGAAAAGAAAAATATTCTCTGTATTATTTCAAATGTAATTTGTATACAAGCGCTAAAGGATATAAATAGACTACTTTGAAACTCACCCTAGCGGGCCGGACTACTGATTACAATTACAATTACAATTACAATTACAATTACAATTACAATTACATTATACACTATTTACAACACTCTCCCTCAAGCTAGTGAATGGATATTTATCGTTCCCAATTTGCAAGTAAGTTGGTTGAAACGTTATGTTGGCAAGCCCTTTGTTAGTACATCTGCTAGTTGATGCCCGGACGGAATTTAGGATGTAGCTATTAAACCGATGTCTAGTTTCTCCTTGATGAAGTGGCGGTCTATCACTATGTGTTAGGTCCTGTCATGTTGAACAAGATTATGGGCAATACTGATTGCCGACTTATTGTCACAAAACAACTTCATAGGCCCTTCACATTGTATTTTCAAATCATTTAGTATGATCTTCATCCACAGTAGTTCACATATTCTTTGAGCCAAAGCTCGAAATTCCACCTCAGCGCTTGATTGAGCCACCATGTTTTGTTTCTTACTTCTCCATGTAACAAGGTTCGCACACAAAAGGGTGCAATATCCCGAAGTGGATCTTCTATCACTTATCGAGCTTGCATAGGCAGCATCATTGTAGGCTTCTATAGTTAGGCTTCCACCTCTTTTGCACAATAGTCTCTTCTTGTAGTGGCCTTGAGTTATTGCAAAACACGATCAATAGCCTGTAAGTGTCTCATCCTACGGTCATGCAAAAATTGGCTCACCACACTGACTGCATAAGCCAAGTCAGGTCTAGTGTGTGCCAGGTAAATCAACTTTCCCACCAGCCTCTAATATTGGACTTTATCAACTTTGGCTCTTTCTTCTTCGAGACTCATCTCGTGGTTTTGCTCTATGGGAACACTTGCAGGTTTGCATCCCAGTTTCCCTGTTTTCTGCAAAAGGTCAAGTACATACTTCCTTGCTCTATGGGAACACATGCAGGTTTGCATCCCAGTTCCCCTGTTTTCCGCAAAAGGTCAAGTACATACTTCCTTGATTTGGGTAGGCCACCTTAATTCCCAAGAATTACTTGAGTTGCCCAAGGTCTTTCATTTCAAATTCTGATGATAGTTTCTCCTTTAACAATTGTCTCTCAGTCAAGTCATTTCCTTTAACAATTGTCTCCCACAACGATGCATCTGACTGCACGGGAGTCCAACTTACTTTGGTGTTGTTTATGAGTATGGACAAAGGCGACACAGCCAAACACTCGAGACTCTGCAAAATAGGAACAGAAGGAAACCTTGATTGGCATACTCCTTGCCATTGTCAGAGCGAATTCTTTTAATCCCTTTGCCAAATTGTGTTTGTACCATATTATAAAATCTAATAAATAGTTTTGGTACTTCTGATTTATCCTCATCAAGAAAATCCAAGTTACTCGAATACAATCATCAATAAATGACACAAACCATTTTGCACCCAAAGCATTGGAAATAGGAGAAAAATAAACTAGAATTGAATGTCATGTCATGTGGTCGGTGGCACCAGAGTCCAAAATCCAAACATTCTTAGGGATTTTACCACAAACATTAAAGAATCAAGAGCATACACCCATACCGGTCGTTGGTAGAGAACAAGTTCCAGACGACTTACTGAGAGAGTCAAGTAAGGCCTTTAAACAATTCACCTCATCCTCAGTGAACGATAAAGAGTAATTAATGGAAAGTTTTTTAGCCATCTCAAACAACGATCAAGAAAAAAAACAAGCAACAAAACCAAACGGAAACGAGAACTGTTCCCCAAGTTGCAAAAAGTATATAACGGTGACCGAAGGTATGAGCTTTAAAAAACCACAAACAATAAGTCAAACAAAAACGAATGTCGGACCGCCAAAAAAGGAATGAACAGCACTGTTTGGAGGAGTGAACAGTAACTTCCGCACGGTGAACAGTACTTTCTGTGCGGATAAGCAGTAAATTCCGTACACACGAACAGTGCACAGCCGTGAACAGTGCGCGGCCGTGAACAGTGCGCGCCGTGAACAGTGATGGTTAACCATATGCGTCTGTGAACAGTAAACAACAAACAGTTCCTAGTTTGAAGACTGAGTAGGGTTTCTGGTCTGAAAACAATTTCTGGTCTGAAAAATAACTTTAACAGGTCCGGAAGGGGTCACAATGAAGGTGACTAGGGTTTACCGTAGCGAAGATGGCTAGGGTTTATGCGGAAGCAAGTCTCTTAAGATCGAGAGCTCGTGATACCACGTGGAAAAATATTCTATGTATTATTTCAAATGTAATTTGTATACATGGATATAAATAGACTACTCTGAAACTAACCCTAGCAGGCCTGACAAATGGGCCGGACTACTGATTACATTTACAATTACATTATACACTATTTACAACAATAAGATACTGATAATCATGCATACAATTCATTTCTTTTTCTTTTTTGGTTTGTGGGGGAGGGGTCGTATCCTTATAATCTTGAGTTTTCGTAGAATTTCCATTCACTGGTTTTATTTTGATTTGGAGCTTTTATGCAGGCTACTTACAGCAACGGTTGCCTGGCCTTTTCCTTCATTAATTAAAATTGGGATTATTCTTTCAACCATGGGTGCTGCTCTCCAGTGCCTGACTGGTGCCCCACGTCTGCTTGCAGCTATAGCCAATGATGATATTTTACCTATTTTAAACTACTTCAAAGTTGCAGATGGCAGTGAGCCACATGTTGCTACCCTTTTTACCGCTTTCCTATGTATTGGGTGTGTTGTTATTGGGAATCTGGATCTTATCACTCCAACTGTGACTATGTTTTTCCTTCTGTGTTATTCTGGTGTCAACTTATCCTGCTTCCTACTCGATCTTCTTGATGCCCCTAGTTGGCGTCCTAGATGGAAACTTCACCATTGGAGTCTGTCACTTTTGGGAGCATTACTTTGTATAGGTATGCTGTCTTCCTGTGCACTTTTATCATAGGTTTACTTCAGTTGTTTCTTTATTTTCTAGTTGTATATTTGATATAGTGACTTCTCTTTTGGGAATTGGATTTGACTTGTTCTGCGTTCTACAGCTGGTTGTTGGTTTGTATAAATTTCCTTCTCAGGGGTTCCCAAATTGTAGGTTTATCACCTAGTTGATGTAGAAGCCAAACAAAAAAAAAATGCACTGACAATCTTAAAAATACTTTTGCTCATAACAGTATATTAGTGGCTTGTGTCTTTGTGGAATAAAATGCTTAAACTCTATTAACACATTGCTGAAGCTTAGGGTCGAATCATTGTTCGAAAATCTTAGCCGCCTTCATTGCAACCACCTTGGACTGCCTTTATTACAGCCTCAAGCACCTTCATTGTACTGGGCATGAGGGGGTTTATTGAAATCCCACATCGACTAGAGCTTGAACCATCCTCACCCCCTGAAAAAGCTTTTTGGGTTGAGTTATGTGTAGCTCAAATTCTTAAGAGTCTTATAGGCATGGAGGGACGAAAAAGAATACTTAAAAGAATAATAGAATTTTATTGATCATGATGTGAATGATATATTGGATGATCTTACGAAAAACAAAAGCATTAACCTAGATTATACTAATACTAGACATATTCCTAATTAAATAAGGAAACAAATAGTTTAAGGAAATATGGAAATCAATCCTAAGATGTAATTTAAGAATCATTAATTCAGAAACTGAAGACATAGTGCCCTCCCTTGCATCAGAAGGTTTTTTCCCTACGGAGAGTTTTGCATCAGAAAGTTTTAACGCATATCCCTTTCTTTTGTTTAAAAAAAATCCTAAGATGTATTTAAAATACTAACATATTTAATGGTAAAATAACCATTAGTTGAGATATTCTACCACTTCTCAAATTAAAGCTAAGATATAAACGTGTTACAAGCGAAATCTTTGCGAAAGACAAGAACCAAAAATTATTATAATTCGAGATAGGAGACCTGTTGGGCCAAATCACACGTAAGACAAAACAGGGACAAGAATATAATCTAATATGGGATAAAATAAAAACCAAACTGCATGAGATGAAAGTCAGGACCATACTGCGACTAAAACAAAAGCCAAGGCCAGAGCTCAATTGGACAAGATACCAAGGCCAGATTGCTTATTTGGGAATGGGATTGTGGGGGCTTGACAACTTTCGGATAGCGTGCCACACTATAGCTGGGACTTCTGAGAGATATAGTGAAGTGGCAGACTAAAAATCCCACTAAGTTAGAGAGAACCTAAGCGAGAAAGAGTGGCCAGAATTTGTGCACGACCAATGAGAGGAAGAAAAGAATCAAGGAGTATTGACGTTGCTATAATAGAATTTATACTTTGGGGAACAGTAGCATGATGATGGAACAAGTCATGGATGATAACGACACTGACACCATGTTGAAGTTGTAGGGTTTAATCTTTTAGGTATGCAACAACAAAAGCAATCAAAGCCTTTTCACCAAGTGTGGTTGGTTGCATGGTTCAAATGATGCCATAATGTTTTACATAAATCACATCTAAAGATGGACCATTTGACTCCAAATCCCTCTTTATGATTTCACTTGTAATTTTCCTTGGTCTTCCTTTACCCTTAATTAAGGGGTTCTCCTCCATTTGTTCTACACCCTCCTCACCATTACTTTTATAGGTAACCTCTAAGCATGCCCAAACCATCTAAGTTGAGACTTTATCACGTTTTCAACAACAGTTATCTTATTTGAACATAAATATTAACATAAAAAATCAACAAAAAAATAGTTGGTTAACACAATTCAAATACATTGTTAATTACGTTTAGTAGATAGTTAATAGATATAACAAATGCTGAAACTCATTAACCATCTACTGAATGCATTTAACCACAAATTTAAACATGATTAACCACAATTTTCAAGTGTTCAATTACATGTAGATTCGGATACCTGAAATCATGGTTAATCATGTTCAAATTTGTGGTTGATTTAAATTCAGCAGATGGTTAATGATGCCATAATGTTTTACATAAATCATATCTAAAGATGGACCATTTGACTCCAAATCCCTCTTTATGATTTCACTTGTAATTTTCCTTGGTCTTCCTTTACCCTTAATTAAGGGGTTCTCCTCCATTTGTTCTATACCCTCCTCACCATTACTTTTATAGGTAACCTCTAAGCATGCCCAAACCATCTAAGTTGAGACTTTATCACGTTTTCAACAACAGTTGTCTTATTTGAACATAAATATTAGGCTAAATAGCACTTTTGGTCCTTTATCTTTGCTCCAGATTTCACTTTGGTCCTTTATCTTTTTTTTGGTCCGTTTTGGTCCTTTATCTTTCGTTTTTGTTTCACTTTGGTCCTTTATCTTTTTTTGGGTCCGTTTTGGTCCTTTATCTTTCATTTTCGTTTCATTTTGGTCCCTCACGTTATTATTTAATTCAATTAAAACATTAAAACAATTAAAACAATTAATTCAATTAAAACAATTAAATAAATAAAACATAACCCCCCCCCCCCCCCCCCACCGTCCACCACCACCCACCACCGTCCACCACCACCCCCCACCGTCAACCACCACCCACCAAAAAGTGCTCCTATTCTTTACCTAAAAACACCACCATCAATCCAGCACCAACCTTGCCATATGTTCTTGACAACAAGCGTTTTTCACCTCAAAAATAAAACACTGCAAGAGGGGAACAAATACAAAAAATCAAAACATTGTCTTGGCCAAGATGAAAACATTGTGTGGAGATTTGGAAAAAAAACAGATTTGACGAAACTGAGAACAGAACCAAGATGAAGATGGAAAAAACAAATCTGGAAATCTGAAGAAAAAAAACCAGATCTGAGAACTGAAAACGAAACTGAGAAAAGAAAGAAGATGGAGATGGAAAAACAACTAAAAACGGAACTGGATACCTGAAAAAAAAAACAGATCCTAAAAGATCGCAAAGTGAAGATGAAGACGATTAGGCGAGTTTACTCTTCATCATCTTCGTCTTCGTTTTGCTCCAAATTTGGGCGATTTCGAAGGACTTGAAAGGGATGAGTTTTGGTTTTGACAAAAATGGGTTTAAATATTAACATAAAAAATCAACAAAAAAATAGTTGGTTAACACAATTCAAATACATTGTTAATTACGTTTAGTAGATAGTTAATAGATATAACAAATGCTGAAACTCATTAACCATCTACTGAATGCATTTAACCACAAATTTAAACATGATTAACCACAATTTTCAAGTGTTCAATTACATGTAGATTCGGATACCTGAAATCATGGTTAATCATGTTCAAATTTGTTGTTGATTTAAATTCAGCAGATGGTTAATGAGTTTCGACATCGGTTATATCCACTAATCATCTACTGAACATAATTAACCACGTATTTGACCCGCATTAACCAACTATATGGTGGTCGATTTTTGATATCAAAATATTCTTTCAACAATAGGGGCTACACCCACCTTTGCTACAATGATACCATTCTTAATCATATTTAGTCGTCTTTGACGATTCATAAATTGTGGCATTCTCATCTCAGCAACAACGATCTTATTTCTTGTTGGTTTTTATTCCTAGCATTCAATTCCCTACAACACTTCAAGTCTTATAACTGAATTGAATTGTCCTTAAAGTTTGCCCATTAATTTTTTTTTATCACAAATCAATCCGATTAATTCACCTGCTTGGATCCTACAGTTAATCCCACTTTTTTTCTCTTTGTAATTCTGTATGATGTATATACTTTGTTTTACTCCTATCTAGAAAGAAGTCATGTGTTTTCTAAGACTTTAACTTATCATTTCTTTATTCTCTCTACTGTAACTGAAATTCACAAAAAGCATGCATCAGGACATCGTTTCTTGTTTATGTTCAGTAAGCACGTCTGAAACTAAAATAAAAAAAACAAGTGCTCAAAGTCGACATCCTGTGCATGCTTATAGTTTATAAGAAATTTTTATGTAATTTCATCTCGTGTTCTCACACTAGTTTGGGACCCCCTCATCCATTTCATTGATTGCTTGAATGTAAGCAATCTGAACTCCTTTCTTTGCTAGAGCCTTCCAAAACACTTCTTTTGGTACTTTATTATGTTTTTTTTTCCTAAATCAATAAAATCTACGTGTAGGTCTCTCTTTTTTCCCCCAATATCTTTCTCAATCTTTGTTGAAAACATATAGCCTTCATGATAAATCTCCCCAGTATAAAGTATAAACACAATTTGATTTTCTGTGACGTCGTCTCTTTATCTCAAAGTGCCTAATAGAATGACTTGTGAGTTGAATCAGTAACAATTTGCACATTTTTGTATGTCACCCTTTTTTTCAAAGATATCGGTTAATCTTCAAATATATATACAGAGAGAGAGAGAGAGAGAGAGGGAGGGAGGGAGGGAGGGAGGGAGGGAGGGAGGGAGGGAGGGAGGGAGGGAGGGAGGGAGGGAGGGAGGGAGGGAGGGAGGGAGAGAGAGAGAGAGAGAGAGAGAGAGAGAGAGAGAGAGAGAGAGAGAGAGAGAGAGAGAGAGAGAGAGAGAGAGAGAGAGAGAGAGAGAGAGAGAGAGAGAGAGAGAGAGAGAGAGAGAGAGAGAGAGAGAGAGAGAGAGAGAGAGAGAGAGAGAGAGAGAGAGAGAGAGAGAGAGAGAGAGAGAGAGAGAGAGAGAGAGAGAGAGAGAGAGAGAGAGAGAGAGAGAGAGAGAGAGAGAGAGAGAGAGAGAGAGAGAGAGAGAGAGAGAGAGAGAGAGAGAGAGAGAGAGAGAGAGAGAGAGAGAGAGAGAGAGAGAGAGAGAGAGAGAGAGAGAGAGAGAGAGAGAGAGAGAGAGAGAGAGAGAGAGAGAGAGAGAGAGAGAGAGAGAGAGAGAGAGAGAGAGAGAGAGAGAGAGAGAGAGAGAGAGAGAGAGAGAGAGAGAGAGAGAGAGAGAGAGAGAGAGAGAGAGAGAGAGAGAGAGAGAGAGAGAGAGAGAGAGAGAGAGAGAGAGAGAGAGAGAGAGAGAGAGAGAGAGAGAGAGAGAGAGAGAGAGAGAGAGAGAGAGAGAGAGAGAGAGAGAGAGAGAGAGAGAGAGAGAGAGAGAGAGAGAGAGAGAGAGAGAGAGAGAGAGAGAGAGAGAGAGAGAGAGAGAGAGAGAGAGAGTACTCAGAAGTCAGAACGATAGAATTATATTGATATGATGTGAATGATATGTTGGATGATCAAATATTTAATCCTTATTTATGCTAATATTAGACTCCTAACTCTAATTAAATAAGTAAATCAATCCTAAGAGATAATCTGAGATACTCCAACATGATTTATGAAGGAACAATTACTTGTTAAGATATTTTACAGATGTTCTAACAGATAGTTCGCTTTTACAAGCTTACTACTGCTTCTGTTTTATGTTGAAGTTTGATTTTTTGGTGATCGTTACCTTGTTTCCAATGCAGTGATCATGTTCCTAATCTCTTGGTCATTCACTGTGGTTTCTTTGGTCCTTGCAAGCCTTATATATAAATATGTGAGTATCAAAGGAAAGGCTGGGGACTGGGGAGATGGTTTCAAAAGCGCCTATTTCCAACTAGCACTTCGTAGCCTTCGGTCGCTAGGAGGTATATATCTTACAAATTTAATCATCTACTCTCCTCAAGTAGATGATATTATCCTAAATATGGTAACTTTGTTGATTTTGAGATCTTGTATGACTGGACAGCTAAGATATATTTGGTTGAACCACTGGATGTCCTCCTCCCTGGAGTGACGAACCAAAATAAATACACACAACTGTTTGGTCTGCTGGTGTTCCTTTCCCAGCTAGCCTAGAGAAGTTTTTATTAGATTTGGTTGAGGAAATTTCCTCACCTTGCACTCAGGGTTGGAAAATTCAGCCCGATCCATAATTTATGTTTTATATGATGGCTTCAATAAAAATTATTAATGGGTTATGGCAGCATTTCCATATTGTCGAATATGCTTTTTAATTCTAAATTTGTGATGTATTTTATGTAATGAATTTTTGGTGTACAGAAATGGTCTTTTAGTATCGTTAGGGATTACATATCAGAAAACGGGTGGCATTTGGTGAGTGGAGGGGGGGAGGGCATTTTCTATATATTGGAGTGGTGCGATTGATGGCAGGTAGGCAAGAATTAAATGCTGATTTTGGGGTGGGTTGTGTGGAATTGGGTTAGGTGCTTTACTCAATTCTGCCAGGATAAGGAGCAGTGCATGTTATATACAGACTTAATCTCTGTGATTATACTGTTTTATCAGAATAATACAAGCTTCTTTCTATCCTACTACTGGTTCCTAACATCAGAATATGAATAGTATGTTTTCAACCATGCATAGCTGCAGCTTTATAGCATTAGGCTACCCTTTTTATCTGTGCACACATATGATTTTATTTTGCTCTAGTAACTTATTTTCATTTATGTCTGTAGCAAGCCAAGTGCACCCAAAGAATTGGTATCCAATTCCGCTTGTATTTTGTCGACCCTGGGGCAAATTGCCAGAAAATGTTCCCTGTCATCCCAAACTAGCAGATTTCGCTAACTGTATGAAGAAAAAAGGTCGAGGAATGACCATATTTGTCTCTATACTAGATGGGGATTACCATGAATGTGCTGAAGATGCCAAAGCTGCTTGTAAACAACTTAGCACCTACATTGAGTACAAGAATTGTGAAGGGGTGGCCGAGATTGTTGTAGCTCCTAACATGTCTGTAGGCTTTCGCGGCATTGTTCAGACAATGGGCCTTGGCAATCTCAAACCGAACATCGTGGTGATGCGTTATCCAGAAATCTGGCGCCGTGAGAACTTAACAGATATCCCCGCCACCTTTGTTGGGATAATTAATGACTGTATCGTTGCAAACAAGGCAGTAGTTATAGTGAAGGGTCTTGATGAATGGCCAAATGTGTACCAGAAGCAGTATGGTACTATTGATTTGTATTGGATTGTAAGAGATGGGGGCCTCATGCTGCTTCTCTCTCAATTGCTCCTTACCAAGGAGAGCTTTGAGAGTTGTAAGATTCAGGTTTTCTGTATTGCAGAAGACGATGCGGATGCAGAGGGGCTGAAAGCTGATGTTAAAAAATTCCTTTACGATCTTCGGATGCAAGCAGAAGTCTTTGTCATAACAATGAAATGGGATGCACAAGCGGATAGTGGGTCTCCACAAGATGAGTCATTAGAAGCATTTAATAGTGCTAACCAAAGAATTGTTGATTATTTAACGGAAATGAAGGCAACAGCAGAGAGAGACGGTACCCCTCTAATGGCAGATGGTAAAACCGTTATTGTAAACGAGAAGCAAGTCGAGAAGTTTCTATTTACAACGCTTAAGCTCAATTCTATAATTTTGAGATACTCAAGAATGGCTGCTGTTGTGTTAGTAAGTCTGCCACCCCCTCCAGTGAGCCACCCAGCATATTTCTATATGGAGTACATGGATCTGTTACTGGAGAATGTACCAAGGATTTTGATTGTAAGAGGATATCGTAGAGATGTTGTAACTCTATTCACATAGTTTAAAATGGATTCTAGGACAGTAATCAAATTTCTCCCTCACTGTTTATATTTTTGTAGTTTACATGCAAGGCCCATTCTTTGTACCGATTTTCTTACTTAAGAGGATCTTTTGTATACCCCAAATTTTATAGAAAAAAGTGAAATTATATTCATTTTCTGGACTTTAACTATTTCCTATCAGATGGGAACTAATGTTCCTTTCCAGTATCTATTGCTTCAGGATCAATTCTAATGCTACTTATCTCGAGTCAAGCCAGGCTGGTTATGACTGATTTTGCTGTTGAAACAATTAGGTTATTGGTTTGGCTAATCCAGAATATCAGGCAATCAAACTCGAGTTAACTCTTACTATTTTACACTCCCTTGACACAAAATTGTGTTAAAATAAAAAATGAACTATATTTTTAGTGAATGCATATACCTTAAAACTCAAATATAATCAGTAAATTCTCAATTCTACTTGTGAGTATGAGTCTGGATTTATACATAATTTTAGCCGACTGATAAAAAAAATACATAATTTTAGCCTCATAATTTAAAATTCTGGTTGATATTGTTGTCTACTTCGATTTAATTGCCGAATGATATTGTTGTCTACACCAGATGGATTAATTATTGAGTTATGCTTGTACTTTTATTGCTTTTATTTTCTTTGTTCTGGTGTTAGAATGTTGTATATGAATGATGGAGATGATATATTATGTTTTGGTACAATGTGTTTCTCAAACATTATATTTGAAGTATGTAAGCTCTTAAGAGTTATTAGTGAAGTTATGATTTATGTTTTCTTAAATCTAGGCTTAGGTTATAACTCTTCCCGAGAAATCCAGTTTGGAAGGTGATGACCGCCCGAGCCTAATAAAGATTACTTAAGTCATATCTCTAGCCGGTGTGGGACTTCAACGCCTCCTTCACGCTTTGGCCTGGTTATCTAAAGTGTATATTGATGCGGGTGGAATAATAGGGACCCCAACACACCCCCACACCCCCCTAACAGTACTGAACATTTGGGGTATGGATAAATGGGTAGAATACTAGAGATCTTGGTTCAATAATAGATCTATGATAGGCTTTAATACCATATTCAGAGTAATTTTTAAATCCTATAAATAAAAAAGCACAGACGCAAGGGGAGCAATAATAATACATCGATCGACTCTCATTGGTGTAATCACCCTTTATTCTTATATAAATCGGTGGCAAACGGAGGGAATAAAGTTCGGTATGTTCCGCGACGGACACTTCCGACAGACACTTGTAGAAACTAAAAATCCACACAAGGCAATGATGTCCGTTAGTAGACCATTAACAAATATTTAACAATTGTTTTTTCTCCTATTCTGCCAAACTGCTACACTGGGTGAGGGAATTAGTTGATCCCCCACCCACCCAAATTTTCAATCATGCGGCAACATCAAAATTCATTTTTAAAAACACCCGGTTCATGCATCTAAATAATGTAAGTAAGTTAAAAATTATAACTCTGTTGATGTAAACTGGGAACGGATTATCATAATTAGAATTGAAATTGTAATTCTAAAACTTGCATTACACATCTTATATCTAAGCAGAGTCTAGTATTTGACTAAGATAGAATTTATCATGTCCATTGTGTTTACAACAGCAGGATCATATGTAATCAATCTCATTGCTAAAGCCCTGCAAGAAACAAATGTTGTTGACAATGTTTCAACTCTAATCTTTCTATGATAGGCTTTAATACCATATTTAAAAGGATGCTTGGGTTACCAATTTGACGTGGTTAGAATGAGAAAATGCATTGGCAATATCCCAATAGATGTGAGCCAATGAAAGTCCCTTTGTTTCCTCACAAATTTTTCTTTTTCAATTTTAACTTTCAATGCAATGTCATACCGTTCAATTGCTTCAATGTTGTCTTTGAGCTTACATGCCTATTAAAATATGAGTTCATCCAGCCAAAAATGTGTCTCCCACACACATAAAAATCCAATGATCTCATTAAATAGTGCGTCCAAACATTCATTATCTCTTAATTCATAAAATTCAATCATATCTCTCCACCCTTTTAAGAAAGCACATATGCTCACAGAGTCGTACACAATACCATCCAAAACTGTTTTGGTAGACTTATAATTGAAATGTCTACCTAACTTTTCTAAACCTTTTTCATTATATGCCAATGAGCTTTCAAAAAGACAATCTCAAAAGTAAATATGGCACTTGGAGCATGTCATTGTCCATGCATACATTCTAACCATGTTGTGAACAATCAAAAAATTGATATCCTCATTCGACAATAAAGCACACCCCAACAAAACATGTTATATTTATTTGTTAAATAAGGGGTGTCAAAAGTTATGACTTCACCAAAATTTTCTTATGCAGCCCCACATCTTGCATCTACCTAAAATACATTTTGTAAACGACTTTTATCATCCACATCCATCAAGGGCGAAGCATCTTAGAAGCCGGTGGGGCCCCAAACCCTAAATTATTTAAATTTATTTATATAAAGATATAATATAGCATAAATATGTATCTGTATATAAATTATTTGAAACCTATACAACAATATCACAACTAGAGCGGCGGTTAAATTTACATGTGACCGGATGGAGGTTCAATTCTTGAAGACGATGTCATTGAGAACGTATGAAGATGAAGCCAGCGCGTATTGGGGAGACACAATTTTTTTCAAAGGAAAAATATGAAAAAGATGAGACAAACGGATTTTTGTATTGGGAAGACAGAATATTCTAAAAAACGTTAATGAAATAAGTTGGTGAAACTAAAATTCTTAAAAGTAGAACAAGAATGCATACAATTTGTACCAATAGAAGGAAGACAAGGCCATTGAGAACGTATGAAGATGAAGCCAATATATTGGGAGACACAATTTCTTTCATTGAAAGGGAGAGGAAGTCATTGGATACCCCTTCAAGGTTTAAAGTTAGATCTCCCGAATCCTTTCATCCAAAATCCTAATCTTACTTTTAGCTGATGCAGTTCATGGTTCCAATCCACCTTTGTTTTCTCAAACACATATTCCTTGTAACACCTTAAGATCACAACTAGGTGAACAAAAAACATTAACATAATATAATAAATCAGAGTATAACCTGCTCATACAGTTGGACCAAATTAAAACTAAAGCGGATTGAAACCACTTACATAGCCTTGAGATGAAAATTTCTCAAATACAAATCCGAAATAAGTACTTAACAGGTACATATTCGATATAATAAACATGACTATGGTCCAATCCACAAGACAAGGTTATAAAAACTACATGACATTAGCAACATCTTGCTAAGCTTCCATGAAACCGTGATCCTCAACTTGAAAAACCCTTGGCTTGGCCCGTGAATTCCTCAATCAATATCTGTGAATCTGAAAAACAGTCAACAATAAACAATGAAATTACATAATCTCAGTGAGTTCTTTCGCGCCCCCTCACAATTCCCCTCTCGATCGGTGTTTTCCTTGTCTGTGTCTTGTTTCTATGGCTTAGCACAATCCGAGAAATCAAATCACTCAATTTCAACGGAAACCCCAATTCGTATAGCTATACCGAATAATGCCAGAGCCCTAGCTTCGGGATCATGACTCCCCTCCACTAGGTGTGCTACAATGAATATTTGGGATCGTCATCCCCATGGTATCTTTTAATTAAGGCTTAATTACAGTTTTGGTCCCCCTATTATGACCAACTCACGATTTTGGTCCCTAAAGTTTTAATTTGACGATTTTGGTCCCCCTATTTTCCCAATTTGAAAAATCATAGTCCCCCTGTTCAATTTTGACTGACTTATCCTACGTGGCAGCCCACGTGGACTGCCACGTAGGGACACCCCCCCCACCCCACCCCCACCCCCCCACCCACCCCACCCCCCATCGCCTCCACTGTTCCTCTTCCCCACCGTGAGCCCCCCTCTCCTTTCTCTCTCACCGTCAGTATCTCTCTCACAGCCACCACCCACAGCCACCACCCACCTCGTTTTCCTTTCCGTCCTCTGCGACTGCGATCTGCGAGAGCGAGAGCGAGAGAACGGCGAGAGCGACGAGCGAGAGCGAGAGCGAGAGCGACGAGCGACGAGCGAGAGAGAGAGAGAGAGCGACGAGCGAGAGAGGGAGATGCGAAGAGACAGATGGAAAACGAGGTGGAAGAGAGGGACGGTGGTGAGAGGGAATCGGTGATTGAGAGAGGAGGGGGGATCGGTGGGGAAGAGGAACAGTGGAGGGGGGTGGGATGCGAAGGAGAGAGAGATGCGAAGGAGAGAGAGAGGTGCGAAGGAGAGAGAGCCTTGCTGAAGGAGAATCCGTTGAGTTTCAAATCGATTCGGATTCTGATGGCCGTTTCAAGGCTGTTCAGGGAACCAGACGCGGAGGCGGCAGCGAGGGAGGATCGGTGGGGGGGAGGGTGAAGAGGATCGGTGCGAAGGAGAGAGAGGGTGTGGTTGTGGGGGGGGGGGGGGGTTCACGGAGGTGGGGGTGGGAGGGGGGAGGGGAAGAAGAACAGTGGAGGGGGGGTTTCACGGTGGGGAAGAGGGTCAGGAGGAAGAAGAAGGTGGGGGGGAGGGGGGTGGGGGTGTGCCTACGTGGCAGTCCACGTGGGCTGCCACGTAGGATAAGTCAGAAGTCAATTTTGACCAATTAAGAGGGGGACCTTGATTTTACAAATTGGGAAAATAGGGGGACCAAAATCGTCAAATTAAAACTTTAGGGACCAAAATCGTGAATTGGGTAAAATAGGGGGACCAAAACTGTAATTAAGCCTTTAATTAACTTAGACACTTAAGTCGTTCACTTGACATTTGGATCCTTTTCACACTCGATACAAAACCATTTGGTTCGTGTTTATCCATAACATAATATTATTCATTTTGCATCATGAAACTAGACGATTCGGTGAATCAAAAGGGTTAAGGAAGGTATTGGGAGAGGTTTGGAATCAAAAGGAATTGCATTAGACGTGTTTTAAAATCGGTGACAGAAGTAGGCGCACGGACCATGCCCATAGGCGCACGGGCTGGGCTCACTGCAAAAAAATTGCAAATGAGTATCAGACCCAGGCGCACGGGTCATGCCTGTTTGACAGCTTTGAAAAATGTTAGTTTTCGTGCAATTTCGCTATTCCGTTCGATTGCGTTACTCGTTCCACTCGATTCCTAACTTAACCACAGTCTATAACAGCCACAATAATCACATCAAACAATCAAATTCAAGCCATCAATTCAAACCATAAAACCTCAATGTATCTGAATCATACCAACACACGGCACAAATCAAAATATAACGGTTTTCCAAAACGTGCAAACAACTAGGACATCACATAACACACAAATTCGTGAAGAACTCACCTCAAAGTCGTGATCAACATGAAGGAAGCAAAAGATGAAAAATCCCCCAAATCCCCTAATCGAATCCTAGACACCAACAATCTCCAAAACTCCAAATCAAGCTTCAAACCTTCATCAATCTACCATATGGTTGATGTTTAACCTCTAGGTGCCTTCCAATCTAGCACACAACCCTTGATACTCAAAATCAAACCTTCAACCTAACATATTCCCTTGAACTTTGAGAAGAAGATTTTGAGGGAAAATAGGTAATTTTTGATACTATAATCACTAGATGATGATGAAATCGAAATCAAAGAGGGAAGAGGTGAAGATTTGAGCTAAGTTTTTGGTTGGATTTCCTCTTCTTCTCTTCTCCCTTCCTTCTTCTTTCTTTTCTTCTCTCTTCTCTTCTCTTCTTCGACTTCTTCTCTCTTTTTCTCACTTCACACTTTTTTCTTTTTCTTTTAAAACAACTAAAATGAGAGGGTGGGGTAAAATGACCCTTATACCCTTAATCTATTCTTAATTTTCTAAACAAACCCCTCATCTATCAATACTTAATTTAGCAATCAACGCAAAATACACTCAATGTCACATATAGATAACTTTGACCATAAATTATTGAATCACTTACAATTAAAATTATTCACTAACCAATATAATTAAGACAATCAACTAAAATAATTGAAACAATTATTTTGGGGATGTTACATTCCTAATGTTCCAAATGGACCACATGACAACGTAGAACAGGGATATCCACAACTTCCTACGGGATGATCCTTCCACCGTCCCACACTAGATATCCTTCGACTCATCCTCCCACCTTCCCTCTCAAAATCCTCCAAACCCTCTTCTCCTAACCCACCTCACTCTCCTTCGACTCATCTACACCACATTCGCAACCTTAATAAGGTATTATCTCTACCCACTATCCTCCATTTTCCACTGAGAAAATTGTTTCGCTGCGAGTTTTTTTTTTGGCGGTTGAGCTTGGTCCAGTACTTTAGTCTGAAACCAGTTCGGAACTATAACACCATACGTTTTAAATTATGTCTAGGGGTGTTTTCTTAATTATTAGCCACTATAATTAAGTTTCAAACTGGTTCGTTACTATGATACCGAATCTGTATTAAAATCTGATAAAACAAGTTCGGTATCAAAGTACTGAACCCGTTCGAAACTTAGATACCATACTTGCTGCAGATTGTTCAAAAACATGTGTTTTAACCGCAGTTTTCTGTTTTTAATAGATTTAGGTGTATAAAACTAAAAACAAATTGTACAACTTCACAAACAGATGGTGTCCTAGACGACGCAGTGGTTGTGGGACATACTAGTTTGTTCACGACTCAATAGGTAAAGATTAATTTTTTTTGGTTTTTTTCGGGTTCATTTAATTATTAGTAACTAATTGACTGCTTTTTTCAATTATTTTCTACTTGCGACGATCTTTTGGCATGGGTACGTTCTGTCAGAAAGCCCTTGGGAAGGTGATTGTCATATCTAGATCCGACAACAGACTGAAAACCGGGAAAGAATATCGCATGTTGACATGTGAAAGAGAAGGATTCTACAAGTACGCTAGATTGATTCCTTCAGGAAGTAGAAAATGTTGCTGGAAGTTTATTGAAAGAAAAAGTTATTAAACAGCTTGGAAGATGGATATTGAGGGTGGCTAGAATGAAACAGTGGCTAGAATGACCAAGAATGTGATCAAGCCCAATCGCATCCTGGATGAAATCAAAACTATGAACCCTGATAGCCACACTACTCTAAAAAAAATATACAATGCACGCTCAAAGCTACGGTCGCGTCTATATCAGGGTTGGACAACGTTTGAGGAATCTTTTGCAACTTTACCACTATGTGCACTGGTATAGAGTTGTATGTGGTATTGCTATTGTCAATGACATCTTTTGGGCACATCCAGACTCCATTGAGCTTCTAAGTAAATTCAACATTATATTATTGATTGATTCCACTTATAAGACTGACCGGTATACATTGGTTGAGATCGTCGGTGTAACCTCAATTGAGAAGACTTTCTCCGTTGCATTTGCTTATGTTGAGGGGGAGAAACTGGACAACTTTGTATGGGTTCTGGAAAAACTGAAGGTTCACTTAGGAGAAACTATGCTTTGTCGTAGGTTATACTTACTGACAGGAACCTTGCTATGATGAATGATGTGGCTATGGTATTTCCAACGTCTTCCAACTTGTGCTAGTTTCACATCAAAAAGAACGTGAGAGCCAAATGCAAGAATTATTACCCGCAAACGGGCGGGTAATTATTACCCGCACACATGGACGCGGGCTCGGGTACGAGCACTACGGTGCCCAGCCCGCTCCGGGCCCGCATAAATCTAACTACTAATTAACATTTTGAATGTTTATATATTATATATATATATATATATATATATATAGTTACTATTATTACAATTTTAAGTATATCTAACTTTAAAAAAATAAATCCAAACTACTAATATGTTGGATGTTTTTAATTCACTAAATGCTATCATGTGTAATATTTTAATGAGTAGATACGAAAATAATAATGGATTTTTAAATTGAATTAAAATGTTTTTCATGTTATTTATTATTTTTTGCTGTTAAAGTGCAGGTAATGGCCATGCCCATGGGCACTTGGTGCCCAGAGGGTACGTGGACGGACACTATAGTACCCTGCCCATACATGTGTGAGCTTGGGTACAGGCACTATAGTACCCTGGTCATAGGGTACCCATTGTCATTTCTATGTGCATCTGATGGACAGAGTTGAGGAGGTAGTGTCTGCATCTCAGTCATTCGTCCATGCGGCCACTACTGATGATTATGAGCAGGAGTTGCATAACTTCGAGGATGTGTCAGCACCATTTGACAACTTGATAACTTATGCAAAGAACACTTGGATCACCCCTCACAAAGAGAGATTTTTTTGTGGTTGGATAGACCGTCATATGCACCTCGAAAACACTACCACCAACAAAGTTGTGTCTGCACACTCGCAGTTAAAGAGACTATTGTACAATAGTATGGGAGACTTGTGTAACGGCTGGGATGGAATCAACGACATGATTAGGCTACAACATACTAAACTAAGAAGTCTTTCGAGCGTAATCTCAGCAGAGTCAAATTTGGACCCACGAAATTGGTATATAATAACCTTGAGGGAGTAGTGTCTAGCAATGCGATGGACTATATAGTCGATGAGTTGATGCGTGCTAACACAATCGGTGCTGATTCATCTACATGCGACTGCACGATCAGAACCATGCACAGTTTACCACGTGCGTCTGATGAGCTTGCTAGGTAAATATTCTATTTGACCCCATTAAGTACTCTATTCAGTCTTTTTAAGTTATGAAAAATCATATATATTTTAGGTACATGATGAATTTCATCCAAATTTTGTTGGCCATGATTCATGTTCACTGGAAGAGAGTGAATTTCAAAAATACCCCATGAGGTTGCTGAACAACCCTAGTGATGAGATGAGTCTGAAGATTGAGTTTGAAGCATTGGTGCAAAGATTTGAAGTGTCAGATATAAGTGAGGATGGTTGGACTAATGTGAGAAAATATATGTTGGGCGAGCTAATGCGAGACCATACTACAATACAAAGTTGTATGGTGGATTTGAGAAATACAACAAGATGTTGAAATTGTTAATTGGGACACACAGAGATTATAGGGATAATTGGATGACTGTCCCAGATTGGGGTATCAGATCACTAATAGATACAAGGTCATTCTTGTATGTTGAATGGTTAGTGGGTCTTACACAATTTTCTCCCTTTTCAAGTTGCACCATCCAAAAGTGCTCGTGTGTTCAACATCTTCTATGTGTAACACAAATTATAATTCATTTCTATATTGTGAAAGGTTACTTAAGATAATAATTATGTTATTTTTGTAGGTATATATGAATGATGTCAGTCCACTAGCCCCACCTAATGCAATATGGCGTATTAACAGGGAAGACATAACAGAGGATTGAGACAAGCCATATATTGGTCTCATGCAACAATAGAGGTTTTGGCTCTAGAGAGACAACCCCTTTCTCATGTAGACAAGACTAAAGATTAATTATGTTCTTCTATCCTTGATGACAAAGTACCTCAATTGGTCCTTTTTCCTAATACTTTATTACACTCACTTCAACCACGAGTCATCGGATCCACCTTTTTCTATAGTCATCCCTCTCCCTAGCTTGATTGGTACTCTTGAGGCTGTCACGCCTAAGATCCCTCCTGTGGACCCCTGCCGCAAGACCACTACAAACATATCATCATCGCCAGCAACCCTCCTTCGTACATGTCCCTGCCCCTGTTTCTCCTCTTGAGGCCACGTCAGACTCTACACTAGTGCCACCTGCTTTACTGAATCTGGCCTTGCCACCTGAACCTAACATTCCCATTGCTCTTCTTAAATGTATATGGTCTACTTGAAATCCATCCCATTATGTTTCTTTGTGTTATCATCATCTATCTCCTTCACATTACACTTGTCTCTCTTTCTTGTCTTCCATATCTATTCCTAAATCTACAAGTGAGACTTTATCTCACCCAGAGTGGATACAAGCAATGAATGACGAAATGTGTGCTCTTCAAAGTAGTGGAACTTGAAAATTGATTTCTCTACCTACATGGAAGTGTTTTGTTGGTTGTCACTGGCTTTATATTGTTAAAGTTGGGCCTGATGGTAAGATTGACTGCTTTAAGGCTCGATTAGTGGCCAAAGGAGACGCTCAGATATCTCTGTTGGACTACAGTGACACTTTCTCACCTGTGGCCAAATTGACATCTGTTAGACTCTTCCTCTCTATTGCAACCATATGACATTGGCCTTTCTATTAGCTTGACATTAAAAATGCCTTTTTGTATGGCGATCTTGAAGGGGGAAGTGTGTATGGAGCAATCAACTGGTTTGTTGTTTGGGGGGAATCCTCAAATATGGTATGTAGACTTCACAGGTTTCTTTATGGTTTTAAACAGCCTCCACGAGTTTGGTTTGACATATTCAGCGTTGTAGAGTGTAACGCCCCAAAATAATTTAATTAATTATTTAATTAAGTTATTTAAGGCTTACAATATTTATTTAAGCAAATTAATTAACTTAGAGTTTTGTTTTATTTCAGGAGGTGTCTAAGTAAATAGGAAGGTGTTAATAAGGCCCATTATCCGTTAAGTGGCCCAAGTTCTGTTAGTAAATCATAGGAGTCTTTGGAGAAGTCTTCACTTGTGCAAAATCAAAAAAATTAGAAAGTGAGAAGAGTGAGAGAGAAGAGGCGCGACGTGTTCTAGGGCAAAGGGAGGGTGTTCGCGTGAAGCTTCAAGGAGAGGAGAGCTTGGTTGGTGATTTTTTGGTGGTTTGCTAGAAGTCTTGTTGAATCCTTCAATTTCTAAAGGTTAGGGGGCTCTCTTTTATTCATAATAACCTATAAGATTAGCAATCATATGAGTTAGGTTTTAGGAATAGTTAGTTGCTTGATTGTGACGTTGTTGATTGATTTGTGGTGTTGTTTCATGTTATATATGACGTTGAATTTAAATTGGTGATGCTATGTTGATGGGTGTTGAGATGAATTATGATTGCTAATTGCGTATGTAGGGCGTTTGTTATGTTGACCCTGTCATACCCCAATTTTGTCCGGCTTAGGTCCAAACCCTAATTTTCCACACAAAAATAAATTATGCATTTTGAATCCTAGAAACCGCTCCAAAGTTTTTGAAATCATTCTTAGGGTTAGAATGCACTTTTCAAGAAACTAGGGTTTTGAAAAATGTGCATGGCAAGCTTTGAAAAATATTTTATGCATGCATGGCAAAGACCTAAAAGCATTTTTTGGAAAGCAAGAATTGATTTCTAGGCCAAGAATCGATTTATAGTATGTTGCATAGGCTTTGAAAATCGATTTTCAAGCTCTTCCATAGGCCATGAATCGATTCCTCATTATTTTAACTAAACATGGAATCGATTTTCACCTATTATATATGTCTTGAAAATCGATTTCCCTCTCCTTTCATAGGCCTTGAAAATCGATTTTCAGGCCATTTTAAATAGGTGAAAATCGATTCCTCCCTTTTTTCCATAGGCCATATAATCGATTCTTATCATTTCCAAAAATAAAGAATCGATTCCTACATGTTTCCAAAGACCACAGAATCGATTTTCAGGATCTCCAAATGTCCTGAAAATCGATTCCTACCATTTTCCATAGGCCATATAATCGATTCTTGTCATTTCAAAAAATAAAGAATCGATTCCTGCACATTTCCAAAGGCTCAAATAATCGATTCATCCTTGCCATAAATGTTTTAAAAAAATTTCTACGCTTTCTAAGCCTATAAATAGGCAGCCTCAAATCACATTTTGACGGACACAGATCTCACGGAGGGGAAGACGGGACGAGATCAGAAACAGAGACACTTCACACGAGATCAGAGAGAAGAATTGCTACACACATTTTTTTCACAAGATCTGAGAAGAATTGCTCCAGAAACATTTTCACGAGATCTGGGAAGACAACTCTCGCAAATCTCATTTTCCAGTTCTCCGCTTCATTTTTGTTCTTCAGATCTGTAATATCTGTCTTCATCAAAGGTATTTCAGTCTTTACATTTGTTAAAATTTAATCATTCTGATCCATGCCAAAATTGCCCTATGTGATTTAATTTAGCTGTAGTGTCTTTGTTGATGATGAACCACATGATTCCCACTTATGCCTAGTGCATCATTTTCCAAGTGGGGAAGATGGTCTCAGATGATTCAACCTTCCCCTTTCAAACTCTTTCAAAAAAAAAACATTTTAATTAGAACTACGTCGCTTTGATTCCCGTTTGGGATACGTAGGAGCGAGCCACGTTCTCGTCAAGCGCAACAAATAAACATTCTTTTCATCCCCCTAAACCAATCATTTTCATAAAACAAACAAAAATCATTTTCCAACCCATTGTTGCTAATAGCTCATCAGAGCCTCTGTTCGTTTAGCTATTGGTGACAATGTCTTTTTCTTATAAGAATAATAAACGATGCATGGTCCATCATAACCTTTGTTAGTTTGATCATTGTGCAAATCAATCTTTTTCGAAAATCACTTTCAAAAAGAGAATAAAAACAAGTTGTTACCAACAGTCACCCAGAACCTTAGTTCGTTTGACTAGCGGTAGCGACTCCTTTTGAGTACTTAGCGGTGATTACCCATAGCCTTAGCTAGTTTAATCACTCGCTAGTACTCGTCCTATTTCGAAAATTCACCTAAAAAGTTAAAAAACAAAAACCAAGAACTACGTAGCTTTGAATTCTCCATCGCACCGGGAGATACGTAGGAGCGGGCCATGTCCCGTCAAGCACTTTTTTCTAAAAACCCTTTTTTCCCCCTCTCTCACCAAAAATAAAATTTCCAGTAAGTTTTCTCATTCGTCTTCAAACAAGAAATAAATAGGCAAATCTAGGTATTTTTCAAATCAAACATTAAAACCACACATTTAATTAGAGGTTCCCTTTCGGTAGAAAGGACGTGCGCGGTGCTAACACCTTCCTCGCGCGTAATCGACCCCCGAACCTATATCTCTAGTTTTCAAAAGACCATCCGCCTTGTCCAAAAGACCTTTTTTCAATGTTTTGGTCTTAAAATTAAAATATTGGTGGCGGCTCCAAAATTATTCCACGTTGTACATTGAGAAACCCCAAACGGGGATTTTTCGGGGTGCAACAGCTGGCGACTCCACTGGGGACACTTTTTTTAAAAAAAGACGAGGGTCAAGCCTAACTAATTTAAATGTGTGGTTTAATGTATTATTGATTTGATTAAAACCCTGTTTGCCTTTCTTTCTTATCTTTTATTCCCTTTCTTTTATCGCTTATGCCCTTGCATTTTCTCAATCCCCATGATCCCCTATTCTTGGCTCCCTTTCCTAAGGTGAGCAATATCCTTGTCTATAGATATTCTAGGTATGAAACCCTAGGGTAGATAATTTGTTATGGCTTGCTTTTGTCTGGACTGCTCTGGTTTTCATTTCAGGTGGGGGTAGTACTAGGGAAAATGCCCTTGACACACACTACACTTATACCCTGTGACTATGTGTTTTGAGTGGGACCATAACCCAGGTCTGCAAAAACTTAGGAGAGTGGATTCGAGTAGTGAGAGCCCATCAGGACCTTTGTCCGTTTGGCTACTTGCGAAAGTTTCAACCAGAGTTGTGCTCTTTCATGATGCCTCACACCTAGCAGTTTGCTGCATTTGTGGGGAATTTTGTGAAAGGGACTGTAGCTCTGGTGGCCTTGTGAGGGAGTGAATAGAGCTACATGGAATGATTACCCTTTTAATTGCCCTAGATCATAGGTCTTACCTCTTTTTAGGTCACAAGGGCTTTTCCAAAATTGTGTGTGCATTATTGCATCTAGTTTAGTTCACTTCTGCCAGCATTTTTTTGAAAAAAACAACAAAATCAAAAAAAAAAGAATATGTTTTTCCTTCACTTTCATGAATACCTATATGAGGTGGCGTATAGGGTATACTGCCCTAAAATTTCAAAACCCCCACCTGTAAATGTCTGTCTTTATAACAAGCATCCTCATCACTCGCATTTTACATCATAACAGCATGCATTACATAAGCAAAATTCTGAAAAATTCATACAGCATTCCTCATGCATCTAAATACAAAAATAACATAAAACCATATGCATTGCATTCATTTACGCATTCATACTTGTACTCATAAAAGATGTTCTATCATCAGAAAGAAAAACAAAAGGCAAGCTGGTTCGCCAACACCGATACTCTATCCGTCTACAGACAAGACTAATGGCTAGCAATCAACATCTCGAGAATGAGGACCCCCTGGGTCAAGATGAGTCGGTTGTGGAAATTCTTAACCCCGAGCAGCTGGCTCAAGAGAATCAAGCTTTGAAGACTAAAGTGGAGGCTATGGAGGCTCAGAGGGCCGAGATAATGAATATGCTGCAAAATCTGAGAAGTGGGACCGCTGCTGAAGCCATTCCCGTGGTGACAAGTCAGCCTGCTGTGGTTACTTCTAGTGGAGCTGCGGGTGTGCCACACATTCACATCCCTAGTCCCAGTATTATACCTCCCAGAAGTTCTTCTGCTCTTGCTCCGGAGATTATTGTGAATCCTCCAAGTGTTGCTTATCAAATGGGAAACTCCGCTCAGTATGGGGTTTACTACTTCAGTCCGAGGAGCTATCCTCAGGGCCAGATGATTGAAAGCCCACAGCCAAGAGACAGATATCACTTGCTAGAAGAACGATTGAAGGCAATGGAGGCCCAGATACATGAGATGATGGTCATATTGCAGAGCTTAAAGAGTGGGGCAGCTGCTGAAGGTGTCACTGTCGTGGGTCCAGTTGGTGTCATTCCTCCGCCACCACAAACTGTTCCATTCTCTGCTCCTGTTCCATCCCAGCAAGGCGGTGACAGTCACAAGGCTCAGGGTTATCAGTACAAGAAACGAACCAGTTTTGATCCAATACCGATGACATGCACGGAATTGTTTAATCACCTGACTTCCAAGAACCTGATCAGCACCCGGCCAATGAAGGCCCTTCAACCGCCATTTTCCCGAAGGTACAATGCAAGTGCTACCTGCAGTTTCCACGAAAACGGGGTTGGTCATACTGTGGAGGAGTGCAGAGCTTTCAAGCATGCAGTGCAAGACCTGATAGATCGGTGCGTGATTCAGATAGGAACCCCTGATATTGATGGTGAAGAAGAAATCAATGAGGAAGTAACAGCGGTGCCTGCGAAAGAGGGATGTTGGGATACCCTAGGGGAGCCCAGTGGAAAGTTTGATTACTTGGTCAGGTATGACGCTCCCGAGAGTGCTCAAATCCGAATGGAAGACATCCAGCCCACGGGATGGGATGAGGAAGAAGAACAACACGATCAAATTGCTGTCATCAATGATGGTACTAAGTCAGAAGAGGGTGATGCAAACCTGGTTTGTCGCTGCAGTGCTGGTGAAAGAATTAAAGAATTGAAAGACTGCTGATCCTCCTGGGACCTTTTAAAGTAGTCATTTGTAATGCAACCCTGTGGCTCTGCCCAAGGCCGCAGGACCAGTTGTTAGGGGCGCACATGTTTTTATTTTCTAAATCATCATCATCAATAAAAATGTTGTTTTTGAATTTCAATCAATAAAAATCAATTCCTTTCCATTTCATGTGTCTTTTCCTTGCATTATTATTGCTTGTTTGTTTGTCTCGCCTTTCATTCTGCTTTGGCAAAAAGCAAATCCACAGCAATTGTCTCTCAAAATAACAGTGCCAACAGTCCATATTTTGACTCTGATCACCTTATCAATCAAGCAGAGGGGGATGTTGAGGAAGACCGGGAAAATCCTCCAAGAGGTTAATGAAGCAAGGAAAAAGAGTTATTCAGCATCACGGGGAATCCACTGAAGTGATCAACTTGGGGACCACTGAAACAAGAAAGAAGTCGAGATAGGTACTTCAATAAAGGAAAATTAGAGCGCAAAAAGGAAATAAAGAAGAAGGGCAAGCACATGAAAGTAAGCGAATTATTGTCCCAGAGTTAATTCGTGAGGAAATAAGCAATCATGATTTGAAATGAAGATTGGACCACCATTCCATATCCAAAAACAAAATCCTCTCCTACCCACCGTAAGCCAAGAAAATCCCAAAGAGAAAAACATAATCCTTTCTGACCCATCTTAAGCCAAGAAAAAGCCAAAAATCCAAAAGTCACCTTAGACAAGGACCACCTCAGAAAAAAACAGTGCATCGTACTTTATCAGTTCACCCAAGCTCAAGAAAAAGAAGAAATCAAAGAAAGAAAATCATTCAAAAGGAAAATCCCAAAACCAAAAGAAAAATACAAAAGAAATGTAAGTAGTGAGTTGATACATGTTACCACAAAACCCAAGAGGTCCTTGTCTCAATAAACCTTCAAACACTTCCTCATTTCCATACACCCCTCCTCTCATAAACCGCAAACACTCTCACCCTTAGCCAGGAATAAAACCTCCTAATACCTCATCAAGCCAGTTAACCATCATAAATCATCGATCAACAGCCAACACCGAATAAAAACCATCCTGCCATTAGCCCCAAATACTTCACTAAGCTTACTCATCTCTCCTCCACAAAACACCACAATCCCGAAAGGTCCATCCCGATCAATGATTGATTGCTGTTGTTTTCTCAAAGTTTTAGCTCAAGGACAAGTAAATTCATTTGTTTACAATATGCCAAGTGGGGCAATCCTGTCGCTCTTCACCCCTCCTACAACTGGGGAAATTGACCCTACACCTATCTCATCCCTTGTCGCACTCACATTCATTGAAATCATACAGGGGCAACCCCCTTTCTTCTCTAGTGTATGGGTCAGAAGCAGTTTCTTCTCATCAATGTTGAAATACCCTCTCTACGAGTAGTCATGGAGGCCAGGTTAGAAGAAGCAAAATGGATCCAAACCCGTCTAGATCAACTGAATCTCATTAAGGGGAAAAGAATTGCTGCCCTGCGCCATGGCCAGTTGTACCAACAAAAGATGAAGGCAGCTTTCGGCAGGAAAGTCTGTCTTCGAGAATTCGGTGAAGGAGACCTTGTACTCAAAAAGATCCTACCTATCCGGACTGACTCCGTGGGAAGTTGAGGCCCACTCATGACGGTCCATGTGAAGTCAAGAAAGCTTTTTCCAGAGGAGCGCCGATACTCATAAACATAGACGGCAAAGATTTCAGGAATCCAGTCAATTCAGATCAAGTGAAGAAGTATTATGCCTAAAAGAAATAGATGAAAAAAGAGAAAGACAAGCCAAGTAAGAATTAGCTCGCTAGGTTGAAAACCCACAAAGGGCGGCCTAGGCAAAATCAGAGCGACCCGGTGGATTGAAAACTCGCAAAAGGCGATCCAGGCAAAAATTAGGGTCTGAAAACTTAGGCATGAAAAGTAAAGAAAGGCATACAACTCTCCTACAAGCTTGGATGAGGGAGTGATCAAGGTCAAGGACATAGATGTTTGGCACTGTTCCACAGAGACGGACAGTCAGAATTCAGCTTCTCTCCTTTTTCGTGTCTTTTTACAGTTTAAACTTTCAAGTGTAATAAATAATCGGCGTAACTTCTTGTGCGACCGGTTTCCACATTAATAAAGTTCAAATTTCTCGTATCTGTTCACTCTTTTATTTTCTGCTTTTTCTGCTCAAAATAAACGTTTTATGATGATGATGGTCCTGAACTGTAAAACATGTGCATATATCATAGAGCTTTGCAAATCATTACGAGATTCTTAAGAGTCCTGAGAGAAAGCACACCCTCAAAATCAGTCAATCATGCAAGAGAAAGCAACTACATCCACGATTGCTTCAAACCAGCAAAGTCAAGACCAACATGCAGTCGGCCCATGAGCCCCGCAAGTCCAACAGCTTCCTCAGTCTCGAGTCATGAGTGTCGCGGGTTGGCTGAACCAGCAAAAAAAAAAAAAAAAAAAGGGGCAATAAACAAACACAGTCATGCATTACATTCATCATGCATAAAATCATGCATTTATCAGACATAAAAATTCAGGCATTTGCATTCATCATAAGAAAAAGAAAAAGAAAATAGCAATCATGGCATTTGCATCATGCATCTCATAGAAAAAAGAAAACGAAGCCTTCCATTGCATACACTGGCATTCCATGCGGTCAAACCAGACCTTTATGTCCATAAACCAGACTCGTGATCCTTAAATCAGACTAATGTCAAGTCCATAATTTAGCATTCCATCAAATAAACCAAGGCATTTCACAACTCTCAAGCATTGCATTTGCATACCCGCACTTCATGAATAAAAAGGCAACCATCAAGGAAAGCCAAAAGAGAATATCAAAAGCGTCCATCATTGCATGCATCAGCGTCACATGCATCCACGTAGCATACATCTGCATTACATTTCACCGTCATGCGTTACATTCATCATTACACCAAAATCATAGCATAACATGCACTCATAACATGCATAACATGCCCTTGCATAACATGCACTCACACTCCATGCACTATTCCTTGCATCAACTGACGTATGCAGGTACATCAATTCAGTGCGGCAGCATCGGTCATTCCAAATCAACCAATCAACAGAATTTGTGAGCCCCCTGCGCTCCTCCTGAGCCCTCTGCGCTCTCCATCCTGAGCCCTTTGCGCTCCTCCTGAGCCCTCGGCTCCCCCTGAGCCCTCCGCGCTCATCCTGAGCCCTCTGTGCTCCTCCTGAGCCCTCTGTGCTCCTCCTGAGCCCTCTGTGCTCCCCCTGAGCCCTCTGTGCTCCTCCTGAGCCCTCTGTGCTCCTCCTGAGCCCTCTGTGCTCCCCCTGAGCCCTCTGTGCTCCTCCTGAGCCCTCTGTGCTCCTCCTGAGCCCTCTGTGCTCCCCCTGAGCCCTCCGCGCTCATCCTGAGCCCTCTGTGCTCCTCCTGAGCCCTCGGTGCTCCTCCTGAGCCCTCTGTGCTCCTCCTGAGCCCTCTGTGCTCATCCCGAGCCCTCCGCGCTCATCCTGAGCCCTCAGTGCTCCTTCTTTACTGCGTTCTTTACCGCTTTTACACGCCTAGTGCCCATTTACCGCTTTCTGCACGCCCAGTGCCCATTTACTTTTCTCTTTTACACGCCTAGTGCCCATTTACTTTTCTGTCTGCACGCCAAGTGCTCATTTTACTATTCTGTCTGCTTTAGTTGAACTTTTCAATCAATCAACCAACAGGATTCGTGAATCCCTTCAGGACCCAAGTGTCCCTTCAAAAATAGACTTCACCTCGTATTCGAGCTGCAGGTTAGTCCTTCAGACCCCAAGTGGTCCTTCAGACTAGTTGTGTCAAGCCTAAGACACAGCGGACGTCCTTCATAGTCAACATATCAGCTGATCTTGACCCATCATGGCCGCTCGAAAGGCCCCCTCAGACCGTTTTACTAGTACCATAGCTAGTAGCGCTCCTTCAGACCACGATGGTCCTTCAATTAAGGCCTAGGCAGCCTTCCAGACCCCGAGTGGTCCTTCAGAGCCTTAGTGCTCCTTCAGACCCTGAGCAGTCCTTCAGAGCTTTAGTGCTCCTTCAAATCCCGAGTGGTTCTTCAGAGCCTTAGTGCTCCTTCAGACCCTAAGTGGTCCTTCAGAGCCTTAGTGCTCCTTCAGACCCTGAGCGGTCCTTCAGAGCCTTAGTGTTCCTTCAAATCCCGAGTGGTTCTTCAGAGCCTTAGTGCTCCTTCAGACCCTAAGTGGTCCTTCAGAGCCTTAGTGCTCCTTCAGACCCTGAGCGGTCCTTCAGAGCCTTAGTGCTCCTTCAGATCCCGAGGGGTCAGTCATTTTCTCTTTTGGTTAATGCGCCAGGTGTTAACCGTTCCCCGTTTGTTCTCAAGCCGATCTATTCAAAAAAAATATATATAGAAAAAGAAAAAGAGGAAAATTCGGGTTTCCCTAAGCAGACAAAATCGGTATAAGTTCTGAATTCTTTATTTCTATTTTGCCTCGAAATATGTCCTGCGCAATTCATATTTCTTGTCAAAATCCAAATAAAGAGGGGCAGCTGTCATACCCCAATTTTGTCCGGCTTAGGTCCAAACCCTAATTTTCCACACAAAAATAAATTATGCATTTTGAATCCTAGAAACCGCTCCAAAGTTTTTGAAATCATTCTTAGGGTTAGAATGCACTTTTCAAGAAACTAGGGTTTTGAAAAATGTGCATGGCAAGCTTTGAAAAATATTTTATGCATGCATGGCAAAGACCTAAAAGCATTTTTTGGAAAGCAAGAATTGATTTCTAGGCCAAGAATCGATTTATAGTATGTTGCATAGGCTTTGAAAATCGATTTTCAAGCTCTTCCATAGGCCATGAATCGATTCCTCATTATTTTAACTAAACATGGAATCGATTTTCACCTATTATATATGTCTTGAAAATCGATTTCCCTCTCCTTTCATAGGCCTTGAAAATCGATTTTCAGGCCATTTTAAATAGGTGAAAATCGATTCCTCCCTTTTTTCCATAGGCCATATAATCGATTCTTATCATTTCCAAAAATAAAGAATCGATTCCTACATGTTTCCAAAGACCACAGAATCGATTTTCAGGATCTCCAAATGTCCTGAAAATCGATTCCTACCATTTTCCATAGGCCATATAATCGATTCTTGTCATTTCAAAAAATAAAGAATCGATTCCTGCACATTTCCAAAGGCTCAAATAATCGATTCATCCTTGCCATAAATGTTTTAAAAAAATTTCTACGCTTTCTAAGCCTATAAATAGGCAGCCTCAAATCACATTTTGACGGACACAGATCTCACGGAGGGGAAGACGGGACGAGATCAGAAACAGAGACACTTCACACGAGATCAGAGAGAAGAATTGCTACACACATTTTTTTCACAAGATCTGAGAAGAATTGCTCCAGAAACATTTTCACGAGATCTGGGAAGACAACTCTCGCAAATCTCATTTTCCAGTTCTCCGCTTCATTTTTGTTCTTCAGATCTGTAATATCTGTCTTCATCAAAGGTATTTCAGTCTTTACATTTGTTAAAATTTAATCATTCTGATCCATGCCAAAATTGCCCTATGTGATTTAATTTAGCTGTAGTGTCTTTGTTGATGATGAACCACATGATTCCCACTTATGCCTAGTGCATCATTTTCTAAGTGGGGAAGATGGTCTCAGATGATTCAACCTTCCCCTTTCAAACTCTTTCAAAAAAAAACATTTTAATTAGAACTACGTCGCTTTGATTCCCGTTTGGGATACGTAGGAGCGAGCCACGTTCTCGTCAAGCGCAACAAATAAAAATTCTTTTCATCCCCCTAAACCAATCATTTTCATAAAACAAACAAAAATCATTTTCCAACCCATTGTTGCTAATAGCTCATCAGAGCCTCTGTTCGTTTAGCTATTGGTGACAATGTCTTTTTCTTATAAGAATAATAAACGATGCATGGTCCATCATAACCTTTGTTAGTTTGATCATTGTGCAAATCAATCTTTTTCGAAAATCACTTTCAAAAAGAGAATAAAAACAAGTTGTTACCAACAGTCACCCAGAACCTTAGTTCGTTTGACTAGCGGTAGCGACTCCTTTTGAGTACTTAGCGGTGATTACCCATAGCCTTAGCTAGTTTAATCACTCGCTAGTACTCGTCCTATTTCGAAAATTCACCTAAAAAGTTAAAAAACAAAAACCAAGAACTACGTAGCTTTGAATTCTCCATCGCACCGGGAGATACGTAGGAGCGGGCCATGTCCCGTCAAGCACTTTTTTCTAAAAACCCTTTTTTTTCCCCCTCTCTCACCAAAAATAAAATTTCCAGTAAGTTTTCTCATTCGTCTTCAAACAAGAAATAAATAGGCAAATCTAGGTATTTTTCAAATCAAACATTAAAACCACACATTTAATTAGAGGTTCCCTTTCGGTAGAAAGGACGTGCGCGGTGCTAACACCTTCCTCGCGCGTAATCGACCCCCGAACCTATATCTCTAGTTTTCAAAAGACCATCCGCCTTGTCCAAAAGACCTTTTTTCAATGTTTTGGTCTTAAAATTAAAATATTGGTGGCGGCTCCAAAATTATTCCACGTTGTACATTGAGAAACCCCAAACGGGGATTTTTCGGGGTGCAACAGACCCAATGAAATTGAATGAGAAAAATACAAGAGTTGTTAGGTATTTGTTGAATTGCGTGAATGAATGATGTTGAGATGTTGTGCGTGACATGTTGGTGTGTCGTGTCTTGCGAGGTGTGTGCCTAGGCGTGTCGTGGGTATGTGCTAGGCGTGGGCGCCAAATGTGGCTGCCCATGCGTGTTGTGTGTGCTTCGGGCGCATGTGTGTGTGTGGCACGGTGGGGCGCCAAGTGTGGCAGCCCCTTGTGCCGTGTCTTGTGCTAGGAGTGAGGGCGCCAAATTGGCTTGCCCTTGTGCTTGGTGCGTGTGGTGTGTTGTGTGTCCGTGTTGTCGGTTAGGTGTGTGACATGTTGCTTGATTTTGTGCGTGTGTGTGTGCTAGGTGGGTGGGCGCCAAAACGTGGCTGCCCCATGTGCGTGTGTGTTGCCGTTCCAAATGTTGCTGTTGCTGTTTTTTCTTTCAAATGTTGCTGTTGCTGTTTTTTTTCAAATGTTGCTGTTGCTGTTTTTTTTCAAATGTTGCTGTTGCTGTTTTTTCCAAATGTTGCTGTTGCTGTCTTTTTCAAATGTTGCTGTTGCTGTTTTTTTTTAAATGTTGTTGTTGCTGTTTTTCCAAATGTTGCTGTTGCTGTTTTTCCAAATGTTGCTGTTGCTGTTTTTTTTTTCCAAATGTTGTTGTTGCTGTTTTTTTCCAAAGTCGCTGTTGCTGTCTTTCTAATGTTGCTGTTGCTGTTTTTTTTGTTGCTGTTGCTGTTATATTGCTGTGCTGTTTTATATTATTGTGGTGCTGTTTTAGTCCTTGTGGTGCTGTTTTAGTCCTTTTGTGACAATTTAATCCATATTTACTTGGTGAACGGCGTAATTGGTGTGTTAATGGTGACATATATATAATGGTGAGATAAATTATTGGTGAGTTAATAAAATCATTGGTGAGCTAATTAAATTATTGGTGAGTATGCTATTGCATTATTTTGGTGTGTATGGTGCATTGTTCACGGCGTCACATAATCATGTGCATTTATTGGTGAGCAGAAGGCTTCGGTCTTATGATAAATGATTGGTGAGCAGAAGGCTTCGGCCTTATTTTGGTGAGTGCCCTCAAGGCTATTATTGAGGTGATGATGGATCCACATGCATATGCCCTAGGAGTTGGGTTGCATTTCATGCACTATTCATACTTTCGGTGTTGTTTCTTGATGATATAAAGTGATGGTGTATGTTAATATTGTTGTGATTTGGTGTTGCTAGTTGCCTTCTCTAATATGACGCTTATCTTATTTGTTATTATTTATGTAAAGAGACTCACCCTACTGCTTTTATGTTGCTTCTCATGTCGGCAACGTGCAGGTGATAACGAGTGAAGGTGATCTAGTACCTTCTTCTAGTTGGTTGAGTCTGCTCTGATACGTAGCACCGGGGGGCGTCTTAGTTTATTGTCGTTTTATTTGATGTTCCAAAACTTCTATTTTGGTGATGTATTTCGATATTTTAAGACCTGATAAATTTCCGCTCCGATGGTTTTTATATTTGTGTTGACGTAGACTAAACAGGATAATTATGTTGACTGTGGTGCTATGTATCTCGTGCTTTATGACTTTATGAATTAATTTGGCGTTACTATATATGTTGTTGACGTAAATGTGGCACCCTCTTGTGGTTGCATTGAAAAGTTTTTGAAAGCTCTGATTTTAAATTAATTAAATTCTAGTTGATTAGAAGGGGGTGTTACATAGAGCAACAATATGGTATGATTCGTTGCGAAGCCGGTCAATCTATTTTTATCGCTATTTATCTGGTTGTTTATGTAGATGATATTGTGATAACTGGTAGTGATCAACAATGCATACTATAGTTGAAGCAACATCTCTCTCATCAATTTCAAATTAAAGACCTTTGTAGACTTTGTTACTTCTTGGGCATCAAGGTGGCCCATTCCAAGGATGAGATAGTAATTCCACAACAGAAATAGGCTTTATATACTCTTGAACATACGTGTTTACTAAATGTCAAGCCAGCTGACACTCCTATGGATCCAAATGTGAAACTCCTACTTAATTAGAGGGAGACCATTTCGTATCCAGCGAGATACAAGAGATTGGTTGGGAAATTAAACTACATCACTGTCACTGATCCAGGTATTTCCTTTGTAGCTAGCATGGTAAGCCAATTCTTAAATTTTCCTTCCCAATATCATTGGGATGTCGTGTTATGGATCTTGAAGTATATTAAAAGCTCTAGGAACACTACAACTCCTGCAAGAAGTAACAAAAAATAACAATAAGAAATTGTTCAGCTTTAATTGGGAACTTTAATTAATAGTTTATTACCTCAAACCTAGATTGACAGAAACTATGTCACTAAAATTTGGCAATATATATTTGAAATTCTTCAAGAAACTTTGTATCCATCAAACCGATTTGGTTTTCCATTAACATTTAAAATGCAGATTTCATGGATTCCAAATACAAATTACTAGAATTCATATTTATAAGCCTCACTTTCATGTATTGAAACATACGAATATGAGCATGCTACTAAAGAACAAACCTTCAAACTACCACAACAGGAGCAAGGTGTCTCCATATTGGAATCTTCATCATCATCATGACATATCATGCATTCCACAACATTCCCTGGATATTTGATATCAACCAAACCCATTTTCAGCAAAGAGAAATCAATTTCTGTACTATTCACTGCTGAGGATGCAGCCTGCATTGACCTCTTTCTGCTTTCAAGTTTAGCTTCTAATGTAGATTTAGTGATCAATCTATCAACCAACAAATCAAAGTGATCCCCCATCTTTTCCAACCTATATATATACCACAAATCACTGTATTCTGTGTGTTAATTAAACTTTTCCTTCAGAAACTCTGGAAATAAAATACTCATGCGAGGAAAGAAACAAAAATAACAACTATACCACATGTAAACTAAATGTAATGACACTTTTATATCATAAATAAAACTAAAGGCGGGTAGCCAATCATAGCTCACAAATTCTTGGATCATACATTACTTACAATTGCTTATATCTTTGTTTCCTTCTTTCTAGTTCAAATTCTTGGATGTACAAGAATTAGCTGTTAATACAAAAAAAAAATACAAAGAAATTACTTAAGATATTGAACTTCATCATGAACACTTATCCAAAATGCTAAATAAGAAACCAATGTAGCTGAGTAATTTGTCGGTTTCCATTGTTGAAACCAAAGTTGAAGTTAAGAACTTCCATAGTCAAAAACCCCTAAATAAGAGACCAAGCTAGGTAGCTGAAAGCATAAAAAAACAAAAGAAATAACACAAGTTGATTTCTTTTCCAAAGTGAAACTTTTGCACCTCTACTAAGTCTACAAAGATGTGTCATGGTGCAACATAATGTAAAAAATAGTAACATGACAAACAAATAGGTAATCTTCATGAATATAATTTGTAGAAGCTAAAAGGAACCATAATTTAATAACAATGGTGATTATACTGACTTATAAGGTCGACCCTCTATATCCACATTTGTTGTATGATTGTTTCATCATCTGCAGAAATGGTCAGATTGTTTATCCATACCTCAGCCTGCCAAAATTCCCAGCGGCACCAAAAAGTTCGCTATATTTTGTTAAAATCCCTTCTGGATTATCCCCCATCATAAGCTGAGAGACACTAGGAAACAAGTTTTGCTTTTTATTATAGTTCAAACTTCAAACAATTCCCCATCATAATCCTTCACAAGCATGAAAAACATTTTCCACAATAAGCTCCAGAAAACAACTATTTTGGTGCTTACTACTCACTGCAAACTTAGCAATAAAACCTAATAAAACATTCGTTACTGTAAGTTAATACTCTGAATGAGTGCAGATCAATAACATATCAAAAAATTAACTACCACTTAGAATGAAAGGCTCAACTGTAAGAAGTCTAGAATCTGGATGGATTCATACCATTTGAGTTTTATAAATTTACATAAACTCTCAATTTATTGAAAATTCCATAAGAAAATGAATACTCATCAGTGTAATAACACAAGACACTATATTCAAGTCAAAACAAGTATTCTAACATATATAAATACCGTTCTGGTTTACTAGGCAAAAAAACAAATACATCCTAAAACACAATGACAAGGGAGAAAACTTTGACCTCTCTTCTTTTGTAGTTCATTCCTATTTAGCCATATATTCTACACTACTGCTAATCAAATAATATAGTTAACTGATAACCCACAGAAATGTGAGTTATTTATGTGAATAAATGTGGAAATTGTACAGAGTTAGCTACAAGTGTATTTACTTGTGAAAATTACAGTTTGGGCATGCAAGTGCCATTTTGTGGGATTTAACTTGTGTGCTAGTGTGCATGATTTGTAAGTTGAATTAGTGCTGTGGTTAGTGCTATGGTAGCATCGAGGCAAACAGCTGGAGAGAGGAATAAAATTAAAGGCATCCCAGGTGGTACAAGTAAGAAAATGGTGTTTTGTCTTTTGTGAGCATGTGCATTGGCATGACAGCGCATTAATGGGCCACTAAAAGACAAACAGTCCTTGATTTTAGGGTTGGCAGCATTGTACCCGATTTGCATTGGCCCAATTGGTACTTCAAGTGAGAGAATATCCTATAAAAAGGCACTTTAACCTAGAAAGGGCATGACCGATAGTACACATATCAGCCTCCACAATTCCCTAGGTTAGGGAGTACTGTTCCATTCCTTCCATCACTGTACTTCATCTTCCCCAACCATCTTTCCACCATTTTCAGTGCTGAAACTTCATTGTTGAAGCTGAAAACTCAGAATCAGCAGCACAGATCTTCATTCTCGCAGCACAGAAGCTCTAGAGCAGATCTATAGCATCTGAAGCTTGCTTTAAGCTTCATTTTGTTTGTATAATTCTGCATTCTTCTGTATACTCTGTTTTCAGTGCCGTTACTGTTTCGATGGCTCCATTTATGGTAGTTAGGTTCTATTTTGTCAAGTCTAAGCTCAATATGAGCTAGATCTCTTTAAAGTCAAGATTATGGTGATGTAATTAGGATCTGTTGATGTTTAATGTGATTAATGCTCGACAAAATTTGCATGAGTAAATGCTATACATCCTTTTTAAACTTGATCACTTTAATTTGGATAACGTGCTTTTATTTTTGGAAGGAAATTTAAGTGTTGAATTCGCAAACTAACATAGTTTGAAGAGTAATAGGAATATTACCCCTTCCTAGTGAAGAATAGGAATATGAAGCCAGGGTTATGGTGTGAACTGAAACATGCTTTTCAACCTACGGAATGAACCTCATGGGAGCTTAGGAATAAGGAAACATTGACAACATTTCGTTTCACAGAGATAGGAATATCCATATTCATTCTGCACACTGAGTGCTGCCATAGCATCACTCACAGCATTGCATCAATAGTGATTAATTACAGATCATTGTCTTGGCTATACTCATCTCTCTGATTCTACCCCCTTATTTTACAGTTTTACTGTCCTCAACCATTTACCTTAACCTCTGCACAACAATGAATTTTTACCATGCTTTTATTTTTACTTTTTACTCATTATTTCAAGTGCTATCAAATAGAGTTATTTATTAAACATTAATTCTCATGGGACGATCTTTCTTATCACTTTATTACTTGTTTGATTGTGTATACTTGCACACGTTTTTACACAACACACTACTAGAAAAATCTCAAATAACGACGGAATTTAGAGACGGAATTTTTTCCGTCTCTATTAGAGACGCATATAGAGACGGAATATTTTCATTGGAGATGGAATTGCAATTATGAAAATTAGAGACGGAATTCGTCGGTCGCTAAGTTTTCCGTCTCTACGTCCGTCTCTAGTGAGTCTTTCTAGACGTATTAATAGTTGAAACTTCATTTAGAGACGGAATATAGTGACATAAATATCCGTCTCTAACTAAATCCGTCTCTAAATTGTAAATCAAACAATTCCAAGATTTCAATAGTGTTAGAGACGGAGTCTAAATCCGTCTCTACTCTATTCGGTCTCTGATTCCGTCTCTAATATTTTCAATTTAAATTAAAAATAAAAATAAAAGATATGAAATCTTTTTTAATTTTCACTAATTCCCTTTCTTTCACGCTCGAGACCCCCCTTTCTTTCACGCTCACTCTCACCTCTCGAGACCTTTCACTCTCCTCACCTCACACACCCACAATCTCCGCCTTCTTCCTCAATCTCCGCCTTCTTCCACCCTCCTCCGAGCTCCTCCGCCCTTTGCTGCCCTCTTTTTCACTCCTCCACCCTTCACCTACGACCTTCTCTCCTCTGTTCCCTCTCACTCTTCCTCTCCCACCACTCCTCCTCCCTAAAATCGGCCACCACCACAAAAATAGTAAAGCTATTCTTCTTCTTTCTCCTCAAGGGTAAGTGTTCTGCTTCTACTCTACTTCTTTTCTACTTCTATTTAACACAAAAGCCCTAATTTTTGATTAACTCGAAACCCTAACCCCTATTCCCAATTCGACAACATCAATCCAAACCCTAACCTCCTATTCCTAATTTGTTGGCTTCATTCGTCCTATAGATGACCCACATTTGTTGTGAATTTCGAATACTTGCACTGTTTGAGTTTTATTTCGAATTTATGTGATGATTACACTGTGTTTGGCATAGATGAAGCGCATTTGTTGTTTGATTGCCTTCACCCTAACCTACGGTTGCTGCTATTTGTTGCCTGCTGCTGTCTTCTCTTCCCAAATCGCAATTGTGTGCCAAGTGTTTTGTAACCACATAATGGCTCTGTTTGTTACTTTTATACATTTAAGCTCTGTTTGTTACTTTTATACATTTAAGCTTATTTCAAAGTTAGTAGGTTCATATGTTGTATATTTGTTTTGTGTTGAGTTATGGTTAAGTCTCCTATTATTAGTTATTACCTTTGGAGGCAACATATTTTGCTGGTTTTCTTGATAGGTGGTATCACACTTGTACCTGATGTTTTTGTGGAGCTAGTAGTCAACTCAATTGAAGGTTATAACTAGTCTTTAAGTTTAAGTCTACATAAGAGAACTTTCCTTGTTGTTGTTTTTAATGTGACTGTTGCTAGGAAAATTTTAGTTCCAAGGAAAATTATCAAGTTAGGCCAATGAAACTTTCCTCACATCCATCATTTGATTTTTGGTGAAGTGTGTTTAGCTATTTTAGTGACATGTGGAGTCTTTTATAGTGTATTCATTGTGTATTCATTTTAAATCAACATAAATATTAGTGATATGTAGAGTATTAAATAAGGTAACCTATAACAACCCCCATTGAATTGATATTATTACTATTGTTAGAGTGGATACAAGGAGGTCTGAGGGGGGTATAAAAATAAGCTAGGATTGTATCATTTTGATTTGTTGTAACTGCCAAATTGTTGTGAAAGGGATACTCCCTTTGTGGAAACTAATAACATAATTTGGTTTCTTTTCTACCTTTCTATTGCACTGAACGGAGTTGCGACATAACTGATATGTTTTGTCTTTGATTATACAGGGTTTGGATTTGAGAAGGCAAATAGGTACTTGTTTACTTTGTTCTTTTACTTAAGATACAGTTTTGCTTTGTTGAATGGGGTAGATTTGTTTGTTTGTTTCATAAAACTGATGCACATGGTATGATTGGTGATAGCTAAGACTTTGTTTAATGGTTTCTACATTATTGCTAACTTTTAAACTAAGGATGGTTCAAAGGTATTCTTGGGTGGAAGTTCTTTTAAACAGAAAATGAGGATACAAGAAAGAAATGATTGGACACAAAAAAGGCACTTGTCTAACCAATAAATATAAGAGAAGTAGGAAGTGTGGAATTCCCTACCATTAATTCCCTCTTTTAATGTCTTAGTTCTTATTATGGCATGTTTTGGTCATTCCAGGGAAAATAACTGATTGTCTAAGTAGAGTACTAGTGTATATGTAAGTAGACTTTATAAATTATAATGTTAATATATATTCTGGTTGTACTAAAAAGGGCGGGTTTATGACTTTGTTGTTGTTGAAGTCTTTGTTGATGGGGTTACTGACAGTCAACAGTTATTCTTACTAGTATGTTTATCTTGTTCGAAGGACGTTGCTGCAAAAATTAAGGCCTTTTGTGAGCAAGGTGGTAGGACTGTTATCATTTTGTCTGCTAATGGTACAGCCAGATATGTCACACTTCAACATCCGACAGACGTACAAGGTTCTGTCACATTAAAGGTACTTTATACATCCTTTTAGATTACATTCAGGGATCATTTACCCACCGTGTATAAAAACTTTCGTTTTTACCATACTAATTGGGAGAGATTTGATGTAATATGTGATTGCTTGACGTACATACATACTTAATGTGTGGAATGGAGCTGTTCCATTTTGTTCTATTTAATATATAGTACCCTTTTGGTTGAAATGAAAATGTACATTTTTCTATTTTTTGTTGTTTTGTCCTATTTTTAATCTTCACCATTCTTGTTTGTTGTATTATGTTGCTACTCGAGTAATATTATCTTCTTAATGTGAAATATTGGAAGTATATGGTTATATAGTTGTGTGGTTATATCATTGCAGGGCTGTTACACACTTATATCCCTGTCAGGTTCTTTCCAGCAACCTGAAAACAATAGTGGTCGCACTAGCATGAGTAAGTTGATGGTGTCTCTAGGAGGTTTAGATGGAATAACCGTGGGAGGAGAACTTGTTGGAAAGCTTACTGCAGCATCCACAGTACAGGTATTGCTCTCAACTGGTAGACAATTTATATTGAATTTTAAGAAAATGACCTAGGATGTAATTTCCCTTTAGCCTTTATATATTGATGTACTTAAAGCACGTTGTGTATGTTAAGTTCTTGGGTATTGAATAGTCTTTTCTGCAGGAAGGACTGACCAAACTCTGTTGCACCACTTTTGTGACTTTTTAAAATCATTAACAGGTTGTTGTGGGTAGTTTTATTGTGGATGGAAAGAAGTCCAGCTCAAATAACCTAAAATTTGGGCCTTCTTCAACACCATCATCCCAAATATTAACTTTTCCTGCCTCTAAGGGGCCTTCAACTGAGTCCTCCAATGACAATGAGACTAGTACTTTCAGTGAGGGGCTTGGACTATACGAAATTTATGACATACAAGTTTTAATTTGAAGTTTCATCTAACTCAATTTTTTTTTTATACTTTCAGCTTTGAGCCAGAATCTAGAGTAAGAGGTGCTATAACAAAAATCTTCAAGGTAAAGTTTGATGGGGCGTGGACTTCTTGGAGTAATGTGGACGAAATTATGAGACTTCTTGCAATATAATTTAAACACTTTCAGTGTAACTTAAGTGTAACTTTTGGATAATGTTTTAGTTAGTATTGGACTTCTTGGATTAAGTGTAACTTTTGGATTAAGTGTAACTTTTGGATAATGTTTTAGTTAGTATTGGGTGTAACTTTTTGCAATATAATTTAAACACTTTCAGTACAATTATTAAATTTACTGTTTGAAATGTGTATTGAAATCTGAATTATTTTGATATTTTAGGCTGTTTGAAATGTGTATTGAAATCTGAATTAATTTGATATTTTAGGTAGGAAAAAAAAAACAGTCATTAGAGACGGAATTACAAATCCGTCTCTAAGTAAAATGTTGATATTGGCGACGGAATAATAATTGCGTCTCTACTAGAGACGGATATTTTCCGTCTCTACAGAGACGGATTTTTGGTCAACGTCAATTATATGAGCTGAAAGTTAGCGACAAATTATTTAATGTTAGAGACGGAAAAAGACCGTCTCTGGTAGCGACGGCATGACATATTCCGTCTCTGAAGCATTTGCGACCGCAATTTCAGCTACGGATTTAGTTCCGTCTCTAATTCCGTCTCTAAAAGGCTTGGAGACGGAATTTCCTACTTTTAGAGACGGAATCCGTCCGTCTCTATTTCTGATTTTTCTAGTAGTGACAAGTTTTTGGCGTCGTTGCCGGGGATTAATTGATTTAATCTCTAAGTCTTAGTAGTATTTGTTTCTCACCTGTTGTGGAGCCTCGTTAAAACCTTCTGATGCAAAACGCTCCTTAAGGAAAAAACACATCAAGAAAGAAAAAGAGTACTCTTCCTAAATTTCATTGATAAAAAAGGGAAAATAAACAAAAACATGGGGGGACTAGGTCAATACCCATGGGAATAAACAATATTACAACTGAAAGGAAATAAAAACAATCATATAAAGGTATGTAGAGGCATCACTATAATGACTCTCATCTCAACCAGATTGGCACCAAAGTCATTGCGAATCATTTGCAGCTCACAAAAAAAGTAAAAAGAAAACCTAATCCATCGAAAGGAAGAATACAAAGCTCAAGAAAGAGATTAGCAAAATATGTAGCTAGACAAACCTAACCTATTCCCGAAAAAATCTTCAGCAATGAAACTGGGGATAAGATTCCACCAAACAAAACCACTTAAGTTTGTTCCATAAGGTTATCAGTGCAGACATTACCCTCTCTATAAATGTGAATGCAAACGAAATTCATTTGGCTAGTCAAGTGTAAACAATTATTCCATCTATTTCTAAGCTTCCAAGGAACTATATTGCAATTCAGGCTAAGGCTATTTCCTTATTCGTTGAAGGATTGAGCCAAGGCGTGGTTGAATTCTGTGGAACCCAACTCGGTGGATAGTTGGAACAAAATTGCTGAGAAATTTCTAGTTAAGTATTTCCCTCCTGTCAAGAATGCAAGAATGAGGAATGATATCACATCTTTCAGGCAACAAGAGGATGAATCTTTATATGAAGCCTGGGAGAGATTCAAGGAAGTGCTCAGAAAGTGTCCGCATCATGGCATTCCTTTTGCTATCCAACTGGAGACATTTTACAATGGTCTAATTCCTCAATCTAGGATGTTGTTAGATGCTTCTGCAGGAGGTGCTATTTTGAATCATTCCTATAGTGAAGCCTATGAACTGGTGGAAACAATTGCTACCAATAGTTATCAATGGCCCACTGCCAGAGTCAGTGCTGCTAAGAAGGTTGCTGGAATTCATGAAGTGTCTGAAATGACTGCTCTGTCTGCACAAGTAGCTTCCCTCACCAATATGCTGAAGAGTCTATGTATTGCTCTTGCTCCATCTGCTGCCACTGTTGCTGCTGCTTCTGCAGCTGCAGAAACAACAGTTGCAGAGAAATCTGATGCACTAAATTGCGTGTATTGCAATGGGGGGCATTTGTTTGAAGAGTGCCCAGGGAACCATGTCTCTGTCAATTATATTGGGAACTTCAACAAGAACAATAACCCCTATTCCAACACATACAACCCAGGGTGGAGGAGCCATCCAAATTTCTCAGGGAAAGACAATGGAGACACAAATGCAGCACCCGTTCAAACTAAACCTGCTACACCACCATGATTTCCTGCACAACCTACTCTCAAGCCTAATGCTGACAACTCTTTGGCTGAGGCACTCAAAGCCTTCATGAATGAAACTAAAGCCCAGTACCAAAGCCAAGGAGCTGCTATCAAGAATTTAGAAAATCAAATTGGTCAAATTGCAACTGCAATTACAGCTAGGCCAAGTGGTACTTTGCCGAGCACTACTGAGCAAGCAAATCCATCCGGTAATGAGCAAATTAAGGCCATTACACTCATAAGTGGTAAGGAAACTGTTGCCCTACCTACAGTCGCTGATAGAGGTGCTTTTCCAGATGCTACCAGCATTGGTGCAGAGCCTGTTGTTGTGAATTATGATGCTACAGCAGATGTTGCCACTCCAGCAGAAATTATACCCCAGAAGTTGATTCCTGAGAGGCCGCCTCCACCTTTTCCTCAAAGGTTAAAGAAGGCTAACCAGGATAAACAATCCGGGAAGTTCATGAAAGATGTTTTAACTAAAAGAAAGAGACGTGGTGAGTTTGAAACTGTAGCCATGACTCAAGAAACCAGCATGCTGCTACAGAGTAAGGTTCCCCAAAAATTGAAAGATCCAGGTAGCTTTACAATTCCTTGCTCCATTGGAGGTAATTACTGTGGTAGAGCCTTGTGCGATTTGAGTGCAAGCATCAATTTGATGCCCAAATCTATTTTTCAAAAGCTAGGAATTGGCGAAGCAAGACCTACCACAGTAACCCTTTCATTGGCTGATAGATCAACTGTTTATCCTAAAGGTAAAATTGAAGATGTTTTAATTAAAGTTGATAAATTTGTATTTCCTGTGGATTTTATAATACTTGATTTTGAGGCTGACAAGGATGTGCCAATTATCTTTGGAAGACCATTTTTGGCTACAGGTAGGACCTTGATTGATGTTCACAAAGGGGAGCTGACTATGAGAGTCAATGACCAAGAGGTCACATTCAATGTGCTGAATGCTATGAAGTACCCAGAAGACAGCACTAGTAATGCAGAGTGCAACTTTGTCGCTGCTATTGACAGTTGTAACATCCCTAATTTTTAAAGACTCGTACTATGATGCCTAAGACCGAGTAATTATTTGTGGGAATAATTAGTCGTGTCTCGGGGATTAATAGTCGAGGAAAAGTCCAAAGAAATCCTACTCTACATTTAATTGTGGCTTAGTCATGGTTTAAATGAACAATTCAGCCGAAGGGTAAAATGGTCATTTCACCTCACATCGAAGATTTATTGATTGATTGAAACAATTAATCGCGTCTCGTATAAAGATTTGCCGTAGGATCTATGTCTTGTAGTTAATCGTAGGATTATAGGGGTTTTAACACCGAAACCTTGGACTAATGGGCCAAGGGCAGTTTGGTCATTTTACCATCACTTAAACCCTCAACCCATTTATCACCACTCAGCTGAACCCACCCCCTTTAACCTCCTTCTCACTTCAGCTGAAACAAAAAAAAATGAAAGTAGAAAACTTAAGAAAAGAGGGAGAAGAAAGCTTGAAAGGAAAGAGGAAGGAGGAGGTGGGGCTTCATCAAATTTGAGTGCATCTAAGTGTTCTTACCACTTCTCAACTCCATTTTCGAATTTCTCTTCAATGGTACCATTTTCAGAACCTGATTCCCACTCCTTCCCTCACTTCCATTTTCGAGTTATATGCTTCCATGGGGGATATGGAGGAGTTGAGTTTGTTGTTGGTTTGCATGTTCACTAGGAGCTAGAGATGAAGGGATTCTGAACCCATTTTGTGAATTAGAAGATAGTTTGAAGGTTAAGGAACTACTGGTACAGCAAGGGGGAGCTCAATTTCGAAGATGCAAGTGATGGGGTTGATGATCTATGTTCATTAGAATTTCTGGGTAAAATCCGTTTTACATACCTTCATTGTTTTCTTCGTATCTCACTGTACACTACTCCGATGATCGTGATTCTTGTCCCTCTGGAAACTAGACAAAAAGCTCTTCATTTTGGGCCCAAGAATCGTATGATTTCATGGAGAAATGAAGGCGATATCATGTCCCCAAGTTACGGTTTCAGAATCAAACACTGTCCTGGACCAGTCACCTTGTTTTGTTAATATCTCTCAATCTACTGGGTGCATGCGCGTGAAACTTCTTCCATTGGAAAGTAGACGAAATTATCTTCGCAATGGGCACTGATTTAAGTAGATTTGGTCACGGATTGACCAAATTATGCCTGTTGCAAAACTGAGTCATGTTGCTGGAAAACAGAAAGAAGAATGCTGGAAATGTGGTTCGTCAAATTTGAGTTCGGTTCGCCGAAGTCTCGAACGCCATCAATTCGATATATTGAAGTGGGGTCCAGTAGCAAGGATGATTGACTTAGTTACTGGTTGCGCAAGTGGGACCCATCAAGTTCAGATGCGGAGGCACTTGGAGCGTGTACGTGACTACGGGGATTGTTCGAGTGGTTAACGGTTCGGTTGTTCGAGCGAGGACGCGACTTCTCGGGGACTCGTCAACCGGGTGAGTTCTACTCACGGATAGGGATATTTTTCGTGTCTTGAAATTATATCGGGTTGAGTCATAAGGCAATTATCAATTTTCGAAAGATTTTGGAACCGAAAACCGTTTTTGAACAATATCGCGTTTTTACGGTTTTTATTGAATTGTTGAAAAATTTATGAAATTGTGATTTTAAGTGATTTCACTGGAATATGGTCTGGAATGTTGTTTATTAAATCCGTTTTCAGGTTGGAGAACGATCGGAATTAGATTTGGGCGAGAAATGGAAAACGGAATGAGAAACTAGAATTCGGTAACAGAACAGGCCGCACGGACCGTGCGCCCCTGGGCACGGACCGTGCGTCCTCTTCGGGTTGGCTGTGTGATGTTGGTAAATCACGCACGGGTCGTGCGCCCCTGGGCACGGACCGTGCGTGAGCTGCTGTTACCGGACTCCGATTTCTCATTTCGTCGCTCCTTTCGATCCCGAATCACTTCTAATTTTCTCCCCAACCCATTTTAAGGATATTGCCTTACTGACAACCGTATTTTGAACTTATTCCACTCATGATTTTGAAAAAGAGTTTGAAAAGCATATTTGATTGAAAAACCGAAACCCTAGTATACGTGTGGGTACACCGTCTGATGGACCGACTGAATATATATGTTTATATATGTTAACTGAATTTGATTATAATGCCGGATGTTTATAAATTCATCAAAACGGGTTATAAGTCAATAATACGTTACAATTTGATTATAATGCCGGATGTTTATAAATTCATCAAAACGGGTTATAGATCGATAAGATATAACTTATCTAAAAAGACTATGTGACTGATCCTTTGGTGATCAAAATGAAAAATAAGATATAAATTATCTAACTCTCGAGAACTTGATGCGTATTGTCATACGTATTGCGTTGGGTGACGACCCGACAAGTAGCATACTAGGGAGGGTAGTCATGACCCCTTACCTAGGCCCTGAATGTGTTTTGGCGTGGTCAACTCACGGGTTACCGGGATTAGCACTGGATTGCAGTCGGTTTATGCTAAATGGAACACACGATTACCGGGATTAGCACTGGATTGCAGTCGGTACGTGTTAAATAAATTCACGAAGTGCGTGGCATTTCGATTATAGCTTGTGATAGCTAATTATCTATTTTTGATAATGGTTTAATAAGTTGAACACACGGTTACCGGGATTAGCACCGGATTGCAGTCGGTACGTGTTAACTAAACTCACGAAGTGCGAGGCATTTCGATTAATGAATAAGACATTGTTATGTCAGCTTTTGTTGTAACGGTTTAATAAATTGAACCGAGTGTCAGTGAGGGGGCACGGTAGGACTCACTGAGACAAGTTGTCTCACCCAATCCATATTTGTTGTTTTTACAGAGAACAGGTTATAAGGACAGCAGGCGGCACAGTTGGTTGTCGGGTTCAAGGAGAAGACTGAAGATTGATTCTTTGATAGTTGTCCATGTTCTCCTGTAGTTATCTCTGTATTCGGTCGTATGACTCGAGCTTGTATTAATCCGATTTTTATAGTTTCCGCTGTTTCTTGTAAAGATGTATATCTAAACAGGAATTTTTATACTCTGATTTATACCAAATTGTATATTTAGGTATTTCTTTGTTAAAGAAATACACGGGTGTTACATTTGGTATCAGAGCGGTTCGGCCTTGTCGGACGTAGTGACCTTCGGGTCGAGAACATAGGATCGAGTCAGCTAGGGACTTAGACAATTATGTGTCAGATCTTTTTAGTATATTATGTGACGTATTGAGTCAGGATCCACTCAATGTTTCATGTAAAGTACTGAAAATTATGACAGATAGTTGCCTCAGCCCCGAAAATGTCCGAAACCCTACACCATAGGATTCTCAGCCTTCTCGTTTCATCAGAGCGTATAGCAGCTGCAAAGGGCTACACATGACATTGGAAACAATGATGGGCATCCGCGATGGTTCGAACTGTGGGCGGCTATTCAGTAAATAAATCTGATGCGGCCAGTGAGTCGCGGCATGAAACGTCTTAGATCTTATCGAGAAGTACGAATCAAGCGAAGCCATTGTGCGACAGTAACGTCAGTGTACTGAAATCTGTCAGATTAGTTAACACCCGAAACCCTGACCTTATTTTGTCAGCTTATCAGTTATAGAGATATCGTTTTCATCATAAATCTCACCTTCTGGAGTAAGCCAATCCCAGTTTAGGTATCAGTTGAGGAAGTCCCTCCAGAAAGTTTCAAGAACAGATCCCGATTCTTCTTCTTCCGAGTCACGATGTGACAGATGATAAAGCTAGCTGAGTAAATATACTCCGTTGCCAGTATTGACTAGCAGGGTCATAATGTGCCGATCAGGTTAAGTCCCGATCAGGAATTGTGAATCAAATCCATCAAAGCAAATCAGTATGTGTAAACAGTAGAAGTAACCTGATTTCAATCCGCTGCTGGAAGCATTCCGATCACGGTCTGTGAGAAATTCTCGTTAGTCTTTCGACCCAATTGTTCGTAACTTCTTCTCCGGAACTCCGATTTTTATGTTCCGAGAGGCGTTGGAAAGCTAACGAAAATTTCTACACCGATGAATGGGTTGTGAACCGTATCTTCAATTGTATTTTGAAGTGTACCTCTGTGTTAAATCTGAACCGTAAACTCTAGGCATTCGTGGAATGTGGACCTCCCTGTTGTACGGGAAATTGGAAAAAAGATCTCCAATCAGTCAGTTTAGACTCCTAGAACCCATTCTGAAGCTATATTAATTAAATGTAATAATTATGTCTGGATAGTCGCGGAAGTTCGGAAAGAAGCGGGATCGGGGAAAGATTCTAAATGATAAATACTCCAATTTCAACGAATCAATACGAAGACACTTATGGTGTGCTCGTTTGATTCCCAAAATAGCTTTTGTTTCCAAAATCCCCTGGTGCCACCGCAATTCCAAATTCGTAACTAATCCGAGAATAATTGTTGTGCTGAAGTTAATCGAGAAACCAAGGATTGTCTAGAATGACTCTAAATCTCATCTTCGAAAGAAAACCGTATGTCGTTCTAGTAGGATTCCCAATATAGAAAATTGTATCTCCTTAGGATCTGAGTGATCGAGGATCTATGAAACATAGGTATCAAAGTTCAAGCCTAGTTGATCTAGGAAGACAGCCAAAATTGGACATGTCGTTGACTTAGAAAAACTCCGAAAAAGCCATGTTTGGGAAATCATCCTTCGAATGTTATAGCATTCAAGCTTCCGCTACTAAAGTGAAACTCCAATCGTCAATCTTGAATTCGTTAACATCAACAGTAAGTTGTTGTGACTTGGATCCATCGGATGGGTCAATGCTAATTCTCCATTCTATTGACCTATGGTTAAATGTCGATAAATCAAGTATGTGCTGAATTCGGAATTGTCCGATTGTGGTCCAGCACACGATGCTTTTCTAAGAATCCAATGATTTGAGTACCTATAATGTTTTTACCTTTTCACCTTCTACACCCGTTTGATGGTAGAGTGAGTGAGGATGAACCGTATGTCGGTCGGAGACTAAATGATTGGACAGTGACGGTATGACACATGAGTCCTTGATAGTGAACTTTATAACCTTTGTGTAGTCTCTTGAGACGGTCAAGTCGTGTCTGTTTTTCATCATGAAATACGAACCTTGTTTTTAATCTCGAAATTTTGTCTTGGACCGATTCGAGAAAGGAATTGAAAGGAAGTGAATTGAATCGAGTGGAATAGCGGCTTGAGAAGATTTTTTTTTTTTTTTTTTTTTTGCAAATACCCGCTTTCTTTTCGGCTCAATGTCCCTCCCGATCCCTTCCTCGAACAAACCTAATTATTTTGTTTTAACGGAACCGAACTCAAGCACGATAAAAGTTTGCGAGATTTTGATCGCACAAATGGTTGACTCCAACAAAATAACACCTTTATTCTCACTTTCGAACTTGCAAATTTAAAAATTTGAGATTGAGATTCCGCTTTATTGAAACGTCGTGCATCGAGTAAGGTCATTTATAAGTTGGGGTGAATTAACTTTTGGGATAGTCGTATTTTCAAACTATCGTCATTAGAAATCCCATTGAAAAGAATTTTCATTCAAATGGAACTATTATACTTTCAAGTTTTGGAACCGATTTAATGAAAGAATATTTTGCTATTATTTTAGAGTTTTCCTGGATTCGGTTGCAAGGAAAAATCATTTCTAGATTCCTTGGACTGAAAGTCAACCTGTTTTATAAAATAACTCTGTTTGCTTCAGTCGAGATTTTTAGTAAAATGAGTCAAGCGCTTATGTGGGCGTAACTCGGGAAGAGAAGAAAACTTTTCTTCTGGATACCGTATGGTTTGATTCCAAGGAAATTCTCTTACAGTCATCGTTTCGTTCCAATTCAAGCTACGGCTAGGCCGAAACCTTCCGAGTTCCTGACTTCGATAGTGCGGGATGTGTGGATACCATAACTATGAGTTCGTATCCTCAACAGGTTGTAGGCATTCCATTGTCCATAACAATTAGTGTCAGCTTCCAAGAGGTCGGAATAGTTAATTTCTGAAGAAAGTCTGTATCTTCATGATGTCTTTCACGTGTCTCCGTTGAGAAAATGTATTCCAGATCCACTTCAGCCGTTGAGCGTTGAAACGATCGATCTTCGACCGGAGTTATCATTCCAACCTTATCCTAGTCATATCCTAGGGCGTGGCGTGAAGACATTGAGGTCAAGGACTATTCCGATTGTCAAGGTAGTCTAAGAAGGCTTCTCAGCCGAAGAGGCTACTCGGGAAAAGAGAAGAGGATATGATGACCCGATATCAACATCTTTTTGCTAGAGGTTCGTCTTGTCAATTTTGAGGACAAAATTTTTAAAAGTTGGGGTGATTGTAACATCCCTAATTTTTAAAGACTCGTACTATGATGCCTAAGACCGAGTAATTATTTGTGGGAATAATTAGTCGTGTCTCGGGGATTAATAGTCGAGGAAAAGTCCAAAGAAATCCTACTCTACATTTAATTGTGGCTTAGTCATGGTTTAAATGAACAATTCAGCCGAAGGGTAAAATGGTCATTTCACCTCACATCGAAGATTTATTGATTGATTGAAACAATTAATCGCGTCTCGTATAAAGATTTGCCGTAGGATCTATGTCTTGTAGTTAATCGTAGGATTATAGGGGTTTTAACACCGAAACCTTGGACTAATGGGCCAAGGGCAGTTTGGTCATTTTACCATCACTTAAACCCTCAACCCATTTATCACCACTCAGCTGAACCCACCCCCTTTAACCTCCTTCTCACTTCAGCTGAAACAAAAAAAAATGAAAGTAGAAAACTTAAGAAAAGAGGGAGAAGAAAGCTTGAAAGGAAAGAGGAAGGAGGAGGTGGGGCTTCATCAAATTTGAGTGCATCTAAGTGTTCTTACCACTTCTCAACTCCATTTTCGAATTTCTCTTCAATGGTACCATTTTCAGAACCTGATTCCCACTCCTTCCCTCACTTCCATTTTCGAGTTATATGCTTCCATGGGGGATATGGAGGAGTTGAGTTTGTTGTTGGTTTGCATGTTCACTAGGAGCTAGAGATGAAGGGATTCTGAACCCATTTTGTGAATTAGAAGATAGTTTGAAGGTTAAGGAACTACTGGTACAGCAAGGGGGAGCTCAATTTCGAAGATGCAAGTGATGGGGTTGATGATCTATGTTCATTAGAATTTCTGGGTAAAATCCGTTTTACATACCTTCATTGTTTTCTTCGTATCTCACTGTACACTACTCCGATGATCGTGATTCTTGTCCCTCTGGAAACTAGACAAAAAGCTCTTCATTTTGGGCCCAAGAATCGTATGATTTCATGGAGAAATGAAGGCGATATCATGTCCCCAAGTTACGGTTTCAGAATCAAACACTGTCCTGGACCAGTCACCTTGTTTTGTTAATATCTCTCAATCTACTGGGTGCATGCGCGTGAAACTTCTTCCATTGGAAAGTAGACGAAATTATCTTCGCAATGGGCACTGATTTAAGTAGATTTGGTCACGGATTGACCAAATTATGCCTGTTGCAAAACTGAGTCATGTTGCTGGAAAACAGAAAGAAGAATGCTGGAAATGTGGTTCGTCAAATTTGAGTTCGGTTCGCCGAAGTCTCGAACGCCATCAATTCGATATATTGAAGTGGGGTCCAGTAGCAAGGATGATTGACTTAGTTACTGGTTGCGCAAGTGGGACCCATCAAGTTCAGATGCGGAGGCACTTGGAGCGTGTACGTGACTACGGGGATTGTTCGAGTGGTTAACGGTTCGGTTGTTCGAGCGAGGACGCGACTTCTCGGGGACTCGTCAACCGGGTGAGTTCTACTCACGGATAGGGATATTTTTCGTGTCTTGAAATTATATCGGGTTGAGTCATAAGGCAATTATCAATTTTCGAAAGATTTTGGAACCGAAAACCGTTTTTGAACAATATCGCGTTTTTACGGTTTTTATTGAATTGTTGAAAAATTTATGAAATTGTGATTTTAAGTGATTTCACTGGAATATGGTCTGGAATGTTGTTTATTAAATCCGTTTTCAGGTTGGAGAACGATCGGAATTAGATTTGGGCGAGAAATGGAAAACGGAATGAGAAACTAGAATTCGGTAACAGAACAGGCCGCACGGACCGTGCGCCCCTGGGCACGGACCGTGCGTCCTCTTCGGGTTGGCTGTGTGATGTTGGTAAATCACGCACGGGTCGTGCGCCCCTGGGCACGGACCGTGCGTGAGCTGCTGTTACCGGACTCCGATTTCTCATTTCGTCGCTCCTTTCGATCCCGAATCACTTCTAATTTTCTCCCCAACCCATTTTAAGGATATTGCCTTACTGACAACCGTATTTTGAACTTATTCCACTCATGATTTTGAAAAAGAGTTTGAAAAGCATATTTGATTGAAAAACCGAAACCCTAGTATACGTGTGGGTACACCGTCTGATGGACCGACTGAATATATATGTTTATATATGTTAACTGAATTTGATTATAATGCCGGATGTTTATAAATTCATCAAAACGGGTTATAAGTCAATAATACGTTACAATTTGATTATAATGCCGGATGTTTATAAATTCATCAAAACGGGTTATGGATCGATAAGATATAACTTATCTAAAAAGACTATGTGACTGATCCTTTGGTGATCAAAATGAAAAATAAGATATAAATTATCTAACTCTCGAGAACTTGATGCGTATTGTCATACGTATTGCGTTGGGTGACGACCCGACAAGTAGCATACTAGGGAGGGTAGTCATGACCCCTTACCTAGGCCCTGAATGTGTTTTGGCGTGGTCAACTCACGGGTTACCGGGATTAGCACTGGATTGCAGTCGGTTTATGCTAAATGGAACACACGATTACCGGGATTAGCACTGGATTGCAGTCGGTACGTGTTAAATAAATTCACGAAGTGCGTGGCATTTCGATTATAGCTTGTGATAGCTAATTATCTATTTTTGATAATGGTTTAATAAGTTGAACACACGGTTACCGGGATTAGCACCGGATTGCAGTCGGTACGTGTTAACTAAACTCACGAAGTGCGAGGCATTTCGATTAATGAATAAGACATTGTTATGTCAGCTTTTGTTGTAACGGTTTAATAAATTGAACCGAGTGTCAGTGAGGGGGCACGGTAGGACTCACTGAGACAAGTTGTCTCACCCAATCCATATTTGTTGTTTTTACAGAGAACAGGTTATAAGGACAGCAGGCGGCACAGTTGGTTGTCGGGTTCAAGGAGAAGACTGAAGATTGATTCTTTGATAGTTGTCCATGTTCTCCTGTAGTTATCTCTGTATTCGGTCGTATGACTCGAGCTTGTATTAATCCGATTTTTATAGTTTCCGCTGTTTCTTGTAAAGATGTATATCTAAACAGGAATTTTTATACTCTGATTTATACCAAATTGTATATTTAGGTATTTCTTTGTTAAAGAAATACACGGGTGTTACAACAGTTTAGTTCAGAAACAGTTGCAGCGGCAACACGATGTGCTGAAACAAGAACTTGGGCACCTGAATTTGAAAGAGTTGAAGAAAGAGGGGCTGGCCAAGCTCAATGTGGATAAACCAGAGGTTCATAGATGGGTAAAAAGGCATGAATCTTTGGAGCTAACTTCTGAGATCTTCAAAGATAACATACCTTCCATAGAGAAAACGCCTAAACTTGAGTTGAAACAGCTTCCTCCACACTTGAAGTATGCTTATCTGGGGAGTGAAGATACTCTCCCTATGATTATTGTTGCTGGGTTGAGTGCCACCCAAGAGGAGGAATTACTTGGTACCCTGAAAAAGCACAAGAAGGCCATTGGCTGGCAGATGTCTGACATAAAAGGGTTAAGTCCTACTTTGTGCATGCACAGAATCTGTTGGGAAGAAAACTCCAAAAATAGCATTGAAGCACAAAGCAGGTTGAACCCAATAATGAAGGAAGTTGTCAGGAAAGAGATAATTAAATGGCTGGATGCGAGAATAATTTATCATGTTGCTGACACCACTTGGGTCAGCCCTGTTCAGTGTGTTCCTAAAAGAGGAGGAGTTACTGTGGTTCAGAATGAGAAGAATGAGATGATACCTACCAGGACAGTCACTGGCTGGAGGATTTGTATGGATTACAGGAAGCTCAACAAAGCCACCGAGAAGGATCATTTCCCTCTCCCTTTCATTGATCAAATGCATGACAGACTTGTAGGGAAGGAGTCTTACTATTTCCTTGATGGCTACTCAGGTTACAACCAGATGTCTATTGCCCCAGAGGATTAAGAGAAGACCACATTCACCTGCCCCTATGGCACCTTTGCCTTCAGAAGGATGCCCTTTGGGTTATGCAATGCTCCAGCTACTTTTCAAAGGTGTATGATGGCCATCTTCTCTGATTTCATTGAAAAATCTATGGAGGTATTCATGGATGACTTTTCTGTTTTTGGAGAGAATTTGCAAGCATGCCTGCTAAATCTTGAAGATATCTTAAGAAGATGTGAAGAAACAAATTTGGTCCTCAATTGGGAGAAGTGCCATTTCATGGTACAAGAAGGAATTGTCTTGGGACGCAAGATATCAAAGAAGGGCATAGAAGTAGACAAAGCAAAAGTTGAAGTAATCGAAAAATTGCCACCCCCACATCAGTTAAAGGAATCAGAAGCTTTCTTGGACATGCTGGGTTTTATAGAAGGTTCATCAAAGATTTTTCAAAGATCTCTAAGCCGTTGTGTATGCTGCTGCAGGATGACACTGTTTTTGATTTTGATAAAAAATGCCTGGCAGCATTCAACAAACTCAAGGAAGCACTGGTGACAGCACCAGTTATTGTAGCACCAGATTGGAGTAAGCCTTTTGAACTGATGTGTGATGCTAGCGACTATGCTATAGGAGTTGTACTGGGTCAAAGGCATGGCAAAGTATTTCATTCCATACACTACGCTAGCAAAACTCTTGTAGATGCTCAATTGAATTATACAACTACTGAAAAAGAGCTGCTAGTGGTAGTGTTTGCTTTTGACAAATTCAGATCCTATCTTGTAGGAGCCAAGGTGGTGGTGTACACTGATCACTCTGCTATTAAATACCTCATTGCAAAGAAAGATGCTAAACCAAGGTTATTTAGATGGGTACTACTGCTACAAGAATTTGATCTTGAGATCATAGACAAAAAGGGAGTTGAAAATCAGGTTGCTGACCATCTATCAAGAATTCCGGATGCTGACTCTCCCTCTTTTGAATCTGAAATCAAAGAGCAATTCCCAAATGAACAGTTGCTAGTCATATCAACAGCTGTAGATGCTATAAATTCTGTCGCAGAGGCGCCTTGGTATGCTGACTTTGTAAATTACCTAGTTAGCAACGTGGTGCCAGAAGAATTCACATCATAGTAGAGACAAAGGTTCTTTCATTTGGCAAAACAATATTTCTGGGATGAGTCTTTCCTATATAAGAAGTGTCCTAATCAACTCCTCAGAAGGTATGCAGCCGCATCAGAAATGGCTGACATTATGAAGCATTGCCACTCCTCCCCTTGTGGAGGACATTTTGGAGGTGCGAGGACCGCTGCAAAGGTCCTCCAAACAGGTTATTTCTGGCCATCTAATTTTAAAGATGCTAATGAGTTTGCTAGGAAATGTGATAGATGCCAAAGGGTAGGAAATATTTCAAACAGAAATGAAATGCCTTTAAACAATATTTTAGAAGTTGAATTGTTTGATGTTTGGGGTATTGATTTTATGGGACCGTTCCCACCTTCCTTGGGCAATCTATACATTCTTGTAGCAGTTGATTATGTGTCTAAGTCGATTGAAGCAGTTGCTCTTCCCACTAATGATGCGAGGGTGGTGCTTAAGTTTATTCAAAAGAACATTATCACAAGATTTGGCACACCTAGAGCTATCATTAGTGATGAAGACACCCACTTTTGCAACAAACTAATGGAGGGGCTGTAGGCCAAATATGGAGTAAAACACAAGGTTGCCACAGCCTATCATCTGCAAACAAGTGGACAAGTTGAACTGTCGAATAGGGAAGTCAAGAGGATTTTAGAAAAAATGGTTAACCCTTCAAGAAAAGACTGGTCCATCCACTTGGACGATGCTCTTTGGGCATATAGAACAGCTTTCAAAATACCTCTTGGCATGTCTCCTTATAGATTGGTTTTTGGTAAAGCTTTCCACTTACCATTGAGATGCAACATAAGGCTTTTTGGGCAACTACAAAGCTGAATTTCGATTTACAACAAGCTGGTAGAACCAGAATGTTGCAGCTCAATGAACTTGAGGAATTGAGATATTTCTCCTATGAAAATGCTGAATTATATAAGAAAAAACAAAAGCTTGGCATGATGCCAAGATTCTGAAAAGAGAATTCAAGGAGGGTGATAAAGTTCTTCTGTTCAACTCTAGATTGAAGCTTTTTCTGGAAAGTTGAAGTCTAGATGGTCTGGTCCATTCAAAATTCTTAAAGTCTACCCCTATGGGGTTGTGGATTTAAAGAATGAAGAGAATGGAAATGAATTTAAAGTGAATGGCCAGAGAGTTAAGCTCTATTTAGGTGAGACTGTGCCTAACCCAAAGGCAGCCACCTCCTTGAGTGTTTCTCCTTGATAAATGCATTTTAGTCAGGCTGAGGACTCTTAAACCAAGCGCTACTGGGAGGCAACCCGGAGATTAACTTTTCTTGTTTTAGTGTTTATTTTAAGTTTTAGGAGTAAAAAATGTGTGACTGATGTGGGGTTTGATGTGGAAAAGTAGTGGAATTGGAAAATTCTTTAGTGTTATGTGCTGATAGCACTGAATTTGTATCTGGTAGCATTGCTGGTAGCACCGAAAGATGCTTTCTCACTATGGAAGTTTAAAGAAGTGTTTAAAGTTTGGAAAAAATAAAAGGAAAAAGTGTTGCCTGTAACACCCCATTTCATTTAAATGCTTATTTAATTATTTGTGTGATTTATTTGATTAGATTTATTTGGTAGATTTAATTAAATAGAGATTAAGTGGTAAAAATAATAATAGAATTAATTATTATTACATGATTAGTGTGGGTTGGTCCATGAGGGATTAGCATTAGCGAAACCTAAGTAGGAGGCCTTGATTAAGGAGTGTCCAAGTTAATAAGTAAATAGGCCATGACCCAATCCCTTGGTGTAGGCGCATACATAAGCAAAAAATTAGGGTTTTGGCTCATTAGTGGAAAAAGAAAAGAAAGAGCGAAGTGAGAAGAGAGGGATAGAGTTGTGCGACGGCTAGAGAAGAAAAGGAGAGGAAGACCGCAGTTCAAGAAGATAGAAAGAGGGGGGTGTGGATCATCAAGAAGAGGAAAGAAAAGAGAACGAGAAAAGCTAGGGTTTTGGCAAATTCTAACCTAGGGTTTCGTTGTTCATCAAGCATAAGGTAAGGGTGGGATTTAATCCAATATAAGGGTTTATGAGAGATCTACATGGGGGGTTTTAGGGTGTCTTGATCACCATATTGTTGTCTTGAAAAATCGCATGTCCTATGATTGTGTGCCTTGTTGAGTAATTTGATGTATGCTTGATTTCCTCACATTCCTATGCCTAAATGATATGTTGTTATGCTCATAATAATAATTGTTGCCATATGATGATTTGTTGTTGAGAATTTATGATTTTTCATGTCAAGTGTTTGAGCAAATGCATAAGTATGTGGTGTTGAAATTGTTGTTTGGGAATTGTTCATGATGAGTTCTACTTGTTTATGGTCTTTGTGCATTTCTGGACACTGTTTCAGTTTTCTGAAACTGGTACTGTTTGGTTGATCCAAAAATTATGTGGCGGTTTGTTTTTGAAAATATACTTAAGGCCGGTCGTTTTGGCACTGGTTTCGCTCAATTTGGAGTTGTGTAGCTCAAGTTATGAGTCACCGAAGTTAGGTCAAATTTCTGGAATCAAACTTTGAGTAGGTTCGGTTTTTGTAGGCTTTGTGTTATCAATTGAACTCCTTTTTGAACGATTCTTGTTTCATTGGAAAGTAGACTTAATTCTATACGAAATAGGCACTGGTTTCACGAAATTTCATTAAGAAATGAGAAATAAATTTGGTTGCAAGCTGGGTAGAGGGTTCTGTCCGATTTTGGTACCTCAGTGTAGTGTTTTGAAAAACTGTACCAACTGTATACTTATTTAAAAAATAAAAATCATAGGCAGAAACTACACTCAGAGGTCTTTCCAATGAGTGGTCTTTTGTTGAAATCCGATGTCGTTTGCTATTTTAATTAATTCGCCGAAGTAGGTGTACTGTTGTAGGAATTCAGCACTTGTGCTGGGTTGCCATTCTGTGTTGTGTTGCTGTCTTCGGATCCCTACCCATGGGCGCCAAGCCCTATTCTGTTTCTCTTGGTGTTTTGGTCCGTGCCTTCGCTGGATGCCTTGCCTAATCATATTGAGTCATTCCATTCTTGTTCCTGTGTGAATTGTTCACTTTTGCGAAAATTTGGTTGGATCCCCTTCGCTGGGCGCCATTTTCAGGATGTCTTAGTTTTCTCCTAAATTGTTTTCGAAATAACTTTTGACTCGGGAGTCCGATTGAGGCGTTTCAAAATGTTTTGGAAAGCTTATCCAGGTGCCTAACTGGATACTCTAATTTTAAGGCATTCTGAACTATTTTTCTAACATTGTTCCCTGGAGTTGTTTTGGTGTCCCGGGATGCCCTTGAGGCGTCTCCGGTGTCTTTTTCAAAAAGTGGTCGTCAATTCTAAATGTTTTGGAAAAGTGATGTGATTTAGGCCTATGGCCAGTGACGTTGATGTGTGATTGTTGGAATACAGCGTTGTCTATTGTTTTAGGCCTTTCGGCCAGTGATGTGATTTAGGCCTATGGCCAATGACGTCGATGTGTGATTGTTGGACTACAGCGTTGTCTATTGTTTTAGGCCTTTCGGCCAGTGATGTGATTTAGGCCTATGGCCAGTGACGTTGATGTGTGATTGTTTGACTGTTGTGCATACATCATTGAGTCGCATGCATACCATGAACATTAGGCCTTGTGCCAGCAACGAGAAAATTAGGCCTTTGGCCAGCGACGATATTTTAGGCCCTTGTGCCAGTGACGAAAATTAGGCCTCTGGCCAGTGACGTAGGTTGGTACCACATGCATGTGCATTGCTTGAGTCTCATATCGCATTCATATTGCACGACTGATTGAATGAAGTTGTTTGGCCATGGTGATGTGTTGTTAAAGTGATGTGTTGTTGTGAGAGTGACGTGTTAATGTATACTTAGCTGTTATTAACTGTTAAGAGTGATGTTGCTTGCTGTGATTAATTGATGTCTTGAGCTTTGTATGTGGTCTTTCATGCACTTCTTATATTGTATGGAGTCTCACCCCTTTTTGTGGTTGTTACTTTATAGGTGAGCCCGAGTGAAGATTGTAGTCTTCCTTTTTGCCTGGTGTCGTCTGCTCTGATAGGTAGCACTTGGGGAAGGGTCGATTACTGTTTTTAATTAAAATTCGGTTGATGTTGAATCTTTTAGTAATTGGTGCACTTTGCACTTTGTCGGTTGTTGATGTTTTTAACGATGTTGAATAGTTCCGCTGCATGTTTTGAGAAAACTATGAGGTTTTGTTTTACGTTGAAAAATGCGACACTCTTTTGGCGCGAAAAACTCTGATAAATTATGAATAAACGATGGGTGAAAAAAGGGTGTTACATTAGTGGTATCAAAGCAGTTCGGTCTGTCCGGCCAAGTCGTCGAGTCGTTGTGTCGGTGTACGACCAACTGTTGTATTTTTATTCTGACTATTGTTTGCTTCTGTAGCATTCAGTTGTGATGGCGGGAAGGTGTTCGTGTTAGCAGGTAATTTCGAGGGCGAAATTCTTTTAAGTGGGGGAGAGTTGTAACACCCCATTTTCATTTAAATGTTTATTTAATTATTTGTGTGATTTATTTGATTAGATTTATTTGGTAGATTTAATTAAATAGAGATTAAGTGGTAAAAATAATAATAGAATTAATTATTATTACATGATTAGTGTGGGTTGGTCCATGAGGGATTAGCATTAGCGAAACCTAAGTAGGAGGCCTTGAGTAAGGAGTGTCCAAGTTAATAAGTAAATAGCCCATGACCCAATCCCGTGGTGTAGGCGCATACATAAGCAAAAAATTAGGGTTTTGGCTCATTAGTGGAAAAAGAAAAGAAAGAGCGAAGTGAGAAGAGAGGGATGGAGTTGTGCGACGGCTAGAGAAGAAAAGGAGAGGAAGAGCGCAATTCAAGAAGATAGAAAGAGGGGGGCGTGGATCATCCAGAAGTGGAAAGAAAAGAGAAGGAGAAAAGCTAGGGTTTTGGCAAATTCTAACCTAGGGTTTCGTTGTTCATCAAGCATAAGGTAAGGGTGGGATTTAATTCAATATAAGGGTTTATGAGGGATCTACATGTGGGGTTTTAGGGTGTCTTGATCACCATATTGTTGTCTTGAAAAATTGCATGCCCTATGATTGTGTGCCTTGTTGAGTAATTTGATGTATACTTGATTTCCTCACATTCCTATGCCTAAATGATATGTTGTTATGCTCATAATAATAATTGTTGCCATATGATGATTTGTTGTTGAGAATTTATGATTTTGCATGTCAAGTGTTTGAGCAAATGCATAAGTATGTGGTGTTGAAATTGTTGTTTGGGAATTGTTCATGATGAGTTCTACTTGTTTATGGTCTTTGTGCATTTCTGGACACTGTTTCGGTTTTCTGAAACTGGTACTGTTTGGTTGATCCAAAAATTATGTGGCTGTTTTTTTTGAAAATAGACTTAAATCTGGTCGTTTTGGCACTGGTTTCGCTCAATTTGGAGTTGTGTAGCTCAAGTTATGAGTCACCGAAGTTATGTCAAATTTCTGGAATCAAACTGTGAGTAGGTTCGGTTTTTGTAGGTTTTGTGTTATCAATTGAACTCCGTTTTGAACGATTCTTTTTTCATTGGAAAGTATACTTAATTCTCTACGAAATAGGCACTGGTTTCACGAAATTTCATTAAGAAATGAGAAAGAAAATTTGGTTGCAAGCTGGGTAGAGGGTTCTGTCCGATTTTGGTACCTCAGTGTAGTGTTTTGAAACACTGTACCAACTGGATACTTATTTTGAAAAATAAAAATCATAGGCAGAAACTACACTCAGAGGGCTTTCCAATGAGTGGTCTTTTGTTGAAATCCGATGTCGTTTGCTATTTTAATTAATTCGCCGAAGTAGGTGTACTGCTGTAGGAATTCAGCACTTGTGCTGTGTTGCCATTCTGTGTTGTGTTGCTGTCTTCGGATCCCTACCCATGGGCGCCAAGCCCTATTCTGTTTCTCTTGGTGTTTTGGTCCGTGTCTTCGCTGGATGCCTTGCCTATTCATATTGAGTCATTCCATTCTTGCTCCTGTGCGAATTGTTCACTTTTGCGAAAATTTGGTTGGATCCCCTTCGCTGGGCGCCATTTTCAGGATGTCTTAGTTTTCTCCTAAACTGTTTTCGAAATAACTTTTGACTCGGGAGTCCGATTGAGGCGTTTCAAAATGTTTTGGAAAGCTTATCCAGGTGCCTAACTGGATACTCTAATTTTAAGGCATTCTGAACTATTTTTCTAACATTGTTCCCTGGAGTTGTTTTGGTGTCCCGGGATGCCCTTGAGGCGTCTCCGGTGTCTTTTTCAAAAAGTGGTCGTCAATTCTAAATGTTTTGGAAAAGTGATGTGATTTAGGCCTATGGCTAGTGACGTTGATGTGTGATTGTTGGAATACAGCGTTGTCTATTGTTTTAGGCCTTTCAGCCAGTGATGTGATTTAGGCCTATGGCCTAGTGACGTTGATGTGTGATTGTTGGACTACAGCGTTGTCTATTGTTTCAGGCCTTTCGGCCAGTGATGTGATTTAGGCCTATGGCCAGTGACGTTGATGTGTGATTGTTTGACTGTTGTGCATACATCATTCAGTCGCATGCATACCATGAACATTGGGCCTTGTGCCAGCGACGAGAAAATTAGGCCTTTGGCCAGCGACAATATTTTAGGCCCTTGTGCCAGTGACGAAAATTAGGCCTCTGGCCTGTGACGTAGGTTGGTACCACATGCATGTGCACTGCTTGAGTCTCATATCGCATTCATATTGCACGACTGATTGAATGAAGTTGTTTGGCCATGGTGATGTGTTGTTAAAGTGATGTGTTGTTGTGAGAGTGACATATTAATGTATACTTAGCTGTTATTAACTGTTAAGAGTGATGTTGCTTGCTGTGATTAATTGATGTCTTGAGCTTTGTATGTGGTCTTTCATACACTTCTTATATTTTATGGAATCTCACCCCTTTTTGTGGTTGTTACTTTATAGGTGAGCCCGAGTGAAGATTGTAGTCTTCCTTTTTGCCTGGTGTCGTCTGCTCTGATAGGTAGCACTTGGGGAAGGGTCGATTACTGTTTTTAATTAAAATTCGGTTGATGTTGAATCTTTTAGTAATTGGTGCACTTTGCACTTTGTCGGTTGTTGATGTTTTTAACGATGTTGAATAGTTCCGCTGCATGTTTTGAGAAAACTACGAGGTTTTGTTTTACGTTGAAAAATGCGACACTCTTTTGGCGCGAAAAACTCAGATAAATTATGAATAAACGATGGGTGAAAAAAGGGTGTTACATTGCCCTGGCATAAATAGTACTCAAGCGCGCACAGAGAGCAGTTGTGCTCTGAGCATTGCGTGCGTCAGCACGTTGTGCAGTCATGTCCTTCGCATCAAGCCATCATTTCATTTTCTTTCTCTCTCCACTCCTCGCCCGCATCGCCTCAATTCTATAACCTCTCTTAACTTCTCTCTATTTCCCATAACCGTAAACACTTTCCCATAAAGACTGAACCGCCATTTGCTCTCATCTTCTCTAACCTAAACCGTTCACCTCTTGGTTTCCATAAAATCCCCTTGTTCGTCTCATTGGTAGCCAAATTCAATTTTCGCTTTCTCAGAGCATTTGTGCATAGCACCGTCATATCTAAAAAACCTCCATTTTTTGTAAACCCTAGCACTCAAATGGCTCCCAAAACCAAATCACCCGATTCCAAATCACAAAAATCGAAGAAGAAGCAAGTTCCAGAGGAGATTCTCTCCCGGTTTCCCAGCAAATACTCAAAGGAACTTTATGCATCCTCTACCCAGTATAGAAACCCTTTGCCCGAGAGTGGAATAACACCAAAATCCATTACCTCAGCGGTTGAGGAAATTTTCAGAGAAATGCAATGGGAGAAGCTCATGCAGCAACCACCATTTGTGCTATCTGGGCTTACACAAGAGTTCTATGCTGGAGTTCCTGAGAAGATCAAGGGAAAACCTGAGCCCACGTTCTCTGTGGTGCGAGGAAGGTTAGTCTCATTCTCTGCAGAAAGGATCAATGAGGTGCTAGGCTTACCTAATGTGGAAGATAGCTTGGAGAACATAGTGGCCACAGGTACAGAAAAGGACATGGCTCGTTTGCTGAGGGTGTTGTGTATGCCCAAAACAGAGTGGGTAAAAGAAGAGTATAATGTTTTCAAGGTCAAAAGAACAATGTTGAAGCCTTTTATGAGATCGTTATCTCTGTGGGTGATGAGTTCGGTGCTTCCTACTACGCACAATTTCTATTGGCATAAGGAAATGATGTTTTTGCTGGAGGCCATGCTGTGTTACAAGAGGATCAATTTGGGGCAGCTAATGGAAAGGGAGATTTTGGCATGTGCTAGAAGGAATGTGGGTGTTCTATTTTACCCCAATCTGATAAGGCTGTTGTGTGAAGCTGAGGATGTTCCTCGTTTTGATCAAGATGAAGATGACTTTCCGTTGGATCCTGAGGTGATTCTGTCCTGTGAAGAAAAGGTAAAGGAGAGTGCTGATAAGAAGGAAGAAGGAAAGAAAGATGAAAGAAAGGAGGATGGTGAGAAGAGGTCTACTAAAGAAGTCCCTGGAATATCTGAGTTGGTACTGCTGCTGCAGCAGCACATTCTGAAGCAAGAAGCAGTTTCGGTGTTTGTGAAGGTTGCTCATGACTGGTATACGCAGGGGTTTGGTGAAACCATTTTGCCACCTCCTGTGTTCCCTGATTGGGTGCTGCCTGATGTTGGCCCTAGTGGTCATGCACATGAAAAGCCTGACATTCCTTCTGCTCCAACCCAAGAAATGTCAAAGAAAACATCTGAAAAGAAAGCTACTCCTGGTGCTGCCAAGCCTGCGGCAGCACCTCCAAAAAAGACAATTATGATTGACAGTGATGAAGATGATGAGCCATTGAATGATCAGCAACGCAGTTCAAGTAGCTCCTCCCTTGTTAGTTCTAAAGGAGGGGTGAACTCAGCAGGTAAAATGGAAGAAAACTCCGTTGATGCTCCAGATAATGTTGGCGAGGTCAGTGGAGAAGCAAGTGCTGCTGTGGAAAGAGAAAGCAAGTCAAAACATGATGAAGAAAGGAAGAAACCTGCTGGAAAGCCTGCAAGTGCTGTGGGACGTGCTGCCGCAACATCTTCCCCAGCTTCAAAGATGAAGAAATCTGTTGATGTCACCCCTGAGCCAGTGCCTTTCCAGTTGCCTCCCAAGTCAACTTGGACGAGGAGAAAATTTTGTGCTGTCAGACCCCCCTAGAAGGAAGAGAATGTTGATTGAAGAAGAAGAGGAAGAGGAAGAGGAAGAGGAAGAAGATGCTGCTGTGCCCCACCCCGCCAAAAAGAAGAAGTGATCCCACCTCTTTGCTATTTTACATTTTAGTTTATGTTTTAGTTGTTGTTTTTTGTAGTCAGTGCCCATCTCTGACTTAGTCATTTGAGAGTGAGGACACTGTCATTGATTAAGTTGGGGGGTGGAGTAGCTGTTTTTCAATTTTAATGCAGTGCTGTTTAAGTTCCTTTTATTCTGCCGTTTTGTTGTTGTGTTCTGTTTCTTTTTGTGAGATAGTGTGTAGCTGCTGTTAGTATAGTGCTAGCATAGCAGTAGTGATAACACCAAAAAAATAATAATTTGTTTTTTGCTTTTTGTACCAAGGCAGAACCCAGTGAGGATAACCAGAATTGGTGTGGACTTAGAACTTTGAATGAAATAGCCTAGCCCCTCTAGTATACACTTAACTCTTGCTTTTTGAAAATAGATGTAAGACATTACTTAGGTGGAAGTTAGGTGAAAACTTACTAAGGACTGAAGTTGCCTGGAATTTGATAGAAACTGCAGGTACAGCAAAACTCAAGTTTGGGGGTAATGCTGTTAGAAGTAAGGCCATGGGCTGTCAAATTCAAAATCATGTAAAAGACTTGCAAAAAAAAGGTGTATTCTTGCAGTAAAGACTAGTTTGGGTGCTGTGGAGGGAGGCTGTTTTGTGGCGACACCATTACAGTTTCAGTCAAAGCAGTCAAGCTAAAAAAAAGGTGTGCACACCACTCTAAGAAAAGTTGTAAATCAAGTGAAGAGGCCTAGTTATTCATTGTTCATCTCTTAGTATGGCTACCCCCATTAGCATACATCATTGTAAGTTGTGTTTGTAGCCATTGATAAGGAAGGGCAATGTAGGAAATTCTAAGTGAGATCCAAAGCCAAGTCTAGTAATTGTTGGAGTCTATGGAAGAATTGCAAGAGAGCACACACACATCTAAGCTAGGGGGCAAAAGCTATGATTTCATATGTTGCTAAGGGTTCTAAAGTATTAAGTCTGAGGGGAAAGCCTTGAGAAACTAAAAATTGAGTCAAAAATCTGTTTTGACTGCTATCATATGCTGTGTGCTAAGTGCTATGCTATTCTGTAAGCTTTTGCTTTTGTGCTGTTAAGTGTTCTGTCTAGTGCTGTCATTACTTGAGGACAAGCAATGGTTCAAGTTTGGGGGTGTGATAACTCACAGAAATGTGAGTTATTTATGCCAAAACAAATAAGAATTATCTTGATCCAAGAGTAATTTATGTGAATAAATGTGGAAAATGTACAGAGTTAGCTACAAGTGTATTTACTTGTGAAAAATACAGTTTGGGCACGCAAGTGCTATTTTGTGGGATTTAACTTGTGTGCTAGTGTGCGGGATTTGTAAGTTGAATTAGTAATGTGGTTAGTGCTATGGTAGCATCGTGGCAGACAGTCGGAGAGAGGAACAAAATTAAATGCATCTCAGGTGGTACAAGTAAGAAAAGAGTGTTTTGTCTTTTGTGAGCATGTGCATTGGCATGACAGCGCATTAAAGGGCCACTAAAAGGCAAACAGTCCTTAATTTTAGGGTTGGCAGCACTGTACCCGATTTGCATTGACCCAATTGGTACTTCAAGTGAGAGAATATCCTATAAAAAGGCACTTTAACCTAGAAAGGGCATGACCAATAGTACACATATCAGCCTCCACAATTCCCTAGGTCAGGGAGTACTGTTCCATTCCTTCCATCACTGTACTTCGTCTTCCCCAACCATCTTTCCACCATTTTCAGTGCTGAAACTTCATTGTTGAAGCTGAAAATTCAGAATCAGCAGCACAGATCTTCATTCTCACAGCACAGAAGCTCTAGAGCAGATCTACAGCATCTGAAGCTTGCTTTAAGCTTCATTTTGTTTGTATAATTCTGCATTCTTCTGTATACTCTGTTTTCAGTGCTGTTACTGTTTCGATGGCTCCATTTATGGTAGTTAGGTTCTATTTTGTCATGTCTAAGCTCAATATGAGCTAGATCTCCTTATAGTCAAGATTATGGTGATGTAATTAGGATCTATTGATGTTTAATGTGATTAATGCTTGACACTTCTTTAATTTGCGTGAGTAAATGCTATACATCCTTTTTAAACTTGATCACTTTAATTTGGATAACATGCTTTTATTTTTGGAAGAAAATTTAAGTGTTGAATTCGCAAATTAACATAGTTTGAAGAGTAATAGGAATATTACCCCTTCCTAGTGAAGAATAGGAATATGAAGCCAGGGCTATGGTGTGAACTGAAACATGCTTTTCAACCTACGGACTGAACCTCGTGGGAGCTTAGGAATAAGGAAACCTTGACAACATTTCGTTTCACAGAGATAGGAATATCCATATTCATTCTGCACACTGAGTGCTGTAATAGCATCACTCACAACATTGCATCAATTGTGATTAATTACAGATCATTGTCTTGGCTATACTCATCTCTATGATTCTACCCCCTTATTTTACAGTTTTACTGTCCTCAACCATTTACCTTAACCTTTGCACAACAATGAATTTTTACCATGCTTTTATTTTTACTTTTTACTCATTATTTCAAGTGCTATCAAATAGAGTTAATTATTAAACATTAATCCTCGCGGGACGATTTTTCTTATCACTTTATTACTTGTTTGACTGTGTATACTTGCACACGTTTTTGCACAACAAGTTTTGGCGCCGTTGCTGGGGATTAATTGATTTAATTTCTAATTCTTAGTAGTATTTGTTTTAGTGAGTTTTGTTTCTCACGTGTTGTGTTGTGAATTTCAGTTTTAAGAGAATTGTTTGCGCAGAACTAACGAACCAGAGCATCCTCTTGATCTTGAGATTGAAAGAACAGCAAGGAGGTTGAGAAGAGAGGCTAGAGAGAGACTTGAAGTGTTGCAAACAGCCCAAATGGCAGAACCAAATCCTCATGTGATACCTGTGATTCAGGTAGATCCTGAAGGGCGTGCAATTGTGGTCCAGGCACCAACAAACATCAAAATGGCCAATGATAAAGAGAGGCCTATGATCAGTGCATTTTAATGCACTCTTTATAGCTTTGCATTTGGTATTTTTGATTGTGTTCTGTGTCTAATATTTAAGTCTTACCGCGTTTCTAGATTTTGGGTCTTATTTGAGCAATATAGTAATTTCTTGATTAATTCTTGTTTTTATTGCATATTGACCCCTATCTACTCTGCAGGTCATAACTTTGGCTGTGGTTATCCGATTGAGGCGTGCGAGCATGCGTTGGAAAGCTAAGTGTAACATCCTCAAATTAATTAGGCGAATTATTTGGATGTTAACCTAATTGGAATAATTTAGTACTTGACTGGTAAATTTATCGAGTGCTAAAATTATTTATTAGTTGTCATTGGATCGTTAACCGGATAATACGGGTCAAGGAAGTTTTGGAATCGAAATAAGGGATTAAGATCAATATGGTAATTGGACCACGCTACCACTTATTTATTAATTAAATATATGTGTGTGTGTGTGTGTGTGTGTGTGTGTGTGTGTGTGTGTGTTGAATAAAGAAAGAAAAGAATTAAAGAAAGAAAAGAAAGAGAGAAGAGAACGAGACAGTGGAGAGAAAAGAGAGAAAGGAAAAAGAAGAAAAGAATGGTGAAGGAGAAGAAGAGGAAAATGGGGTACTTCGGTTCATCAAAACGACTTCCTTCCAACACGAAAAACGTTCAGCGTTACTTCCTCTTCGATTTGGTACCAACATCAACATGATCAACTCACTCTCTCTCACTTTGCCATTTTCGAATTTAAGAGGAAAAATGGAGGTTTTTGTTGTTCAAGCTCAAAGGAAAGCTTTGGATGGTGTTTGGGAGCGAGCTCAAGGTGGATTGCGCAAATATTGAAGTCCGATTTGGGGTTTGTGAAGAATCAAGAGGTTAGGGTTCAAATTGGGGTTTTTGTGAATAGTGGCTTGAGGTTGAAGAAGAAGATGAATAGTGTTTAGGAAAGATTTCGAGGAATTTTGTATTTCAGTCAAAAAGAGGTTTCGCGATCGAGTGGAAAGCTTTGGTAGCGGACTGGGTGTCGCCGGAGCGGGGAGCGTTCCTGTGGTTACTCGGTGATTTCGGCTCGATCGTGGATCACGCGTCAAGGGTGAGTTCTACTCACGTTTAGGATTTTTGTTTTTCGAATTAATTGATTGATCGTTTTATCGCTTTCGCTGGTCTGGAATATTACTTGATATTGTCTGTTTCGGGTTAGGAATCGATCGGAGCGAGTCTCGAGTTGTGTCGTGTTGGAATGGAATTTTTGATGATTTGATTTCGAAAGATTTTGACTTAAAAACCGTTAATTGGAAAATATGTCGTTTTTGATAAAATTCGTTTAGTTTGAGTTTTTGATTGATTTGATTGATTGTGTGACATTGATTGAATCTGTTTTTATGGTTGTTTGAACGGTTTTTAATCGGAACAAGAATCGGAGTTGAGCGGAATAGCGAATTTCGCAAGAAAACGGAAAACCTGCAATTTTCTGCAGATGGTCGCGTCGCGACCCGTCCCCATCGCGTCGCGACCCGGCCCAGTTTTGTCACGAAGATATTTCTGATGCTTTTCACGTCGCGACGGTAACCTTTCGCGTAGCGACGGTTTGCAGATTTTTAGCAACTATACACTGTTTTTGTTTTCGCGATAACTTTTGATCCGGGAACCCGATGGAGGTGTTCTAAAATGCGTTTGAAAGCTTATTCAGAGGCCTAACTGAATATTCTATTTTAAAGGTAAAATGAACTGTTTTTTGAGTCGTAAATTGTGTTAAAAAGTGACGAATTAGTATGCGAGAGTGAATGTGGATTTAACTTGTAATGTTCAATTACTTGTCTGAGGTAAATGAACCTTGAGTTCATATTATTGTAGATATATATATATTATATCGAGTTTGGGTGACGACCCATGTTGGCATACTAGGAGGGGAAGTCATGATCCCCTACCCTAGGCTCTGAGGCCAATAGCGAAATTGTTATTGGTAAGGGGTTCGTCGGGATTATCCTCGGGGCAGTCGGTGGTACGTTACCAAGGTTTTGTAGTGTGATTCATCGGGATTAGCCTCGGGGCAGTCGGTGACGCACTGAATTATAAATGAATTTCATAACTGAACCGAGAGTGTTAGTAGGGGTCTCGGTAGAACTCACTGAGATTATATCTCACTGTTTATATTTTGTGATTTTTACAGAGAAGCAGGGGAGAAAGCAAAGGTGAAGAGGCATAGCTAGGTGGTGTGCTTATGAAGACGGTGAAGACTTAGTTTTCATTGTTAATGTCTTTCTCTCGAGATCTTTGTATTTCCGATTGTATAACTTGTACCAGTAAAAGTTGTAAAATCGTTTCCGCTATTTCTTGGTATTTGGGTATTGGACTCTAGGTTACGAGCTGTTTTTATTTATGTTCAATATCTAAAACAGGAAAGATATCTCTGATTATTTTATGATAGTACACTTGGGTATTTTTACTCGATAAAAATACCGGGGTGTTACAGTTGGTATCAGAGCAGTTCGACCTAGTCGGACTTAGTTTAGGGTTGAGTCGATTCCTTGTTAGTCCTTTTTGTAATTACACTTGTGATGCTAAGAGACATTGAGCCTGATCAACTTAATACTTAGTTCATCATAAGCGGAATTATGACAGGATGATCAAGACGCAGTCCTCGACCAAAACCGGAATCTCCAACCGGTGCATCCTCAGGAAAGGTGACATGACGGTGGAAGAATACACCGCTAAGTTTGAGAAGTTGTCTCAGTTTTACCAAGTGATAAAGTAAGCTCCGGATGACGAATGGAGAATGCAGAAGTATAAGAGGGGCCTTAGTGCTTTTATGACTTGGGGTCTCAGTTCTTATACTATTACCAATTATGTTGCCTTATGTCATACCCCAATTTTGTCCGGCTTAGGTCAAAACCCTAATTTTCCACACAAAAATAAATTATGCATCATTTTTAGAGTTAGAATGCACATTTTGAGAAGTTAGAGTCAAAAAGGGCATTTTGGTCAATTCTCACAAGGGTCTCTAAAAACAATTTTTGCAATAGGCCTCATGCATCAAATTAGGGTTTTTGAAAAATATGTTATGCATGCATGGCAAGCTTTGGAAAATATTTTATGCAGGGCAAAGACCTAAAAGCATTTTGTGGAAAGCAAGAATTGATTTCTATTTTGTTCCAAAGGCCAAGAATCGATTTATAGTATATTGCATAGGCCTTGAAATCGATTTTCAGGCTCTTCCATAGGCCATGAATCGATTCCTAATTGTTGTAACTAAGTGAAGAATCGATTTTTACCTATTTAGGATGTCCTGAAAATCGATTTCCCTCTTCTTGCATAGGCCTGGAAATCGATTTTCAGGCTCTTCCATAGGCCATGAATCGATTCCTCATTGTGTTAACTAAAGCAAGAATCGATTTTCACCTATGAAGAAGGTCCTGAAAATCGATTCCTCTTGTTTTCAAAGGAGCCAAGAATCGATTCTTTATTATCTCCAAAGGTTCAAGAATCGATTCCCACTATTTTAACTAAAGCAAGAATCGATTTTCACCTATGCAAAAGGTCCTGAAAATCGATTCCTGTTGTTTTCAAAGGAACCAAGAATCGATTCTTTATTATTTTCAAAGGTAAAGAATCGATTCCTACATATTTCCAAAGGCTCAAACAATCGATTCATCCTTGCAATAAATGTTTTTTTAAAAATTCTACGCCTATAAATAGGCAGCTTCAAAATCATTTGGAGGAGGACTTTTTGACGAGATCAGAGAAAAGGAGGAGACTTCACGAGGTCAGAAAAACAGACACAGCTCACAAGATCAGAGAGAAGAATTGCTACACACATTTTTTCAAGATCTGAGAAGAATTGCTCCAGAAACATTTTCACAAGATCTGGGAAGACAACTCTCGCAAATCTCATTTTCCAGTTCTCCGCTTCATTTTTGTTCTTCAGATCTGTAATATCTGCCTTCATCAGAGGTATTTCTGTTTTTATTTGTTAAAATTCAATCATTCTGATACATGCCAAAATTGCCCTATGTGATTTAATTTAGCTGTAGTGTCCTTGTTGATGATGAACCACATGATTCCCACTTATGCCTAGTGCATCATTTTCTAAGTGGTGAAGATGGTCTCAGATGATTCAACCTCTCCTTTCAAACCTTTTCAAAAAAAAACATTCTTTTTCAGAACTACGTCGCTTTGATTCCCGTTCGGGATACGTAGGAGCGAGCCACGTTCTCGTCAAGCGCAACAAATAAAATTCTTTTCATCCCCAAAAACAAATTATTTTCATAAAAACAAACAAAAAGAATCATTTTCAAACCCATTGTTGCTAATAGCTCATCAGAGCCTCTGTTCGTTTAGCTATTAGTGGCAATGTCTTTTTCTCATAAGAATAATAAACGATGGTCCATCATAACCTTTGTTAGTTTGATCATTGTGCAAATCAATCTTTTTCGAAAATCACTTTCAAAAAGATAATAAAAATGAGTTGTTATCAATAGTCCATCAGAACCTTTGTTCGTTTGACTAGCAGTACAACTCTCTCTTTTTTGAGTATTTAGTAGTGATTCATCATAGCCTCTGCTAGTTTAATCATTTGCTAATGCTCGTCCTATTTCAAAAAACTCACTAAAAAAGATAAAAAACAAAAACTTTTCCAAAAGAACCTAGAACTACGTCGCCTTTGATTCTCCACCCGGAGATACGTAGGAGCAGGGCCACGCCCCTGTCAAGCGCAAAAATAAACAATTTCTAAAATAAAAAAATACAAACACATCTCTTTCATAAAACAAAAATCAAAAATCTTGTTTTCAAAGTAGGGGATTAAGTCGGTCGTACGGCCGGGTTAACCATCGTTTTAGGATAAGTGAACTGTGGTCCTTCAGAGCCCCAGTGCTCCTTCAGCCCCCAGCGGCCCTTCAGACCCCCAGTGGTCCTTCAGACCCCCAGTGGTCCTTCAACACAGATCACACAATTCTAAAACCCCTATATTAAAAAACACCAACACACAAACATTTTCTACCCAAGAACTACGTAGCTTTGAATTCTCCATCGCACCGGGAGATACGTAGGAGCGGGCCATGTCCCGTCAAGCACTTTTTTCTAAAAACCCTTTTTTCCCCCCTTTCTCACCAAAAATAAAATTTCCAGTAAGTTTTCTCATTCGTCTTCAAACAAGAAATAAATAGGCAAATCTAGGTATTTTTCAAATCAAACGTTAAAACCACACATTTAATTAGAGGTTCCCTTTCGGTAGAAAGGACGTGCGTGGTGCTAACACCTTCCTCGCGCGTAATCGACCCCCGAACCTATATCTCTAGTTTTCAAAAGACCATCCGCCTTGTCCAAAAGACCTTTTTTCAATGTTTTGGTCTTAAAATTAAAATATTGGTGGCGGCTCCAAAATTATTCCACGTTGTACATTGAGAAACCCAAACCGGGATTTTTCGGGGTGCAACAGCTGGCGACTCTGCTGGGGACCTTTTTAAAAGACGAGGGTCAAGCCTAACTAATTTAAATGTGTGGTTTAATGTATTGTTGATTTGATTAATACCTTGTTTGCCTTTATTTCTTATCATTGATTGTAGGCGTATGCATTTGTGTTCTTCTATGTTTGTTCCCTGTCTCATCTTTTATTCCTTTTCTTTTTATATGTTTATGCCCATGCATTCTTCCAACCCCCATGTTCCCTTCTTTCTTTGCTCCTTTTCTTCAAGGTAAGCTCATGCATTTCTCCCCAATTCTATCATGTCCCTTCTTCTCAGCTCCCTTTCTGAAATAAGTAATGTGTTTGTTGTTGGTACCCTAAGCTAGTTGTATTTGAATGATATTAAACCCTAGGGTAGACGACATGCTATTGTCTGGACTGTCTGGATTCTCATTTGCAGGTGGGGTAGTACTAGGGAAAATGCCCTTGACACACACTACACTTATACCCTGTGGCTATGTGCTTTGAGTGGGACCATAACCCAGGTCTGCAAAACTTAGGAGAGTGGATTCGAGTAGTGAGAGCCCATCAGGACCTTTGTCCGTTTGGCTACTTGCGAAAGTTTCAACCAGAGTTGTGCTCTTTCATGATGCCTCACACCTAGCAGTTTGCTGCATTTGTGGGGAATTTTGTGAAAGGGACTGTAGCTCTGGTGGCCTTGTGAGGGAGTGAATAGAGCTACACGGGAGGATTACCCTTTAAATTGCCCTAGATCATAGATTCTACCCCCTTTTAGGTCACAAGGGCTTTCCAAATTGTGTGTTGCATCGTTGCATTCAGTTCAATCAATTTTTCCTTCAAAATTTTTGAAAATTAAAAAAAATGCTTTCCCTTTTCAATAAATACCTATATGAGGTGGCATATAGGGTGAAAATTTTCAAATCACCACCTGTAAATATCCTCTTTCTGCAAAAACACAAAAAAAGAAACATCCTTGCATCATCGCATCATTGCATCACTGCATCATTGCATCATTTGCATTGCATAAAATTCTAATTTTGAAAAAAACCATTCATATTGCATTCCCTTTCATTACATAAAGATAAAACGAAAAAAAAACAATTATCATCTGCATAGCATAAACATTTCATTTATAATCATGCAAAAAAAATCCTCGTCAAGTTCACCCAAAACATGGCATTCATGCATAAGCATTATTTCAAAAAAGACACAGTAGAACTACGTAAGCTTTGATTCCTCATTACAATGGGGATACGTAGGAACGGGCCATACCCCGTCAAGCACATTTTTCTAAAACCTTTTTTTCAATAAATCATTTGCATCATACTTGCATTCATTCATTACCTAAAATAAGAGAAGCGGGACGTCCTTGCAAAACAATCATCCTTTTTGAAAAAGTTTGTCCTTACTTGGTTGCAAACTCAAGGTGTTCCAAGGCACTCAGTTTTTTTTCAATAGCTCATTTGCATTTCTTTCAGAAGCACTGCATCCCATCCAATCTATGACAAAAGACTGAAATAGTGTTAACTCTCTGAGAAGCATTCTTCTAATGAGCATGCATGCTATGAGTACATTCTCTTGTTTTAGTCCGTTGATTTTCCTCCCTTACCACAGTTTCCCGTCCAAGTCTAGTCCCACCCCGTCCACCCATAAAGTGCATATTCTCCCCATCAGTGCGTATTTGACTTTTGGTTCAAGTCCTCCATGCTGGGGCAAGTCTGTGATCAATAATTCCCCTTGATTAATATCATATTCTTTCAGTGCAAGTCTCTCAAAAAAATAATAATAATAATAATAATAATATAATAAACAAGAAAACAAGCTCGCTAGGTTGAAAACCCGCAAAGGGCGGCCTAGGCAAAAAAAGAGCGCCCGGTGGATTGAAAACTCGCAAAGAGCGGTCCAGGCAAAAATTAGGGCACAAAAAAAAGGGAAAATAAAAGAGCAAACACATGAAGATAGATAAGTTATTGTTCTAAGGTTAAGTCTCATAGAAATAAGCAATCGGGATTTGAAATGAAGTTTGGCCATCTCCTCAAAAACCCCAAAATCCCAGAAAATCCCTTTCCTACCCACCTTGAGCCAAGAAAAACTGAAATCCAAAAATCACCCTAGACAAAGATCTCCCCAAATAAAAACAAAACAGTGCATCACTTTTATCAGCTCACCCGAGTTAAAAAAAAAAAAAAAAAAAAAAAAGGGGGATTCAAAAAATGAAAACCCCAAAACAAAATGGTGAGTTGGTACATGTTACCACAAAGTACAAGAGATCCTTGTCTAAATAAACCTTCAAACACTTCATCATTCCAACACCTGGTTCCATAAACCTTCAAACACTTCCTTTGGCCTCAACATCAAACCCCTTAGTCATTCTACCATGAGACACGAATTTGCTTTAACAGAGCCCAAACAAACCCAATAACCATCTTCCTCATAGACCATTAACCGTCAATCAACGCCGAACAAAACTCATCCTCCCATTAGCCTCAAACACTTCATTAAGCCTAACCTTCTTTCCTCCACAAAACATCACAATCCCGAAAAGTCCATTCCGATCAATGACCGGTTGCTTTTGTTTACTCAAATTTTAATCTTAGGACGAATAAGCTTATCTATGTACAAAGTGTTTGCTCAAAAGAAAAACAAACGATCAGAAAAAAGAAAGCTGATCAAGAAAGAATAAACCCTCAAAAAAAAAGAGAACTGAGGAAACAAAAACAAACAGTCAGAAAAAAGAAAGCTGACAAAATAAAAAAAAGAGGGACTTGCACTCCAAAACACATTCAAGATACATCACCAGGTAAGGATTCTTTCGCACCAAAAGTCAAGACATCAATAGAGAACCAAAAATTTGCACTGAGAATACCACTCAGACCCAAAAGTTGGGGCATTCTCTTCACCACCCACACACCCTAGTCTTGGGAAAGTCTGTTCAATGCCCATCCCATGTCACTCCAGTTGTCAATGTCATTCCAAAGTGGGGCAAGTGCATTCCCATTCCTTCACCTCATTCATTCCCATGAAAACCTCACCGGGACAATTTCTCAACTCACTATCCTAAACAAAGACCTTGTCATTCTGATTGGGGCAGCTTTGTCCTTGTTATGACTGGGGCAACATCAAATTCTGTGGGTTGAAGCAAAACCCTTTTCATTCCAGCTTTCATCCCAAGAGCCGAAGCGTTCCCAATTCATCATCTTCTACACCCCTAGTTGTTGTCACCACTAGACAGGGGCAAGTTATTCACTCGTCAAAGACCTGAATTGGGGCAATCTTGTATCTCTTGGTCCCTCATAAGCTTCGACAATAACCATGTCTGTCATTCCTTCACTTGCCATAAATGTCCATGCCCTAAACCAATTCCAAGTTAACGGACTCACTCATTCACATTTGCACCCCTATGCATGCTTACTAGATAATGCTTCAAAGAGAGAGAACACAAGTTAGTCATGCGATATGTAAGATTCAGTCGTCATTGAAAGGAAGAGAAAACAAGTGAGCTTGTTTGTAAATAAAATCTTGAGAACACCGGAGTTTGAATCAAATTCCATTTTTTCTCAACAAAGTGGTCAATAATCATCTCAATTCATTGCATTCAAAGTCTTACATCTCATCATCACAAAAATGTTTAATCATTCTATTTTTCGCCTCATGCATTTAGGCGTTCCATTTTGTTTATCATAGTTTGCATCGTGCCAACATCATCATTTCATGAAAGGCAACAAAAAAGAAGCAACGAATAAAAGCAAAAATCTTCCATCTCATTCCATCAAGCATCGAAGCATTGCATCATAAAAGCAAAAACACGTCATCCCGTGTCATAACATTTGCATCCAAACATTTCATTCACATCATATTCACATTCACATTTCATGCATTCATCGCATGTCATCCAAAATGCCTATGTTTCCCAATCAACCATTTCATATCATTACGCTATGCATCATAACATTAGCATCCAAACATTTCATTCGCATTTCATGCATTCATCCCATATGCCTATGTTTCCCAATCAACCATTTCATATCATGCATCAAAGTATTGCATTTGCATCCTCACATAGCAAGAAGACAAATAGGAAAAATTCTTTAACCAGCTACCTCAGCACATGAAGGGGTCGCCTAAAGTCGGCCGCTTGTAGGGCTTTAGTGCTCGCCTGGACCCTTAGGGATTAGGTTGTTGCTTGTAGGGCTTTAGTGCTCGCCTTAACCCTTAGGGATTAGGTTGTTGCTTGTAGGGCTTTAGTGCTCGCCTGGATCCTTAGGGATTAGGTTGTTATCTTGTAGGGCTTTAGTGCTCGCCTGGATCCTTAGGGATTAGGTTGTTATCTTGTAGGGCTTTAGTGCTCGCCTGGACCCTTAGGGATTAGGTTGTTGCTTGTAGGGCTTTAGTGCTCGCCTTAACCCTTAGGGATTAGGTTGTTGCTTGTAGGGCTTTAGTGCTCGCCTGGATCCTTAGGGATTAGGTTGTTATCTTGTAGGGCTTTAGTGCTCGCCTGGATCCTTAGGGATTAGGTTGTTATCTTGTAGGGCTTTAGTGCTCGCCTGGATCCTTAGGGATTAGGTTGTTATCTTGTAGGGCTTTAGTGCTCGCCTGGATCCTTAGGGATTAGGTTGTTATCTTGTAGGGCTTCAGTGCTCGCCTGGATCCTTAGGGATTAGGTTGTTATCTTGTAAGGCTTTGGTGCTCACCTTAATCCTTGGGGATTAGGATGTTTACCTTGTAGGCACTTGAAGTGTCGATCCTTAACAAAAATAAAAAGGAAGAAAATCAAAAATAGCATCTCATAGCATCCATCATTCATCACATCACATACACTTTGCATAACATACATTCACACTCCATTTACATGATATCTGCATTCCATAGAAAAAAAAAAAAAGAGCAAATAAGAAAGGAGAGAAGAAAATCACAGAAGGCGGAACACAGAAGAACACAACATTTTCACATATCATTCATACCAGTCATCACTCCATGGCATCAAACAGTACATTACGCCTTCAAATTCGCATCTCAGAAGAGCGAAAGAATAACAAAAGGAAAAGAAGAGAAAAATCAAACAGAAAAGGCATCCCACCAAAGTCAATCATTGCATTCATGTGCACCCCAAACATCCAAGTGCACGCATTTCATGCACCATCCAAGAGAAAAGTTACTTCGGACCAGAGAATCCCAAAAATCTCATTTTTAGAAAATCATCAACCCCGAGTTAGTAAACTCCATCAACCCTGAGTTAGTAAACTCCCTCAACACAGAGTTAGTGAACTCCCACAGAGTTAGTGAACTCCCACCGAGTTAGTGAACTCCTTCCACAGATCACAACATTGTGTACGAGCACGCAATGGATCCATCAGACTTCGTCAAGTCCTTCGGATTAGTTGTGTCAGCCTAAGGCATAGCGTAAATCCATTGATCAAATCAGTTCCGGACCTGATGTTGATCGGTCGCTCGAAAAGGCCACTCCCCCCCAGAGCTCGGACTCGACAAGAGTCCGTTAAAAGGTTTTAGGCAGCCTTCCAGACCCCGAGTTAGTAAACTCCATCAACCCTGAGTTAGTAAACTCCCTCAAACACAGAGTTAGTGAACTCCCACAGAGTTAGTGAACTCCCACCGAGTTAGTGAACTCCTTCCACAGATCACAACATTGTGTACGAGCACGCAATGGATCCATCAGACTTCGTCAAGTCCTTCGGATTAGTTGTGTCAGCCTAAGGCATAGCGTAAATCCATTGATCAAATCAGTTCCGGACCTGATGTTGATCGGCCGCTCGAAAGGCCCCCTCAGACCGTTTTACTAGTACCATAGCTAGTAGCGCTCCTTCAGACCACGATGGTCCTTCAATTAAGGCCTAGGCAGCCTTCCAGACCCCGAGTGGTCCTTCAGAGCCTTAGTGCTCCTTCAGACCCTGAGCGGTCCTTCAGAGCCTTAGTGCTCCTTCAGATCCCGAGTGGTCCATCATTTTCTCTCTCAGTTAATGCGCCAGGTGTTAACCGTTCCCCGTTTGTTCTCAAAACCCACCTATTCAAAAATAGAAAAAGAAAAGAGGAAAATTCGGGTTTCCCCAAGTGGACAAAATCGGTATAATTTCTGAATTCTTTATCTTCATTTTGCCTTGGAATATGTTTCGGCCAATTCATATTCCTCGTTAAAATTCAGATAAAGAGGGGCAGCTGTCATACCCCAATTTTGTCCGGCTTAGGTCAAAACCCTAATTTTCCACACAAAAATAAATTATGCATCATTTTTAGAGTTAGAATGCACATTTTGAGAAGTTAGAGTCAAAAAGGGCATTTTGGTCAATTCTCACAAGGGTCTCTAAAAACAATTTTTGCAATAGGCCTCATGCATCAAATTAGGGTTTTTGAAAAATATGTTATGCATGCATGGCAAGCTTTGGAAAATATTTTATGCAGGGCAAAGACCTAAAAGCATTTTGTGGAAAGCAAGAATTGATTTCTATTTTGTTCCAAAGGCCAAGAATCGATTTATAGTATATTGCATAGGCCTTGAAATCGATTTTCAGGCTCTTCCATAGGCCATGAATCGATTCCTAATTGTTGTAACTAAGTGAAGAATCGATTTTTACCTATTTAGGATGTCCTGAAAATCGATTTCCCTCTTCTTGCATAGGCCTGGAAATCGATTTTCAGGCTCTTCCATAGGCCATGAATCGATTCCTCATTGTGTTAACTAAAGCAAGAATCGATTTTCACCTATGAAGAAGGTCCTGAAAATCGATTCCTCTTGTTTTCAAAGGAGCCAAGAATCGATTCTTTATTATCTCCAAAGGTTCAAGAATCGATTCCCACCATTTTAACTAAAGCAAGAATCGATTTTCACCTATGCAAAAGGTCCTGAAAATCGATTCCTGTTGTTTTCAAAGGAACCAAGAATCGATTCTTTATTATTTTCAAAGGTAAAGAATCGATTCCTACATATTTCCAAAGGCTCAAACAATCGATTCATCCTTGCAATAAATGTTTTTTTAAAAATTCTACGCCTATAAATAGGCAGCTTCAAAATCATTTGGAGGAGGACTTTTTGACGAGATCAGAGAAAAGGAGGAGACTTCACGAGGTCAGAAAAACAGACACAGCTCACAAGATCAGAGAGAAGAATTGCTACACACATTTTTTCAAGATCTGAGAAGAATTGCTCCAGAAACATTTTCACAAGATCTGGGAAGACAACTCTCGCAAATCTCATTTTCCAGTTCTCCGCTTCATTTTTGTTCTTCAGATCTGTAATATCTGCCTTCATCAGAGGTATTTCTGTTTTTATTTGTTAAAATTCAATCATTCTGATACATGCCAAAATTGCCCTATGTGATTTAATTTAGCTGTAGTGTCCTTGTTGATGATGAACCACATGATTCCCACTTATGCCTAGTGCATCATTTTCTAAGTGGTGAAGATGGTCTCAGATGATTCAACCTCTCCTTTCAAACCTTTTCAAAAAAAAACATTCTTTTTCAGAACTACGTCGCTTTGATTCCCGTTCGGGATACGTAGGAGCGAGCCACGTTCTCGTCAAGCGCAACAAATAAAATTCTTTTCATCCCCAAAAACAAATTATTTTCATAAAAACAAACAAAAAGAATCATTTTCAAACCCATTGTTGCTAATAGCTCATCAGAGCCTCTGTTCGTTTAGCTATTAGTGGCAATGTCTTTTTCTCATAAGAATAATAAACGATGGTCCATCATAACCTTTGTTAGTTTGATCATTGTGCAAATCAATCTTTTTCGAAAATCACTTTCAAAAAGATAATAAAAATGAGTTGTTATCAATAGTCCATCAGAACCTTTGTTCGTTTGACTAGCAGTACAACTCTCTCTTTTTTGAGTATTTAGTAGTGATTCATCATAGCCTCTGCTAGTTTAATCATTTGCTAATGCTCGTCCTATTTCAAAAAACTCACTAAAAAAGATAAAAAACAAAAACTTTTCCAAAAGAACCTAGAACTACGTCGCCTTTGATTCTCCACCCGGAGATACGTAGGAGCAGGGCCACGCCCCTGTCAAGCGCAAAAATAAACAATTTCTAAAATAAAAAAATACAAACACATCTCTTTCATAAAACAAAAATCAAAAATCTTGTTTTCAAAGTAGGGGATTAAGTCGGTCGTACGGCCGGGTTAACCATCGTTTTAGGATAAGTGAACTGTGGTCCTTCAGAGCCCCAGTGCTCCTTCAGCCCCCAGCGGCCCTTCAGACCCCCAGTGGTCCTTCAGACCCCCAGTGGTCCTTCAACACAGATCACACAATTCTAAAACCCCTATATTAAAAAACACCAACACACAAACATTTTCTACCCAAGAACTACGTAGCTTTGAATTCTCCATCGCACCGGGAGATACGTAGGAGCGGGCCATGTCCCGTCAAGCACTTTTTTCTAAAAACCCTTTTTTCCCCCCTTTCTCACCAAAAATAAAATTTCCAGTAAGTTTTCTCATTCGTCTTCAAACAAGAAATAAATAGGCAAATCTAGGTATTTTTCAAATCAAACGTTAAAACCACACATTTAATTAGAGGTTCCCTTTCGGTAGAAAGGACGTGCGTGGTGCTAACACCTTCCTCGCGCGTAATCGACCCCCGAACCTATATCTCTAGTTTTCAAAAGACCATCCGCCTTGTCCAAAAGACCTTTTTTCAATGTTTTGGTCTTAAAATTAAAATATTGGTGGCGGCTCCAAAATTATTCCACGTTGTACATTGAGAAACCCAAACCGGGATTTTTCGGGGTGCAACACCTTAGTGCAATCAGCCTATGTCGCCGAGGATGATCTCATAGGAAGTATGGGAAAGGAAAGAAGGTAGTTGAATGATCAACTCCGAATGCAAAATCCTAAGATGATTTCATCCAAGGAAAAGCAGATGCAATTCTTTGATTCTTCAAGGGTCAGAAGATGTTCTAACTGTGGAAAGCCTCACAGTGGTAATTGCAAGCGAAAATCTAATCGATGCTATTATTATAATGAAGAGGGTCACTATGGTAAAAAGTGCCCTGTGAAGAAGGGTTCCAAGGAGTCACGAGCAGCTTGAAGGCAATGACAAGTCAACACTCTGAATGCTTAGACAGTTACGAATGCTGGCGGTATACTTAGAAGGATGGGAGTCCTATTCAATAACTCGATCACTATATTATACGATTCGGGTGCAACCTATTGTTGAATATCCCGATCGCGTGTGAATCAGTTGGGATTAGCCTTATCATCGCTACCCGAGGCGATAACTATTTTAACTGCTGCTAAGGTTCGTGTCCAGACATAATCTTTGTATAGAATTGTCTACTTGTCATAGGAGGCAGGAATTTCGTTGTAGAATTTGTTGTTTGCCTATGAGAAGTGTGGACACCATTTTGGGTATGAATTGGATGACTGCAAATCATGTTGCAATCGAATGTGTTAATCAACTATCAGCTTCGCTTCAGAATCAGTTGAATTGTCTAGGACAAATTCTGAAGCGGTTACCTAGTTCACCTTAGACGGTCAATCTTCATTCCAAGGTGCGGAAGCACATGTTAGTATGTTATCTGCATCCACTGAAACTAGTTTAGATTTGGCGAACATTCCGGTTGTGAATGACTTTCTGGATGTTTTCACGATGAAGTTTCTTCTGAACCTCCAGAGCGAGAGGTAGAGTTTACTGTAGAATTGGTTCCTGACACGGGATCAATATTTATCGTTTCTTATTGAATGTTTCTTTAGAATTAAAGGAAATGGAGTCTCAACTTGAAGAGTCGATATTAAAGAAATTCATTCGACCGAGTGCTTCTCTAAGGAGTGCTCTGGTGTGGTTAGTCAAAAGGAAAGATGGTAGCATGAGATTGTGCATTGATTATCGACAACTCAACAAAGTGATGATCAAGAATAAATATCCCTTTCCAAGGATAGACGATTTGCTTGAGCAATTTGAGGTGCTGCAGTGTTTTCTACAATTGATCTGAGGTCAGGATATCATCAAATAAAAGTTAGAGCCTTAGATATTCCGAAGACAGCTTTCCGTACGAGGTATGGACATTACGAATTCGTAGTGATGCCCTTCGGTGTGACTAATGCTCCAGCGGTATTCGTGGATACATGAACATAGTTTTTCCACACGTACCTAGATCAATTTGTAGTCGTTTTCATTGATGGTATCTTGATGTGCTCGAAGACCATTGAGGAGCATGTCCAACATCTCCGCATTGTTCTGAAAGTACTCCGAGAAAATAAGTTGTACTTGGAACCTTCGAAGTGTGATTTTTGGGTGTCAGAGGTAAAGTCTTTGGGACATGTGATTTCCCAAGTTGGGAGTTTCTGTAGATCCCAGTAAGAAGGAAGCGGTGTTGAATGGGAGCGACCAACATCAGTCACAAAGATCAGAAGTTTCTTGGGTCTATCCGGTTACTATAAGAGATTTATTCAAGGGTTCTCACAATTAGTTATTCCACTTACTCAGTTAACTCGAAAGGGTCAACCGTTTACGTGGGATGTCGATTGTGAAGAATGTTTTCAAGAGTTGAAGATTCAGTTGACTTCTGCTCCAATCCTAATTCTTCCGGATTCGTCTATGGAGTTCCAAATTTACAGTGATGTTTCTGGGAAGGATTAAGGATGTGTTCTCATACAGAATCAACAAGTGGTAGCTTGTGCATCCAGGCAATTGAAGACTCATGAGGAGAATTATCCGACTCATGATTTGGAGTTGGCAGCTATTGTGTATGCACTGAAGATTTGGAGACGTTACCTGTATGGGTCTCGTTTCGATGTCTTTAGTGATCACAAGAGTTTAAAGTATCTGTTTGATCAGAAAGAATTGAATAGCAGGCAAAGAAGATGGGTAGAATTTCGGAAGGATTATAACTTCGAGTTGAAGTATCATCCAGGAAAGGCCAGTGTTGTAGCTGATGCGCTGAGTAGGGAATCCATTCACATGGCAGAGTTAATGACGCAAGAAATGGAATTGTTAGAGTCTTTTAGTTCTAAGTTGGGGTGCATCCATAAGTTTCCACTTTAGTGGCAAGGTTTTGGTGTTAACCTTTCGCTTGCGAATGTTAACGATCAGATAGTATTATGTGATTCCATTTGACAAGTCAAACGTGAATACGAATATGAAAGTGGGGTGACTGTTGACTGTTTTTCACATTGTGATTAACCACCAAAGGATTAATTGATGGATCTGCTTGCAAGTGACTGAAATTTCCAAAGTGAAGTTTGGCGTGCGGTATGGTAGTTTTGAAAAATCATTTTGTGAAAACCCGCATGCTAAAGTTAATTTTGGGAACGAATCAAGAGGCTAATATGATCAGATTGAGGAAGAAAATCCTAGGAGGATTACTTAGGTTGAGGAGAAGTTCTCAATGCTATTGACTAATTTGGAAAGGAATCGGATGCATCGTTGGTAAAAACCTCGTGATGAAGTTTCAATAGAGGAAAAAGAGCTCTAAGTTCTGTTTGATAGTTGTTTTGAGAACAACAGAGGTGATTTTCATTACGTTCAAATTTATTCGATATCCCCGCGTTTTATTTCTACGTTTAAGGTCAAAGCTTATTGTAAAATCCTCATTTCATCTTTTTGAAAAGTGTTGTCTCGAAATCTTGGGGGCGAGTCAAGAAGTTTCACAGCTGACTTTTCCGTCACATTGTCAATGTGTACGAGAACTGTTATGGATTTTAGAAGATTTGTGGAGAAAGTGTTTACACCCTTCGAGGAAATCGTGTTTGTTTTTACCTCTACCGAGGAGTACCAGTTGTGGATCTCATTTTCAACATATATTTCTATCAAGCGTCTTGTATTAGACCCTTGATTTAGATTAATCAAAGTTGGGACGCAAACGAGGATGATTGGAATGAAGCTTCGGAAGTATTATCAAACGCGGTGTCGAGCCTATGTAGGCGAATGATGAGTTTCTCGTGTAGATTCGTAACAAGAGAGTTCGGACTATAATCTTAGAAGAGTTCAAGGGTAGTAGTCGAACATACTTAACAATTGACGGGCCAACTTGGGAAGATTTTCTACACTCATTTCGTCAATTCAAGATTGAGTTCCAGCAACTTAAGACCTTTCTGAGAATGTCGATTCTCGGTTAGTCAGATGAAAGACTTGATGAAATTTTGAGGACAAAATTCTTTCAAGTTGGGGAGAATGTAACATCCTCAAAATAATTAGGCGAATTATTTGGATGTTAACCCAATTGGAATAATTTAGTACTTGACTGGTAAATTTATCGAGTGCTAAAATTATTTATTAGTTGTCATTGGATCGTTAATCGGATAATACGGGTTAAGGAAGTTTTGGAATCGAAATAAGGGATTAAAATCAATATGGTAATTGGACCACGCTACCACTTATTTATTAATTAAATATATGTGTGTGTGTGTGTGTGTGTGTGTTGAATAAAGAAAGAAAAGAATTAAAGAAAGAAAAGAAAGAGAGAAGAGAACGAGACAGAGGAGAGAAAAGAGAGAAAGGAAAAAGAAGAAAAGAATGGTGAAGGAGAAGAAGAGGAAAAAGGGGGTACTTCAGTTCATCAAAACGACTTCCTTCCAACCCGAAAAACATTCAGCGTTACTTCCTCTTCGATTTGGTACCAACATCAACATGATCAACTCACTCTCTCTCACTTTGCCATTTTCGAATTTAAGAGGAAAAATGGAGGTTTTTGTTGTTCAAGCTCAAAGGAAAGCTTTGGATGGTGTTTGGGAGCGAGCTCAAGGTGGATTGCGCAAATATTGAAGTCCGATTTGGGGTTTGTGAAGAATCAAGAGGTTAGGGTTCAAATTGGGGTTTTTGTGAATAGTGGCTTGAGGTTGAAGAAGAAGATGAATAGTGTTCAGGAAAGATTTCGAGGAATTCGGTATTTCGGTCAAAAAGAGGTTTCGCGATCGAGTGGAAAGCTTTGGAAGCGGATTGGGTGTCGCCGGAGCGGGGAGCGTTCGTGTGGTTACTCGGTGATTTCGGCTCGATATTGGATCACGCGTCAAGGGTGAGTTCTACTCACGTTTAGGATTTTTGTTTTTCGAATTAATTGATTGATCGTTTTATCGCTTTCGCTGGTCTGGAATATTACTTGATATTGTCTGTTTCGGGTTAGGAATCGATCGGAGCGAGTCTCGAGTTGTGTCGTGTTGGAATGGAATTTTTGATGATTTGATTTCGAAAGATTTTGACTTAAAAACCGTTAATTGGAAAATATGTCGTTTTTGATAAAATTCGTTTAGTTTGAGTTTTTGATTGATTTGATTGATTGTGTGACATTGATTGAATCTGTTTTTATGGTTGTTTGAACTGTTTTTAATCGGAACAAGAATCGGAGTTGAGCGGAATAGCGAATTTCGCAAGAAAACGGAAAACCTGCAATTTTCTGCAGATGGTCGCGTCGCGACCCATCCCCATCGCGTCGCGACCCGGCCCAGTTTTGTCACGAAGATATTTCTGATGCTTTTCGCGTCGCGACGGTAACCTTTCGCGTAGCGACGGTTTGCAGATTTTTAGCAACTATACACTGTTTTTGTTTTCGCGATAACTTTTGATCCGGGAACCCGATGGAGGTGTTCTAAAATGCGTTTGAAAGCTTATTCAGAGGCCTAACTGAATATTCTATTTTAAAGGTAAAATGAACTGTTTTTTGAGTCGTAAATTGGGTTAAAAAGTGACGAATTAGTATGCGAGAGTGAATGTGGATTTAACTTGTAATGTTCAATTACTTGTCTGAGGTAAATGAACCTTGAGTTCATATTATTGTAGATATATATATTATATCGAGTTTGGGTGACGACCCATGTTGGCATACTAGGAGGGGAAGTCATGATCCCCTACCCTAGGCTCTGAGGCCAATAGCGAAACTGTTATTGGTAAGGGGTTCGCCGGGATTAGCCTCGGGGCAATCGGTGGTGTGTCGAAGAGTATTGGATAACGTTCGCCGGGATTAGCCTCGGGGCAGTCGGTGGTACGTTACCATGGTTTTGTAGTGTGATTCATCGGGATTAGCCTCGGGGCAGTCGGTGACGCACTGAATTATAAATGAATTTCATAACTGAACCGAGAGTGTTAGTAGGGGTCTCGGTAGAACTCACTGAGATTATATCTCACTGTTTATATTTTGTGGTTTTTACAGAGAAGCAGGGGAGAAAGCAAAGGTGAAGAAGCATAGCTAGGTGGTGTGCTTATGAAGACGGTGAAGACTTAGTTTTCATTGTTAATGTCTTTCTCTCGAGATCTTTGTATTTCCGATTGTATAACTTGTACCAGTAAAAGTTGTAAAATCGTTTCCGCTATTTCTTGGTATTGGATATTGGACTCTAGGTTACGAGCTGTTTTTATTTATGTTCAATATCTAAAACAGGAAAGATATCTCTGATTATTTTATGATAGTACACTTGGGTATTTTTACTCGATAAAAATACCGGGGTGTTACACTAAGGAAGAGAGCTACAATTCTTCTGTTGAGCTCGAAACCCAATTCTGAAGTCTTGAAGGTGAAAACTGCGAATTACCAAAGCAGTACTGTGTAAAACGAGTTTTGGGCCGAATATTAATTTGTTAACGGGCTTTTATCCAATAGCCCATTTTTAGGGATTGGGTATTTCGTTGTAGTCTTTTAGATTGGCTGGTCAGCAGCCGTTTTATCTATCTTACACATTATCATTCACTTTACAAAACTTTTGTGCTCTAACCTCCATGGAAGCCTAAACTACCAAGTTGATTCATCGATGAAAGGCTGCCGTTTACGGGTTTTGAGGTTCAGTATCTAATGTTTTAATACAATTTCGTTTTAATTTCCTTCATTCCATCTCTATCAATTTCGATTTTAGTTTTGTATGTATGCAATCTTCTCAGTTCGTTTTTCTGCTTAGTAATCGTTCTGTTTCTATTGCAAAAGGCGTTTCAATTGCGTATGACGCTTGTTTGTATGCAATTCTATTTCGTAATTTTTGATTATTCGAATTACTTGATTGCTTAGATTAATTGATTCAAGTAGAAATTGATAGCGGGATTGATTAGAATTCCGTTATGTTATTGGTTGCGTTTGAAACGGCACATGTCAGCTCCCGTGACCGATTGAACCCATTGTTTCGGCGCTTGCTCGAAATAGTGTGAATTAGTATAAACTGATTAGCGCTTGTTTAGTTAGTTTATGTCAATTGAGAAATTGAAATTAAATGAATTGTTGTTTTTAGAACCTGTGATAAATTCGAGACGCGTACCCGGAAACCGGTGAATCAATTGTCTCTTTAATTTGATAAAACCCCCAACACAAATCGCTTTGTTCATAATCAAACCCCCCTATTTTATTGTTAGTTTTGTTCCTGATTCTGGTAATCTTAGTATTAGAGTTCCTTGTGAGACGACCAATGTTTCTCACCTTGTACTACATTCTTAATCCTTTTTAATTATTTTGACCCGCGTACGACCGCTGATCAAATTGGCGCCGTTGCCAGGGATCTCTAATTAAGGATTTCTAACTTCAGGACTCCACTAACCATACTAACGTTTTAGTTTCTGTTCTTGCTGTGTTTCCAGTCTTATTTCAGGTAGTAGGCGCTAAGACTGCTGATTTGTAGAAATTGTTGGCGAAAAAAACGGTTTTTGGGTGATCTCTTCAGAATTTCCCAAAAGCACAGCCAAAAAATCCTAAAAAAATCAACGATCTGGACTCCCTTAGTTTTACTAAGGGAGAACAAGCGCAAAATCCGAAATTCCTTCATTATCTATTTTTAATTATTTGTTTTATTTTTTTATATCTCAGAAAAAAATCCAAAAAAATTTGCGTATCTTTATTTTGATTTAATTAGATTTTTCGCAGTGAGTTTAGATTTTTTAGATTAGATTTGATTCGTTTTCTATTTTTTGCATCCATTTTAGCTTTAGGACATAGTTGGTATTTCTAGAATTGTTGCATTTTCTCACTTCTTGCTGCATATGGCGCATGACCATGTCTAATACTGTTAATTTGCATCCCTTTGACCCTGAAATTGAGAGAACATTGCATCGTAAACTTAGGGAGCATATAGAGAATAGTGGTAGTGATAATGATAGCATCTTTAGTCATAATCTCTTTGAACTTGATTCTGATCTTGATTTTGTCAACATGGCCGGTAGAACTCTTAGGGAACTTGCTGCACCTGATGTTACTTACAATGCTCTATGTATTAATTATCCTGAGGTTGCTGTTCTTTTTGAATTGAAATCTGGTTTAATACACCCGTTCCCAAAGTTTAATGGTCTTGCAGGTGAGGATCCTCACAAACATCTCAAGGAGTTCCACATTGTTTGCTCAACCATGAAACCACAAGGAATTCCAGAGGAGCACATTAAACTGAGGGCCTTCACCTTCTCACTCCAAGATGCAGCCAAGGATTGGTTGTATTACCTCCAGCCAGGTTCTGTTGAAATTTGGAATGACTTGAAAAAGTTGTTTCTAGAGAAGTTCTTTCATGCATCCAGAGCTGCTTCAATCAGAAAAGAGATGTGTGGTATTAGGCAAAACTCCACTGAGTCTTTACATGAATACTGGGAAAGATTTAAAAAATTGTGTGCTAGCTGCCCTCATCATCAAATCTCTGAGCAACTACTCATCCAGTATTTCTACGAGGGTTTATTGCCCATGGACAGAAATATTATGGATGCTTCTAGTGGAGGTGCACCTGTAGACAAGACCCCAACAGATGCAAGAGCTTTAATAGAGAATATGTCCATTAACTTCCAACAATTCACAACCAGAAGCAATTCTGCACTTCTAACAAGGGGGTAAATGAGGTACAGGCTACTGATCATAAGAGCTTAGAAATAACAGGTTAGATGAACTTACAGTTTTGGTAAAAAAATTGGCAACATGCCAGACAGCAAGAGTTTGTGGTATTTGCACCTCTATAGAGCACCCCATAGATTCTTGTCCTACACTGCAAGAGGATTCTAATGCTGATACCCCTCAAGCATATGCAGCTAATATATTTAACCATCAAGCCAATGTTGATTTGTCTTCTAACAGGTACCACCCAAGCTGGAGGAATCATCCAAACCTTAGATGGGGAAATCCAGCTGCACAACAACAACAGCCCAGGCAGCAAGTTAATCCATCACAAGTTGCTGCCAGGCCTGAACCTTCATTAGAGGATCTAGTTAAGCAAATGGCTGCCCAGAATCTCCAGTTCCAACAGAGAACAGATTCCTCAATTCAGAATTTACAGACACAAGTGGGACAACTAGCTACCACAACTAATCAGATGCAAGCCAAAGGGTCAAACCAACTGCCTGCTCAAGCATTTGTTAATCCAAATGCACCAAACCCCAATGTTAGTGTTATTACATTGAGATCTGGGAAGGTTGTTGACACCCCAAAGGTGCCTGAAACTGTTGTTTTAAAAAATAATAAGGCACCTGAGCATGTTTCTGATGAACAGGAAATACCACTTCCTTTCCCTCATAGAGTAGTAAGTACAAAAAAACAAGATGAGGGAGAGAGGGATAAGGAGATCTTGGATACTTTTAGTGTAACACCCCGATAAATTCTAACACGTAGAATCACCGAAGAGCACTAAATGGCATACATCAGAGTAACTTCCTGTTATTGAAATATTGAACACATCTAAAACTTTAGATAATATATAAAAACTGGTTCTCTGAACCTCATAAACTTTCCACAGTATGCTTAAGTTCCAAAACTTAAGATTTGTACATAACCTTGTGTTCAATACTCAAAAACATAAAGTAGCGGAAACGATTTTACAACTTAACAATGAAAGTTATACAATCGGAACATAGGAACCACAAACGGAAACAAGGTCTAAAACATTAAACTAGGTCTTCAATGACTCCAAGAGTCACACCAGCTAGCCATGCTTTACCGCCTTTGCTTTCCCCTGTTTCTCTGTAAAAACCACAAATATGAAGGGTGAGATAAACATTATCTCAGTGAGTCCTATCGAGACCCCTTACAACTCTAGCGGTTCATTATGCCTTGTTTTGAACTCGTGGTCCTAAAAAGCAACCACGTGGAAATACATTCAGTTCCTGTAACCTTCATGCTCATGGCCCTCCTAAGCGACACATGAAGCATGCAATCTTTGTTCCATGTTTTTAGCATAACACCTCAGTCTACCTATTTTATAGGCATCTCTTGACCTTTTGGTGAACCCATCCCGCTATTTCTAGCAGGGGAAACATTCTTGAGTCTAGGTTTTGGGGCTCATGACTTCCCCTCCCCTAGTATGCTAACCTCTTAGGGTCGTCACCCTTTTCCTCTTGTATATATTATACATTTTCAGTCTGTGTACCCGCAATGGGCTGTTAGTCATTCCAGTCAAGTACCATGTACCATATCAGTCAATTTCAGTGTATAATATCAGTCAAGTACCGTGTACCATATCAGTCAATTTCAGTGTATAATATCAGTCAAGTACCGTGTGTTATTATCATTCTTTGACATTTGCACTCTCGCGTTCTCTAAGAGCGGTTTTCCATTTTATTCATAACACACTATTTTTCTATCGAACATGTTCAATCTCATACCATTGTTACCTTTACATTGTTGTGGGACCTTGGGGAATGGATTAGAAGAGGATTGAGATCATTTGGAATGGATAAATATGTACTTTGAAATTGAAGGTCAGAAAATCTCACACGACCCGTGCGTGTAGGCGCACGACCCGTGCGTGGTTGAACAGTTTGTAGAAATTTTCCAGGAAGATACGCACGACCCGTGCGTGTAGGCGCACGATCCGTGCGTTAGCTACCAGATTTACAGAAAGTTTCAGAGACTTACGCACGACCCGTGCGACTAGGCGCACGATCCGTGTGTGTTTTAAAACCCAGTCCCTGTCGTATCAGAGGGAGGCGCACGACCCGTGCTCGTAGGCACACGATCCGTGCGTCTCTATCAGTTTCCAGAAAACAGGTTTTTCATGTATTATTCCATTCCATTCCGATTCCAACTTCCCTTCCGATCGAGGCCCAAACTCAAACACGCATTAAAACACAATATTATAGCAATCCAATCCAGCACACCCAACAATCAATCAAGAAATTCATAGTTCAATCATGAGCTTTGGGAAAACGGTTTTCAATATAATTCTTTCGATACCAGAAACGTGTGACAATAATTTTCAAAAGTGAAGACTCGAAAAACGAACACGTTCCCTAAGCGAGTTATAGAACTCACCTATCGTGATGAAAATCACGCAAACACCGAGACTCCGAGGGCTCAACCGATCCGACAACCACGAACTCTCTTCGAATACGCTCCAACAACGAATTCAACTACTCCAAATCGCTTGGACAGCAGTTGATTTCGAATCCTAGCTACCCAAACAACTTCAACAGCAATTGTGGCAAGAGAATGAGCCTTGGTATTGAATAATGGGCTCTAGCAAGGACATGCAAACTATTTGGAGCATCAACACTCCATTTTTGGCTCTATGAAGCTTTGAGGGTCAAAAATGGTGGATTGAGAAGGAGAAGGAGATAGGTTGCAATAGTAGTACCAATAGATGGAGAATGAAAAACTGAGGTTGATGGTGGAAGAAATTATAACATGCACCAACTTTTGGTTCCTCCCTCCTTCTTCCCCCTTCACTCGAGTTCTCTCCCTCCTCTCAAGCTCCCTCTCTACTTTTCTTTTGCTGGAACTGAATAAAGGATGTGGTGTTTTTGGTGTTTCAGCTGAAACAAGTATATATACATATAGTATGGTTAAAAGACAGGTTTGCCCCTCACTTAACATTTTTATCCCCTATGACTCCTATCATCCTTAAGCATCCTGCTAACCTCCCATTAATCACTAACTTAACATAATCATCCAAATATTATAATAAATATATATATAACCTCTCGCTAATTTTTAATAATTGAAATTAGCCAATTAGGGGATGTTACAATCACCCCAACTTCTAAAATTTTGTCCTCAAAATTGACAAAACATACCTTACTCGAACAAATACGGATATTTCTCCCGCATGCTCTCCTCTACTTCCCATGTCGCTTCGTCAGGTGACACACCGTCCCAAAGCACCTTGACAATAGGAATTGACCTCGTCCGGAGCGTTTTCTCGCCACGTTCGATGATCCTGATTGGGGTAGGATGATAAGATAGATCCGTTCTGATGTCAATCGCTTCATGGCTTAATGGTTGATTCGGATCATGAATATATTTCCTTAGCTGCGATACATGAAACACATCATGTAATCTGGACAATTCTGGAGGTAAGGCAATGCGATACGCTACCGGCCCAACTCGCTCGATAATCTGGAAGGGTCCGACATACCGAGGACTGAGCTTCTTTGCTCGCAAAGCAATACCGGTCCCAATGGTTGGAGAAAGTTTCAAAAAGACATGATCTCCTTCTTCGAATTCTAACGGCCTTCTCCTCTTATCCGCATAACTCTTTTGCCGACTCTGCGCGGCTTTCATCCTTTCTCTTATCTGACGGATCTTCTCCGTAGTCTCCCGGACTAAATCCGGTCCCAACAATCTCTGCTCACCTACATCCCACCAACACAATGGTGTTCTACACTTTCTCCCATACAATGCTTCGTATGGAGCCATTCCGATACTAGAATGATAACTGTTGTTGTATGAGAATTCCACCAATGGAAGGTGATCCTCCCATCTGCCTCCACTATCGAGTACACAAGCTCTCAACATATCCTCCAATGTCTGGATTGTCCTCTCAGTCTGCCCGTCTGTCTGAGGATGGTAAGCAGTGCTAACACACACTTTTGTTCCCAACGCCATGTTCAATGCTCTCCAAAATCGAGATGTAAACTTGGGATCTCGATCACAGATGATACTTGTAGGGATTCCATGCAACTTCACAATATTCTTGAGATATTCATCTGCTAACCTAGCAACCTTGTGAGTCGAACGCACTGGAATAAAATGAGCGGACTTGGTCAGGCGATCCACCACTACCCAAATAGAATCATTTCCGATTTGGGACCGCGGCAATCCCATGACAAAATCCATAGATATACTTTCCCATTTCCATTCAGGTACATTCAACGGTTGTAACTGGCCACCTGGCTTCCGGTGCTCTATCTTAACCTTTTGACAAGTTAAGCATCGAGACACAAATTCTGCAATATCCACTTTCATACCAGGCCACCAATACAATTGCTTCAGATCTCGATACATCTTGGTAGACCCCGGATGTATTGAGAACTGACTCTTATGAGCCTCCTCTAAAACTTGCCTCTTCACATCCTCATCGTTCGGCACACAGATTCTGCCATCAAAACAAATTACGCCATCATCGTCTTCGGTGTAACTCGGCAATCTCTTCTGCGCTTGCAGCTCTACATCACCTTCTTGGGCTGAGCGAATTAGATTCCTCAATGAACTTGAAATCTGAATGTGACTCAACACCAACCTGTTCCTTCTTGACTTAACTCTCAAATTGAGGTCTCTGAATGATTCCAACAATGACATCTCGTGCATCATCAGCTTTGCAGTATGGATAGACTTTCTGCTTAAAGCATCGGCAACAACATTAGCCTTACCAGGATGGTACTTCAATTCAAAATCATAATCTTTCAGGAATTCTACCCATCTCCTCTGTCTGTTGTTCAGCTCCTTTTGGTCAAACAAATACTTCAGACTTTTGTGGTCACTAAAGACTTCGAAACGAGACCCATACAGGTAATGTCTCCAAATCTTTAGGGCAAACACAATCGCCGCCAACTCCAAATCATGAGTTGGGTAATTCTCTTCATGTGGCTTCAACTGCCTGGAGGCATAAGCAACCACTTGTTGATTCTGCATCAGGACACATCCTAAACCCTTACCAGAAGCGTCGCAATAGATTTGGAATCCTACTGACGGATCAGGAAGAATCAGGATAGGTGCAGAAGTCAAACGACCCTTCAATTCCGTGAAACAATCTTCACAGTCTGAGTCCCAAACAAATGGCTGACCCTTGCGAGTTAACCGAGTGAGTGGAAGAACCAGCTGGGAAAATCCTTGAATGAATCTTCGATAATACCCAGCTAATCCCAAGAAACTTCTTACCTCAGTAACCGTAGACGGCTGTTCCCAGTCTACCACAGCTTCGATCTTACTGGGATCCACTGCAACACCTATCCTAGATATTACATGGCCCAGAAACTTAACTTCGGGCATCCAGAAATCACATTTGGACGGCTTAGCATACAACTTCTTCTCTCGGAGTACGTTCAGAACAATTCGGAGATGTTGCACATGCTCCTCAATCGTCTTAGAGAACACCAAGATGTCATCAATGAACACTACCACAAACTGATCCAGATAAGGATTAAAAATCCGATTCATATAATCCATAAATACAGCTGGAGCATTGGTCAAACCGAAGGGCATCACTACAAATTCATAGTGTCCATACCTCGTACGGAAAGCGGTCTTCGGGACGTCCAAAGCTCGAACCCTGATTTGGTGATAACCGGACCTTAGATCAATCTTTGAAAACACAGAAGCTCCCCTCAACTGATCTAGCAAATCATCAATCCTTGGTAGAGGGTACTTGTTCTTGACAGTCACCTTATTCAACTGACGATAATCGATACACAATCTCATACTTCCGTCCTTCTTCTTGACAAGCAACACTGGAGCACCCCATGGTGAGGCACTCGGCCGGATGAACCGTTTGGAAATCAGCTCTTCCAGTTGAACTTTCAATTCCCTCAACTCTAATGGCGACATTCGATACGGGGCTATAGAAATAGGTCCAGTGCCTGGAACCAACTCTATAGAAAATTCCACTTCACGATCCGGAGGAAATGAAGGAACTTCATCGGGAAACACATCAAGAAATTCATTAACAACTTGCACAGAAGATAAATCCTGACCTGTCTCAGTAGATGTAGACAGCATCATGACGTAAGCTTCCGCGCCTTGGAATAGATAGTTACTGGCCGATGTGAAAGAAATAACAGCTTCAGAATTTGGCGGTTGTAGCTCCACTGATTCGGAGGCAAAACCGATAGTTCGATGGAAGCAATCTATAGTCACATGGTTGGCCGTCATCCAACTCATTCCTAGGACGACATCCATGCCCTTCATTGGTAAACAAATGAAGTCTACTACAAAATTCCTGTCTCCAATGGATAGAAGACAATTTTCACATATCGCTTGGGTCTGAACACTACCCTCAGCAGCAGTCTTAATGGAGATTGGTTGAGGCAAAGGAGTTAAAGCCAATCCCAACCGATCGACACAAACTTGAGATATAAAACAATGGGTCGCACCCGAATCATATAAAATACTAACGGAGTTATTAAAAAGAGATCCCATACCCCTTAGTAGATTATCTGACGGTGTGACCTTCTGGGCGTCCAAGGTGTAAACTCTCCCATGAGTTGTAGTAGCAGCAGGGTTACTTCCTTGACTCTTCTCTTTCTCTGGGCAGTCCCGTGCAAAGTGACCGTCTTTCTTGCAGAAATAACACTGGTTGGATCCCATCTGGCATTTACCCTGATGGTACTTTCCACAGTTGGAACATGTACTGAACCTTGAGGAGTTCGATGACTGAACCTGCTTCCCTTTGTTGGAGTTGTGCCTGGGACCCGTCTGATGGTTGGATGATCCAACATTTTTCTTATTCTGATGGAATACTTTCCTGCTTGCATATAACCTTTTCAAGTCACTCTCAGCTATGTGCGATTGTTGAACCATGGCAGCATAGTTAGTATAGGCAAAAGAACTCAAACTCTGAGCAATGTCTTCCCTTAGCCCATACTTGAACCTTTCGGTTTTCCACTTGTCATTGGGAGCATACCCGGCCAAACCGAAGAATTGATATAACTCTTCAAACTTAGCCGCGTACTGACCCACAGTTGAACTTCCTTGAGTGAGAGTCAGAAACTCGTTCTCCTTGTCGAACCTCATGGCTGTCGGAAAGAACTGCTCCAAAAATACCTGCTTGAAATGTTCCCAAGTCTGGGGAGTACCCAGAGTCACCATCATGGCTTTGGCATTAGTCCACCAGTTGTTAGCTTCTCCTTTCAGCATATGAGTTGCCAATCTCAACTTGTCATCATCAGTTACTTGCATAGCTACGAAGATCTTCTCTATATCATCTAGCCAATGCTGAGCTTCCATAACATCCGGTCCTCCTCGGAACTCAGACGGCTTCATTTTCAGGAATTCAGAGAAAACCCTCCTTGGGTCAGCTTGAGGCTCAGGGACTTGCTGGGGCTGAGCTTGAGCATCCTGTTGCATCTGCAGCATATCTTCCATCATCTTCTGTTGCCTCTCGATCACGTTCTGCATCCATGCAGAATGCGGATCAACTGGTGGGTTATTCCTCGATCCTCCTGCCATAATTCTGCAAATGATACACCAAGTATTAAGTTGATCAGTCTCAATGTCTCTTAGTATCACAAGAAGCAAGATAGCAGAGTTACTCGAGGGATAAAACCACCCTAACTGTCTAAGCCCGACTAGGTCGAACTGCTCTGATACCATAATGTAACACCCCGATAAATTCTAACACGTAGAATCACCGAAGAGCACTAAATGGCATACATCAGAGTAACTTCCTGTTATTGAAATATTGAACACATCTAAAACTTTAGATAATATATAAAAACTGGTTCTCTGAACCTCATAAACTTTCCACAGTATGCTTAAGTTCCAAAACTTAAGATTTGTACATAACCTTGTGTTCAATACTCAAAAACATAAAGTAGCGGAAACGATTTTACAACTTAACAATGAAAGTTATACAATCGGAACATAGGAACCACAAACGGAAACAAGGTCTAAAACATTAAACTAGGTCTTCAATGACTCCAAGAGTCACACCAGCTAGCCATGCTTTACCGCCTTTGCTTTCCCCTGTTTCTCTGTAAAAACCACAAATATGAAGGGTGAGATAAACATTATCTCAGTGAGTCCTATCGAGACCCCTTACAACTCTAGCGGTTCATTATGCCTTGTTTTGAACTCGTGGTCCTAAAAAGCAACCACGTGGAAATACATTCAGTTCCTGTAACCTTCATGCTCATGGCCCTCCTAAGCGACACATGAAGCATGCAATCTTTGTTCCATGTTTTTAGCATAACACCTCAGTCTACCTATTTTATAGGCATCTCTTGACCTTTTGGTGAACCCATCCCGCTATTTCTAGCAGGGGAAACATTCTTGAGTCTAGGTTTTGGGGCTCATGACTTCCCCTCCCCTAGTATGCTAACCTCTTAGGGTCGTCACCCTTTTCCTCTTGTATATATTATACATTTTCAGTCTGTGTACCCGCAATGGGCTGTTAGTCATTCCAGTCAAGTACCATGTACCATATCAGTCAATTTCAGTGTATAATATCAGTCAAGTACCGTGTACCATATCAGTCAATTTCAGTGTATAATATCAGTCAAGTACCGTGTGTTATTATCATTCTTTGACATTTGCACTCTCGCGTTCTCTAAGAGCGGTTTTCCATTTTATTCATAACACACTATTTTTCTATCGAACATGTTCAATCTCATACCATTGTTACCTTTACATTGTTGTGGGACCTTGGGGAATGGATTAGAAGAGGATTGAGATCATTTGGAATGGATAAATATGTACTTTGAAATTGAAGGTCAGAAAATCTCACACGACCCGTGCGTGTAGGCGCACGACCCGTGCGTGGTTGAACAGTTTGTAGAAATTTTCCAGGAAGATACGCACGACCCGTGCGTGTAGGCGCACGATCCGTGCGTTAGCTACCAGATTTACAGAAAGTTTCAGAGACTTACGCACGACCCGTGCGACTAGGCGCACGATCCGTGTGTGTTTTAAAACCCAGTCCCTGTCGTATCAGAGGGAGGCGCACGACCCGTGCTCGTAGGCACACGATCCGTGCGTCTCTATCAGTTTCCAGAAAACAGGTTTTTCATGTATTATTCCATTCCATTCCGATTCCAACTTCCCTTCCGATCGAGGCCCAAACTCAAACACGCATTAAAACACAATATTATAGCAATCCAATCCAGCACACCCAACAATCAATCAAGAAATTCATAGTTCAATCATGAGCTTTGGGAAAACGGTTTTCAATATAATTCTTTCGATACCAGAAACGTGTGACAATAATTTTCAAAAGTGAAGACTCGAAAAACGAACACGTTCCCTAAGCGAGTTATAGAACTCACCTATCGTGATGAAAATCACGCAAACACCGAGACTCCGAGGGCTCAACCGATCCGACAACCACGAACTCTCTTCGAATACGCTCCAACAACGAATTCAACTACTCCAAATCGCTTGGACAGCAGTTGATTTCGAATCCTAGCTACCCAAACAACTTCAACAGCAATTGTGGCAAGAGAATGAGCCTTGGTATTGAATAATGGGCTCTAGCAAGGACATGCAAACTATTTGGAGCATCAACACTCCATTTTTGGCTCTATGAAGCTTTGAGGGTCAAAAATGGTGGATTGAGAAGGAGAAGGAGATAGGTTGCAATAGTAGTACCAATAGATGGAGAATGAAAAACTGAGGTTGATGGTGGAAGAAATTATAACATGCACCAACTTTTGGTTCCTCCCTCCTTCTTCCCCCTTCACTCGAGTTCTCTCCCTCCTCTCAAGCTCCCTCTCTACTTTTCTTTTGCTGGAACTGAATAAAGGATGTGGTGTTTTTGGTGTTTCAGCTGAAACAAGTATATATACATATAGTATGGTTAAAAGACAGGTTTGCCCCTCACTTAACATTTTTATCCCCTATGACTCCTATCATCCTTAAGCATCCTGCTAACCTCCCATTAATCACTAACTTAACATAATCATCCAAATATTATAATAAATATATATATAACCTCTCGCTAATTTTTAATAATTGAAATTAGCCAATTAGGGGATGTTACATTTAGGAAGGTGGAAGTTAACATTCCCCTTCTTGAGGCAATTAAGCAAATTCCAAGATATGCCAAGTTTCTGAAAGAGTTGTGTACACATAAGAGGAGGCTGAAAGGGAATGAGAAGATCAACACGGGGCAAAATGTTTCAGCCCTCTTTCAATCCATACCTCAAAAGTGCAAGGATCCAGGGACTTTTACCATTCCTTGCATAATAGGCAATAGTCAGTTTGATGATGCCATGTTAGATCTTGGAGCTTCAATTAATGTAATGCCTACATCTGGTTTTAACTCTCTTGCTCTTGGACCTTTGTAGGAAACAGCTGTTACCATTCAGCTTGCAAATAGAAGCAATGCTCGACCTGCTGGACTGGTTGAGGATGTTCTTGTTAAGGTTGGTGATCTTATTTTCACTGCAGATTTTTATATTCTGGATATGGAAGCAGAGACCAAGTCCAGCAGGTCACCTATCATTTTAGGCAGGCCTTTCTTGAAAACTGCTAAGGCAAAAATTGATGTTGGTACCGGAACTCTTTCTATGGAATTTGGTGATAGCGTTGTAAAATTTAATATCTTTGATGCTACGATGCACCCCATGGAAGAGCATTCCCTTTTTCATATTGAATTGCTTGCTGATTTGGTTGATGATGTTTATCCTGATGTTGTTGCTGCAGATTTTCCTTCATTGCCTGATTTTGCTGATAGTTTAACTTGCAATTGTTGCACTAACACTCATACTTGTGCTGAAGTTGAAGCTGTTTTGCAGGTTGACACTTTGCCTAATGTCCCCAATGACATAGGTTTTGTTGCAGATGTAGCTGCTGCTACTAAGATTCTACCCTCTATTGAAAAACCACCTGTTCTAGAGCTTAAGCCACTCCCCAAGGAGTTAAAATATGCATATTTAGAGGGAACTGGTGTTTTACCTGTTATTATTGCAGCTAACCTTTATTTTGAGCAGGAAGAGAAGCTACTGCAAATGCTGAAAAAATACAAAAAGGCCATTGGATGGACCTTGGCTGATATTCCTGGTATTAGCCCATCCACGTGTATGCACGGGATCTTACTTTAGGATGTGTAACACCCCGATAAATTCTAACATATAGAATCACCGAAATGCACTAAATGGCATACATCAGAGTAACTTCCTGTTATTGAAATATTGAACACACCTAAAACTTTAGATAATACATAATAACTGGTTCTCTGAACCTCATAAACTTTCTGAAAATGCTTAAGTTCCAAAACTTAAGACTTGTACATATTCCTGGTGTTCAATACTCAAAACATAAAGTAGCGGAAACGATTTTACAACTTAACAATGAAAGTTATACAATCGGAACATAGAAACAATAAACGGAACAAAGGCCTAAACATGAAACTAAATCTTCAATGACTCAGAGAGTCACACCAGCTAGCCGTGCTTTACCGCCTTTGCTTTCCCCTGTTTCTCTGTAAAAACCACAAATATGAAGGGTGAGATAAACATTATCTCAGTGAGTCCTATCGAGACCCCTTACTACTCTAGCGGTTCATTATGCCTTGTTTTGAACTCGTGGCCCTAGAAGCAACCACGTGGAAATATATTAAGTTCCTGTATCCTCTATGCTCATGGCCCTCGTAAGCGACACATGCAGCATACAATCTTTTGTTCCATGTTTTTAGCATAACACCTCAGTCTACCTATTTTATAGGCATCTCTTGACCTTTTGGTGAACCCATCCCGCTATTTCTAGCAGGGGAAACATTCTTGAGTCTAGGTTTTGGGGCTCATGACTTCCCCTCCCCTAGTATGCTAACCTCTTAGGGTCGTCACCCTTTTTCCTCTTGTATTTATTATACATTTTCAGTCTGTGTACCCACATTGGGCTGTTAGTCATTCCAGTCATGTACCATGTACCATATCAGTCAATTTCAGTGTACAATATCAGTCAAGTATCGTGTGTTATGATCATTCTTTAACATTTGCACTCTCGCGTTCTCTAAGAGCGGTTTTCCATTTTATTCATAACACACTATTGTTCTATCGAACATGTTCAATCTCATACCATTGTTACCTTTACATTGTTGTGGGACCTTGGGGAATGGATTAGAAGAGGATTGAAATCATTTGGAATGGATAAATATGTACTTTGAAATTGAAGGTCAGAAAATCTCACACGACCCGTGCGTGTAGGCGCACGACCCGTGCGTGGTTGAACAGTTTGTAGAAATTTTCCAGGAAGATACGCACGACCCGTGCGACTAAGCGCACGATCCGTGCGTTAGCTACCAGATTTACAGAAAGTTTCAGAGGCTTACACACGACCCGTGCTACTGGGCACACGATCCGTGCGCATTTTAAAAATACAGTTCATGTCGTATCAGATGGAGGCGCACGACCCGTGCCCAGAGGCACACGATCCGTGTGGCTCCATCAGTTTCCAGAAAACAGATTTTCAAGGGGTTATTCCATTCCATTCCGATTCCAACTTCCCTTCCGATCGAGGCCCAAACTCAAACACGCATTAAAACACAATATTATAGCAATCCAATCCAGCACACCCAACAATCAATCAAGCAATTCATAGTTCAATCACAAGTTTTGGGGAAAACGGTTTTTCAATAAGATTTCTTTTGATAACACAAATACATGACCATGGTTTTCGAAAAGAAGATTCTGAAACACAAACATATTCCCTAAGCGAGTTATAGAACTCACCGGCTGCGATGAAAATCGCAAAATTAACGAATCCGCGAGATGGAAGGAAGAAATGACTTCACGAATGACTTCGGACTCGACTCCACGCTACTCTAAACGTTCCAAAAACTGAACCGATAGAGCTTGGCCTATAATACTTCGAACTTCACTCCCAATCTACCTTATGAGGGTTGCTACTCGCTTTGTGGCTCCCAAAATGAACATGCAACTGTATTTCAGCTATTGGACTCCATTTTTGGAGCTTGGAGCTTCATGTGAACAAAAATGGTGAAATGGTGATGAGAAGGGTTGATGGGAATTTTCTGAGCATCAATGTATAGAGGAAGAAGAATGATGAACAATGGTGGTTTTGGATTCAACATGCATGAACAAATGAGGTAGAATCCCTCCCCTTTCTTCTCCACTCTCTCTCTCGAGTTCTCTCCTCCTCCTCTCTACTACTTGCTGAATTTCAAAAAATGAGGGAAGTGAAGTGTGTTGTGGTGTTTTGGTCAGCTGGAGCCTCATTTAATGAGGTGAAAGGGCCAAAATACCCCTACTCTCTAATACTCTCTTAAATTACTCCTAACGCCACCCTAATCCCATAACTCACTAGCTTAACATAATATTCTAATTATGTACAACTATTATTTATAACTTCTCATTATCACATAATTAATGCAATTTAATCAACTTAACCTCTAGCTAATTTAATTAATCTAATTAGCTAATTAGGGGATGTTACAATCACCCCAACTTCTAAAATTTTGTCCTCAAAATTGACAAAACATACCTTACTCGAACAAATACGGATATTTCTCCCGCATGCACTCCTCTACTTCCCATGTCGCTTCGTCAGGTGACACACCGTCCCAAAGCACCTTGACAATAGGAATTGACCTCGTCCGGAGCATTTTCTCGCCGCGTTCGATGATTCTGATTGGGGTAGGATGATAAGATAGATCCGGTCTGATGTCGATCGCTTCATGGCTCAAAGGTTGATTCGGATCATGAATATATTTCCTTAGCTGCGATACATGAAATACATCATGTAGTCTGGACAATTCTGGAGGTAAGGCAATGCGATACGCCACCGGCCCAACACGCTCGATAATCTGGAAGGGTCCGACATACCGAGGACTGAGCTTCTTCGCTCGCAAAGCGATACCGGTCCCGATGGTTGGAGAAAGTTTCAAAAAGACATGATCTCCTTCTTCGAATTCTAACGGCCTTCTCCTCTTATCCGCATAACTCTTTTGCCGACTCTGCGCGGCTTTCATCCTTTCTCTTATCTGACGGATCTTCTCCGTAGTCTCCCGGACTAAATCCGGTCCCAACAATCTCTGCTCACCTACATCCCACCAACACAATGGTGTTCTGCACTTCCTTCCATACAATGCTTCATATGGAGCCATTCCGATACTAGAATGATAACTGTTGTTGTATGAGAATTCCACCAATGGAAGATGATCCTCCCATCTACCTCCACTATCCAGTACACAAGCTCTCAACATATCCTCTAAAGTCTGAATTGTCCTCTCAGTCTGCCCGTCTGTCTGAGGATGGTATGCGGTGCTAACACACACCTTTGTTCCTAACGCCATGTTCAATGCTCTCCAAAATCGAGATGTAAACTTGGGATCTCGATCACAGATGATACTTGTAGGGATTCCATGCAACTTCACAATATTCTTGAGATATTCATCTGCTAACCTAGCAACCTTGTGAGTCGAACGCACTGGAATAAAATGAGCGGACTTGGTCAGGCGATCCACCACTACCCAAATAGAATCATTTCCGGCTTGGGACCGTGGTAATCCCATGACAAAATCCATAGATATGCTTTCCCATTTCCATTCAGGTACATTCAACGGTTGTAACTGGCCACCTGGCTTCCGGTGCTCTATCTTAACCCTTTGACAAGTCAAGCATCGAGACACAAACTCTGCTATATCCACTTTCATGCCCGGCCACCAGTATAATTGCTTCAAATCTCGATACATCTTGGTAGACCCAGGATGTATTGAGAACTGACTCTTATGAGCCTCCTCTAAAACTTGCCTCTTCACATCCTCATCATTCGGCACACAGATTCTACCATCATAACAAATCACACCATCACCGTCTTCGGTGTAGTTCGGCAATCTCTTCTGCGTTTGCAGTTCCACATCATCTTCTTGGGCTGAGCGAATTAGATCTCTCAAGGGACTTGAAATCCGAATGTGACTCAACACTAACCTGTTCCTCCTCGACTTAACTCTCAAATTGAGGTCTCTGAATGATTCCAACAAAGACATCTCGTGCATCATCAACTCTGCAGTATGGATAGACTTTCTGCTTAAAGCATCGGCCACAATATTAGCCTTACCAGGATGGTACTTCAATTCGAAATCGTAATCCTTCAAGAATTCTACCCATCTCCTCTGTCTGTTGTTCAGTTCCTTTTGGTCAAACAAATACTTGAGACTTTTGTGGTCACTAAAGACTTCGAAACGAGACCCATACAGGTAATGTCTCCAAATCTTTAGGGCAAACACAATCGCCGCCAACTCTAAATCATGAGTCGGGTAATTCTCTTCATGTGGCTTCAACTGCCTGGAGGCATAAGCAACCACTTGTTGATTCTGCATTAGGACACATCCTAAACCCTTACCAGAAGCATCACAATAGATTTGGAATTCTACTGACGGATCAGGAAGAATCAGGATAGGTGCAGAAGTCAAACGACCCTTCAATTCCGTGAAACAATTTTCACAGTCAGAGTCCCAAACAAACGGCTGACCCTTGCGAGTTAACCGAGTGAGTGGAAGAACCAACTGGGAAAATCCTTGAATGAATCTTCGATAATACCCAGCTAATCCTAAGAAACTTCTTACCTCAGTAACCGTAGACGGCTGCTCCCAGTCTACCACAGCTTCGATCTTACTGGGATCCACAGCAACACCTGTCCTAGATATTACGTGGCCTAGAAACTTAACTTCTGGCATCCAAAAATCACATTTGGACGGCTTAGCATACAACTTCTTCTCTCGGAGAACGTTCAGAACAATTCGGAGATGTTGCACATGCTCCTCAATCGTCCTAGAGAACACCAAGATATCGTCAATGAACACTACCACAAACTGATCCAGATAAGGATTAAAAATCCGATTCATATAATCCATAAATACAGCTGGAGCATTGGTCAAACCGAAGGGCATCACTACAAATTCATAGTGTCCATACCTCGTACGGAAAGCGGTCTTCGGGACGTCCAAAGCTCGAACCCTGATTTGGTGATAACCGGACCTTAGATCAATCTTTGAAAACACAGAAGCTCCCCTCAACTGATCTAGCAAATCATCAATCCTTGGTAGAGGGTACTTGTTCTTGACAGTCACTTTATTCAACTGGCGATAATCAATACACAATCTCATACTTCCGTCCTTCTTCTTAACAAGCAACACTGGAGCACCCCACGGTGAGGCACTCGGCCGGATGAACCGCTTGGAAATCAGCTCTTCCAGTTGAACTTTCAATTCCCTCAACTCTAATGGCGACATTCGATATGGGGCTATAGAAATAGGTCCAGTGCCTGGAACCAATTCTATAGAAAATTCCACCTCACGGTCCGGAGGAAATGAAGGAACTTCATCGGGAAACACATCAAGAAATTCATTAACAACTTGCACAGAAGATAAATCCTGACCTGTCTCAGTGGATGCAGACAGCATCATGACGTAAGCTTCCGCGCCTTGGAACAGATAATTACTGGCCGAAGTGAAAGAAATAACAGCTTCAGAATTGGGCGGCTGTAGCTCCACTGACTCGGAGGCGAAACCGATAGTTCGATGGAAACAATCTATAGTCACATGGTTGGCCGTCATCCAACTCATTCCTAGGACGACATCCATGCCCTTCATTGGTAAACAAATGAAGTCTACTACAAAATTCCTGTCTCCAATGGATAGAAGACAATTTTCACATATCGCTTGGGTCTGAACACTACCCTCAGCAGCAGTCTTAATGGAGATTGGTTGAGGCAAAGGAGTTAAAGCCAATCCCAACCGATCGACACAAACTTGAGATATAAAACAATGGGTCGCACCCGAATCATATAAAATACTAACGGAGTTATTAAAAAGAGATCCCATACCCCTTAGTAGATTATCTGACGGTGTGACCTTCTGGGCGTCCAAGGTGTAAACTCTCCCATGAGTTGTAGTTGCAGCAGGGTTACTTCCTTGACTCTTCTCTTTCTCTGGGCAGTCCCGTGCAAAATGGCCGTCTTTCTTGCAGAAATAACACTGGTTGGATCCCATCTGGCACTTACCCTGATGGTACTTTCCACAGTTGGAACACGTACTGAATTTTGAGGAGTTCGATGACTGAACCTGTTTCCCTTTGTTGTAGTTGTGTCTGGGACCCGTCTGATGGTTAGATGATCCAACATTCTTCTTATTCTGATGGAATACTTTTCTGCTTGCATATAACCTCTTCAAGTCACTCTCAGCTATGTGTGCTTGTTGAACCATGGCAGCATAGTTAGTATAGGCAAAAGAACTCAAACTCTGAGCAATGTCTTCCCTTAGCCCATACTTGAACCTTTCGGTTTTCCACTTGTCATTGGGAGCATACCCGGCCAAACCGAAGAATTGATATAACTCTTCAAACTTAGCCGCGTACTGACCCACAGTTGAACTTCCTTGAGTGAGAGTCAGAAACTCGTTCTCCTTGTCGAACCTCATGGCTGTCGGAAAGAACTGCTCCAAAAATACCTGCTTGAAATGTTCCCAAGTCTGGGGAGTATCCATAGTTACCATCATGGCTTTGGCATTAGTCCACCAGTTGTTAGCTTCTCCTTTCAGCATATGAGTTGCCAATCTCAACTTGTCATCATCAGTTACTTGCATAGCTACGAAGATCTTCTCTATATCATCTAGCCAATGCTGAGCTTCCATAACATCCGGTCCTCCTCGGAACTCGGACGGCTTCATTTTCAGAAATTCAGAGAAAACCCTCCTTGGGTCAGCTTGAGGCTCAGGGACTTGCTGGGGCTGAGCTTGAGCATTCTGTTGCATCTGCAGCATATCTTCCATCATCTTCTGTTGTCTCTCGATCACGTTCTGCATCCATGCAGAATGCGGATCAACTGGTGGGTTATTCCTCGATCCTCCTGCCATAATTCTGCAAATGATACACCAAGTATTAAGTTGATCAGTCTCAATGTCTCTTAGTATCACAAGAAGCAAGATAGCAGAGTTACTCGAGGGATAAAACCACCCTAACTGTCTAAGCCCGACTAGGTCGAACTGCTCTGATACCATAATGTAACACCCCGATAAATTCTAACATATAGAATCACCGAAATGCACTAAATGGCATACATCAGAGTAACTTCCTGTTATTGAAATATTGAACACACCTAAAACTTTAGATAATACATAATAACTGGTTCTCTGAACCTCATAAACTTTCTGAAAATGCTTAAGTTCCAAAACTTAAGACTTGTACATATTCCTGGTGTTCAATACTCAAAACATAAAGTAGCGGAAACGATTTTACAACTTAACAATGAAAGTTATACAATCGGAACATAGAAACAATAAACGGAACAAAGGCCTAAACATGAAACTAAATCTTCAATGACTCAGAGAGTCACACCAGCTAGCCGTGCTTTACCGCCTTTGCTTTCCCCTGTTTCTCTGTAAAAACCACAAATATGAAGGGTGAGATAAACATTATCTCAGTGAGTCCTATCGAGACCCCTTACTACTCTAGCGGTTCATTATGCCTTGTTTTGAACTCGTGGCCCTAGAAGCAACCACGTGGAAATATATTAAGTTCCTGTATCCTCTATGCTCATGGCCCTCGTAAGCGACACATGCAGCATACAATCTTTTGTTCCATGTTTTTAGCATAACACCTCAGTCTACCTATTTTATAGGCATCTCTTGACCTTTTGGTGAACCCATCCCGCTATTTCTAGCAGGGGAAACATTCTTGAGTCTAGGTTTTGGGGCTCATGACTTCCCCTCCCCTAGTATGCTAACCTCTTAGGGTCGTCACCCTTTTTCCTCTTGTATTTATTATACATTTTCAGTCTGTGTACCCACATTGGGCTGTTAGTCATTCCAGTCATGTACCATGTACCATATCAGTCAATTTCAGTGTACAATATCAGTCAAGTATCGTGTGTTATGATCATTCTTTAACATTTGCACTCTCGCGTTCTCTAAGAGCGGTTTTCCATTTTATTCATAACACACTATTGTTCTATCGAACATGTTCAATCTCATACCATTGTTACCTTTACATTGTTGTGGGACCTTGGGGAATGGATTAGAAGAGGATTGAAATCATTTGGAATGGATAAATATGTACTTTGAAATTGAAGGTCAGAAAATCTCACACGACCCGTGCGTGTAGGCGCACGACCCGTGCGTGGTTGAACAGTTTGTAGAAATTTTCTAGGAAGATACGCACGACCCGTGCGACTAAGCGCACGATCCGTGCGTTAGCTACCAGATTTACAGAAAGTTTCAGAGGCTTACACACGACCCGTGCTACTGGGCACACGATCCGTGCGCATTTTAAAAATACAGTTCATGTCGTATCAGATGGAGGCGCACGACCCGTGCCCAGAGGCACACGATCCGTGTGGCTCCATCAGTTTCCAGAAAACAGATTTTCAAGGGGTTATTCCATTCCATTCCGATTCCAACTTCCCTTCCGATCGAGGCCCAAACTCAAACACGCATTAAAACACAATATTATAGCAATCCAATCCAGCACACCCAACAATCAATCAAGCAATTCATAGTTCAATCACAAGTTTTGGGGAAAACGGTTTTTCAATAAGATTTCTTTTGATAACACAAATACATGACCATGGTTTTCGAAAAGAAGATTCTGAAACACAAACATATTCCCTAAGCGAGTTATAGAACTCACCGGCTGCGATGAAAATCGCAAAATTAACGAATCCGCGAGATGGAACGAAGAAATGACTTCACGAATGACTTCGGACTCGACTCCACGCTACTCTAAACGTTCCAAAAACTGAACCGATAGAGCTTGGCCTATAATACTTCGAACTTCACTCCCAATCTACCTTATGAGGGTTGCTACTCGCTTTGTGGCTCCCAAAATGAACATGCAACTGTATTTCAGCTATTGGACTCCATTTTTGGAGCTTGGAGCTTCATGTGAACAAAAATGGTGAAATGGTGATGAGAAGGGTTGATGGGAATTTTCTGAGCATCAATGTATAGAGGAAGAAGAATGATGAACAATGGTGGTTTTGGATTCAACATGCATGAACAAATGAGGTAGAATCCCTCCCCTTTCTTCTCCACTCTCTCTCTCGAGTTCTCTCCTCCTCCTCTCTACTACTTGCTGAATTTCAAAAAATGAGGGAAGTGAAGTGTGTTGTGGTGTTTTGGTCAGCTGGAGCCTCATTTAATGAGGTGAAAGGGCCAAAATACCCCTACTCTCTAATACTCTCTTAAATTACTCCTAACGCCACCCTAATCCCATAACTCACTAGCTTAACATAATATTCTAATTATGTACAACTATTATTTATAACTTCTCATTATCACATAATTAATGCAATTTAATCAACTTAACCTCTAGCTAATTTAATTAATCTAATTAGCTAATTAGGGGATGTTACAGGATGGGTCAAAATCTGTTAGGCAGCCTCAGAGGCGGCTGAACCCCTTGATCCTAGATGTTGTGAAAAAGGAGGTGACCAAACTCCTCCTGCAGGCTAGCATTATATACCCAATTTGGGATAGTCAATGGGTAAGTCCTGTCCAAGTGGTTCCTAAGAAGAGTGGCCTCACAGTGGTGAGGAATGAAAATAATGAACTCATCCCCACAAGAGTTTAGAATAGCTGGAGAGTGTGTATTGATTACAGGAGACTTAACAGGCAACCAGAAAGGATCACTTTCCTTTGCCGTTCATTGATCAGATGCTCGAAAGATTGGCTGGTAAGTCATATTATTGTTTTCTTGATGGTTTTTCAGGCTACTTTCAGATCCATATTGCACCGGAGGACCAAGAAAAGACCACATTCACTTGCCCCGTTGGCACTTTTGCCTATAGGAGGATGCCTTTTGGCCTATGCAATGCACCTGGGACTTTCCAACGATGCATGATTAGTATTTTTGCTGATTTGATAGAAAATTGCATAGAAGTGTTTATGGATGATTTTACTGTTTATGGTTCTTCATTTGATTCATGTTTGAGTAGTTTGGATAGAGTTTTGCAGAGATGTATTGAAACTAACCTTGTTTTGAATTATGAAAAATGCCATTTTATGGTAGGACAGGGTATTGTTTTAGGGCATGTGATCTCTGAGAAAGGGATGGAGGTAGATCCTGCCAAGATTGAAGTGATTTCTAGTTTACCTTACCCATCTTGCATTTGCGAGATCCGTTCATTTCTTGGTCATGCAGGTTTTTACAGGCGCTTTATCAAGGATTTCAGCAAGATAGCTCTCCCATTGACAAACTTGCTGCAAAAGGATGTTACCTTTACCTTTGATGATAAATGCAAGCGGGCCTTTGATTGTATCAAGAAGTCCTTGACTTCTACTCCCATCATTCAGCCACCTGATTGGACCCTCCCCTTTGAAATTATGTGTGATGCATCTAACTATGCATTGGGGGCGGTTCTAGCACAAAGAGTTGACAAGGCTGCCCATGTTATTTATTATGCTTCTAGGACTTTAGATGCTGCACAAATTAATTACACCACCACAGAAAAGAAGCTTTTGGCAATTGTATTTGCTCTTGATAAGTTTAGATCATATTTGCTTAGTTCCAAGGTGGTTATTTTTACTGACCATGCAGCTTTGAAGTTTCTTTTAAAGAAACCAGAGGCAAATCCAAGATTGATAAGATGGATGTTGCTCCTCCAAGAATTTGATTTGGAGATTAAAGTTAAGAGCGGAGCAGAGAACTTAGTGGCTGACCACTTAAGCAGGATAGAGAGGGCTGAGGATTCCCTCCCAATCCATGATGATTTTCCTGATGAGCGGCTCATGCAGCTGCGTGAGGTAACTCCTTGGTATGCTGATATAGTTAATTATCTTGTGGGTGGAGCTATACCCCCACATGCATCTAAAGCACAGATACATAAACTCAAAAGTGATGCAAAATATTATGTGTGGGATGATCCCTATTTGTGGAAGTTTGGTAGTGATTAGGTGATGTGTACCTTACCATGAGGTTCCATCCATTCTTCAATTCTGTCATGCTTCTCAGGTAGGTGGACACTTTGGTCCCCAACGGACAGCGAGAAAAGTCCTAGACTCGGGCTTCTATTGGCCCACCATTTTTAAAGATGCATTTGAGAGTTTTCGCACTTGTGAATAGTGTCAAAGGGCTGGGATGGCAATCACTCGCAGGAGTGAAATGCCTCAGCAGCCTATGCTTTTTTGTGAGGTATTTGATGTTTGGGGCATTGATTTCATGGGCCCTTTTCCTGTTTCCTTTGGCTTTACTTATATCCTGCTTGCTGTTGATTATGTTTCCAAATGGGTGGAGGCAAAAGCCACCCGCACTAATAATTCTAAAGTTGTTGTGAATTTTGTCAGGTCCCAAATTTTTTGCAGGTTTGGTATTCCAAGAGCCATCATAAGTGACCAAGGCACTCATTTCTGTAACCGCACCATGGAAGCTTTGTTTCGGAAGTATGGGGTTGTGCATAGGGTTTCTACACCTTACCACCCCCAAACTAATGGGCAAGTTGAGATTTCGGACAGAGAAATTAAACAAATTCTAGAAAAGATGGTGCAACCAAGTAGAAAGGACTGGAGCCGCAGGCTAGAAGAGGCTCTTTGGGCTCAAAGAACAGCCTACAAAACACCAATAGGGATGTCTCCCTTTAGACTTGTGTTTGGTAAGCCATGCCACCTCCCGGTGGAGATAGAGCACCGTGCTTATTCGGCGGTCAAATGTTGTAATTTTGAACTTGAAAAAGCAGGTAAGGAGAGAAAGCTTCAATTGCAACAACTTGAGGAGCTTAGGCTAGAAGCCTATGAGAATTCCAGAATTTATAAGGAGAAAACTAAGCACTTCCATGATAAGATGATTTCTAGGAAGGATTTCTCCATTGGGCAAAAAGTGTTGTTGTTTAACTCCCGGCTGAAAATCATGGGCGGGAAACTTAGATCCAAGTGGATTGGCCCGTTTGTTATTACTAATATTTTTCCTCATGGTGCAGTTGAAATTAAAAGTGAGGCGACAAATAAAGTTTTCAAAGTCAATGGACAACGTACGCCTCAAAGTATTCCATGAGAGTTCCGCACTTGAAGATGTACCCATTGAAGAACTCTCATTCGAACATCCCACCTACACTGTAGATTGACCAGGGAGTCCCTCATCCATACTCTTATTTTATGCTTGTTGTTTTCATTGAGGACAATGTCTGATTTAAGTGTGGGGGGTGTCTTTTAGTAGCTTAGTAGTTTGTCATTTTTTTTTCAGTTTTCCTTCAAAGAAAAAAAAAACAAAAAATTGTTATTTTAGCATGTTTTTCCATGAGTTCTTGGTTTGTACAAGTTGTGAGTGATTTTACTATTCTAGGACTATAGGTGTTTTGACATGACTTGATTGATTTCTTGTTGCTCTTTGTATAATAAGTTGGATGTGAACACTAGATTTTGCATCATCTGTGATAGTCAGTGTCCCTGGTGAGAACTAAGCCTTTTATTGGATGGACTACATTTTGTCATTCTCTCCTTTCTTGTGTGTGACTCACTCATGTTTGTTAGTTACTCTAGAACTTGACTTGATTCTTGTTGAAACACTTGTTCACATGCATGTTTGAAATGATCTAGGCAATTCTGTTTTTTTAGGTACTAGCCAAATAAGCCTACCCTAAATTTATCCCTTTGTGTAAGCCCATTTGAGCCTTTTTATCCCATTCTTTATTTTATAGCTCATTACAATCCCAAAAGTGAAAAACAATGTTATTACCCAATCTTAGAGGGTGAAGGAGCTTTGAATTGAGAATTGTTAAATCCATAAGTGTGGGGGTGTCCAAATTGTGCAATTGTGGTTCTCACTTGGGTTTGTTCTTGGGTTCTCAATGGAAAGTTTGGCAAGTGCGTTTGTATAGAAAAATATCCCCCAAAAAGAAAAAAAAAGGGAAGAAAAAAAAAGAATGAAAAAAAAAGACAAAAAGAAAAAAAAGGCGTGTGTATTTCTTTTAATTTTTGTTTCAAAAAGAATGAAAGTGTGTAGAGAGAGTTATGTGGAGAAGTATATCAAAATAGAGAAATTCATCATACCTTGTTGAAGTTGGATCCTCTCATGCTCACTTTACAATTGATTTTCATTGCTTCTTTATCCTCTTTGATTCTTTTTAGTCTAGTTTCCCCTTAGGATTATCCCTCCTTGACCTTGGCCCCATTACAACCCTTATAAAGACCTTTTGATCTTATGTGCATGTGTTCTTAAGTGTGGATGTTAGAAGCTTGTCAAGCATATGGTAGTGCTAACTTTCATTGATATGCTTATTACATATATGAGAGTAAACACAAGCCTCGACACTTGAGTGATTGAGAGCATTACTTATACATATCCTGTGAGGACTCATCACTTATGATTCACTCTCTGGTGCTCCATTCTCTTGTTTGCCTTGATTGCAATTAAGTGCTATCTTTGATTGTCATTCTCCTTGAAGCCTAGGAAAAGCATCTCTCTTATGACTTTGCGTTCTTTGGGTTCATTGGAAATTCATGTATTGTTTTTGTGTCTTGTTTTGTGTGTTTTGCCCGGAGTGCAAAAACTTAAGTGTGGGAGAATTTGATCAGTGCATTTTAATGCACTCTTTATAGCTTTGCATTTGGTATTTTTGATTGTGTTCTGTGTCTAATATTTAAGTCTTAGCGTGTTTCTAGATTTTGGGTCTTATTTGAGCAATATAGTAATTTCTTGATTAATTCTTGTTTTTATTGCATATTGACCCCTATCTACTCTGCAGGTCATAACTTTGGCTGTGGTTATCCGATTGAGGCGTGCGAGCATGCGTTGGAAAGCTAATGAACAGAGCTACAATTCTTCTGTTGAGCTACAATTCTTCTGTGGTTATCCGAAGCAGTTTTGTGTAAAACGGGTTTTGGGCCGAATATTAATTTGTTAACGGGCTTTTATCCAATAGCCCATTTAGGGATTAGGTATTTCGTTTTATTCTTATAGACTGGCTGGTCAGCAGCCGTTTTATCTATCTTACACATTATCATTCACTTAACAAAACTTTTGTGCTCTAACCTCCATGGAAGCCTAAACTCCCAAGTTGATTCATCGGTGAAAGGCTGCCGTTTACGGGTTGTGAGGTTCGGTATCTAATGTTTTAATACAATTTCGTTTTAATTTCCTTCATTCCATCTCTATCAATTTCGATTTTAGTTTTGAATGTATGCAATCTTCTCAGTTCATTTTTCTGCTTAGTAATCGTTCTGTTTCTATTGCAAAACGCGTTTCAGTTGCGTATGACGCTTGTTTGTATGCAATTCTATTTCGTAAATTTTGATTATTCGAATTACTTGATTGCTTAGATTAATTGATTCGAGTAGAAATTGATAGAGGGATTGATTAGAATTCCGTTATGATATTGGTTGCGTTTGAAACGGCGCATGTCCGCTCCCGTGACCGATTGAACCCATTGTTTCGGCGCTTGCTCGAAACAGTGTGAATTCGTATAAACTAATTAGCGCTTGTTTAGTTAGTTTATGTCAATTGAGAATTTGAAGTTAAATGAATTGTTGTTTTTAGAACCTGTGATAAATTCGAGACGCGCACCCGGAAATAGGTGAATCAATTGTCTCTTTAATTTGATAAAACCCCCAACACAAATCGCTTTCTTCATAAACAAACCCCCCTATTTTATTGTTAATTTTGTTCCTGATTATGGTAATCTTAGTATTAGAGATCCTTGTGAGACGACCAAGGTTTCTCACTTTGTACTACATTCTGAATCCTTTTTAATTATTTTGACCCGCGTACGACCGCTGATCAGCCTATGAGGGATTATGCTGTATTTGATCCTACCACCATGGATACTGGCATTGTGACACCTACTATCAATGCTGCCCATTTTGAATTCAAGCCGATGATGTTTCAAATGCTACAAACAGTGGGGCAACTCGCTAGAGGGGGAATGTTGAAAAGACAATATTTTTTTGGCAAAAGAAAGTGATGTGGAGCCTCGTTAAAACCTTCTGATGCAAAACGCTCCTTAGGGAAAAAAACATAAAGAAAGAAAAAGAGTACTCCTCCTAAATTTCATTGATAAAAAAGGGAAAATAAACAAAAACATGGGGGGACTAGGCCAATACCCATGAGAATAAAGAAAACCTAATCCATCGAAAGGAAGAATACAAAGCTCAAGAAAGAGATTAGCAAAATCTGTAGCTAGACAAACCTAACCTATTCCCGAAAAAATCTCCAGCAATGAAACTGGGGATAAGATTCCACCAAACAAAACCACTTAAGTTTGTTCCATAAGGTTATCAGTGCAGACATTACCCTCTCTATAAATGTGAATGCAAACGAAATTCATTTGCCTAGTCAAGTGTAAACAATTATTCCATCTATTTCTAAGCTTCCAATGAACTATATTGCAATTCTTGAAAGCATAGACCATTAATTGAGAATCACATTCTAACCACAACAACTTCCAACCTTTTTCAAAAGCAATCTCTATAGCCAATATAGCCCCAATGATTTCAGCATGAAGTGCATAGTTGTTGCCTATGTGTCCCTGTGAGGATCAAAAAGAGAAGTTAAATTTTGGCGCCTATTGCTTTACGTCAAGTGAGCGTATCTTTCCCCTGCTCCAAAGCCTGACGCGGACGCCCCCTAGTGGCTAGCGTGGACACTTGTCCATTTATCATTGAAGGATTACTTTTAGTTGGTGAGATATGTCAAAGTCACCTTTTGGGAAAACTACTTTATGAAAAGAAAGAGAAATATATCACCATCTTCTCCACTCCACAAGACATTCGAGACTTAGAGAGTTTTTAGAGGGAAAAACTTGACACCATTCTCCTCCATTAATATTCCATTGTCAAGCTTTCATTTTCAAGTAAAGATCATCATTTCTTACACTGTGTAGCTGCTATAGCGCCATCTACCCGTCTCATGAGAAGGAGCTCACGTAGTGTATGTTTTGCAACCGTGTCTTCTCTTTTCATTTTCGGTAATATGAACATTTTGGTTTGTATTGTGTTGATGATGCTCAATATGAGCTAAACACTTAGTAGTTGGATTGCTTAGAGCTTTGTAATGATTCTTTAGTATTATTAATATAACATTGTGATGGTTGCGTTTCAATCTTTGTGCTTTAATGCTTAATTTCAAACTTATTTTGGGATTGGCCAACTGAAATGGGTATTGTAACGCCCAAATAATTTAATTAATTATTTAATTAACTCATTTAGGTATTACGTTGATATATTTTTATTAAAATTATTAATAAAGTGTTTTTATTTAAATGAAGAGAGTAGCATCTAGTAATTACGGCGTAGTAGGAATGGCCCAAGAGCCCAAGCCCAAGACTTAGGCTCCTAGGCGCTAGGGTCTTGAGTAAGGCGTCTCATTTTTTGGTGAGAAAGAGAGAAAGAAAGAAAGTTTGCAAAGAGAGGAGAAGAAAGAAGGGTGCGAACGGCGCAAGGGAGAGAAGAGGAAGGAGAAGAGCTTTTGGTTGCTGTGGTTTCGTTGGTAATTCCGTAGAAAGAATATAGTCTCCGGCGTAACCAAGGTAAGGGTGGGTTCTTGCACTATAACGGGTTATATGATGGGCATTGGGTTAGGATTAGGCTTTATGTTCTTATCATGATGTGTTCTTGATGATTTTTGAATGAACACTTGGTGTTTGGGATCGTTGATTATGTTTGATCATGGTGGAAGAATTGAGAGAATTAAGGAAAATGAGTTTTGGCGCCTAGGGCGCCAAGTGTTTGAGAAAATGCGCCTATGTGCAGTGTGTTGCACAAGGGCGCCAGAATGTGGATGCAGTGGCGCCCCACTGGGCGCCAGCGTGGCTGTGTGCGTGTGTCAACGCTGCCCAGGGCGCCAAGTTGCTGCCCTGTGCGCCTGTGTCTAAGATTGTGTCTTAGTTTGTGTCTGAGACTGTGTCTCAGTTTCTGTCTAAGTGCTGGCGCCAAAGTTGCTGCCTGCGCCAGTTTTTGTGTTGTTGTTTCTGTCTAAGTGCTGGCACCAATGTTGCTGCCTGCGCCAGTTTTTGTGTTGCTGTTTCTGTCTAAGTGCGGGCGCCAATGTTGCTGCCTGCGCCAATTTTTGTGTTGTTGTTTCTGTCTAAGTGCCGGCGCCAATGTTGCTGCCTGCGCCAGTTTTTGTGTTGCTGTTTCTGTCTAAGTGCTGGCGCCAATGTTGCTGCCTGCGCCAGTTTTTGTGTTGCTGTTTCTGTCTAAGTGCTGGCGCCAATGTTGCTGCCTGCGCCAGTTTTTGTGTTGCTGCCTGTGTCTAAGTGCTGGGCGCCAATGTTGCTGCCTGCGCCAGTTTTGCGTTTGTTGAGCGCCAGTTTATGCTGTTTTGGCGCCATGTGGCTGTCTGTGATGTGTTTTGGTGCTGTGTTGTGTTGTAAGTTGCTGCTGGGCGCCATTTAGTGCTGCCTAGTGCTTTTGTTGAGTACTTTGTTGCTGTTGGGCGCCAGTCCTATGTGCTGTATGCGCCCGGCGTTGTGTTGATGCTGCCTATGTTGTTGGCTATGTTGAAAGATGTTGGGTCTAATGACCAAAGGTTGATAATGACGTCGTTGATATGCTAAATAAATGTGTTGTGTGTTGATTGTGTTGTGGTGCATCGTTCATGGTGTCTCATGCTCTCATATGCATATGCCCGTGTTGTGGGTGCCCTTGTGGCAAAATTTGTTGTTGATATACCCGTTGTTGTGGGTCGCCCGAATGGCAAATTTACGTTGATTGGTACAACATGCATATGCCTGTCGTCGTGGGTTGCACTTCATGCATTCTCCATATCATTTTGTGATACTACCTTAGTTGTTATATATATATATATATATATATATATATATATATATATATATATATATATATTAAATGGTTGTTATATATGTAATAATGTAGTTGTTGTATAAACATATATATATTAACATAGTTGTTATATATGTAAATATATACTAATATAGTTGTTATATATTGGATGTTTTGATGTTGATTGGGGTGTGATAAGTATAGTCGCTGTATTCTAGCACAGTGTTTATCATATATGCCATTATACTGTTAGATACTCACCCCTTCTGTTTGAATGTTACCCTATGTTGGTAACGTGCAGGTAACCGTAGGTGAAGGCTTATCTTCCTTCACCCTTTTGAGTCGGTCGTCGCTCTGATACGTAGCACTCAGGGGGGGCGAATTCTACTGTTTTAATTATTTACTTCTTTATTTGACATTTGGATATGTAATGATGCTGTTATGGTTGTACCTTGAATTTTATTCTTTGTTCCGCTGCGAGATGACGATGGCCCTTTATGTGGACTAAATTATTTATTTTGAAGATTCTACTTTATCTATGATGTATTGCGTATCAAGCTGGAATTTATAAGTGAAATTGCTATTGAATGTTGAAGTTTATTTGAAGTAAATGTAGCATCCCTTTTTGGATGTACTGAAAAATGAATTTTTTTTTAAACTCTGATATTTTTACTGTAATTTGCCGGGTAGAATTGGGGTGTTACATTAGTGGTATCAGAGCAGTTCGGTCTGTCCGGCCAAGTTGTCCAGTCTTAGTGTCTTTTGACTAGCAAGTATTGCTAGATTAGTTCTGAATTGTTGTTTATGTTGCAGTGTAAGTTGAAATGGCTGGAAGGAACGACGCTGCTCTTGCTGCTGCGTTGCAAGCTATGGCGCAGGCTGTAGGGAACCAGCAGAATGATGGTGAAAATGCTGGGACTCGCAGTCTGGCTACCTTTCAGAGGGAAAAGCCGCCTACTTTCAAGGGCAAGTATGACCCCGATGGTGCTCTTGCGTGGTTGAAGGAAATGGAAAGGATTTTCCGTGTCATGGATTGTACTGAAGCTCAGAAGGTCAGGTATGGTACTCATATGCTGGCAGAGGAAGCTGATGACTGGTGGTTGGAGGTTAGGCAGAGGTTGGAGACTGTTAATGAAGAGATTACTTGGGCTGTATTCCGCAGAGAGTTTTTAAGAAAGTATTTTCCGGAAGATGTCAGGGGCAAGAAGGAAATCGAGTTCCTTGAGCTGAAGCAAGGAAATATGTCTATAACTGAATATGCTGCTAAATTCACAGAGTTGGCAAAGTTCTATCCGCACTACACTGATGCTAACTCTGAGTTCTCCAAATGCATCAAGTTTGAGAATGGGTTGAGGCCTGAAATTAAGAAAGCTATTGGGTACCAGAAGATCCGGGTGTTCTCTGATTTGATTGACAATTGTAGGATCTTTGAAGAAGACAGTAGTGCTCATTTCAAGGTTATGAAGGAGCAGAGGGGTAAATTCCAGAGTCGTAGTAAACCATATGAAATTTCTGCTGGTAAGGGTAAACAGAGATCTACTGAGGGTAAAAGGACAAGTGGGGGAGATGCTCCCGCTAACATTGTGTGTTTCAAATGTGGTAAGCCTGGTCATAAGAGCAACGCGTGCAATACTGATGCGAGGAAGTGTTTCAAATGTGGTAAGGATGGCCATCTGGCAGCTGAGTGTGGGCGTAAGGATATGCTCTGTTTCAACTGTGGTGAAGGTGGGCACATTAGTGCTAAGTGTCCGAAGCCGAAGAAGGAAAGATTCAGTGGGAAGGTGTTTGCTTTGGCAGGTACAGAGCCTACTGAGGGCGATGGTCTCATTGAAGGTACGTGCTTCATTAACGATACTCCTTTAAAGTCTCTTGTTGATACCGGTGCATCTCACTGTTTTATTGCTGTTGAATGTTGTGAACGTCTGGGTCTTGCCTTGTCTGCTATGAATGGAAGGATGGTTGTCGATACTCCAGCTAAGGGGTCGATAATCACTTCTTTGGTGTGTTCCCAGTGTCATGTGTCGATCTTTGGCAGGGACTTTATGATAGATTTTGTTGCTTTACCGTTGACTGGGTTAGATGTAATTCTGGGTATGAACTGGTTAGAGCATAACCATGTTCACATTAATTGTAGTAACAAGTCAGTGAGATTTGGGGGTGATGAGTCTGGGCTGTTATCCGCTAGTCAGTTGCAGAAGTTGATGAAAGAAGGAGTTCAATTATTCTCGCTAGTAGCTTCTATGTCTGTTGAGAATCAAGCTATTATTGAAGGGTTGCAGGTGGTGTGTGAGTTTCCCGAAGTGTTCCCTGATGAGATTCCAAGTGTCCCACCAGAGAGAGAAGTTGAATTTGCTATTGACCTTGTACCTGGTACCAGACCTGTTTCTATGGCACCTTACAGGATGTCAGCATCTGAATTGTCTGAATTAAAGAAGAAACTTGAGGATCTGCTTGAAAAGAAGTTCGTAAGGCCGAGTGTATCGCCGTGGGGAGCTCCAGTGTTGTTGGTAAAGAAGAAGGATGGAAGCATGAGGCTCTGTGTTGATTATAGGCAGTTGAACAAGGTGACCATTAAGAACAAGTATCCGCTTCCGAGGATTGACGATTTGATGGACCAGTTGGTGGGAGCTAAGGTGTTTAGCAAAATTGATTTGCGTTCGGGTTATCATCAAATTAAGGTGAAAGATGAAGATATTCAGAAGACGACCTTTAGAACTAGAAATGGGCATTATGAGTATTCTGTGATGCCTTTTGGTGTTACTAACGCGCCGGGAGTATTTATGGAGTACATGAATCGTATTTTCCATACTTACTTGGATCGGTTCGTGGTGGTGTTTATTGATGACATTCTGATTTATTCTAAGACAGAAGAAGAGCACGCAGAACATTTGAGAATGGTGCTATGTGAGGAGAGCTTCAATGAATTAAAGAAGAGGTTGACAATGTCTCCTATTTTGACTTTGCCGATTCCGGACAAGTCTTTTGTGGTGTATTGTGATGCTTCCAAGATGGGTTTGGGAGGTGTGCTTATGCAGGATGGTAAGGTAGTTGCTTATGCGTCTAGACAGTTGAGGACCCATGAGAAGAACTACCCTACGCATGATTTGGAGCTAGCTGCAATTGTCTTTGTACTAAAGATTTGGAGGCACTATCTTTATGGTACTAGATTTGAAGTATTTAGTGACCATAAGAGTTTGAAGTATCTGTTTGATCAGAAGGAGTTGAATATGAGACAGAGACGTTGGTTAGAGCTGTTGAAGGATTATGATTTCGGCTTGAACTATCACCCAGGCAAGGCTAATGTCGTGGTTGATGCTCTAAGCCGGAAAACTTTACATATGTCTGCAATGATGATTAAAGAACTGGAGTTGATTGAGCAGTTCAGAGATATAAGTTTGGTTTGTGAAGTCACACCGCAGAGTGTTAGATTGGGAATGCTGAAGACTGGCAATGACTTTTTGGCTAGTATCCGAGAGGCCCAAAAGTCAGATGTCAAGCTAGTGGACTTGATAGTGGTGAATGATCAAGCTGAGAATGGGGATTTCAGGTTGGATTCCCAAGGTGTGCTGAGGTTCCGAGATAGAATTTGCATTCCTGATGATGTAGAGATGAAGAGGGTGATTCTTGAGGAGAGTCATAGAAGTAAGTTGAGTATTCATCCGGGGGCTACAAAGATGTACCAAGATTTGAAGAAGTTGTTTTGGTGGCCGGGGATGAAGAGGGATGTAGCACAGTTTGTGTATGCATGTTTGACTTGTCAGAAGTCAAAGGTTGAGCATCAGAAACCTGCAGGGTTGATGCAACCGTTGGACATTCCAGAGTGGAAATGAGACAGGATTGCTATGGATTTTGTGACAGGATTGCCTCATACTGTGAAAGGGTATGATGCAATCTGGGTGATTGTTGATAGGTTAACAAAATCGTCTCATTTTGTTCCTATTAACATCACGTATCCAGTGCCTAGATTGGCGGAGATCTATATCCGAGAAGTTGTGAAGCTTCACGGAGTTCCCATGAGTATTGTCTCAGATAGAGACCCAAGGTTCACTTCAGAGTTCTGGAGGAGTTTGCACGAGAAGTTGGGGTGTAAGTTGAGGTTGAGTTCAGCCTATCATCCTTAGACAGATGGTCAGTCAGAGAGGACTATTCAGTCACTGGAAGATTTGTTGAGAGCTTGTGTTTTGGAGCAAAGAGGTTCATGGGATTCCTATCTTCCATTGATAGAGTTCACATACAACAATAGTTACCATTCTAGTATTGGGATGGCACCTTTTGAAGCGTTGTATGGTCGGAAGTGTAGAACCCCACTATGTTGGTATGAGTCTGGTGAGAGTGTGGTACTTGGACCAGAGATTGTTCGCGAGACAACTGAGAAAGTGAAGTTGATCCGCGAGAAGATGAAAGCGTCGCAGAGTCGACAAAAGAGTTACCATGATAATCAGAGGAAAGATTTAGAGTTCCAAGCGGGTGAGCATGTGTTTCTGAGAGTCACTCCGGTGACTGGTGTTGGTCGTGCATTGAAGTCGAAGAAGCTCACTCCTCGTTTCATTGGTCCGTATCAGATCTCTGAGAGAGTTGGGAATGTTGCCTATGGAGTGGCTTTGCCACCAAATCTTTCAAACTTGCATGACGTGTTTCATGTGTCGCAACTTCGAAAGTACATTTCAGATCCATCTCATGTGATTCACATGGATGATGTGGAGGTACGGGATAATCTCACTGTTGAGACGATGCCTGTACGGATTGAGGATCATGAGGTGAAAGTTCTAAGAGGGAAGGAGATTGCTTTGGTAAAGGTGTTTTGGATGGGAGCTGCTGGTGAGAGCATGACATGGGAACTGGAGAGTAAGATGCGGGAGTCTTATCCAGAGCTGTTTGAATCAGGTAAATTTCGAGGACGAAATATTCTAAGTGGGGAAGAGTTGTAACGCCCAAATAATTTAATTAATTATTTAATTAAATCATTTAGGTATTACGTTGATATATTTTTATTAAAATTATTAATAAAGTGTTTTTATTTAAATGAAGAGAGTAGCATCCAGTAATTACGGCGTAGTAGGAATGGCCCAAGAGCCCAAGCCCAAGACTTAGGCTCCTAGGCGCTAGGGTCTTGAGTAAGGCGCCTCATTTTTTGGTGAGAAAGAGAGAAAGAAAGAAAGTTTGCGAAGAGAGGAGAAGAAAGAAGGGTGCGAACGGCGCAAGGGAGAGAAGAGGAAGGAGAAGAGCTTTTGGTTGCTATGGTTTCGTTGGTAATTCCGTAGAAAGAATATCGTCTCCGGCATAACCAAGGTAAGGGTGGGTTCTTGCACTATAACGGGTTATATGATGGGCATTGGGTTAGGATTAGGCTCTATGTTCTTATCATGATGTGTTCTTGATGATTTTTGAATGAATACTTGGTGTTTGGGATCGTTGATTATGTTTGATCATGGTGGAAGAATTGAGAGAATTAAGGAAAATGAGTTTTGGCGCCTAGGGCGCCAAGTGTTTGAGAAAATGCGCCTATGTGCAGTGTGTTGCACAAGGGCGCCAGTTTTTGTGTTGCTGTTTCTGTCTAAGTGCTGGCGCCAATGTTGCTGCCTGCGCCAGTTTTTGTGTTGCTGTTTCTGTCTAGGTGCTTGCGCCAATGTTGCTGCCTGCGCCAGTTTTTGTGTTGCTGTTTCTGTCTAAGTGCTGGCGCCAATGTTGCTGCCTACGCCAGTTTTTGTGTTGCTGCCTGTGTCTAAGTGCTGGGCGCCAATGTTGCTGCCTGCGCCAGTTTTGCGTTTGTTGGGCGCCAGTTTATGCTGTTTTGGCGCCATGTGGCTGTCTGTGATGTGTTTTGGTGCTATGTTGTGTTGTAAGTTGCTGCTGGGCGCCATTTAGTGCTGCCTAGTGTTTTTGTTGAGTACTTTGTTGCTGTTGGGCGCCAGTCCTATGTGCTGTATGCGCCCGACGTTATGTTGATGCTGCCTATGTTGTTGGCTATGTTGAAAGATGTTGGGTCTAATGACCAAAGGTTGATAATGACGTCGTTGATATGTTAAATAAATGTGTTGTGTGTTGATTGTGTTGTGGTGCATCGTTCATGGTGTCTCATGCTCTCATATGAATATGCCCGTGTTGTGGGTGCCCTTGTGGCAAAATGTTGTTGTTGATATACCCGTTGTTGTGGGTCGCCCGAATGGCAAATTTACGTTGATTGGTACCACATGCATATGCCCGTCGTCGTGGGTTGCACTTCATGCATTCTCCATATCATTTTGTGATACTACCTTAGTTGTTATATATATATATATATATATATATATATATATATATATTAAATAGTTGTTATATATATTGATATGGTTGTTATAAGGTATATATATGCTGTTGTAGTTGCTGTATATGTGTGTGTATATATATATATATATATATATATATATATATATATATATATATATTTAAGCAACAGGCAGGAGGCCCGAATTTATTAAAAAATAAAAACAATACAAAAAGCACAAGGGGGGACTAAGCCAAAACCCTTGGAAATAAGGACAATAAAGAGAGTCTAACAAAGACCTCTAAACTAAACAACCTTAGACCACAATCGAGTCACCACACTCCAGACCACCGGCGGCGGGACCCCAGCCATCATCGCGAAGTCGTGCCACCGGCCAACACCGAGACAGCACCTAGCTTGATCGAGGAAGTCGAGCCACCAACCACCACCGCGGTATTGCGCCCCCAGCCAACACCGAGGCACAATCAAGCAGAACCGCGAGCGACAGGGAAAGGGCCCACACCGAAATGGGGGGAGGCGAGACTGCGGGTCCAAATTTCGTGACGACAGCCACCAATGCCAAACCAGAAACAGTCAGCATCTACGAACCAACGCAACAGTCCTAAACCAGAAACAGTCAGCATCAATGCAATCCGAACAGCAACGCAACCGAACCCAAACCAAAAACCCACGATCCGAACCCGAACGCAATCCAGAGCTGCAACCAGCGCCGGATCCGAACCAGACGGACGCAGGGAGGAGGCTCAGGCGGTGGCGGGACAGGAGCAACCACCGCAGGGGGAGAGACCCACAGCACCCAATAGATCCGACTCCGAACAACAAATCCGAACCAGAGCGCACCAAAGCTAGCATCAACACCAGCCACAGCGTACGGAACCACCCAACCCACGACCTTCGCAGGGGCGACCACCACACGCGGAGCAAACGCCGGGGAGAACGCACCGAATCTTACAGCGACTGCAATCGGAACTGACAGATTCGGATCCACCTTCGCAGGGGCGACGACTGCCGTCTCCGGAAAAAGCCACTCGTCTCGAAACCAAGGGTCTTCAACGGTTAGCCGCCCAGTCAACTATATTAAATGGTTGTTAAATATGTAATAATGTAGTTGTTGTATAAACATATATATATTAACATAGTTGTTATATATGTAAATATATACTAATATAGTTGTTATATATTGGATGTTTTGATGTTGATTGGGGTGTGATAAGTATAGTCGCTGTATTCTAGCACAGTGTTTATCATATATTCCATTATACTGTGAGATACTCACCCCTTCTGTTTGAATGTTACCCTATGTTGGTAACGTGCAGGTAACCGTAGGTGAAGGCTTATCTTCCTTCACCCTTTTGAGTCGGTCGTCGCTCTGATACGTAGCACTCAGGGGGGCGAATTCTACTGTTTTAATTATTTACTTCTTTATTTGACATTTGGATATGTAATGATGCTGTTATTGTTGTACCTTGAATTTTATTCTTTGTTCCGCTGCGAGATGACGATGTCCCTTTATGTGGACTAAATTATTTATTTTGAAGATTCTACTTTATCTATGATGTATTGCATATCAAGCTGGAATTTATAAGTGAAATTGCTATTGAATGTTGAAGTTTATTTGAAGTAAATGTAGCATCCCTTTTTAGATGTACTGAAAAATGAATTTTTTTTTAAACTCTGATATTTTTACTGTAATTTGCCGGGTAGAATTGGGGTGTTACATTAGTGGTATCAGAGCAGTTCGGTCTGTCCGGCCAAGTTGTCCAGTCTTAGTGTCTTTTGACTAGTAAGTATTGCTAGATTAGTTCTGAAATGGTTTTTATGTTGCAGTGTAAGTTGAAATGGCTGGAAGGAACGACGCTGCTCTTGCTGCTGCGTTGCAAGCTATGGCGCAGGCTGTAGGGAACCAGCAGAATGATGGTGAAAATGCTGGGACTCGCAGTCTGGCCACCTTTCAGAGGGAAAAGCCGCCTACTTTCAAGGGCAAGTATGACCCCGATGGTGCTCTTGCGTGGTTGAAGGAAATGGAAAGGATTTTCCGTGTCATGGATTGTACTGAAGCTCAGAAGGTCAGGTATGGTACTCATATGCTGGCAGAGGAAGCTGATGACTGGTGGTTGGAGGTTAGGCAGAGGTTGGAGACTGCTAATGAAGAGATTACTTGGGCTGTATTCCGCTGCGAGATGACGATGTCCCTTTATGTGGACTAAATTATTTATTTTGAAGATTCTACTTTATCTATGATGTATTGCGTATCAAGCTGTAATTTATAAGTGAAATTGCTATTGAATGTTGAAGTTTATTTGAAGTAAATGTAGCATCCCTTTTTGGATGTACTGAAAAATGAATGTTTTTTTTAAACTCTGATATTTTTACTGTAATTTGCCAGGTAGAATTGGGGTGTTACAGGTATATTCTTGGGTACAGACATGGTCCATGATTCTAACTCAAAGGTTGATATGAACGAAAGGTTGTTTAAAGACATTTAAACAACTTTTGCTTAACTCTAGACATAAGGGAGCAATAGTTCATAAGGTGAACACTGTGCGTTCTTTATTATACATGGGTGGACTTATTTAGAACTTAGAAATAAGAGTCTTGTAACAAAACCCCGGCATCAGTGACTGAAAAGCACAACATCATATGCTACAGCACTTAGCGCTATAGCGTCCAATGTTATAGCGCCTTACTTTTGAGAAATTACTTAGTAAAGAGTAGTCCAACTCATTTCATCAAACTCTTGAACTTTCTTACTGTTTTCATATAACATCTTTATTTTTATGCCTATAAACTTGTTGCTACTATTTTGCTTGGTTCTGTAGTGTGTTAACTATTTAAACTTTAAAATTAACATCAATCCTTGTGGGTACGTACGATCTCTACTTTATTATTATATTACTTGTTGCGATTGTGTACACTTGCACAACAAGTTTTTGGCACCATTGCCGGGGATTGCATTTAATTTTTATTGTTTAAGTGTTTAGCAATATTAGTGAAGATTTTACACTGGTGTGTTTGTTCCTTGGTGCTAGAGCAGTAGGTGCTATAGCGCATGCCCAGGTACCAGCCACCAGAATTTGAGTTGGATCCAGAACCTGAAAGAAGATTCAGAAGGATAAGACAACTTCAGAGAGTACAACAACTGAGACCTACCATGTCAGAACACAATGGTTCTAGTAGGGGTACAATTGGTGGAAGATCAAATTCCAGAGGTGGCTGTAGTACAAGAGGTGGTAGATCTGACCCTGGTGGTGGCCCACTCCATGGAGGTAGAGGTCCATTCACTCATTTTGTCACAATACATGATCCAAATGACTGGTACTGGCAACAAGTCATAAATCAATGTCTTGGAGACATGGTGAATGACAGGGATAGTGTAACACCCCTTTTCTACCGGAAATTTTTTGACAAAAATCAGAGTTTCAAAAACGTTTTTCACCTTCACCCACAAGGGATGCCACATTTACACCATTAAAACATCACACGCATATAATAAAATTCGCCATTAAAAGTAGTACGATACATAATAGTAACTCCATCACCACGCAGCGGAATAAAATAAAGGTTTCAATGAAAATTATAACATCACCAAAAAACTTCAGAAATTAAATAATAGAGACATCTAATAAAACTAGCGTTCATCCCCCCGAGTGCTACGTATCAGAGCGACGACACCGACTCGACTAGCGAAGGTAGACATGCCTTCACTCGCAATCACCTGCACGTTACCAGCATAGGGGTAACATTCAAACAGAAGGGGTGAGATATCTAACATTATAATAGCATATATGATAGGCAATATGCTAGAGATATGACAACTATATCCACCACTTCGCAACAACATCAAATTGCAATCACCAAGAATCATCACCAATAACATGAGTAACTGAATGAGATGCAACCCACACCAACGGGTATATGCATGTGGTACCAATCATGACCAATAAAATAGCCAATAAGGGGATCATCACCTATAGCTCCAAGGCCGAAGCCATCATCACCAAAATAATGCATATGCAATATATGCGACACCATGAACAATACACCAGAGACCATTAACAACAATAGTCATTTAATTGACACAACAACACCAAATTCAACAAATGGTCATAGACCCATCACCTATCACCTTAGCCAATAAAATCGGTACATCACCTGTTATATCATCACCAATAACACCAACACCTATAGGACAGCCTAACAACTTTAATCAACAACCACCGACACCAAAGACACCAATTTACAGCAAGCAGTAACAATAGTTTACAGCAAAAGCAACATTAATTTTTACAGCAACAGCAACGTTTATTTTACAGCAACAGCAACATTTATTTTACAGCAACAGCAACATCATCTTTAGAAAACAAAAACATTTGTTTTACAGTGACAGCAACACCATTTTTAGAAGACAGCAACATTTGTTTTACAGTGACAGCAACATCATTTTTAGAAGACAGCAACATTTGTTTTACAGTGAAATCAACACCATTTTTAGAAGACAGCAACATTTATTAGACATGGCAGGCAACAGCAGCAGGCAGAAACTGGCGCCCAGCAACAGGGCGCCAAGAGGCAACAAAAACCAATAGGAACTGGCGCCCAGCAACAGGGCGCCTAGTGCAACAGCAGTACAAACAGACATGGCGCCCAGGAGCAGGGCACCTAGCACAACAGCAACAGAAACAGACTTGGCTCCCAGGAGCAGGGCGCCTAGCACAACAGTGGTAACATTAGACTTGGCGCCCAGCTACAGGGCGCCTAGCACAACAGCAACACAGACAGACTTGGCGCCCAGGAGCAGGGCACCTAGCACAACAGCAACACAGGCAGGCAAACAACAACAGCAGAACATGGGAACATCACTGGGCGCCTAGGGCACCTTCCCCAACAACACAGAAACGCTACTGGGCGCCTAGGGCGCCTCTCCCAGCTACACTAGAAAATACTGGGCGCCTAGGGCGCCACTTTCAGTGGCACAGACAAACACTGGGCGCCTAGGGCGCCAGTTTCAGCGACAGGGGCAACACTGGGCGCCTAGGGCGCCTTACTCAGCAACACCGAAACAACACTGGGCGCCTAGGGCGCCATTTCCAGCAGCAGCCAAAGACAGAACACAATGACTGGGCGCCTAGGGCGCCACTTTCAGTAGAACCACCAACACTCGGTGCCTAGGGCGCCTTTCTCAGCAACACCCGAAACAACACTGGGCGCCTAGGGCGCCACTTCCAGCAACCAAGACAGCCGCATGCGACAACATCAATGGCGCCCATGGCGCCTAGGGACCAATTTTCGATTTCCACCATGACCAATCATCAAACACCAAATTCAGTTATCATGCATACATTCAAGAATCACCAAACAAACATCAAACGAAATCAAAGGGGCAACATAGAGCCTATCTCCCACATAACCCCCATCATACACCCTATTATAATAGTAGAACCCACCCTTACCTTAGATTTGCCGAATACGCGATACCCTTGCACGAAGACTCCAAAGAACCACAGCAACAAGAGCTCCTCTCCTCTTTCTCCTTGGTGCGCCGTCCCCTTCCCTTCTCTTCTCCCTTCGCAATCTCTCTTTCTTTTTCTCAAAAATTCGCAAATGACCAAACCCTAGCCAATGCCTTCACCTATGCGCCTATGCCATTGGGCTCTTGGATCACGGGCCCCCGTCCACTACTCAGCTTAATTACTAAACATCACTCCCTGATTTAAATAAAACATCATATTATTATTTTAATATGACTATACTAATAAAATACCTAAATAATTTGATTAAATAAATGATTAAATTATTTGGGCGTTACAACTCTCCCCCACTTAGAATATTTCGCCCTCGAAATTTACCTGATTCAAATAGCTCGGGATAGGATTTCCGCATCTTGCTCTCCAGCTCCCACGTCATGCTCTCTCCGGCAGCTCCTAGCCAGACTACTTTCACCAACGCAATCTCCTTGCCTCTTAGAATTTTCACCTCATGATCTTCGATTCGTACAGGCATCGTCTCCACCGTGAGATTATCCCGTACCTCCACATCATCCATGCGGATTACATGAGATGGATCCGAAATATACTTCCGAAGTTGCGACACATGAAACACGTCATGCAAATTCGAAAGGTTAGGCGGTAAAGCCACTCTATATGCAACATTCCTGACTCTCTCTGAAATCTGATAAGGACCAATAAAACGAGGAGTGAGCTTCTTCGACTTCAAAGCGCGTCCAACACTGGTCACCGGAGCGACTCTCAAAAATACATGCTCACCCGCTTGAAACTCTAAATCTTTTCTCCGCTTGTCGTGATAACTCTTCTGTCGACTCTGTGAAGCCTTCATCTTCTCACGAATCAACTTCACTTTTTCAGTTGTCTCCCGAACAATCTCTGGTCCAAGCACCACACTCTCTCCATACTCATACCAACACAGCGGGGTTCTACATTTCCGACCATATAATGCTTCGAAAGGTGCCATCCCAATACTAGAATGGTAACTGTTGTTATACGTGAACTCTATCAGTGGGAGGTAGGAATCCCACGAACCTCCTTGTTCCAAAACACAGGCCCTCAACAAATCTTCTAATGACTGAATTGTCCTCTTTGACTGACCATCTGTCTGAGGATGATATGCCGAACTCAACCTCAACTTAGATCCCAACTTCTCTTGCAAACTCTTCCAGAAATCTGAAGTGAACCTCGGATCTCTATCCGAAACAATACTCGTAGGAACTCCATGAAGCTTCACAATCTCCCGGATATAAATCTCTGCCAACTTCGACACCGGATACGTGATGTTGATAGGAACAAAATGAGACGATTTCGTTAACCTGTCAACAATCACCCAAATTGCATCATACCCTTTCGCAGTATTAGGCAATCCCGTCACAAAGTCCATCGAAATGCTATCCTATTTCCACTCTGGAATTTCTAACGGTTGCATCAACCCAGCAGGCTTCTGATTCTAAACCTTTGACTTCTGGCAAGTCAAACATGCATAAACGAATTGCGCCACATCTTTGTAGCTCCCGGATGAATACTTAACTTACTTCTGTGACTCTCTTCAAGAATGGCTCTCTTCATGCCTGCATCATCAGGAATGCAAATCCTACCACGGAACCTCAACACACCTTGGGAATCTGACCTAAAATCCTCATTCTTAGATTGATCACTCCCAACCATCAAGTCTACCAGCTCAACATCTGATTTCTGGGCCTCTCTGATGCTGTCCAGAAAATCATTACCGATCTTCAACATCCCTAACTTAACACTCTGAGGTGTTGTAACGCCCCGAAAAATAATTTAATTAATCTAATTAATTTGATTAGTTGAATTATTAATTTTTATTTGAAGCGTGATTTAATTAAATTAAAGGGAAAATATCATGTTTTGTGTAGGAGTGGGATCGAGTAATAGCGGGGGTGTAGCGGTGGGCCCAACGCGTGAAAGGCCCACAGCTTAAACCCAAGGGTATGCGAAACCCTCACTCTCATTTTTCACTTGAGAGAAATCGAAATTTGAGAGAGGGTGAGAAAGAAGAGGGGCGCGGCGAAGATAGGAGGAGGAGAAGAAGGGCTTCGAATTCTCAAGGCTTGGGCTCGTTGTGTTGCGGTGGTTCTCGTGGTGCCTTCAATCATCTTCCACGGAGCATACGTTTAAGAGGTAAGTGTGAGCATTTCAATTCAATATAATTGGGTATGTGGTGGGTTTTGTGGGGTTTTGGTGTGGTGGTGATTTTCGAGATAGATAGGTTAAGATTGATGAATTATTGGGTTAATTGTGGTGTTATTTTGATGAATTGTTGGTGATGACATGCGATTTGCCATATGAGATGATGAGATGAGTTTCGAATTTGGGTGAATTTGGTGTGGTTAGTATCGATTTTTATGTGTATAGTGATGAGATTATATGAATGAGTAAATTGGGATTGAATTAGGGGATGTTATAGTTTAATTGAGTATGTGAGACTTATGTGGTGATTGAGTAATATGATTATAATTATTTGAATGATACCAAGAAACTGAAAAATAGAAAATGTTGCTGTCCATAAACTAATAGTGTTGCTGTATGCTGTTTTATCAAAAGAAAATGTTGCTGTCCATAAATTAATAGTGTTGCTGTATGCTGTTTATCAAAGAAAATGTTGTTGTATGATGTTTTACCAAAAGAAAATGTTGCTGTCCATAAATTGATAGTGTTGTTGTTTGCTGTTATCTTTAAATAAGAGTTGCTGTTTTTATGAAGAAAAATACTGTTGTTTTTCCCACACTGTTTACTACTGTTTTTGCTACTGTTGCACACCTACAAGAGCCACTGTTTCCATTCTGATTTGTTGCTGTTTGTGAACCGAATTTTCTGCATTTTGTAAATGAAAGGAGCGTGTTAATGGGGCTGTTGTTCTATTACTGCTTCTCCGACTAAAAAGTGATGTTTTCCACTTTGAAAATGGGATGTTTCTCTCAATTTAATTGTGATGTTTCCTAAGCATAAAAATGAGATGTTTGTCCAAAATTTAAATAAGTTGTTATTCGAATTTTTTTTTATAGGTTGTCACTTAGATTTTCAATGTGTAGCTACTTACATTTAAATGGTTTATCACTTAAATTGTAATGTATTGTTACTTAAGATTTAAGGCAATTAAACAAGAACATAATCAAACTGTTTGGATTCCACTTTCCACAAATTGGAATTTGTGGTAAGTGGCCACTAAGCCCCACTTACCACAGATTACAATTTGTGGTAAGTAGCATCCAATGCCTAACCACAAAGGTATGAAGTAAGATTTAAGGATGTTGTTACCCCAATTTTGAATGTGATGTTTATGAAGAAGTTGTGATATTATTATGGTGACTATGACGAATACACTCTATGAGTGTTCTATGACGACGATGACGAGTACTCCGGGTGAGTGAATTGGTGAATTGCACGTGTGTCCATAGTGTCTCATAGCATGTGCATATTATGACGAATAGGCTTCAGCCTCTTATTGACGAAAACCAGTGACGATGTGCCCTAGTGGCTGACTTATGACGAGTATGATACCATCATGCATATACTCAGGTGTGGGTTGCATTTTCATGCGCATACATGTTTATGACTGGTGATATGAATTATGACTTTGGTTTGCGTTTAGCGACGATGAGATTGATGATAATAACGATGTTGTATGACGTTTTGCTCATATTACTCTACTATATGCTTAATTATGTTTTGTTGAAATTCTCACCCCTTCTGCTTGGAATGTTGCTCTATTGTGGCAACGCTGCAGGTAACTGCGAGTGAAGGTCCTGCTGCCTTCTTTTATAGCCTGTGGGATGTCTGTCGAGTCGCTCTCTGATACTGTGACACCTAGGGGGAGTGGTTGAAGTTGTTATTTAAATAATAAATTGTTTAGTGAGTGTTGTTTTATTCCGCTGTGACGTAACTCTTGGAGTTTAATTTTTATGACGGGTGATGATGTTGCGCAAACTTAATGAGTGCAAGTTGACGTTCTTTTTGTTAATGACGATGTGGCATTTCCTTTCTATCAGTTAGATTAAATTTTGCGAAAAACATTTACTCTAATAAGTGACGTGTAAATTATGGGGTAGAAAGGGGGTGTTACAGGTGTCACTTCACAAACCAGACTCATATCTCTGAACTCCTCAATCAGTTCTAACTCCTTAACCATCATTGCCGACATATGCAAAGTCTTCCGGCTTAAAGCATCAGCCACGACATTAGCTTTGCCCGGATGATAGTTCAAACCGAAATCATAGTCCTTCAACAACTCCAACCATCGTTGCTGCCTCATATTCAACTCCTTCTGGTCAAACAAATACCTCAAGCTCTTATGGTCACTAAACACCTCAAATCTGGAACCATAGAGATAGTGCCTCCAAACCTTCAGCACAAAGACCACTGCAGCTAGTTCTAAGTCATGCGTAGGATAATTCTTCTCATGAACCCTTAACTGCCTTGACGTATAAGCAATTACCTTCCCATTTTGCATAAGCACGCCACCTAGACCCATCTTAGAAGCATCACAATACACCACAAAAGGTTCTCCCGGATTGGGTAACGTCAAGATAGGAGACGTCGTCAATCTCTTCTTCAACTCCACAAAACTCTCATCACAACGAGCATCCCATACAAAGGCTTTACCCTTACAAGTCAACTGAGTCAATGGAAGGGCCAACTTGGAAAAACCTTCGATGAACCTCCTATAATAACCAGCCAACCCCAAAAAGCTTCTAATCTCAGTAGCCGACTTCGAGGCTTCCCAATTCAACACTGCATCTACTTTCGACGGATCCACCACATTATCGCTACCAGAAATGACATGACCGAGAAAATTCACTTCTTTCAACCAAAACTCACACTTCGACAACTTTGCTTACAGTTTCTTTTCCTTTAGTACCTCCAATACTAACCTCAGATGCTCTACATGCTCTTCCTCCGATTTAGAGTAAATCAGAATGTCATCGATGAATATCACCACAAACCGATCTAAGTAAGTATGAAAAATACAATTCATATATTCCATAAATACTCCTAGTGCGTTGGTAACACCGAACGGCATCACCGAATACTCATAATGACCATAACGAGTTCTGAAAGTCGTCTTCTGAATATCTTCGTCCCTCACCTTGATCTGATGATAACCTGATCTCAAATCAACCTTACTGAACACTTGAGCACCCACCAACTGATCCATCAAATCGTCTATCCTCGGAAGTGGATAATTGTTCTTAATTGTCACCTTATTCAACTGCCGATAATCCACACAGAGTCTCATGCTACCATCCTTCTTCTTCACTAACAACACAGGAGCTCCCCACGGCGATACACTCGGCCTCACAAACTTCTTCTCGAGCAGATCCTCAAGTTGCTTCTTCAACTCAGACAATTCGGATGCGGACATCCTGTACGGTGCCATGGGAACAGGTCTGGTACCAGGTACAAGATCAATAGAGAATTCAACTTCCCTCTCTGGCGGTACACTTGGAATCTCATCAGGGAAAACATCAGGAAACTCGTGTGTAACACCCCTTTACTACCTGGAAAATTTTTGACAAAAATTAGAGTTTTCAAAACATTTTCAATACACCCACAAGGGATGCTACACTTACACCGTTAAACATCACACTCCAATAATAAGGTTTCACCATTAAAACGGTGCGACGCCGAGCACGTCATAACATCATCAAGCAGCGGAATAAAAAAGTAAAGTTCAAACGAACAGTTGTAACATCACCATAAAACTTCAACAACCAAGTAATAATGATAATTAGTAAAACTAGCGTTCATCCCCCCGAGTGCTACGTATCAGAGCGACGACCGACTCAAATAGCGAAGGAAGACTTGCCTTCACTCGCAATCACCTGCACGTTACCAACATAGGGGTAACATTCAAACAGAAGGGGTGAGATATCTAACATTATAATAGCATATATGATAGGCAATATGCTAGAGTTACGACAGCTATATCTACCACTTCACAACAACACCAATTTACAATCACCAAGTATCATCACCAATATCATGAGTAAATGAATGAAATGTAACCCACACCAACGGGTATATGCATGTGGTACCAATCATCACCAATAAATTTGCCAATACGGGCAACATCACCTATATGAGCATCACCATCATCACCTATAGCTCCAACGGTCGTAGCCTTTATCACCAAAATAATGCATATGCAATATATGCGACACCATGAACAATGCACCAGACAATTAACAACAATGGTCATCTATGTGACACACAACAACACCAATATTAATAAATGGTCATAGACCCATCACCTGTCACCCTAGCCCATAAAAATAGGCACATCACCTGTTATACCATCACCTGATATATCATCACCAATAATCACCAATCATCACCAACACACCTACACCTATAGGACAGTCTAACAACTTGACCGACGACCACCGACACCAAGGACACCAATAGATTTACAACATCTATGACAACGACAATTTTACAACACCGAGACATCGACAATTGACAACACCAGGAACAAATACCAATTTACAGCAACAGCGACAATAGCTTTTAAAACAGCACTTAAAAACAGTGACAGCAACAGTGATTTTTTTGGCAAAACAGCAACATGGAAACAGTGACAGCAACATCAATTCTTTTAGGAAAAACAGCAACATTTGTTTAGAAAACAGCAACAATTGTGTTACGGTGACAGCAACATTTATTTAGAAAAACAGCAACATTTTACTCACTGTGACAGCAACATTATTTGGGGAAAAACAGCAACATTGTTTAGAAAACAGCAACAATTGTGTTACGGTGACAGCAACATTTATTTAGAAAAACAGCAACATTTTACTCACTGTGACAGCAACATTATTTGGGGAAAAACAGCAACATTGTTTGTGGAAAACAGCAACATTTCACTCACTGTGACAGCAACCTTATGTTCAGAAAACAGCAACAATTGTTCATTGTGGCAGCAACACCAATTTTCAAAAAAACAGCAACAATTGTTCATTGTGGCAGCAACACCATTTTTCAGAAAAACAGCAACAATTGTTCATTGTGGCAGCAACACCAATTTTCAGAAAAACAGCAACAATTGTTCATTGTGGCAGCAACACCAATTTTCAGAAAAACAGCAACAACAGACTTGGCGCCCAGCAACAGGGCGCCTGAGACAGCAACAACACTGGGCGCCTAGGGCGCCAGTTTCAGCAACAGGAACAACGCTGAGACACTACTGGGCGCTTAGGGCGCCAACTCCACCAACTAGGACAGCATCACTGGGCGCCTAGGGCGCCACTTCCAGCAACATCAACAACCAGACAACATGACTGGGCGCCCAGGGCGCCAAAATCAGCAACAGGGGCGACACTGGCTTGGCACCCAGCAACAGGGCGCCTCCAGCAGGGAACAAACACAACACAGCCACGCACAGGACATGGCGCCCAGCAACAGGGCGCCTTTTCAGCAACTAAGACAACACCAAAATTGCGCCAAACACCAAACACCAAATTTCACCATGACCAATCATCAAGCACCAATTTCAAACATCATGAATATTTTCTAACATCATCAATCAACACCAATTAAGATCAAAGGAACAACATAGGTCATATCTCCCACATAACCCCATCATATACCCCATTATAAGGATAGAACCCACCCTTACCTTAGGTTTGCCGAACGCGAGATCTCCTCGTATGTAAGCTCTAAAGAACCACCGCAACAAGACTTCTCTCCTCTTCTCCTTGTGCGCGCCGTCCCCTTCTTTTCTCTCTTCTCCTCTTCGCAACTTTCTTTCTTTTTCTCTAAGAATGCGCTAATGACTCCAAAACCCTAGCTAAAGTTCTCCTACATTCGCATAGGCCCTTGGGCTCTTGGATCACGGGCCCCCGACTACTACTCAGCTAATTACTGAACACCACCTCCTAATTTAAATAAAACATCATTTTATTAATTATTAAATATGACTATACTCATAAAATACCTAAATAATTTAATTAGATAAATAATTAAATTATTTGGGCGTTACATCGCGCACCACCTGCAACTCTTCAATGATAGCCTGATTCTCAACAGACAGTGATGCCATCAGCGAGAATAACTGAACTCCTTCCTTCATCAACTTCCGCAACTGACTAGTGGATAACAGACCAGACTCCTCCCCTCCAAAACTCACCAACTTGCTACGACAATTAATATGGACATGGTTATGCTCTAACCAGTTCATACCCAAGATTACATCCAATCCGCTCAACGGCAAACAAACAAAATCCACAACAAAGTCTCTGTCGAAGATCGACAAGGGACACTAAGAACACACTAGAGAAGTGGTTACCGACCCCTTAGCTGGAATGTCGACAACCATCTCTCCATTCATAGCAGACAATACAAGACCCAATCTCTTACAACATTCAGCAGCAATAAAGCAATGAGTAGCACCAGTATCAACAATAGATTTTAAAGGAGTACCATTAATGAAGCACGTACCTCTAATAAGTCCATCATCTTCAGTAGGCTCTTCACCTGCTAAAGCGAACACTTTTCCACTGGACCTTTCTTTCTTCGGCTTCGGACACTGAGTACTAATGTGCCCTCCTTCACCACAGTTGTAGCAGACCACCTCCTTACGCTCACACTCAGCCACCACATGACCCTCCTTACCACAACGGTAACACTTCTTCACTTCAGCTTTGCACACGTTACTCTTGTGACCAGCTCTGCCACATTTGTAACATACAATGCTAGCAGGAGCATCTCCCCCACTAGTCCCCTTGACCACAACAGCTTTCTGTTTACCCTTACCAGCAGAAACCTCATACGGCTTACCACGACTTTGAAATTTGCTCCTCTTCTCATTCATAATCTTGTAGTGAGCATTATTTTCTTCCTCATAAATTCTGCAGCTATCAATCAAGTCGGAGAAAACACGGATCTTCTGGTAACCAATCGCCTTCTTAATCTCAGGACGCAGCCCATTCTCGAACTTAATGCACTTGGAAAACTCAGCAGTAGCCTCACTGTAATGCGGATAAAACTTTGCTAATTCCACGAACTTAGCAGCATACTCAGTCACAGACATATTCCCTTGTTTCAGTTCCAGGAACTCAATCTCTTTCTTACCTCGGACATCCTCCGGATAATATTTTCTCATAAACTCCCTGCGGAACACAGCCCAAGTGATCTCTTCGTTTGCAGTCTCCAATCTCTGCTTAGCCTCTAACCACCAGTCATCGGCCTCCTCTGCCAGCATATGCGTACCATAACGGACCTTCTGTGCTGGAGTACAGTCCATCACACGAAAGATCCTCTCCATCTCTTTCGACCAAGCTAAAGCCCCATCGGGATCATACCTGCCCTTGAAGGTAGGCGGATTCTCTCTCTGAAAGGTAGCCAAACTACGAGACCCAGCATTCTCACCAGCATTCTGCTGACCCTCCACGGCCTGAGCCATAGCAGCCAACGCAGCAGCAATAGCAGCATCGTTCCTTCCAGCCATCTCAACTAATCACTACAATCATAAGCAACAGTTAGAACTAATTGACAATACTTGATCGTCAATGACACTATAACTTGACAACTTGGCCGGACAGACCGAAACTGCTCTGATACCACTAATGTAACACCCCTTTTCTACCCGGGCTAGCGTTCATCCCCCTGAGTGCTACGTATCAGAGCGACGACACCGGCTCGACTAGCGAAGGTAGACATGCCTTCACTCGCAATCACCTGCACGTTACCAGCATAGGGGTAACATTCAAACAGAATGGGTGAGATATCTAACATTATAATAGCATATATGATAGGCAATATGCTAGAGATACGACAACTATATCCAGCACTTCACAACAACATCAAATTGCAATCACCAAGAATCATCACCAATAACATGAGTAAATGAATGAGATGCAACCCACACCAACGGGTATATGCATGTGGTACCAATCATCACCAATAAAATAGCCAATAAGGGCATCATCACCTGTATCATCACCTATAGCTCCAAGGCCGAAGCCATCATCACCAAAATAATGCATATGCAATATATGCGACACCATGAACAATGCACCAGAGACCATTAACAACAATAGTCATTTAATTGACACAACAACACCAAATTCAACAAATGGTCATAGACCCATCACCTATCACCTTAGCCAATAAAATCGGTACATCACCTGTTATATCATCACCAATAACACCAACACCTATAGGACAGCCTAACAACTTTAATCAACAACCACCGACACCAAAGACACCAATTTACAGCAAGCAGTAACAATAGTTTACAGCAAAAGCAACATTAATTTTTACAGCAACAGCAACGTTAATTTTACAGCAACAACAACATTTATTTTACAGCAACAGCAACATCATCTTTAGAAAACAGCAACATTTGTTTTACAGTGACAGCAACACCATTTTTAGAAGACAGCAACATTTGTTTTACAGTGATAGCAACATCATTTTTAGAAGACAGCAACATTTGTTTTACAGTGATAGTAACACCATTTTTAGAAGACAGCAACATTTATTAGACATGGCAGGAACTGGCGCCCAGCAACAGTGCGCCAACAGGCAACAACAGCAGGCAGAAACTGGCGCCCAGCAACAGGGCGCCAAGAGGCAACAACAACCAACAGGAACTGGCGCCCAGCAACAGGGCGCCTAGTGCAACAGCAGTACAAACAGACATGGCGCCCAGGAGCAGGGCGCGTAGCACAACAGCAACAGAAACAGACTTGGCACCCAGGAGCAGGGCGCCTAGCACAACAGTGGCAACAATAGACTTGGCGCCCAGCAACAGGGCGCCTAGCACAACAGCAACACAGACAGACTTGGCGCCCAGGAGCAGGGCGCCTAGCACAACGGCAACACAGGCAGGCAAACAGCAACAGCAGAACATGGGAACATCACTGGGCGCCTAGGGCGCCTTCCCCAACAACACAGAAACGCTACTGGGCGCCTAGAGCGCCTCTCCCAGCAACACAAGAAAATACTGGGCGCCTAGGGCGCCACTTTCAGTGACACAGACAAACACTGGGCGCCTAGGGCGCCTTACTTAACAACCCCGAAACAACACTGGGCGCTTAGGGCGCCATTTCCAGCAGCAGCCAAACACAGAACACAATGACTGGGCGCCTAGGGCGCCACTTTCAGTACAACCACCAACACTCGGCGCCTAGGGCGCCTTTCTCAGCAACACCCGAAACAACACTCGGCGCCTAGGGCGCCGCTTTCAGCAACCAAGACTGTAACATCCCTAAATTTTAAAGACTCGTATTATGATGCCTAGGACCGATTATTATTGTGGGAATAATTAGTCGTGTCTCGGGGATTATTATTAGAGGAAAAGTCCAAGGAAATTCCATTCCGAAATTAATTACGACTTAGTCATGGTTAAGTGAAATATTTAAGCTGAAGGGCATTATCGTACTTTCACACCCAACCATTTGGTAGCTGACCCCTTTAATATTCAGCCACACTCCCAAGTGCTTAGCCATTTTTTTTCACCCAAATTTCAGAAATAGAAAAGCTGAAATAGAAGGGGGAAGAGAGGAGGAGGGGCGCGAAGGGAAGAGAAGAGAAGGGAGGAAGGGATCATCAAAATCCTTGTTGCATGTAAGTTGTTTCTCTTCCATCCTACTCCATTTTTGATTCTGAATCCAATGGTACCACTTTCCAAGCTTGATTCTCACTCTTTCCCTCATCTCCATTGATGCCCATGAAGCTCCAAGTGATGAAAATGGTGGAGCTATGTGTTGATGACTTGCATGTTCAGTTTTGCTGTTAAGAGGTGGAAGCCTCAAGCTTGCATTTCGATTTGGGAAGGTTGTGAAAGATTTGGATTGCTGTTCTGAAGTTTCGGTTGGTGCTCTTCGGTGCCGTTCGTGAATTCTCTCGTTTCGGTCATCGCACGTTCATCGGAACTCCTAGAACGATCGTCAACGGGTGAGTTCTACTCACGATAGGGTATTTTGATATTTTGAACATGTTTTCGACATGGAATCCCTTGGTCATATTTTCTGTTTTCAAAAGTCTTAGAATCGAAAAGCGTTTTTGAGTCGAAACGGTGTTTTACGGTTTAAATGAGATTTTGATTTAAATCGTTGAAATGAAATGCGTTGTGTACTACTGGAAATATTTTCTGGGAATTTTCTGAGTTTCAGGTGATTGAAATTAGAAATCGAATCGGACGAGAATGGAGAGCGAAAATGAGAAAAGTGCGAAATTCTGGTAACAGACACAGGTCGCACGGACCGTGCGCCCCTGGGCACGGGTCGTGCGCCTGCTTCGGGTTGGAAGTTGTTGGAAACAGAACGGGACGCACGGGTCGTGCGCCCCTGGGCACGGATCGTGCGCTTCCTTCTGGTAGATGGGTCCTGAGTAGTGCACCACGCACGGGTCGTGCGCCCCTGGGCACGGGTCGTGCGTGTGGTTCTGTTTCCGGCTTCCGTTTTCTCGTTTTGTTGCTCCGTTTGATCCCGAACCTTTTCTAATTTCTTTCTCAACCATTCAAAAAGGGATTGCCTCACTGAAAACCTTATTTTTGAACTTGTTCAACTCATGGTTTTTGAAAAAGAGCTTTGAAAGCCTATTTGATCGAAAAACCGAAACCCTAGTATACGTGTGGGTACACTGTCTAATGGATAGAATGTATATATATTTTTATATATATCAACTGTATATGATTATAATGCCGGATGTCTAGAGATTCATCAAAACGGGTTATAAGTCAATAATACATTACAATATGATTATAATGCCGGATGTTTATAAATTCATCAAAACGGGTTATAGATCAATAAGATATAAATTATCTAAAAAGATATTGTGATAGATCCTTTGGTGATCGGAAAGATATATATTATCTAACTCTCGAGAAATCGTTATGTATTGTCATACATAAATCGCGTTGGGTGACGACCCGACAAGTAGCATACTAGGGAGGGTAGTCATGACCCCTTACCTAGGCCCTGAATGTGTTTTGGCGTGGTCAACTCACGGGTTGCCGGGATTAGCAGAGGTGCAGTCGGCTTGTGCTAAGTTACTGATTATAAGTTAACATTGCCGGGATTAGCAGTTGTGCAGTCGGCAGATGTTAAGCTGTAGCTACCGGGATTAGCAGTTGTGCAGTCGGTTGAGCTAAGCTATTAAAAACATAAAAGAGAACACGATTTGCTTGGCATTTCGATTATGGCTATTGGTAGCTAATTAAACATTGTTAACGGTTTAATAATTGAACCGAGTGTCAGTGAGGGGGCACGGTAGGACTCACTGAGATAATGTTATCTCACCCTATCCATATTTGTTGTTTTTCAGAGAAGCAGGGAAAAAGGAAGACTATAGTGCACGAGTAGTTGATATACTCTTGGAGGTGCTGAAGACTTAGTCATTTTCTCCTTGTTCTTTTGTTGTCCTATTGGTTGTATAAACTTGTATTGATTATGAGTTATATGAACCGTTTTATGTTTCTGTTTGGTATTTGGACTTGGTTATTGTAATCCATTCGGTATGAAACCGATAAACTTCTATTTTATGAAGTAATGTTATTTCCGATTATGTTTTGTCTCGGAAAAAGTTTGTATGTCCAAAACTTAAACAGGAACTGTGTCCTCTGAATATTCCGCATCTGTGCACTTTCAGTGTCTCTACATGTTAGAAATACTGGGGTGTTTCATTTGGTATCAGAGCGGTTCGACCTAGTCGGACTTAGATGTTAAGAGTCTTTTGCGTCTTCTAAGTCTGATTTTTCTTAGTATGCTATTAGACATTGAGCCTGATCAACTTAATACTTTGTGCATACTTCGCAGAATCATGGCTGGGAGAGGTAGGAGAAACCCACCTGTTGATCCTCATCAGGAATGGATGCAGAATGTCATCGAGACTCAGCAAAAGATGATGAATGACATGATGCTAATGCAACAGCAACAGATGGCTCAGATGGCTCAAATGCAGCAGATGCATCAAATGCCTCAACCACAACCAGCTGAGCCAGTTAATGTGCCAACACCTGAGGATCCCAACAGGATGTATTTCCGGTTTCTGAAGATGAAACCCCCAACCTTCAAAGGAGGATCCGAGGCAATGAAAGCCCATTTTTGGGTAGATGCCATGGAACGGATCTTTGATACCTTGCAATGCAATGAAGGAGAAAAGGTAATTTGTGCTGCTAACGCTCTGGACGAGGATGCTCACACTTGGTGGGTTAACGCTCGTAGAATGCTTCAAAATCAAGGAACTCCTCTTGAGTGGGATAACTTCAAAGAGTTGTTTTTGGGTCATTATTTTCCCGACTCCCAAAGACTTGACAAGCAGATGGAATTTCTGAGTTTGAAACAGGGAGAGATGACAGTTGGGGAATATGCCGCCAAATTTGAGAGATTATCACAATTCTATGAATTGGGGACCACCGCTCCTGATGATAGGTGGAAGATGGTGATGTTCAGACAAGGTCTTAGAGGCGATGTGAATCAAGGCCTCAGTTCGTATTCCCTAACCACTTATCCTGCTTTGGTTCAACAGGCTCATTCAGCAGAAAGCGATCTGAAAAGAATGTATGCTGAGAGGAAGGATTTTTGGAAGGATAAGAAGAAGGGCAGTGGGTCAACTTCTGCAAACCCGAGGTATAGAGGGAATCTAGACAAGGGAAAGCAGATTCAGACAAACAACACTTCTGGGCATCGCCGGTGTGAAGTGTGCAAGAAGAATCATCCAGGAAGGTGTCGATCAGAGGCAAGGTCGGATCAGTGTTATCTTTGCAAAGAAGTGGGCCATTATGCTAATAATTGTCCGTCAAGGAAAGCTTTCTTAGAGTCTCCTGATGCTCCGAGACAGGCTCGAGTCAACACTCTGGATGCTAAGACCATCAAGCCAGCTGATAATCTTATAAGGGGTACAGGTTCTATCTTTCATCAAACTGTTAATATTCTGTATGACTCTGGTGCTACTCATTGTTTTATCTCTGAAGCATGTGCGGAACGGCTAGGATTAATAGTATCTCCTATATCCGAACCAATATCTATCCTTACTGCGGCAAAGGGTCGTGTGCGAACCCAATCTTTATGCCTTAATTGTCTGCTCACCATAGGAGGCAGGGACTTTGTTGTTGACTTTATCTGTCTGCCTATGAGAGGAATGGAGATCGTGTTGGGAATGAATTGGATGACTTCCAATCACATTACGATTGATTGTTTCAATCGTGCAATTAATTTTCCTTCTGAAATAGCGGAACATCCACTACCTGCAGATGATGGTGTTATTTCGTTCACTTCAGCCAGCCAGTCTCTATTCCAAGGTGCGGAAGCTTTTGTTATTATTTTGTCTGCATCAACTGAAGCTGATTTGGATTTATCATCTACTCAAGTTGTTAATGAATTCTTAGATGTTTTTCCCGAGGAAGTTTCCTCTTTACCTCCAGAACGAGAGGTAGAATTCTCTATAGATTTGGCGCCTGGCACAGGGCCAATATCCATAGCACCTTATAGGATGTCTCCTCTTGAACTGAAAGAATTGAAGTCCCAACTGGAGGAATTAATTTCCAAGAAGTTTGTTCGACCGAGTGCTTCTCCATGGGGTGCTCCGGTATTGCTAGTCAAGAAGAAGGACGGAAGCATGAGGTTATGCATAGACTACCGTCAGCTGAATAAAATCACTATCAAGAACAAGTATCCATTGCCAAGGATAGATGATCTACTTGACCAACTTCGAGGTGCTAAAGTTTTCTCCAAAATTGATCTGAGGTCAGGGTACCATCAAATTAGGGTAAGAACCTTAGACATTCCGAAGACTGCCTTTCGTACGAGGTACGGACACTACGAGTTTGTAGTGATGCCTTTCGGATTAACTAACGCTCCAGCCGTATTCATGGATTATATGAATAGAGTATTTCATTCTTACCTAGATCAGTTTGTGGTCGTCTTTATTGATGATATCTTGATTTACTCCAAGTCAGTTGAGGAGCATGCTCAGCATCTCCGATTTGTCCTAGGAGTACTCCGAGAGAAGAAACTCTACGCTAAACCATCAAAGTGTGACTTTTGGATGCCTGAAGTAAAATTCTTGGGTCATGTAATTTCCCAAGAAGGGGTTGCAGTGGATCCTAGCAAGGTGGAAGCTGTGTTGAATTGGGAACGGCCAACGTCAGTGACTGAGATCAGAAGCTTTCTGGGTTTAGCTGGTTACTATAGAAGATTCATTGAAGGTTTTTCGCAAATGGTACTTCCGCTTACTCGATTGACTCGCAAGGGTCAACCGTTTACGTGGGATGCCGATTGTGAAGAGTGCTTCCTTGGATTGAAGGAAAAGTTAACTTCTGCTCCGATCCTAATTCTTCCGGATCCGTCATTGGGATTTCAGATTTACAGTGATGCATCTGGGAAGGGTTTAGGATGCGTTCTCATGCAGAATCAACATGTTGTGGCCTATGCATCGAGGCAATTGAAGACGCATGAACGGAATTACCCAACTCATGACTTAGAGTTGGCGGCTATTGTGTTTGCACTGAAAATTTGGAGACATTACCTTTACGGTTCTCGTTTCGAGGTTTTTAGTGATCACAAGAGCTTGAAATATCTATTTGACCAAAAGGAGTTGAATAACAGACAGAGAAGGTGGACTGAATTTCTGAAGGACTATGACTTCGAATTGAAATATCACCCTGGGAAAGCCAATGTGGTAGCAGATGCTCTGAGCAGGAAGTCTATCCACACGGCAAGGTTAATGGTTCACGAGATGGCCTTGTTGGAGTCGTTCAGAGACTTGAAACTCAAGGTGGTAAGAAAGAGGGATCGCGTAGTGCTGCGGCATATACAGATAGCCAGTGTGCTAAGGGAACAAATCCGTGTAGCTCAAGAAGCTGATATGAAGTTGCAGTCTCAGAGGGGATCGCCAGATTTCACTGAGGATAGTGATGGCGTGATTTGCTCTAATGGGAGGATTTGTGTTCCCGATGATGATGATATCAAAAGGCAAGTATTGGAAGAAGCTCATAGGAGTCAGTACTCCGTACATCCGGGATCCACCAAGATGTACCGAGACTTGAAGTTGATGTATTGGTGGCCTGGAATGAAGGTCGAGATTGCAGAATTTGTTTCTCGGTGCTTAACTTGTCAGAAGGTTAGGGCGGAACACCGAAGACCGGGCGGTCAGTTACAACCGCTAGATGTACCAGTTTGGAAGTGGGAAGATATCTCAATGGACTTCGTCATGAGTTTGCCGAGGTCACAGGCAGGCAATGATTCTATTTGGGTAGTAGTGGACCGATTGACTAAATCCGCTCACTTTATTCCCGTTCGCTCGACTTATAAGGTTTCCAAGTTAGCAGATGAATATGTGAGGAACATTATCAGACTGCATGGAGTCCCAACGAGTATTGTGTCAGACCGAGATCCCAAGTTTACTTCCAGGTTCTGGAGAGCATTAAATGAAGCTTTGGGAACAAGGGTGCTGGTTAGCACTGCTTATCATCCTCAGACTGATGGTCAGACGGAGAGGACTATCCAGACTCTTGAGGACATGCTTCGGGCTTGTGTGCTCGACAGTGGGAGAAAATGGGAGGACCATCTTCCGTTAGTGGAATTCTCCTACAACAACAGTTACCACTCTAGCATTGGAATGGCACCGTTTGAAGCACTTTATGGTAGGAAGTGTAGAACTCCATTGTGTTGGTGGGAGATTGGGGAAGACAAGTTTTTGGGACCCGATATGGTTCGCGAGACTACAGAGAAGGTCAAGTTAATTCGAGAAAGGATGAAGGTTGCTCAGAGTCGGCAAAAGAGCTACGCTGACAACCGAAGGAGACCGTTGGAGTTTGAGGTTGGTGATCATGTGTTCTTGAAAGTTTCGCCAACCATAGGCACTGGGAGAGCCTTGCGAGCGAAGAAGCTCAGTCCTCGATATGTTGGACCTTTCCAAATCATCGAGCGGATTGGGCCAGTTGCCTATCGCCTCGCATTGTCTCCGGCCCTATCAAATCTCCACGATGTGTTCCACGTATCTCAGTTAAGAAAGTATGTTCCCGATCTGCATCAACCATTGAGTGTTGATACCATTGACCTGCAACCGGATTTGTCATTCCAACCTTATCCTAGCTACATCTTGGAGCGTGGCGAGAAGACGCTACGGTCAAGGACTATTCCTATTGTCAAAGTGGTCTGGGATGGATTCTCAATCGAGGAGGCTACCTGGGAACTGGAAGAAGACATGCGCAATCGATATCCATATCTCTTTCAGTAAGGTATGTTTCGTCAATTTTGAGGACAAAATTTTTAAAAGTTGGGGAGATTGTAACATCCCTAAATTTTAAAGACTCGTATTATGATGCCTAGGACCGATTATTATTGTGGGAATAATTAGTCGTGTCTCGGGGATTATTATTAGAGGAAAAGTCCAAGGAAATTCCATTCCGAAATTAATTACGACTTAGTCATGGTTAAGTGAAATATTTAAGCTGAAGGGCATTATCGTACTTTCACACCCAACCATTTGGTAGCTGACCCCTTTAATATTCAGCCACACTCCCAAGTGCTTAGCCATTTTTTTTCACCCAAATTTCAGAAATAGAAAAGCTGAAATAGAAGGGGGAAGAGAGGAGGAGGGGCGCGAAGGGAAGAGAAGAGAAGGGAGGAAGGGATCATCAAAATCCTTGTTGCATGTAAGTTGTTTCTCTTCCATCCTACTCCATTTTTGATTCTGAATCCAATGGTACCACTTTCCAAGCTTGATTCTCACTCTTTCCCTCATCTCCATTGATGCCCATGAAGCTCCAAGTGATGAAAATGGTGGAGCTATGTGTTGATGACTTGCATGTTCAGTTTTGCTGTTAAGAGGTGGAAGCCTCAAGCTTGCATTTCGATTTGGGAAGGTTGTGAAAGATTTGGATTGCTGTTCTGAAGTTTCGGTTGGTGCTCTTCGGTGCCGTTCGTGAATTCTCTCGTTTCGGTCATCGCACGTTCATCGGAACTCCTAGAACGATCGTCAACGGGTGAGTTCTACTCACGATAGGGTATTTTGATATTTTGAACATGTTTTCGACATGGAATCCCTTGGTCATATTTTCTGTTTTCAAAAGTCTTAGAATCGAAAAGCGTTTTTGAGTCGAAACGGTGTTTTACGGTTTAAATGAGATTTTGATTTAAATCGTTGAAATGAAATGCGTTGTGTACTACTGGAAATATTTTCTGGGAATTTTCTGAGTTTCAGGTGATTGAAATTAGAAATCGAATCGGACGAGAATGGAGAGCGAAAATGAGAAAAGTGCGAAATTCTGGTAACAGACACAGGTCGCACGGACCGTGCGCCCCTGGGCACGGGTCGTGCGCCTGCTTCGGGTTGGAAGTTGTTGGAAACAGAACGGGACGCACGGGTCGTGCGCCCCTGGGCACGGATCGTGCGCTTCCTTCTGGTAGATGGGTCCTGAGTAGTGCACCACGCACGGGTCGTGCGCCCCTGGGCACGGGTCGTGCGTGTGGTTCTGTTTCCGGCTTCCGTTTTCTCGTTTTGTTGCTCCGTTTGATCCCGAACCTTTTCTAATTTCTTTCTCAACCATTCAAAAAGGGATTGCCTCACTGAAAACCTTATTTTTGAACTTGTTCAACTCATGGTTTTTGAAAAAGAGCTTTGAAAGCCTATTTGATCGAAAAACCGAAACCCTAGTATACGTGTGGGTACACTGTCTAATGGATAGAATGTATATATATTTTTATATATATCAACTGTATATGATTATAATGCCGGATGTCTAGAGATTCATCAAAACGGGTTATAAGTCAATAATACATTACAATATGATTATAATGCCGGATGTTTATAAATTCATCAAAACGGGTTATAGATCAATAAGATATAAATTATCTAAAAAGATATTGTGATAGATCCTTTGGTGATCGGAAAGATATATATTATCTAACTCTCGAGAAATCGTTATGTATTGTCATACATAAATCGCGTTGGGTGACGACCCGACAAGTAGCATACTAGGGAGGGTAGTCATGACCCCTTACCTAGGCCCTGAATGTGTTTTGGCGTGGTCAACTCACGGGTTGCCGGGATTAGCAGAGGTGCAGTCGGCTTGTGCTAAGTTACTGATTATAAGTTAACATTGCCGGGATTAGCAGTTGTGCAGTCGGCAGATGTTAAGCTGTAGCTACCGGGATTAGCAGTTGTGCAGTCGGTTGAGCTAAGCTATTAAAAACATAAAAGAGAACACGATTTGCTTGGCATTTCGATTATGGCTATTGGTAGCTAATTAAACATTGTTAACGGTTTAATAATTGAACCGAGTGTCAGTGAGGGGGCACGGTAGGACTCACTGAGATAATGTTATCTCACCCTATCCATATTTGTTGTTTTTCAGAGAAGCAGGGAAAAAGGAAGACTATAGTGCACGAGTAGTTGATATACTCTTGGAGGTGCTGAAGACTTAGTCATTTTCTCCTTGTTCTTTTGTTGTCCTATTGGTTGTATAAACTTGTATTGATTATGAGTTATATGAACCGTTTTATGTTTCTGTTTGGTATTTGGACTTGGTTATTGTAATCCATTCGGTATGAAACCGATAAACTTCTATTTTATGAAGTAATGTTATTTCCGATTATGTTTTGTCTCGGAAAAAGTTTGTATGTCCAAAACTTAAACAGGAACTGTGTCCTCTGAATATTCCGCATCTGTGCACTTTCAGTGTCTCTACATGTTAGAAATACTGGGGTGTTTCATTTGGTATCAGAGCGGTTCGACCTAGTCGGACTTAGATGTTAAGAGTCTTTTGCGTCTTCTAAGTCTGATTTTTCTTAGTATGCTATTAGACATTGAGCCTGATCAACTTAATACTTTGTGCATACTTCGCAGAATCATGGCTGGGAGAGGTAGGAGAAACCCACCTGTTGATCCTCATCAGGAATGGATGCAGAATGTCATCGAGACTCAGCAAAAGATGATGAATGACATGATGCTAATGCAACAGCAACAGATGGCTCAGATGGCTCAAATGCAGCAGATGCATCAAATGCCTCAACCACAACCAGCTGAGCCAGTTAATGTGCCAACACCTGAGGATCCCAACAGGATGTATTTCCGGTTTCTGAAGATGAAACCCCCAACCTTCAAAGGAGGATCCGAGGCAATGAAAGCCCATTTTTGGGTAGATGCCATGGAACGGATCTTTGATACCTTGCAATGCAATGAAGGAGAAAAGGTAATTTGTGCTGCTAACGCTCTGGACGAGGATGCTCACACTTGGTGGGTTAACGCTCGTAGAATGCTTCAAAATCAAGGAACTCCTCTTGAGTGGGATAACTTCAAAGAGTTGTTTTTGGGTCATTATTTTCCCGACTCCCAAAGACTTGACAAGCAGATGGAATTTCTGAGTTTGAAACAGGGAGAGATGACAGTTGGGGAATATGCCGCCAAATTTGAGAGATTATCACAATTCTATGAATTGGGGACCACCGCTCCTGATGATAGGTGGAAGATGGTGATGTTCAGACAAGGTCTTAGAGGCGATGTGAATCAAGGCCTCAGTTCGTATTCCCTAACCACTTATCCTGCTTTGGTTCAACAGGCTCATTCAGCAGAAAGCGATCTGAAAAGAATGTATGCTGAGAGGAAGGATTTTTGGAAGGATAAGAAGAAGGGCAGTGGGTCAACTTCTGCAAACCCGAGGTATAGAGGGAATCTAGACAAGGGAAAGCAGATTCAGACAAACAACACTTCTGGGCATCGCCGGTGTGAAGTGTGCAAGAAGAATCATCCAGGAAGGTGTCGATCAGAGGCAAGGTCGGATCAGTGTTATCTTTGCAAAGAAGTGGGCCATTATGCTAATAATTGTCCGTCAAGGAAAGCTTTCTTAGAGTCTCCTGATGCTCCGAGACAGGCTCGAGTCAACACTCTGGATGCTAAGACCATCAAGCCAGCTGATAATCTTATAAGGGGTACAGGTTCTATCTTTCATCAAACTGTTAATATTCTGTATGACTCTGGTGCTACTCATTGTTTTATCTCTGAAGCATGTGCGGAACGGCTAGGATTAATAGTATCTCCTATATCCGAACCAATATCTATCCTTACTGCGGCAAAGGGTCGTGTGCGAACCCAATCTTTATGCCTTAATTGTCTGCTCACCATAGGAGGCAGGGACTTTGTTGTTGACTTTATCTGTCTGCCTATGAGAGGAATGGAGATCGTGTTGGGAATGAATTGGATGACTTCCAATCACATTACGATTGATTGTTTCAATCGTGCAATTAATTTTCCTTCTGAAATAGCGGAACATCCACTACCTGCAGATGATGGTGTTATTTCGTTCACTTCAGCCAGCCAGTCTCTATTCCAAGGTGCGGAAGCTTTTGTTATTATTTTGTCTGCATCAACTGAAGCTGATTTGGATTTATCATCTACTCAAGTTGTTAATGAATTCTTAGATGTTTTTCCCGAGGAAGTTTCCTCTTTACCTCCAGAACGAGAGGTAGAATTCTCTATAGATTTGGCGCCTGGCACAGGGCCAATATCCATAGCACCTTATAGGATGTCTCCTCTTGAACTGAAAGAATTGAAGTCCCAACTGGAGGAATTAATTTCCAAGAAGTTTGTTCGACCGAGTGCTTCTCCATGGGGTGCTCCGGTATTGCTAAGTTACTGATTATAAGTTAACATTGCCGGGATTAGCAGTTGTGCAGTCGGCAGATGTTAAGCTGTAGCTACCGGGATTAGCAGTTGTGCAGTCGGTTGAGCTAAGCTATTAAAAACATAAAAGAGAACACGATTTGCTTGGCATTTCGATTATGGCTATTGGTAGCTAATTAAACATTGTTAACGGTTTAATAATTGAACCGAGTGTCAGTGAGGGGGCACGGTAGGACTCACTGAGATAATGTTATCTCACCCTATCCATATTTGTTGTTTTTCAGAGAAGCAGGGAAAAAGGAAGACTATAGTGCACGAGTAGTTGATATACTCTTGGAGGTGCTGAAGACTTAGTCATTTTCTCCTTGTTCTTTTGTTGTCCTATTGGTTGTATAAACTTGTATTGATTATGAGTTATATGAACCGTTTTATGTTTCTGTTTGGTATTTGGACTTGGTTATTGTAATCCATTCGGTATGAAACCGATAAACTTCTATTTTATGAAGTAATGTTATTTCCGATTATGTTTTGTCTCGGAAAAAGTTTGTATGTCCAAAACTTAAACAGGAACTGTGTCCTCTGAATATTCCGCATCTGTGCACTTTCAGTGTCTCTACATGTTAGAAATACTGGGGTGTTTCAAAGACAGCAGCATGCGACAACATCAATGGCGCCCATGGCGCCTAGGGACCAATTTTCGATTTCCACCATGACCAATCATCAAACACCAAATTCAATTATCATGCATACATTCAAGCATCACCAAACAAACATCAAACGAAATCAAAGGGGCAACATAGAGCCTATCTCCCACATAACCCCCCATCATACACCCTATTATAATAGTAGAACCCACCCTTACCTTAGATTTGCCGAATACGCGATCCCCTTGCACGAAGACTCCAAAGAACCACAGCAACAAGAGCTCCTCTCCTCTTTCTCCTTGGTGCGCCGTCCCCTTCTCTTCTCCCTTCGCAATCTCTCTTTCTTTTTCTCAACAATTCGCAAATGACCAAACCCTAGCCAATGCCTTCACCTATGCGCGTATGCCATTGGGCTCTTGGATCACGGGCCTCCGTCCGCTACTCAGCTTAATTACTAAACATCACTCCCTAATTTAAATAAAACATCATATTATTATTTTAATATGACTATACTAATAAAATACCTAAATAATTTAATTAAACAAATAATTAAATTGTTTGGGCGTTACAGATAGGCCCATGAGAGACCGTGTTGTGTTTGATCCTCAAACAATGCAAACCAGCATAGCTAGACCTACACTCCACACAGCTCATTTTGATCAAACCCATGATGTTCCAAACGCTTCAAACTGTGGGACAATTTGGTGGTTTTCCTCAAGAGGACCCATATTCACATTTAAAACAATTTTTGGAAGTTTGTAGTAACTTTCTCATTCCCGGTGTTAGTGAAGATGCCTTTAGATTAAAACTTTTTCCATATTCCTTGAAGGATAGAGCTAAGTCCTGGTTAAATTCTCTAGAACCTAACTCTATCCATACATGGAATGAAATGGCAGAAAAAAATTTGGCAAAATATTTTCCACCAAACAAAAATGCCAGAATGAGGAATGATATTACTTCATTTAAACAAAAAGATGGTGAATCACTGTATGAAGCATGGGAAAGATGGAAAGAGCTGTTGAGAAAATGTCCTCATCATGGGATACCTTATGTTATTCAGATGGAAACTTTTTACAATGGGTTGGAGCCACAAACTAGACTCATGTTGGATGCCTCATCTGGAGGAGTGATCTTGAACTCATCATATAATGAAGCATGTGAGTTGATAGAACTCATTGCAACCAACAGCTCCCATTGGCCTACTGAGAGGCTCAATTCAGTGAAGAAGGGAGCTGGGGTCCATGAGATTTGTGGAGTATCTGCTCTATCAGCATAAGTGGCTTCCCTCACAAACATGATAAGAAATCTCAACACTTCAAGTGATACATCACCTGACGCTATAGCGGCTGCAAATTCATCAGTTGCCGTAATTGAACAAGCCCCTCCAGGAGAAGCCAGTTGTGTATACTGTGGAGGAGGCCATCTCTATGAAGAATGTCCAGCCAATCATGTCTCTGTTAATCATGTGGGATTCAACAAGAATAATAATCCCTATTCAAATACTTATAATCCTGGCTGGAAGAATCACCCTAACTTCAGATGGGGTGGTAATATGCTGCTGATAACTCTATTTTATATAGAGTTATTTATGCATCTAAACATAAGTAATTACTTGAAACCAAGTATAATATCTGTTAAGCATTATATATATATATATATATATATATATATATATATATATATATATATATATATATATATATATATATTGTTATGTTTGAGATGTTTGTTCAGTGCACTTGCAGTTAGGTGCAAATACATCAGGGAAACAGCAATGCATCTGCACTAAACTACACTTACAGCTGTGCAACTGCACTTAGGTACAACTGCACTTAGGTGCATCTGCACCATCCTACGCTGAAGGCAGATTTAACCCCACCTTGGAAGCACCTCAATTCATACCAATGCATAAACTTTTCTATGACATCATGCTTAGTCATAAGTCACATGGAGGCACATGCCAACATGCAAGAGGAGGCGCCCACAATGGAAAATCATCATGAAAGGCTACACATCTAGAACACGTGGCTTTCCACAATTGCACCTCCCCTTTGGACTCAATCTTCTCAATCAAAGCTCTGAAAAGTAACCACGGTTAAGCCACCTTTGGTCAGCTTGATCTCCAAGTAAACCCTCACTTGAAGGAAACCTCCAAGGCTATATAAAGGCTTCCACTTCTCACTTGAAGAATATCTCACTCATAAGAAATTCACATATAATTTAGTAGTTTCCTTTCTTGTATTTTATTTTAGGCTAAATTATAGTTTTGGTCCCCCTATTTTCAAAAATTCAGACATTTGGTCCCCCTATTTTAAAACTCAGGCATTTGGTCCCCCAATTTTAAAAAATCAAAGACATTTAGTCCCAAGAGGAATTTTCAGTTTTTTATGGCTAATAATCAAAGACATTTGGTCCCTCAATTTTAAAAAATCAAAGACATTTGGTCCCCCAATTTTAAAAAATCAAAGACATTTGGTCCCTCTTTGGACTAAATGTATTTGATTTTTTAAAATTGGGGGACCAAATGTTTGAGTTTTAAAATAGGGGGACCAAATGTCTGAATTTTTGAAAATAGGGGGACCAAAACTATAATTTAGCCTTTATTTTATAGTTTTAGTAGTAGTTAGTTGGCAAGAAGGTAGTGAAGGAACTGACGACTTCTTCCTTCACTTCTTCATCAAGTTATTTAGGTGCAACTGCACCAGGAAGTCAGTGCTTCTGCACTGCTGGGCAAATTTATGCAAGAGTACTTCAATCAGTGTAATCTCTACCCTATTGATTTCTCTTGTATTTTCCATTATATTAACATGTTTTATTTCATCTATCTTTGCCCTGCAATGCATATTATGAGCTAAACCTTTTTGGTTGAGATGTGCTAACTTTATAATGAGCTTTTGAGTAAGTTATTGTGTTTTCAAAGTGGTGTATGCATATTTGGTTCTTGTGTTATACTACATCCATATTGTTTTAAAGTTGATCACTTAAGAAATGAGTAGAGTTATATTCACAGACATGGTTTATAACTAGAAATCAAGAACTAATAAGGGTTAGTATTTTAATGAAGGCTTTGTTAATTTGCTTAATAAAGAAAACTTTGTTAAAACCATGTTAAGTCCTAGACATAAGATAACATAGTCCTTAGGGTAATGCAGTGGGTACTTAAAAGGCAGGAGGGTATTTATTTAGCAACTTAGACAAGAATTGTAAGAAGGCAAGAAGGGAATTGACAACTTTTCTCTTTACTTCAAGACAAGGTTTTAAGAGCTTGTAACGAAACTCTGAAGAAAGTAGCTGAAAGGCACATACTGGTGCAACTGCACTCAAGTGCATCTGCACCACAGAAAACACAATACTCTTGAAAGTGATTTATTTAGTGAAGACATCTCAACTATCTTTCCCAACTGATTTCCTTCGTATTTTATTGCATATTTACATTCGGTTTTCCTAAACATTAAACACCCAAAATTGTGAGTAGTGTAGTAGCACCAATTTATATTTTCTTAAACATACAAAAGTTGAACCAATCCCTGTGGGTTCGACCTTTCTCATCACTATATTACTTGTTTGTGACTGTGTATACTTGCACATATTTGCACCCACCAGCTGTTGAACCAAGGACAAACACTCTTTGTTTTGAATGATAACAAATTACATCTTGTCTACTAATGGTTGCAACTGTATGAAAGTACAGGTTCAAGTTGAATGAAATACAGGACGGGAATCAAAAAGCAGAAAGCATTAAAGTGGAGCAGCTTGGAGAAGAAGCCACCTTTGAAGATGAAGACCTAATTGTTTTTCCGCTTTCTTTAGGACACAGTGTAAGGTCCTATCACTTAAGGTCTATGACAGTTTAAATAGCTGAGAGATGATTTTTGAAAACATGCATCATGCATCAAAATTAGGGTTTTGAAAATATGTTATGCATGCATGGCAAGCTTTGGAAAATATTTTATGCATGCATGGCAAAAATCATAAAACGATTTTGTGGAAAGCAAAAAACAATTTCTATTTTGTTCCAATGGCTATGAAATCGATTTATACAATTTATATAGGCTATGAAATCGATTTTAGGCTCACCTATAGGCCAAGAATCGAATTCCTTATCCTATGTTTGAAGCATGTAATCGATTTCTACATATTCTCAAGCCAAAGGTAAGAATCGATTTCCTTCTATTTCAAAAGACTATATTTCAAAAGACTATGAAATCGATTTTCAAGCAATCCTATAGGCTATGAATCGATTCCTCCTGACACATACTTCGTGAAATGGTTTACGAATGCTTGTTGCCCGGTGCAACAAGATCAAGTTGGTAAACTCAACTCCGGGAAGGTGGTAAAATAGAAGCGATTTGTATGATAAAATAGAATTAGAATTCATATGACAAAGTCATCAAAATAAATAAAAAACCGCGCTAAAAAAAAGATTTATTCTTCTTTACCTATTCTCTTTTTTCTTACAACGCAAGAACCCCAATTGGATTGTCGTAGTTAAAATCGATTCCTAACCTATTCGGGATGTCCTGAAAATCGATTCCTACCTATTTCCAAAGAAACAAACAATCGATTCCTATGTTCTCCATATGTAAAGAATCGATTCCTCTATTTTTTAACTAGTCATATAATCGATTCTTATGTCTTCTAAAATGATAAGAATCGATTCATCAACATTTTCACTTCATCAAACAATCGATTCTTCACTTTCATTAAATAATTTTTTTCAGATCTACGTTTTCCTAAACCTATAAATAGGGAGGTGCTTCACACTTTTCATTTCACTCATCCACACCTCAAACGACATACACTACATCTTCTCTAGTTCTCACATACATTTTCTAGATCTGAGAAAAGAGAAAAAAAGAGCTTTTCATTTTCATATCTTTTAAAGCTCTTCTATTTTCCAAATCACTCATCTCTCTCAGTTACTATATTGTCATACTATCTGAAGTGATTGGATCATAGGTTTTCACGTGTAATCTACTATTGTGGGGGTCACTTTGAAATCCTGGGAATTGTTCTTGGGTCTCTCAATCAGGAGATTGAGTTGGTTTGAAATCCTGGGAAGTTTTCTTGGGTCTCTCAATCAGGGGATTGAGTTGGTTTGAAATCCTGGGAAGTTTTCTTGGGTCTTTCAATCAGGAGATTGAGTTGGTTTGAAATCCTGGGAGGTGATCTTGGGTCGTTCAATCGGGGAAGATTGAAGTGGTATTGAAATCCCGGGAGCTGCTCTTGGGTCGTTCAATCAGGAGATTGAAGCGGTGTTGAAATCCTTAGCTAGGTGCTCGGGTTCTCAGTTCGGGGGAATTGAGATTTGCTATTTTGAAGTTGCCTGTTTGTAAACAATTCTTCAATATAGTGGTTACCATCTAGTCCAAGGGTTGCAAAGCCTGAGGCCGAGGACGTAGGGCTTTTATCCCGAACCTTGCTAAATCCCGGTGTATCTCTATCCCTCTCTCTCTTTATTTTATTGTCTATATTTGTTATTGTTATATAGCTGTGATATTCATTGTTTTGTTTACATCTGTTTATAGCTATATTGAATATCACTACTCAGATCTGTCTATTGTTATATTATTGTGCTGATCTGTTATTATCCATATCACTGCTGTAGATCTGTCTGTTGCTATATTCAATATCACTACGCTGCCTGTAAATAATCTAGTTATTCTGAATATTGAAAATAGAGTAATATCACACTGTGCCTGATCTGCCTGCTTGCATACATCATATAAGTTTAAATCTCAGTTTCCGCATTTGATTTAAAAAAAAAACTTATCATTTATTTTGAAAAGAATTCATATTTTGCACATAACCTTATTCACCCCCCTCTAAGGTTATCAAATAGTCTAACAAGTGATATCAGAGCTAGAAATTGCATATAGAGCTTAACATCTCGCAATTTAAATTTTATTTATCTATCTGTGATTATGGGTTCTTTTTTGAAAGAGGGGATGTCTTTATTTAGGCCACCCCTATTTGATGGGACTAACTATGACTACTGGAGTAGTCGAATGAAATGTCATGTGCAGGCTATAGATTTCACCTTATGGAGGATCATTGCAGATGGACCACTGATCCCAATGAAAATCAAAAGTAAAGCTACCGGCAAAGAAGAAGAAGTGCCAGTTGAGGATATCTACACCATTGACCTGAAAGAGTTGAGAAAGTCAGAGTTGGATAAGATATCTCAAAATGCCAGAGCAATGAATATTCTTCACTTATCCTTATGTGAAGAAGAATATGGTAGAGTCAAAGGATGTCAAACAGCAAAGGAAATCTGGGATTGCTTGGAAGCCACTCATGTCGGTACGAGCCAAGTGAAGGATACAAAAATCAGAATCCTAACTTCTGAGTATGAATCATTCAAAATGAAGGAAGGTGAATCTGTTGCAGCTATGCACCAGAGACTGAATCTGATTATAAACAACCTAAGGGCACTGGGAAAAAGGTATTCTACAAAAGATATAAATGGGAAGATTCTTGCATCTCTGACTGGTGAGTTCTTTCCAAAAACTTGTGCAATCACTGAAGTCAAAGATATTGGCACTCTACCCCAAGAAGACCTTATTGGGTCACTTCTAGCCTTTGAGGTTGTATTGGCTGCTAACAAAGATCAAGAAGCAGAAATGGTAAAAGAAAGAAAATCTCTTGCTCTTGCTGCTAAAACACCTAAGGTAGCAAAGAAAGAGGTTGAATCTGATGATGAAGACATGGCTGAATTATTTGAAGAATTCATGAGATTCAACAAACTTGAAAAGAGAAATAACTCAAAGAAATCCAAGAAAGCTAAGAAGGCTACATGGAACAACTATACTGACAGTGAAGAAGAGGAGGTTGCAAATGCCATTTGTCTCACGGCATGTGAAACACCTAAGGCTACTATATGGGATTGTCTTGGCACTGATAGTGACACAGACGAAGAAGAGCAAATTGCAAATGGTGTTTGTCACATGGCAAATGACTCATCTAAGGTAAACCTTAACTCTTCTAGTCTTTCTGATTCCTCTATGCATGATGATTTACTTGATGATGGTTGTAGTAGTCAAGATTTGAGTGAGGCTTTTGAAACTCTCTATTTTGAACATGAAGCTCTCTTGTTAAAATCCAAAAAATTGACAAAGAGCAACAAAAGCATGCTCACTCAAATTGAGACACTTGAAAATGAAGTAGATAGATTAAAGAATGAACTGCATAAATCTGTCAACCTTGAGTTTTGTGAGCTTAAACAAAATTTTGAAAATGCCAAAGTTGAAAATGAACTTTTGAAAGAAACATTGAAAAAGTTTGAGGTTGGTGAAAAGACCTTGACTCAGTTGCTTCACTCTCAACATCAATATGTTGATAGGAGAGGAATTGGGTACAAAGGTAATTCCACCTCCTCCATTTTAAACAAGAAATTAACTTTTGTTGCATCTACTTCAAGTTATAAACTCATTGTTTTCTCATGCACCTACTGTCAAAAGGGAAACCATAGCTCACCTAGATGCCCTATCCGTAAATTATGTAAGCTTGGTACCCTTATACCTGCCTGTAAGAAACCAAGGTGGATTGTGAAAACCCCCTTGATAACTAACCCCAAAGGACCCAAAGAGAAATGGGTACCAAAAGTTCCTACTTGATTTTTTTGTGCAGGTATGCTTCAAGGTATAAGGGATTGGTACCTTGATAGCTGAGACACGAAGCTCATGAATCTGGTAATGCTTCACTACTCTTGAACTTGAGCAACAAAGCTAGTGAATCTGTAATGTATACCAACTATAAATCTGCTTAATAGGTAAAGGCTGTGTGGGTAAGGAAAACACAACTATATTTATCAAGTATTAAACACTTATGTGAAGTAATTGTTTGTATGCATCAAAGATTTTTCTCAAGTGCTATTATACTAGATCTTTGATGCAACATATTTTTGATGTTAAAAATGATACCTATATTGTTGAACCAAGGATGATTATCTTGGGTATCATACTTTTAAAAACCATGATGATCCACCCTCTTTTTGCTAAAGCCTTGCATTCTAAAATTATTAAGGGGGAGCATAGCATGAACTACTGTTTCTGATATCTCATATGCTATGTGCTCACCCCCCTCCTTTTTGATGAAAACAAAGGGGGAGAGAATATTATGCATGTTATATGTGGGAGAGAATATATGCATGGTATATGTGAGGCGAGAAAATAATTGCTGCTATCCTGCTGCTGTGCTGTTTATTATGTTATGCTTATGCTTAGGGGGAGCTTCTGCCATTGTTTCTTGATTATGGCCTCCCTATGCATAATGTAATTTGTTATCATCAAAAAGGGGGAGTTTGTTGAACCAAGGACAAACACTCTTTGTTTTGAATGATAACAAATTACATCTTGTCTACTAATAGTTGCAGCTGTATGAAAGTACAGGTTCAAGTTGAATGAAATACAGGACGGGAATCAAAAAGCAGAAAGCATTAAAGTGGAGCATCTTGGAGAAGAAGCCACCTTTGAAGATGAAGACCTAATTGTTTTTCCGCTTTCTTTAGGACACAGTGTAAGGTCCTATCACTTAAGGTCTATGACAGTTTAAATAGCTGAGAGATGATTTTTGAAAACATGCATCATGCATCAAAATTAGGGTTTTGAAAATATGTTATGCATGCATGGCAAGCTTTGGAAAATATTTTATGCATGCATGGCAAAAACCATAAAACGATTTTGTGGAAAGCAAAAAACAATTTCTATTTTGTTCCAATGGCTATGAAATCGATTTATACAATTTATATAGGCTATGAAATCGATTTTAGGCTCACCTATAGGCCAAGAATCGATTTCCTTATCCTATGTTTGAAGCATGTAATCGATTTCTACATATTCTCAAGCCAAAGGTAAGAATCGATTTCCTTCTATTTCAAAAGACTATATTTCAAAAGACTATGAAATCGATTTTCAAGCAATCCTATAGGCTATGAATCGATTCCTCCTGACACATACTTCGTGAAATGGTTTACGAATGCTTGTTGCCCGGTGCAACAAGATCAAGTTGGTAAACTCAACTCCGGGAAGGTGGTAAAATAGAAGCGATTTGTATGATAAAATAGAATTAGAATTCATATGACAAAGTCATCAAAATAAATAAAAAACCGCGCTAAAAAAAAGATTTATTCTTCTTTACCTATTCTCTTTTTTCTTACAACGCAAGAACCCCAATTGGATTGTCGTAGTTAAAATCGATTCCTAACCTATTCGGGATGTCCTGAAAATCGATTCCTACCTATTTCCAAAGAAACAAACAATCGATTCCTATGTTCTCCATATGTAAAGAATCGATTCCTCTATTTTTTTAACTAGTCATATAATCGATTCTTATGTCTTCTAAAATGATAAGAATCGATTCATCAACATTTTCACTTCATCAAACAATCGATTCTTCACTTTCATTAAATAATTTTTTTCAGATCTACGTTTTCCTAAACCTATAAATAGGGAGGTGCTTCACACTTTTCATTTCACTCATCCACACCTCAAATGACATACACTACATCTTCTCTAGTTCTCACATACATTTTCTAGATCTGAGAAAAGAGAAAAAAAGAGCTTTTCATTTTCATATCTTTTAAAGCTCTTCTATTTTCCAAATCACTCATCTCTCTCAGTTACTATATTGTCATACTATCTGAAGTGATTGGATCATAGGTTTTCACGTGTAATCTACTATTGTGGGGGTCACTTTGAAATCCTGGGAATTGTTCTTGGGTCTCTCAATCAGGAGATTGAGTTGGTTTGAAATCCTGGGAAGTTTTCTTGGGTCTCTCAATCAGGGGATTGAGTTGGTTTGAAATCCTGGGAAGTTTTCTTGGGTCTCTCAATCAGGAGATTGAGTTGGTTTGAAATCCTGGGAGGTGATCTTGGGTCGTTCAATCGGGGAAGATTGAAGTGGTATTGAAATCCCGGGAGCTGCTCTTGGGTCGTTCAATCAGGAGATTGAAGCGGTGTTGAAATCCTTAGCTAGGTGCTCGGGTTCTCAGTTCGGGGGAATTGAGATTTGCTATTTTGAAGTTGCCTGTTTGTAAACAATTCTTCAATATAGTGGTTACCATCTAGTCCAAGGGTTGCAAAGCCTGAGGCCGAGGACGTAGGGCTTTTATCCCGAACCTTGCTAAATCCCGGTGTATCTCTATCCCTCTCTCTCTTTACTTTATTGTCTATATTTGTTATTGTTATATAGCTGTGATATTCATTGTTTTGTTTACATCTGTTTATAGCTATATTGAATATCACTACTCAGATCTGTCTATTGTTATATTATTGTGCTGATCTGTTATTATCCATATCACTGCTGTAGATCTGTCTGTTGCTATATTCAATATCACTACGCTGCCTATAAATAATCTAGTTATTCTGAATATTGAAAATAGAGTAATATCACACTGTGCCTGATCTGCCTGCTTGCATACATCATATAAGTTTAAATCTCAGTTTCCGCATTTGATTTAAAAAAAAACTTATCATTTATTTTGAAAAGAATTCATATTTTGCACATAACCTTATTCCCCCCCTCTAAGGTTATCAGATAGTCTAACACCAGCTGCAGCAACAAATTCAAATACACCTGCTGTGCCACCAGGATTTCCTACTCAGAACCATCAAAGACAAGCTGCCCCAGCTATGGATAACTCTATGGAAACTCTGTTGAAAGCCTTCATGAGTGATTGTAAGACAACTTTGCAAACTCATGAAGCTTTTATAAAGAATTTAGAGACACAAGTTGGGTAGATAACCTCTGCTCTCACCCAAATGCCTAGTGGATCATTACCTTCCACTACTGAAGCTTCAACTTCTCATGCAGCAGGGAAGGAGCATCTACTGTAACATGTGATGGTAGAAAAGAAGAATTAAAAAATAAAAAAAATGAAAAAGAAAAAAATACTTTTTATGCTATAGCACCCACTGCTAGAGCGTCTGGTCCTGCACATGTGCCACCACCTATGCTTGTTCTAGAATACCCCCCTCCTCCTTTTCCACAAGGTTGAAGCAGGCTCATGAGAACAAGCAATTTGGTAAATTCTTGGATGTGCTGAAACAACTCCGCGTCAATGTTCCCTTGCTGGAAGCACTTCAACAAATTCCCAACTATGCAAAATTTATGAAGGAAGTGCTCACCAAGAGGAAGAGATTAGGATAGTTTGAGAAAGTAACAATGACTGGAGAATGCACCATGATCATGCAGAACAAGATCCCAAGGAAATTGAAGGATCCTAGCAGTTTCACAATACCATGTTCTATGAGTAAATCTTATTCTGGCTGTGCACTATGTGATTTGGGGGTAAGCATCAATTTGATGCCCAAATCCACATTTAAACAACTTGGTATTGGTATTGTGAGGCCTACCACTGTTAGCCTTCAGTTTGTAGATAGGTCCATAGCCTATCCTGAGGATAGTAGAGGATGTGCTTATTAAGGTTGACAAATTTGTTTTTCCTGTGGATTTTGTTATTCTTGATTTTGATGCAGATAAGGAGGCTCCTATCATTCTTGGGAGACCATTCCTAGCTACTGCCCGACATTGATTGATGTGTAGAAAGGATAATTGACTATGAGAGTCAATGATTAAGAGATTAAGTTTAATGTGATGAATGCTCTCAAGTCCCCTGATGCAGGAACTGAGAGTGTTCTTTTGTGGTGTCTCTTGATTCTGTTATTCAAAAACACTTCCACAAGCAAGGTGACTGCTTGGTCAAGGCTCTTGCCAACACTGAAAAAGAAAAGCTTGTGGAAGAAGGTGTGTTACAAGGTGAGGCTGATGTCAATGAGATCTCTAAGGAGAGGGAGGGGAAAGAGATGGATCAGAAGAAGAAGAGAGTGCTAAGGAGATTGAGCCTGAGCCAGATCTTAAAGCAACACTCAACCAACAACAAACCCCATTACCCCAGTCCCCACAATCACCACCTCACCACCAAAAATTACCAAATGCACTCAAGTCATTGCTGAAATCAAACAACCAGAAACCACCCAGCCACCACAATGGTCAAAACCAAAAGCTGAAGAAAACCTTGTTGTAGCATTTGTTGCTACAACATCTGCTGAACAAGTGAATGTTGCAGCAACTGCTGTGGATATGTTTGATGAAGCAACTAACCATACCTTCAAGGTGAATGGCCAAAGAGCGAAGCAATACTATGGTGAACATGTGGTCAGGGACAAGACCACAACTGCGGAGACTAATCCCTTGAGTTGAGGTATGATCACAATTTGCGGCAAAGTTCTCCCTCAAGAGTTTTAATGCTGCTTTATTCTGGACTGAATTCAAAATCATGCATGACCTTGGTTAACTTTACTTGTAACTTATATATTTTTTAAATCCTTCATCATTGTTATAGTTTTAATTATAACTTCTTTTTTTTGACAAATTTTTTAATGATAAGTTATCAGGTATATAAGTTCAGGTAAATCTTGATACTTATGTGTTTGATACATAAGTTCAGTTAAATCTTGATACTTATGTGTTAAATTATCATGTAAATAAGTTCAGTTAATTTTTTTTAATGATGTGATAAATTATCATGTATATAAGGTCAGTTTTTTTTTGACAAAATGTATATAAGATCAGATAAATCTTGATACTTATGTGTTTGATACATTAAATTTGTTGGAAACCAAACCCAAAATCTTTGATAGACACTTAAAATAAATGATTTAATTTATATACACAATAGGTGTATGACTCTTTTACACTATCTACGAATTAAAGGTTGACACATCATAAAAAAGAAATTGGTCAATTGGTAACCAACCACTCCATGAATTGTGATTGGCGGTGGTTGGAAAAGCCTATACACATTATGTGTATAGAAATTGAAGGTAGCTCAGTTGGCGAACTAAGAGACATGAAAGAGTTGCAAAATTGCAAGATGGAAGTCCAGGGTTCAAACCCCAAAACTTACATTCGCCCAAAATCTACTTTCAATCTAATAAAAACATATGCTAGCACATTTACATTTTTAGACATTACCAAATTTTGATATTTGTCACAATTTAGGGGCAAAATAGACAAACACTACAGTGCCGCAACAGTACGCTACAGTGCACATTCTGACGCGCTACATTACGCTACAGTACCAATTCTGATGCGCTACAGTACGCTACAATACCAATAGAGTTTTTTTATTTTTTTTTTTAAAAACTGATTTTTTTTTTTAAAATATTTTTTTTAAAAGAAATAATTTTTTTAAATTTTTTTTATTCACTGTTTTTTTTTTAAAAAAATTTAAAAACCGTTTGTCAATATTTTTATAAAAACAATTAGTCGCTATAAATCAATTATTCACTATATTTATAATCTACTCAAACTACTAAAATTAATAAAACAATTAGTCACTATAAATCAATTAGCCACTATCCATTGTCAAAAAAAGAATTGTAAAAAACTTTAACCCGTACCACATAAAGACAAACACTACAGTGCCGCAACAGTACGCTACAGTGCACATTCTGACGCGCTACATTACGCTACAGTACCAATTCTGACGCGCTACAGTACGCTACAATACCAATAGAGTTTTTTTATTTTTTTTTAAAAACTGATTTTTTTTTAAAATATTTTTTTTAAAAGAAATAATTTTTTTAAAATTTTTTTATTCACTGTTTTTTTTTAAAAAATTTAAAAACCGTTTGTCAATATTTTTATAAAAACAATTAGTCGCTATAAATCAATTATTCACTATATTTATAATCTACTCAAACTACTAAAATTAATAAAACAATTAGTCACTATAAATCAATTAGCCACTATCCATTGTCAAAAAAAGAATTGTAAAAAACTTTAACCCGTACCAAAAATTACAAAATAACTACTAAAACTAATCAATTTAACTACTTTTGTTAAAATCAATCAATTTAACCACTACCAAAAATTACCAAATAACAATTTTATAATTACTAAAAAGTAGTAAAATGCCAACGGGAGTGCAACGAGAGCGCCAATAGGAGTGGCAAAGAAAGCGCCAACGGGAGAGGCAATGGGGTGGCAATGATAGAGGGAAAACAAAGTGAGGGACAAAAAACTAATTGAAAACTGCAATCAGAAGCTGCAACAGAAGCAGTAAAAGGACAAAAAACAACAGAATTTTAAAAACAACTTTTTTTTCAGTTTTTCTTTCCATAAAATAATCACTTTTTTGTCAGTTTTTTTTACTAAAAACATAATGTTTTTTAACTATTTCTATAATTTACTCAAACTACTAAAATTAATCAATTTAACTACTACCAATAGTAAAAAAACCATACCATTAACAATAGTTTCAAAATTATTTATTCCAAAAAAATAAATTATTAAATTAATATTACACTCAATAATTAAATAATTTAAAATTTACTATTTATTATAATCTCTATTAAAAGTACTAAAATCAGTCAAATTTTTCATGTAATAAATAAAATCAATTTAACCACTAACAATTGTAATATTAAATCATATAGAAGAAAAGGAGAAACATGTGGCAACAGGATCGACAACGAGAGACTGACAACGAGATCGACAACGAGATCGGCAACGAGATCGGCAACGCGAGCGGCAACAGGAGTGCGAACGGGAGTGCCAACAAGAAAGCGAACGAGAGCGTCAATGAGAGTGCCAACAAGAGAGGGAACGAGAGCGGCGGGGCTGTATATTTTACCTTTTACTCCATTATTAATACTATAAGAAGATACCGACTTTGTTTTAACTTTTTGCAACACAACTATTTTAGTAAATTCACCGCTAAAAGACAAAATTTGCAACACAACGAGAGCGGCAATGCGAGACTGGAAATGGAATCAACAACGAGAGCGACAACGAGAACAGGAGTGGGAACGAGAGAGACAAGGAGAGCGCCAACGTGGGTGCATATTTTAAAAAATCTTATTTTCTTTTTTCTTCATTTTTACTCCATCTAAAATTTATTATTTACTATAATCTCTCTATTAAAACTATTCAAATCAATCAATTTAACCACTAAGAATTATTATATAAATACAACTTTAGCCACTACCAAACTTTACAAAATAACTTACTTATAATTAAACGAATATGATTTAATTAATATTAAATCATATAGAAAAATATGAGTTAACATGTGGCAACGGGAGCGACAATGAGAGACTGGCAATGGTAGCTGCAACGGGAGTGACAACTAGAGAGGTAACGAGAGCGTCAACGGGAGTGCCAACGGGAGGGACAACGAGGATGCAAATGGGAGTGTCAACGGGGATGCATATTTTACCTCTAATGTCTAAATACATTATTATGAATCAATGTAATTCTGATTGTCAATATTCTTTAATTTCTTCGACTCAATATAATTTTCATTTGTATCTTATATGACATAATACATTTTGGACATTGTTTAGAACTTATGATTATCTTCAAAATTACTATTATGACTTCATGACAATACACCGACAATACAGTATCACCCGTGCGTATCCACGGGTAAAATAAATAAAATTTAAAAAGAAGAAAAAAGATAAAAATGATTTGATGAAATAATCATGTCAAAAATAAAATAAAAATGGTATTAGGCGAACCCTAGGTTGGTTCTGTCATATCTCTCTCACTCACCTCTGCTTCTTCTTCTTTTCTCATTCCTTCTATTTCACTTCTCTCATCTGTTCCGTTAACCGCCCTAGAAAACGAAGATTGGCCGGAACAGGACGCTTCAAGCCCGATTCCGGCGCCTCCGCACCTTGGTTCTACGATCGCATGCCATCGCGCCACTATGGACGACATAGGAGCTTTAAGTAGTTTCCAGAAGGTAACTCTAAAATTGTTGTGGATGGATTTTGTGAATCAATGGATTATATAATTTCTCAATTGTTTGATGATGTTTTTGGGTAGTTCTCCATCACACACTAACTTAGTTGAGTCGTATCTTCTATAATCATCAACAGGAAGACGAATCTCACCTCGAGGAAATTAAAAAATCAATTGAGGCAAAAATGGCGTTACGTCAAAGCAATTTGAATCCTGACAGGCCTGGTTAGTTTTTATTCGTATTGTTTTTAATAGTTTTGCATATGCTAATCATATTTTTGCTGCCGATAGGAATTGATAAAATTCTCTAATGCATAGTTATTTGAGTGGGTTACCAACTACCAAAGTTAGTATTCTTCTTGTTGTTTACTATCAACATAGGAGAAGATGAAAATTGTTGGAATGGTATTTATTTACCAAGTGAGTTTTAATATTGGTGAAAAAATATGGCATATCCTCTTACTATGTGAAGGATAGTGTTGAAGATATGTTACCCGTTTGATATATCATGAACCTAACTTGGGGTCCATTTACCAGCATGTATCAAAGGAAAATCACTAGTTAGCCGAAGCTTAGATGCCTGTAGTCCCTACAAAACAACCAGAGTGGCTACCACATGGTCTCAAAACACAGTTCAGTTTCAAACATTTTATTCTTTGGAATTTCATAAATAACCAAATCCAATTTGTGATTCTTGCTAATTCATAAATGATAAACTGTAAATCTGTCCATCTCAAATCCTGCTCGCAGAAGTAACTCCAGAATAATTCAAAAACGAAAAGCCCTTTACCAGTTGGTCGGCTACACAGATCAAACCGCGCCATCTTCAATCATATTTCATGTCTAATGACAGTTCATTTAAATCTAAATCCTACCTGATGTGTTGATCAATCATTCTCCTAAGTCAATATTATAAAGATATCATGATTTAATGTAGTGTAAAAATTTAACCCATGTTCAAGAATAATTTAAATACGAAAGCGAAAAATCAATATTATAATTTATAAAAATACACAGATCACGATTTGTTGTGTAAAATTTTAAACTATGTTTAAAAATAATTTAAATTTGTAAACGGAAAACTTATATATATTGTTGAGTAGCAATTTATATGATTGATATCCATTCATTAAATTGTCGTTTTTCTTTGTAAAATTAAACTATATCATTTCTATGAAAGAGTTTTTGTCGTTTTGACCCCTCACACGTGAATTGTGGTGTGATTCACGTTGGTAATAATATCTGTATTAAATGTGGGAATGTTTTAACCTATCAGAAATAAACGTATTAGTAAATAGCGAGAGTGTTGACCAATTACACACGTTTCGATTCATATATATATATAGATATATTGACCAAATATTCTAATTATGTTAATAGTTCGGATTGATTTGAAAACACCTGATCATCTGACCTATTAATACACCATCAAATTAAATTCTGCCTGGTTTGGAATCTTAAGAAATTACAAACCAATTATAATGCCAATTAAATCCTGACGTGTAATTTGTATACTCCCGAACCTACACGAATCCGCCACGTCGGACTGTTATTGTTAAATTATTCTCAGTTGTATGTTAAGATATTATTCCCGAAAAGAGAGGTGGAGAATGTAACATTCCCATATTGGTTTCAACTTCTAAACTATTATTCCTGGCTATTGTTGATTCCCATATTAAATGGTGGAGTTTTACATTCCCATAAGAATGAAAGGTATCTTAAAAGTCAACCAATTATACCTTCTCACTCCCACCTCATTTTACCATATTTTGTTTTCTTCTATTTTTTGAATTATTTTAATATTAAAGTTTAAATAAAATTTAATAATATTCTTTGGGATAGGGACATTAAGTACTTATCGAATACATTATGAGTTATACTGGTAATAACATTCTTGGTCAGGCAGATCATTCCCGTGAGTGTGATTTTATATCTTGAAACAAACACACCTTTGGGTTCAAATCCCTTTGGGCACTTTTTGGTGGCTTTTCTGGTATATGATTGTTGCACTTATTTGTTGCACAAATGCAGACTCAGGATTTTTAAGGACCTTGGATTCTAGCATTAAACGCAACACTGCAGTTATTAAGAAACTGAAGCAGACTAATGAAGAGCAGCGTGAGGCACTGATGGATGAGTTGCGAGGTGTCAACTTAAGCAAATTTGTCAGTGAAGCAGTGACTGCTATATGTGATGCCAAGCTTAGAAGTTCTGATATACAAGCGGCAGTTCAGGTGTGTTCTTTACACTTGTCCTATTTTCTACAGGATAGAATTTATTTCATTGGATTACTTTGCTAAGGTTCATGAATTTGGAACTCATACTGTTTGTTTACTTTGTAATTTCTTAATTCAATACTTCCATATAGTTATACTACTTCGAGCTCAGATTGCTGCAAATAGCAAGAATCCTTTCTCTTCATTTGAAGTTTTTCAATTAGACAAATTAAATTCGCGAATCTTCTGATTGGTAATGAAAAAATAAAAAATGTACAAATCTTCTGTCACTTTTTATATTAGAAATACGGTTTAAAACTTTAAATATTTACCAAAATCTTAGACTGTTTAACTATATGGTGTAGTTAGGGAAGGAGGAAAAGAGAGGAAGGAGGCTGTCAATAATATTACATTGATAGTGTATGAGATACAATTTTTACTAAATACAAACCTGCAACTCCAATTCAGAGCAATGGTTTTATCATGTGCTGCTACTAGTACTAATGTTAGTGTAGTAATGCTAGTAGTACGGGCGGGCCCAGGCCTACACTAATACAATAACACTCAAATCTAATTTTCTATTATGAGACTAATACATTATGCATTGTATATATACCGTTTTTGTGCATATATATATATATATATATATATATATATATATGTAAAAAGCCTGTGTAAATAAGTATAAATGTATGAATGTATTTACTCAAAAAGTCATTTGTCTGGCTTTTCAATTCAGGCTGTAGTTGTCTAACTCTTGTATTACAATGTCAATTTTTCTTAATAAATTCTTCTTAGTCTTCTATTAGACAATAATCAATTAATTGCACTTTTTAGTATGTAAATTAATTTTTCCTCTGAATTTTGAAAGTTTCCCGTTATTTTATTTGGTGTGTGTTGCCTAAAATATTGATCTCCTGGTATATGGCCACTTTCTCCTTTGGGGAAAGATCTGTTCTTTGCTTCATCAAAGGTACAAGGATTTTGCACCAAGTCTGGTACAAGGGCTTCTCAAAGTCTTCTCTCCTGGAAAATCTGTTGATGAATTAGACACAGATAAAAACTTAAAGGCAATGAAAAAGCGCAGCACTTTGAAACTTCTATTGGAACTGTTTTTTGTCGGGGTTATTGAAGATGGTGGCATTTTTATCAATATCATAAAAGATCTTACCAGTGGGGAACAGCTAAAAGATCGGGATGCTACACAAACAAGTTTGACTCTTCTTTCTAGCTTTGCTCGGCAAGGGAGAATTTTTCTAGGACTTTCTGTTACTGGGCCGGAAATTCATGAAGAGGTATTTCTGTTATTAATTCTCCATTAATATTAGTTATAGTACCATTGCTTTCTAGTAATCTTTTTTTTGACAAGAGTAATCTTTTTTGTTAACATCCTTTTTTGTTTTTTATTGATTTTCTCAAACTCTGGTCATTTTAAATCGTTATTGCAAGTTTTGCTCCAACCTTTATTTGTACTACATTATTATATTATTATTATATTATATTAGTACTATTATTATTATTATTATTATTATTATTATTATTATTATTATTATATTTTGTATTAAGGATTGTTATGTCTTGCCAGTTGTGTTATATATATTCCTGCACTGACATTCTGATACAGTTTTTGAAAGGCCTCAACATCACGGCAGATCAAAAGAAAGCTATCCGGAAAGCATGTTACTCATTTTATGAAGCTGCATCTGAACTACTCCAGTCTGAGCATTCTGTGAGAGTTTCTGCATTTGTAGTCTTATTATGTGATTTTGTTTGTCTTCACCTTTTCTTTTATGGTTTTTGACTTTTTTCTTTACATCAGATCTGTTTGCCTATAGTTTCGCCTGCCCTTGTGATTAATGATGCCTTTTATTTCTTGACAGTCACTTCGATTAATGGAGCATGAGAATTCCAAGATTTTGAATGCCAAAGGAGAGCTCAGTGATGAAAATATCAGTTCATATGAAAAACTTCGCAAATCCTATGACTCTTTGTACCGTAATGTCTCATCGTAAGTTATTTTTTAGTTGAGTTTTTTGTATTCACTTGTCTGAAGATTTTATTGTTTTTGTATTTATACGTAGCTCTTGCAGAACAATCACCATGACCCCAGTTAAAGGTTTATGTGTATGGCTGGCTGCACATGAATATTTTGGCCTATCACGGGCTCATATGTATATACATTTGTATTTTTATATATATATATATATATATATATATATATATATATATATATATATATATATATATATATATAGTGTACGGGTCATATGTATAAATGCAATTATGCTTAAGCACAAAACATAAATTCTTTGAGTTATTGAGATACAGTCCAGCAAATTTGAGGCTTATATGGATTTGATTATCCGTGGATTAGGATAGTTTATGGCAGAGATCTTTGTTTGTTGGAAACATAAGCACATTCAGGCACCGATATTTTGAGTTAACACCATGTTGTGTCTGATGTGGGCTGCACCCACAAACTAAAATGGTACAGCACAAAAGATGTGTGATTTCTGGCTACTCATCTCCCTTGGCCGGGTTCCTCCAAACTGATAAAAAAGATAAATTTGCAATCTCTTTGGAAGATAGCTTTGCTTCACTAGCTCTTCAATTTTGACATCTCATTTTCAGCCTGCCATTCTATTCTGTCTAATGGATACTTAAAGTGAAATCATCCTCAGTTGAATATTTTTTAGATGTTTCTAATTATTCCCTTCAATTCTATTATGTAATTATGATTGTCTTGTTACAGATTAGCAGAAGCACTTGATATGCAGCCTCCTGTAATGCCTGAGGATGGCCACACTACAAGGGTTACTAGTGGTGAGGAGGCTGGTTCTTCTGCTACCGGGAAAGATTCTTCTGTCGTTGAACCCATATGGGATGATGAAGATACAAGGGCTTTCTATGAATGTTTACCTGATCTTAGGTTTGTATTTTCAAGTAACTTTATGTACAAAATTGCTAATTCATCCCTCATCAACATAGTTGTCAAAATTGCGATTTTTACCGTAAATCGCACGATTTTACGAGTCCACCAACCCTCTGCGAGTTGAATCGTGTGCAAAATCGGAAAACATGTAGAATCGTGCGATTATTGTTGAATCGTACAGTTTTGCGATTGAAATCACGATTCCGCCTGAAAATCGCATCAAAATTGCAGGGTTTAACTACACCGTAAACGGGTTGGGTTTCGCGACCCGGTTTACGTTTTTACCCAAAGTCTTAATTAAACATAAACCAACCACGATTCATGGCAGCATCGCGTTTGAAGAAGAAGAAAGTGAAGGAGAAGAAGATAGAAGCAGAAGATCTGCAATGGAGAAGAACTAGAGAAGAATACGTAAAACAGAAGAAGAAATAGAAAAGAAAAGATGCGGCTGCTGAGTATAGAAGAAGAAATAAATATGCGGCTGCTGCAGTGACATAAAACTAGGGTTTGGACAAAATTAGGGTTAGGGTAACGGGCTTGGCCCAAAACTGTGTAAATTGTAAATGACACTTTTAACTATTTTTTTTCTAATCACACCCACTTTTTCACCAGAAATACCCCTTTTTGCATTATTACTAAATAAAACCTTCTTTTGCTAACCTCACCCCCCCTTTTCACCAAAAATACCCCTTTTCTAATGTTACTAACTGTATATTTATCCTAATAATATTTTTGTTTTGGTAGGATCTTACGATCTTAGTTACGATTTTACGAGTTTACGATTTTGTTATCCCCTACCGATTCTACAAATTTCTACAAAAAAAATTCGGTAGAATCTTCCGATTCTACTTGCGATTTTACAGTTTACGATTTCACTACCCCCCTCCCGATCTTACGTAGAATCTCGATTTTGACAACTATGCTCATCAATAAATTCATCCATTGGTCCTTGATTACTGTATTCTTACCTGTTTAAAATTTTGGTGTGAAGTAGTTTGTTTACTTTTATTTATTTTAGATGTAACTTTATTCTTGCTGCTTTTCTCCAGGGCTTTCGTTCCTGCTGTGCTTTTGGGAGAAACAGAGCCAAAAATAAATGAGCAATCTGTGAAGGGTCAAGACCAACCAACTGTAAGGAATCATATTGAGAATCTTTTTCAACCTGATTTAGGATCTTCTAGTTTGTTTTTCATTCGTTCTTTTTCTTTCCTAGCTGGAAGAAGGTAACACCTAGGTGTATGCAACTCTTATACCTGTAGGTCTTTCTGTCTCAACTGGGATCATCGTGGTTCTTTCAAACCACTCCACTTGTTCTTTTAATACTTTGATTCAAAAATTATTTGTTGTTTTTTTTATTGTGTGACCCGGTTTAGTTTTCATTGTTTAGATTTAGATGTTTTTCTGTACACTCCATTAATACTTGATACTAATTTTCCACATTGGGTCTCTACTGGAATGCTCAAGCCTTTAGGATAGTTGATCCATGTGAGAGAGTTATTTTGCTGCTACTGTTTTGGCTATTTTTCAGTATGTGTCTAGCTTACATTATGTTATTTTAAAATTTTCTGATTATTAGTGCAATGTAGTCAGTTGAGGTTAGGTATGTAACAATAACCAAGTCTCAGTTGTTTCTTTCAAACCACTCCACTTGTTCTTTTAATACTTTGATTCAAAAATTATTTATTGTTTTTTTATTGTGTGACCCGGTTTAGTTTTCATTGTTTAGATTTAGATGTTTTTCTGTACACTCCATTAATACTTGATGCTAATTTTCCACATTGGGTCTCTACTGGAATGCTCAAGCCTTTAGGATAGTTGATCCATGTGAGAGAGTTATTTTGCTGCTACTGTTTTGGCTATTTTTCAGTATGTGTCTAGCTTACATTATGTTATTTTAAATTTTTCTGATTATTAGTGCAATGTAGTCAGTTGAGGTTAGGTATGTAACAATAACCAAGTCTCAGTTGTTTCTGTCGTATTAGCAGCATGTAACAATAACCAAGTCTCAGTTGTTTCTGGCGTATTAGCAGCTGAGAAACTCTATAGATTGCATTACTATTCATCGTACTTAGTTGAACTTCAAGTTTCATTACTATTCAGTTTTAGTTGTATAACAGAAACTAGGGTTCATTTTCTCTTTCTGTTATGTCTGAATTTTCATGGTTTTTCTTAGATGTTCTCATCGCATAATCAATGCCATAAAACGTTGACAAATTATTGATTTTTTCATATTTCTTTGTATACCTTGTTTTTCATGTTTTGGAGCATGTACAGCCCTTTTTCCTGACTGATAAAGCACTTGTTTCAATATTTCAGCAACTTTATAAAAGAATCATGCGAAAATTTTCCTCATATAGAACCATGTTCTGGGATTTTCTTTTCTTACTACCTTACACAACTGTTGTTCACTGACTTCAAGGTTAATGATTATGTAGGAAGTATTACCTGAAGCAGACAAAGATCAACTGATTACCAATGAAAGTGGAGAGGTCTCTGCAGAGTCTAGTGCTTTGCCAGAGGGAGAAAACATAGAAGGCGTAAAAGATACAGAAGAAAAAGATAAGTCTAAAGATTTGGACCCAGAGAAGGAAAAAGAAAAAGACACTGACAAGAAGGGGGAAAATGAAAAAGAAAAACTCAGAAGTCTTGAAGGAACAAATTTGGATGCTCTATTGCAGAGGCTTCCCGGTTGTGTGAGCCGGGACCTTATAGATCAATTAACTGTGAGGATATCTTACAGCTCGGTTGACTATTACTTATCCAGTTTTTATCTTTAGATTGTATTGTTATTTTTTACATCGTTATTAATTACTATTTCCTTTTGCTTGAACAAATATTAGGTAGAGTTCTGTTATCTAAATTCAAAATCAAATCGGAAAAAGCTCGTCAGGGCTTTGTTCAATGTACCAAGGACATCTCTTGAACTGCTACCATATTACTCGCGCATGACTGCCACACTCTCAACTTGTATGAAGGATGTTTCCTCCCTACTTTTGCAGATGTTGGAGGAGGAATTCAACTTCTTAATAAATAAAAAGGTTAATTATATATAATTTTTTATTGAAATGGAATCTAGTTTTTCAAACCAGTTGTAAATTTAGGTAATTATTTTTTCTTATCTAGATTTTGCAATGTCTTAACAGGACCAGATGAATATTGAAACGAAGATAAGGAATAGCAGGTTCATTGGAGAACTTTGCAAGTTCAAAATTGCCCCTGCTGGCCTGGTCTTCAGTTGTTTGAAGGTATAAGAGGCTAATAGTCAAAAATTACTACTCCAGCTAACTCCATTTAATTACAATGACAATTTTCTCATTTTCTTAAAATTGTAACTTATGTTTCGGAACCATTAAAATTGCAGCTTATGGATAAGTGTTTGGGTAAAATACCTAATTAAGCACTCATTGGGTAAGTTGTATCAGTGCTATATCATCATATAAGCATGTATATATAAGCAATTTATATAATTGAAGAGAAAATATGGTTAAACAATTTTCAGAAGCTGTCTTAGAGAGTTTATTGAAATAATCTGAATACACCTTTTGGTTCTGCCGTAAGCTATCTTCATAAGCTCTCCAAAACGCTCTAAATGTGTCTATGCCAAAAGATTAGCCTAAATAAGCTGTTCCATCCAAACGCAACCTAAATCTAATTTCTAAATCGTTCACCGCTTCTGATGAGTACGCAGGTATTTATATCCCGATGCTAACTTACAGTCACTAACTGACTGAAAAACAGAGGCAACCAGGAGCTTCAGCACTTCAGCTTAACTCATCAGTGTTCTATATTTCCAATTGAGACGTAAATCCCGTAACTGAAATTGGATCCTGACTTTCCATTATGCTCAAGTAGCCCTTTGACTATCTAAGAGAACACTCCAACGGAAGCGTCGTTACCTCAGCTGCTGATTTGCTACACATGTGGTGAAGATTTGATAATTGATGCCCGATTGATACAGACTTCAGGGAAAATTGTGGCGGGACAGTCCAAGTCCTATAAACCAAGCCCCACATTATAATTCCTCTTGATGTGGGCTCAAATTGCATACCTTGTTGCAATTGATTCCTTACTCCTAACACACTCCCAATTCTCGAAACCCAGCTCCCTTCTGCAAACTCTATCTTCTCGATGAGACTTTCTCTCCTGCTGGTTACTTGTAGCAACTTCATGAAACAATTTTTAAGAGTTAGCAGATTGTTAATACATTGAAGTCTAGATTCTTCCACCTTGTTTCACCCCTATGCTTAACTTTTTCAAATTATTTCCTCAACATAGATCTTCTAGGCCTTTGTTCCAAGGAAAGGGAAACTTATCTATGATGTCAATTTCTTTCAGTATATCTCCTTTTTCCGGCTTTAATGCCTCCATAAACTTTCTGGTTATTCTCTTTTAACCTGCCTGGGAGAATTTTGGGATCTTCACAAGATTATGTCATTTTGCTCTATCAGCAATTGATTTAACATCTTTGACAAAGGAGGAAAAGGAAGGATGAGCGAGCCACCTGTTTTAAAAGCCAAAGGAAATTGGGTTGCACTGCACCTAACCTTTATCGATTATAAGTAAATTTATAGGAAAGTAAAATGCTAGGGAAGCAAATCCCTCCAATCTAGAGATGCAACATATTCTGTATGTCTAATAATTGACTAGCTGAACTGGGTATTGGACTATGCTTGGTGTCTCCATAGAAAATATTGAATCCTAAATTTATGTTTTCTTGTCATTCCAGGCCTGCTTGGACGATTTTACGCATCACAACATCGATGTAGCTTGCAACCTTCTTGAAACATGTGGCCGTTTTCTGTATCGGTCCCCAGAAACTACTATACGTATGGCTAATATGTTGGAGATATTGATGCGCTTGAAAAATGTTAAAAACTTGGATCCCAGGCATAGCACTTTGGTGGAGAATGCATACTACCTTTGCAAGCCACCGGAAAGGTCTGCACGAGTAGCTAAAGTCCGTCCTCCATTGCATCAGGTGCAATTCTTATTTCAATCGCCTTTTCGTTCTGTAATAACTTGATAATCTCAGCTAACATTGTAATTGATATCATCATTGCAGTATATCAGAAAATTACTTTTCTCTGATCTTGATAAGTCTACCATTGAGCATGTGATGAGGCAACTTCGTAAATTACCATGGAGTGAATGCGAACCTTATCTTTTAAAATGCTTCATGAAGGTCCACAAAGGAAAATATGGTCAGATCCATCTGATTGCATCTCTTGCCGCTGGGTTAAGTCGATATCATGATGAGTTTGCTGTAGCTATAGTTGATGAGGTTATTAATTTTCATATTTTACTTATTTCTTGATTTCTTGATTGTCATCTCTTTATTATTCAATCGAATAGTATGAGTTTTGATGAATGCCTGCTTAGTAAGGCGTACTTATTAATTAGCTCTTGTTTCGGTTGCTTGGAACTTGTTTGTGAATTGCGTGTAAATTTGGTCAGACTGAGAAAGGGTGGGCCTCTGAATTAGAAACTTAGAAGTTGCTCACTTATTTAATATGTTCAAAATTTATCAAATTATTATTATTTAAATAAATGGTTGGAGTTTTGAATTTACTATTTCAAGTTCTAGATATTAACCCTGAGGGGAAGCGATTTTTGTTAGGTGAAATACATTTACTTCCCAAACAGCTTTTTGGAGTTTATTTTGGTATTTGAGTTTCAGGTTTTGGAGGAGATTAGAATTGGGCTGGAACTAAATGACTATGGGATGCAGCAAAGACGTGTTGCCTACATGCGATTCTTAGGGGAGCTTTACAACTACAAGCATGCTGACTCATCTGTTATTTTTGAGACGCTATATCTCATTCTTATCTATGGTCACGGGACACCAGAGGTATTTGATTTTGTACTGGTTTCTTTTATTTTTAAATAGAGGAAGGAGTCAAGATTTTGCAATCTGATGTATTGCTAAACCCTGATTGTATGTTTAATTTAAGCTAGGCATGTCCCTTCTTTATATATCAAATGATATTATGTGCTTTCAACTGTTCACAAGCTTTCCTTTACGTGATCAGTTTAAAACTTATCTTTCACTTTTTTCAGTCCTTTTTTTAGAAAATTCTAGCCCATCTAAGTGTACTTGTATTGTCTCTTGACATGAGATGGTGAAAGTGAATGTAAATACCAAGGCAATCCATGATAATATATTATTTATTCTTAGATGATATCAAAGCCGATCCTTGATTCATTTGTTAGGCTTCTCACATTGTTCATGCTCTGGGGCTGTGCGTGAGGGGTGTGTTTAAAAATTCAACTTAATTGCCCCCCTCCTGCAGTCTGTTATTGGGCCACTGCATCTACCTTCATTGAAGTGGTACAAGTTACAATACCATAAGTGTGCTGAGTTGAGGGGGTAGGTTTAATCCCACATTGCCTACAGATATGGCCTTTGTAGTGCCTATAAGGCTTAGGTAGTCATTACCATTTGTGAGGTTTGGAGTTAGGCCAAAACTCTTTTAAGATTTTACTATCTCCTCTAACATACCTCTCCCACTTCTTCAAATCCAACCTTTTTTCTTCAATTCTTCCTCCAAGCTTCAATGTTCAGCTCCTACTTCCTCTTACTTCAAGTTTTTAACAATTTCTCACTAACCATAGTTATACCTCTCCCCTAAATGTAGCCTTGTCGCATTGTTGGTGTAGCTGTCTTGTGACCACATGCTCAGATGTTTGAGTTGTGGAACAGCCTCTTGCACCATGTTTGAGTTGTGGTCAGATGTTGACTCATAACACTATGTTGCCCTCCCATGTCTCTCCCTGAACACCTCCTAACTTGAATGATGTGTTAATGTTATCGTTATCAAAAAGGGCCATGGCGGATTGCAGTGGCAGATTTTTGGCCAACTGCTATGGCCAAATTGTGAACGATGGCGGCACCATGGTCACAATGGCATTTGTAGGCAGCCTAAAATTGCAGATATTTTTCCTTCCGCCACTGTTCACCATCTGCCATTGATAACACTGACTGTTATCCATTTTCTTAGTGCTTTCTTTACATCATATTGCTGAGCTCACTATTATGGAAAAAGTAAGCAGTCAACAGATCACATGGTTGTGTTCTATATGAATTCATGTCTTTGTTTCATTAATTTATTTATTTAGAGAAATACTGTTTGGTATGAATAAGAAATGATGTAAAGAAAGTTTTTTGGGTGAGTCTGTCCTTTTTTTTTGCTGTTGGGTGAGTTTGCCCTTTTATCCTGACAATTCGTACACAAACGCCTTGTACTAAATAGAGCTGTCAAATTGGCCCACATGGGCCAGCCCAGCCCCAGCCCCACATGGCCCTAGGGCCAAAAGGCCCATGGGCCCAAAAGCCCATATTTTAAAAGCCCACATGGCCCCAAGCCCCATAAAGCCCCGGTGGGCCAGGGCCAGCCCAAGGCCCCTATTTTATTTTTTTTTGCAACGAAACTAAAAATTACCCACGGACCTAAGTGGGCTTTGGCCTAGGCCAGCCCACGGGCCCTAAATTATTATTATTATTTTTTACAAAAAACTGGAAATTTCACTTGTTTTTCCTATTGAGAAGCGACACACATCTGATTTTCCTATTTCCCTTGGTCTAATTTGGTTATTTACAAACAGAACCAATATTTGACGGTATTGCTGGCTCATTTTCTTAAGCCAGTCTTCTGTGAGTTGTATAATATATGATTTCTATTGTTTTTTATTGAAGATTTAGGACATGGTTGTTTTTTTATATAAGATACAAATATATATATAATATCAAAATAATGAGTGTGAAAGAACGCTTGCTGCAGTAAGATGATATTATCCCTTTTATATTTGGTTGTATGTTAATAATAGCTTGGTAATGAAAGAATCATTTCCATGAAATGATGTTAGAGAAATGTTAGCCATGTTTTTTAACACATTTTTTGACACACGATTGATTCAATGTAAGTCAATATAATATATTGATCTTGTAAGTTGATCAATTTTGAAAGTGTTGAGTTTTTTCAAAAAAAAAAAGAATCAATCATTGGTATAGTTATTAATGGCTTCAATTATTCTCTATAAACAACGTGGTGGTGGTGGTGAGAGGGAAAATGAGGTGGTGGTGGTGAGTGGGAGGTGGTGATGGTGGTGGTGGTGGTGAGGTTGGTGGTGGTGGTGGTGAGAGGAAAAAGGAGGTGGTGATGAGAGTGAGGGAAAAGAGGGAGGGGAGGTGAAAGAATGGAAGTGGGGGTGGAAAAAGAATGAGGCATAAAATATGGGGCCAGCCCACAAAGCCCTGGCCCTAACCCACTAAAAAAATTAAAGTGTGGGTTGGGGCTAAAATAAACCCACTTATTAGGGGGCTTAAAATTTGTGGGGCTTTTTAGGGGGGCAAGGGGGTTGGGCTAGGGGGCTTGGGCTGTTTTGACAGCTATAGTACTAAATAGTGGCGCTGATTTATTTATTTTGCATGAGAGCCTTCTAATCATGACATCATTAAATTTGTTTATTTGGTCAGCAAGATGTACTGGATCCACCTGAAGATTTTTTTCGTATGAGGTTGATCATAACTCTACTTGAAACTTGTGGCCATTACTTTGATCACGGCTCTTCGAAGAAGAAACTTGACCGATTCTTGATACACTTTCAAAGGTATATTTTAAGCAAAGGTGCACTGCCTCTGGACGTCGAATTTGACTTGCAGGTCAGTCAGGGAGCCTTTTTGATGACTGTATTTCATTATTCGTGTGTGATTGATATGTTAAATTATGTCTTTGATGATTTGGATTAGCTATCCTAGTCTATGTTTACATTAGTATTTATTTGAGACTGCTAATCCAGTCCAGTAGAATTGGGAGATCCTGAGTGACTTTTATGTACCATATTATGGGCCCGTTTGGATAGAGCTTATTGTCAGCTTATGTAAAACAACTTATGCAAATAAATAAGCTTTTATGTATTATTCATAAGTTTGTCAAGGTAGTTTATGATAAAATAACTTATAGAGATATGCCTTTTGTTAGTAAGAAGTTATGAATTAACATAAAAACTTATTTATCTTCATAAGTTATTTTTCATAAGCTCAAAAATAAGCTAATCCAAACGGGCCCTATATCTTCTGGATGGCATTTCATAACATTTTAACATTCAGAATTTAGAATTTTTATGATTGAGACGAGGTAGCTTTATGCATTCCTATAGTTTTGGTTTCTCTCGTTTTGATATTATTTTGGTCATTTACTTTGGAAGATAAGTTCGGAACAAGAATAGAATTTGCTTATAACAACCATTTTAAAAGGCATGGTGCTATTTATAGGAAAATGTAGCTGCCAACATTTGCCCTATAGTTCTGCTTGTCAGTCCAGCAACTAGAACCCATGGACTGGAATACCTATTTTAGAATGTACTTGTCTGAAGATTTCAAAAACCGTCACACTGTCTAGTGTGTATAGATGGATAGATTTTTAATTTCTTACATTTGCCATCTTGGTCTCCTTATCTGTTGTGTAGGATCTGTTTGCAAACTTGCGTCCCAGTATGGTTCGTTATACTTCTGTTGAGGAGGTGAATGCAGCTCTAGTGGAGCTTGAGGAACATGATCGAATAGTTTCTGCTGATAAGGCTGTCAGTGAAAAACATTCTGACACTGAGAAGCCCTCAAGAAGGACCCCTTCCACGACGATGGTTGGCAATGGACAGAGCAATGATAATGGTGCAGAGGAAAATGGAGTACAAGATGAGGTTAATGATGTTGAGCCTGATTCGGGAAGTGACACAATTGATGATGAAGATTTGGATGAGGAGAATCACGATGATGTGTGTGAGACCGAGGATGACGAAGATGATGAAGATGATAGACCTGGGCCTGCTTCTGATGAGGAAGATGAAGTCCATGTGAGGCAGAAGGTTACTGAGGTAGACCCTCAGGAAGAAGCCAATTTTGATCAGGAGCTCAAGGCTGTCTTACAGGCAAGGGTTCACCTAATTTATTATGTTTACTTGCTCCTGATTCATTTCTGCAATATTGCCAGTTTACCTTGATATACACTCACATGTTGGGAATGCTGTTTTTACTCCTTGAGTTTAAGTCTTCTCAATCATACTTCGTTTATTAATTTCTGTAGAAATGAACATTCAAAAAAAAACTTTCTATAGAATTGAATTCAATAAATCCACTTGTCTGAGGTTTCAGACACGTGTTTTACAGGTGTCGTACGTGTGTCGGACACTGACGCGTGTCGGACACCGGGACACGCCATAGTTTGCACTGGGTCTGGCCCTTTCCTGAACCCTGCCATGACACCATTGAATTGAAAAAAATTATCAAGTAGATCAAGTATACTAAAATTTGAAAGATGGGAGCTTTAAAGCATCAGGTTGTCCTTTTATGTTAAAGAAAATAAAGAGAAAAAACTTGATTAATTCTTTATCAGACAGTTCTTGTATGATATACAATTTTAAATGCAAGTAAATGTAGATTATGAGATTATTTTCCTATGAATGTCTTACTTATCAGAAATTTGGCATATATTATCACCATGTTAATATTAACTACTCAACGGTTAGGTTTGTATATTTCCCAGGAACCCTCCTGCTATTCTGATATCATTAATTAAAATATAAAATCATTAGTCAATATCGGTGGAACTAGAACCGTTAGGAAAGGAATAACAGAAACAACCAATGGATGATTCAGTTCGTATTCGTTTGAGTATTATGATGTCTGGATTAGTATTATATTACAAGTCTTATTATGTTAGTATAGTAATCAAGCTGATCTTCTATTAGTTGTACTGGACTTATACTTGACCTAGATTATTTGCAAAATAGGTTTTTTATGCCACAAGCTTCAGTTATTTTGAGCCTTATTTGTGAAATATATTAGATTATCTTGGGATGGAGAGGTTGACATTCCCTTGATGTAAGGGATATTTGGCTTTGTTTATGATGTATTTATAGTACTTGTATCATAATTTATGCAGGAGAGTATGGAACAACGTAGGCAGGAGCTTCGGGGACGTCCTACGTTGAATATGATGATTCCAATGAATGTATTTGAGGGATCTGCCAAGGATCATCATGGGAGAGGAACTGGTGGGGAAAGTGGTGATGAGGCGTTAGATGAGGATACTGGTGCAAACAAAGAGGTTCAGGTAAAGGTTCTTGTGAAGCGTGGGAACAAGCAACAAACAAAACAAATGTCCATCCCCTGGAATTCCTCACTGGTGCAGAGTACGAAACAGAAAGAAGCAGCTGAGCTTCAAGAGAAAGAAGACATTAAGAGGCTTATCTTGGAGTATAATGATAGAGAGGAGGAAGAGCTAAATGGATTAGGGACTCAGCCAACGAACTGGATGCAGAGTGGAGGAAACAAGGCTGGTGGTCGTGGCTACACTTCAGAAGGAACCAGTGGCAGGGGTGGTGGATCACGGCATCGGCATCATAACTATTATGGCAGTGGTCTCTACTATAGCAGAAGACGGTGAATGATACTCGAGTGAATATGAAGGCAGATATTTTATACTATCTGCTTCCCTTCAGCAGGACAAATATTTGAAAACAAAGTTCATCAGATATTCATGATAAGTTTTGGCGTAGCCTTCTCTTTTGCCGAAGATTCATGGCAACGAAGAGTCTAATCCCTTATCTTGTTGGTGAGTGATGCTTTTAAGCATGGTGGATTGGAGATACAAGGTATTTATAGTGATCTGCACACTATTTGGCTTCCTGACCTAAGCTGACTGCAGAATTATAAGATTGTGGGGTGGCCTGCAGACATGTCTTCCAAACCTCTTGTATAGCTGTGTATAGAGACAAGATCACTAAATGTCTAGTTTGTGGCGATTTTTACTCTTTTAAGTCAGCCACGAGGATGAATAGGCAATGGTTGACTTTATGCTTATGTCAACTTACCAAAGACTGTCAAATATCAGTTTGAAAATCAACCTCTCAGTGTCGTGGTCACAGTCACTGAATGTCTCCCATCTCTGTTATCTACCGTTATCGTTACATTCTAGTTCAATGTGTAGTTATTTATAGACTGAGTATGAATCAATTTGATCCTAGACTAATGAGGGGTGTAGTGTAGGTGTAGATTGTACTGTATTTTGAAATTGGGAGTTTCTCTTCTAGAAACTCTAGATTATCGCTTGATACCCCATGAATTATTACTCTGAGCATTAAGCATGATGTTAATATGTTTGGTTTAACTGATTTGAGCTTCTGTTGCAATTCTTGTTTACGCTATGTTATGTCCTTATTGTTTATTTCGCTGAGCTTCGATGCTCTGATTCTAGTTGAACAATAGTTTCATCACTCATCAGTGATTGACGTGGCTTCATATAGGATTGGAGATCATATAAGGATTTAGGCGTATTAAACTAACTTGCAATTTATCATTGAATTACTATTATTAAGTACTTTTTTGTCAGCTTAGAGAAATGACAGATAAAAGCACCACATTTATCAACTGGGCACTCGGGTCCGAACTCAGGAGTCTGCGTTTCATGTCTTTGTTACTACAAAGTATTACATATCTTAAGAAAATATTAGATGCCAGATAGCATAAGTGGTACTGAAATTGATTTGAGAGTTAAAAATAATATTTGATTTGAGAGTTAAAAATAGTATCAAATTAAAGAGAGCACTCTTAGAGGTTTATATGCTAAAATTAGTACATTTTTCATGCAATGAATTTTAGCAGGAAAAGTATTCAAAACTCTTTTGAAGAAAGTCTCAAGCATTGTTTTACTCAGTTTTTAGTTCTTACGCATTACAAAGCTACATGTTTTAAGTCCCAAAAGAGCGACTAAAAACATGCAAATAATAAGGTCTAGAAAGCGAGTAAATAGACTAAAAAAAGTTTAGGATATTTATTAGAATTAAAAATACATTCAACCTGATAATTTAGTTGTAGTTAATATTGTTTGCGTTAAATATGATTTTCTTTCATGCATAACTTAGCAATTTTGTTTTTAGTCTTTCAAATATTCTCTGTGAGGTGTTGTTAAGTTGATGCTTAGGTGGTAAATGCTGATACGCGTAGCACCTTTCACGTGGTTTTTTAATGACGACACATGTATGATTATGCCAAAATAATACTCTTTTCGGTCCACTTTATAAGGAATAAATAGTGTTTTTTTGTGGTCTACAATAGTAATAAACAGGCCGAACATGCAAGTGAGGTGGCAAAAACCAGCAGCAGGTACATTAAAATGCAATGTGGATGCTCCTCTTTTTGAGCAAGAAAATAAGTATGGTATTGGCATGTGTATAAGGGATGAGAATGGTACTTTATGGAAGGAGAGACAATGTGGTTTGTAGGAACACCGGAACCTTAAGAAGCTGAAACAATGAGTCTATGGCAAGCGCTAAATTGGTTGAAAGATCTAGGCTTGGAGTCGATGGCTATTGAGATGGATTGTCTCTCGGTGGTCAATGCCGTAACCAAAGCATCTTCTAACAACACATACTTTGGCGTTATCATTTCTCATTGTATTAATTTTATGTCCCAATTTTCAAGCTATAGAATTAGCTTCATTCAGAAGCAAGCAAATCTTGTTGCTCATACACTACCTAGAGCATCACGATTGTATGCTAGCTCCTATTTGCATTATTATATTCTAACGTGTATTACACGCATTCTTGCCAATAAAATAATATGAGGTTGTTTTGGTCAAAAAAATATTGTAATAAACACGCACTATTTTTAAGGTGTATAAAATGAGTAATTCCAACTTTACCCATGTTTAAGTGATGCAATTAAATGTGATGTCATTAATTAGGAATATAAATCATCACTTAATGAAAATGACAATTTCAGAAACAAGTTAAACATTTAATTTTAGTAAATGAAAATAATTGATTTCAGTGTCATTACTTGGTCTGTGTGACGACAGTTTATTTCTTATAAAGCGAACAGGAGGGAATATGTTTTTCTTCTGACCACCTATTAATCCCTAATTATATTAGAAGTTTAAATATATACTTTGTCCCTGTGAATATAATAAATTTTGGTTTTAGATCATGTAATTTTTTTTTCTTCTCTTACTTGCCAAAGAAAATATCTTTATTTTGGTGCTTTGTAGTTATTCATGAAAGATGACATGGAAAGCAGGCAGCGTTGTCACATGGCATTTTAATGGTGATGTGGCATTGGGGGGACATGGCAGCGTTGTCACGTGGCATTTTAATGTCAACTATTGTCACGTTAACCCTACAACATGGCAATAGATGAAATATGTTTTTACCTTCTCTTTTCCCTGGTAAAACTGTATCCTATATGTACGTCTTTTTCATAGTTCACCGGTAACGATGGGGTAGGATTTGAGCAGAGTACTATAATGGTGGCTTGGGGGCTAACTCGAGTAGGTTTAGACTCACAAATGAGTTGAGTGGAAGAAAAAGGAGAGATGAGTTAAGTGGGGATACATGAAAATGGAGAGAACTATTCTATTATAATTTAGTGATGATCTCAATTTGGTAATTTGTATATACTAAGTTCTCGTTAAATTCTATAAGTTAGAATCTAATACCCCACCCCACCACCCCACCAACCACCCAACTCCACCCCACGCATGGGTTAACCGCCATCCACCGTCGTTCGCCAGCTGATCAGCGCCGCCGTGTTACCACCACCGCCTCCATAATGACTTCACCACCTCTCCCCTCCCCCACCGCACCACCTCCCTAAGTAACCCCACCTCTCTCAAAGTACCAACACCTCCACCGCGTGACCACCACCGGCGCACCACCGTAAATACCACCGCACCACCATCCTCCCCTCTGCAACCACCATGCCTCCACCACCACCCATCAGAGCTACTTATTTTAAGATATCGCTATTTCCGGAAACTCAGTTTTCGGACCACCTGCTGTGGGTACAGGATGTAGTTGCGTGAGTTTGGTCCACGTCCAGAAATTAAGTTTCTGGACGAGTATTTGGAGTTACACACCCGGAAAGTCAAGTAATATAGAATTGTATTTTTAAAATTATACGGAAACTTGAGTTTCTAGATGTATAAATTAAATACATGTCCGGAAACAAAATTTTCGTAAACCCAATTTCTTTTGTCTTCCTATTAGATATATAGTTAGTTAATTAGATATATAGTTAATTAGTTAGTCTCAAACTCTCTTTTAGTTTGTTGTATTAGTTGTTAATGATTAGTTAGATTAGTTGGCTATCATTTTACCTTTTTACCCATTGTAAGTAGCTAATATAAAGACTAGCTACTGTACTCTTTGTAATTCATTCAATTCAATTGATTCATCAATCAATCCAATATTCAGTTTTCATTTCCAATTCTGTTATGGATTGAATGTTCAATATGGTGTCAGCGTGCATGGGTTTCCATGCGTGTTCCACGTGAGGGTAATTTTAGAATATTTGAGGTTTGGGGGTGTGTGGTGAGTAGGAGGGGGAGTGGAATAAGTATAGGCCTAATAATTATAGGTAACAAATAGATTTATCATAAATGGGTCTTAAGCCCATACACAAAATAAATCAATTACATGAACTTAGATTAAAAAGGTCTTTTAGACACTAATAAATGCTTAGTCAAGTTAAATTTGCAGAAGGGATCTAAATGCAAAATAACCAACTAGTATCAAAAGCTAGACTTTTTTGTCAAAAAAAAAAATCAAAAGCTAGACAAAGCCACTTCTACAAATGCTGAACTATTTCTCCACATCTAAAAATCAAAGCAAACTAGTGAGAAATTAATCTCAACTACAAATGCTGAACTATTTCTCCACATCTAAATCAAAGCAAACTAATGAGAAATTAATCTCAACAAGTCCTGCAGACTATATATGTTAATTATATAATAATCAATTGATTTGAAAAATAAATTGCACGTAACATCCTAAACATTTTATTTTTAGAAGATTCTATGGTGAGTCAAACTCAGAACCTTAGCAATCGTGGAGTGAATGTGTAGTTACATAGAGCTCTATGAATGTGTAGTTACTTAGAGCTCTATGACACAAATCCAGATGTCCCCAATTTCTTCATTTACCCAATCCAGTCTCCATCAATTGAAGGCTTAAGAAAACGGTTTCATGTCACCAACAAACGAGATTATGATAGTCTATTTAGTTTGGAAATCAATGTTTCGCTAAAAGATACTCTCTTTTAACAGTCTTTAAGAACTTTATTTTACATATAAAAATCACTCTTTATATTTAGCTCCCTCATAAAAAGTGAGCTAGCTCCGCCACTTGAAAACACCATTCGCTTAGCAACTTTAAGGCAGAAGTGAAGGTAAAAGTCAAGGTCATATTCGCTTAGCATGTAAAGATTCGCTAAGGGTTGTTTGGGAGTTTAGAGGAAAGGGGAGAGTTTAAAGCTAATAGTAGTAATTCATTAGTGATATGCAGAAAAATTATCCATTATCCTTCGAACCCCTCTAAATCCCCCTTTGTTTATTTTGAGTTTCCACAAATTTGGAGAACATAGATGAACTCAAAATATAAACTAGGGGAGAGTTTAGGTAATAACTTTTCTCCACATCACTAATGAATTACTATTATCAATTTGAAATCCTCCATCCACCCCCCCCCCCCCCCCTAAATCCCAAACACACCTTAAGTGAATCCACAAAATTTCAAATTTGTACGGTTGAGAAACAATTCTCCAAACACGATAAACTTGCGAATGAAATGGTTGAAGTTGGAAATTGAAATATTTTTTTCCTTTTTAATTTTTATTATGAATACTATGAATAAATTATTATAATTTTTTGGCTTAAATATATGTTTGGCCCCTACAAATATGGCCATAATTTATTTAGGCCCCTGTCAAAAAAAGTTTTAAAATGGCCCTTGCAAATATTAGCCATCAATTGCCAAAACTTGAATATTTTTTAGCAACACACTATGCTCGCCAGGTGGCAGCCATCAATTGGTTGTTGACGTGGCACATGTTAGTGCCACATTGGAATAATGATGTGGCGTGTTAGTGCCACGTGGCACAAATGTCCAATAATATGGTGACACGTGGTAGTGACGTCATTGTTGACATCATCTCTGTTTGCCACATCACCTTTTTTTAACGGAAAGTTAACAGAGGGGCTTAACTATAAACACTTAATATTTGCAAGGGTCGTTTTAAAACTTTTTTTTACAGGGGCCTAAATGAATTATCGTCATATTTGTAGGGGCGAAATATATATTTAAGCCTAATTTCTTTTAGGCTTAAAGGTACATTTGGTCCCTGCAAATATACAAAAAATCCCGTTTCGTCACTGCAATTTCAAAATTTTTAAAAAAGTCCTTGCAATTACCAAACGCGTTTAATTTCGTCCATGTAAATATTTTTCGCCCTCCCAAAAAGTCCTGGCGAGATTTGAGGATAGGGTTTTTCCACGGGAAGATCGAGGAGGATGGCAAGTTGTCCGTAGTAGAAGGGAGATGGTTGGATTCTTGAAGACTGACATTGCTTCTAGACCTAATAGGGAGGGGATGATTTATGATAACGTTTCATCTTTCTACTTCACTAACTTCCCTGTTATGTTTAGGGCACAAGACCTATTTGATGTATTCTCAAATCATGGGAGGGTGTTGGAGGTGGTGATTCCGGCTAGGAGGAATGGTAGTGGGAATTGTTTTGGCTTTGTGCGATTTCTAGACGTGAAGGAACCAGAGAGATTGGCCACTTATCTTGACAACATATTCATTGATGATGTGAAGCTTTTCGTGAATATGCCTAGATTTGAACGTGATGATCGCAAAGGTGCAAAACTTCCGGAAGTCCCTCATAAATTGGTATTGAATCATGTTCAGGGTGAGCCATCAAAAAAAGTGTGGGTACCAAAGAGTTTAACTAGTCACATTCAAGGCGAGGTTCATAAGGTGGGGAACGATAAGGTGGAGGTTAGTTGTGATCTTTCGGTTGAGATGACGTCATAGCACAGTCTTGCTCTTTCTAAAGCCATGGTGGGTGAAGTGATTCATCCGGGTAAATTATATTTCATCCACGACGAATTTGTAAGACATGGGGTGTTCTCGATCAAGGCAACACCAATGGGGGCTAATTTGGTGCTCCTTGTAGGTAGAAAGGATGAGGAGGATTTAAAGGAGTTCGTGGAAGAAGCAAGGGAGTGGTTGTATCAATGGTTCAAATGGATACGACCGTGGAAGGCATCAGATGTGGACAATGAACAGGTTGTATGGATTCGATGTTTTGGAATACCCATGCATGCATGGAATGTTGAATTCTTCTCTGAACTTACTTCGCCGGTGGGTACTTATCTTTTTGCGGATGATGACACTGAGAAAAGGAGGAAGATGGATGTTGCTCGAGTTATGGTTTGAACTCAGTCCTTTGAAAATATCATTCGTGTGTTGCAAGTCTCCATAAACAAAGTTATGTTTACAATCAGATTGGTTGAGGATTGGAGCGGTCCGCTTAGATGGAGTGGCGGTGTTTTGCAACCTACGGCTGTTAGCGTAACTTCTGAGAGTGATTCTCAGAATTTTGACGAGGAATGGCAGGACAATTTTGGGTTCTTCGGAGAGGAGGCCGGCGCCGGTGACGTGGCCGGAGTTTTGGTAGTTAATGATGCATTAAATCAGGCTATTAATAATCTCCATGATTGTAGGAGAGAAGTTAGGGAAGTTGTTGAGGAGAAAAACAAAACTGTTAATACTTCCCATGATTGTAGGAGCGAAGTTAGGGAAGCCGTTGAGGAGAAAAACAAAATCGTTAATACTTCCCATGATTGTAGGAGACAAGTTAGGGAAGTTGTTGAGGAGAAAAACAAAACCGTTAATCACGTAAATTTGAATAGGAAGGAGACGATTCCTTGTCAAGATGGATATTCATCAAATGTGGGCCCAGTCATTAACTCCTCTTCTAATGATGGTCCGGTTCCTGATTCGTTGTTGGGCCTATCTCATTAAAATAATTCTTTGCTGGATGTTAATGGGTTGGGCCATTATTCTCTGCCGGGTCGTGGTGCTCTTTCATGGTTGGACTTATCTCATCAAACTAATTCGAAACCTCTTGTGGAAATCGTTGGAGCGAATTCTCCAACTACGATTCTTTCAAGGCCTGCGTCGTTTTTCCCTGGCCCGACTCGTCGAAAGAAACAACCGAGCTTCGCAAGGTGGGAGTTAGGAGACCCCGTCATTTCGGTAAATTACGTCGTGTTGTTCATGAGTTGAAGGAAGTCTCTGTTAAGGAAGTCATAGAGGGTATGGCTGGTGGTGGTGACGGTGAGTCAGACAACCGTATGAATAGTTCTTTGTTTTTCTCTGTAGGGGCAGTCCTTTGTGATGATTCCATCAATAAATCAGATATTGTTCGGGTGAATAATAGGTTTTGGGCTCTCCAAAACAAAGCGGTGGCTAGGAAGGTTTGGGAGGAGGCCAAGAAGTTGGGGGTTGAGGGTAATCAGGCTGACGAGCATTATATTGATTTGATTGAAGCTGGTGAGCTATGTTCGCGCTCGTGTGTGTTCTAGTCGCAATGTCAGTGCAAGTATACACGTCGTACAAGTAATAAAGTGGATAAAAGTAAGAGATCGTTCCCACGAGGATTGATTAACTTTCAGAGTTCAAGTCTTTAAAACACAAGTGAAACAAGTGACAAATCGGCACTAAAAGTTGGTATCAAGACTAATAACATAAATAAAGCAAGTGAACAAGAAGTGATTGTGAATATGGAATAGTGTGAGTTGGATTGCTGCATGCAAGTAAATCTCCTCTAGTCAGACGTTATAACGTTTACACGTTAATACGTACAAATGCTATGTTGTATAGACGTTATAACGTTTGAACGCTGTTGCAAAAGAGCTGTGCTTTTCAGTCACAAAACGTCAGAGCTTCAAGTACTAGAATTCCTATGTCTAGGTTCTAAGTAGGCCTACTCCTGTATTTTAAGTACCCACAGCAATGTCCTATGAACTATTATCCATTCTATGTCTAGACTTAGATAAAAATGCCTAAATGTCTTTAGTGCACCTTTTCATTCACATAAATCTTTGAGTTCTTTTCATAGACCATGTCTGTACCTATGAATCTACTTATTTTAAGTGGCCAGTTCAAAACAAGTTTGGAAATATTAACATGCAAAGATTTAAAACGCATAAACATCAATACTCCATAACATTAAACTAGAGGTTCATTACATGCAAAACAACAACCCAACTACCAATGTTTAGCTCATGCTGAGCATCCTTACAGAAATAAGAGGAGTTAAAATCCAAATACCGTACATAGAGAAAAGGAGACTAAACGCAAAAGATACGCCTAAGAAGCCTTCCTTCATGCACGCTGTAGAGACGTTACAACGTCTGAGCTTTACAGTAATGGTTGCGAATGAAGATGGAAATTGGGGCCTTGAGAAAATTTAAGATGAAGAAGTTTGTGTCCAGAACTTCTTTTTGAAAACTATCTCTGAAAAATGGAGGAAGGTGGATGATGAATGGAGTCGTCCTTTCCGCATGGTGCACCCTTGCCTTTTTATAGAGAGAGAATAGCCATGGTCAAAAGAGGGTCACATGTTGCTGATGTCATTCCCCACCTTCCAAGTTTGCTTGCGAGTTGACTCTGCCCTGAAGTGACACCGCACTGCTACAGTGCGTCAGCCGCGTCAGTGCTGAGGAGAGAGAAGATCTTCTTCATTTCCAGATCTCTGGTCATCATTACATGCGCGCCAAAATGATATATTATTTTCTTGCTCTGCTATACTTCTTCAGACGTGATGAGAGACGCTGCCACGTTTGGGTTACTGCACAAACACAAGAAGCATCAAAACGCTCACAAAGGCGCCAATTGGTGCCAAAATGCATAGAATTTGTAATTTAGCCCCTTTCTAACTAGAAAGCAATAAACTAACAGAAACTTAATAGAAGCAACCTACTATTGCCAGAGAACTTGCATGATTTAACTTTGAATAAGTATAAATAACTCATATAAATATGAGTTATCAAGCTATGTGATAAAGAAGTTAGAAATAAGGGGGTGGCTAAAAATGGTGTCTCATGAATATTCTTTCACTAAACTTAAGAGGGTGGGGCGATAGTGAAAAATGTCGTCAGCTGGCTTCCTTGATCTGTACGGGCAAGTTTGATTTCATTTGCTTACAAGAAACTAAGAGGGAGTCTTTAGATAATAATCAAATTGGACAACTATGGGGTAATTATCAGTTTGATTGGTCGTTTATGCCGTCTCGGGGACTGTCGGGTGGAATTTTGTCTTCATGGTTGGTAGATTCTTGGTCAGTTAATTTCTCTTTTAAGGGTGTTGGTTTTGTTGGGGTGTACGCTGTGTCTCGTGGCATTCTAATCTATGTGGTGAATGTGTATGCTCCTTGTTCTTTGATTGAGAAAAGAAAGGGTTGGGAGGAGTTGAAGAGGTTAAAAATGAGTTTTGCTAGGGGTGAGTGGTGTGTGGTTGGGGATTTTAATTCCGTGACTAGTGTTGAAGAAAGAAGAGGTAGGAGTGGGGATGGGAGCAACTTCCAAGATATTGTTGAATTTAATAATTTTGTTGACGACATGGACCTTATTGATGTATCTGTTTCGGGGAAAAAACTCTCTTGGTTTTGCTCTGATGGTATCTCCATGAGTCGATTGGATTGTTTTCTTATAACGGAAGGTCTTGTATCTATATGGAATGTTTCAGGACAGTGGATTGGTGATAGAGACATATCGGATCACTGCCCGATATGGCACATTCGTTCTCTAAAGGATTGGGGTCCCAAGTTGTTTCGCTTTATTTATGGGTGGTTAGAACATGGTGAATTTCACCCTTTTGTGAACTCTTGTTGGGCTGGTTGCGGCATTCATGGCAATAAAGCTTTCGTTTTGAAGGAAAAATTCAAATTTCTCAAAGCTAACTTGAGGGATTGGAACAAGGAGGTGTATGGTGTTATTGATTTGAACATTGGGAAGGAGGTTCAGGACATTAATATGTTAGATGCTATGTTGATTGACTTTTTTGATACCGAAGTGCTCCTACGGAGGAAAGAAGCCACTGCTAGGTTTTGGAAAGATATTAGAATGAAGGAAAGCTTATTATATCAAAAATCTAGATCTCGGTGGATTAGAGAGGGCGATGCCAATTCAAAATATTTTCATTCTCTCATGAATAGTCGAAGGAGGAGAAGTAAATTTCTCCTTATGGATGCGAATGGTGCTTTAATTGATGATGTGGAGGAGGTAAAAGACGTAGTTAGAAGGCACTTTGAGAAGTGCTTTGAGGAGACTCAACAGGCTCGGCCCAATCTTGATGGGGTCGTTTTTAAACAAATTTCTAGTGGTGATAATGACCTTTTGGTGAAGCCTTTCTCGGAGGAGGAGATTAAGGAGGAGGTTTGGAACTAGTGATGCAAACGGGGCGGGGCGGGGCGGGCACGGGTATCAGCTACCCGCTACCCGCCCCGCGAGATGCCCGTGAGACTCGTGCCCGCCTCGTACCCGTGCGGATACCCGCATAGCGGGTATTAAATGAGTATTTTCCCTTACCGGGTACCCACGGATACCCACGGATACTTGTTAGTGTTGTAAAAATAATTTTTTATAAAATAAAATTTGAAATGCTATACAAAATTAACCTATTAAATTTTATAAACCTTTTACTAACTTATAATTGTAAACAAATGGAGATAAAAAATACTAGAATTACAATAGGAAACTTTAAAAACAACAACCCACTAATTATCCAAAATATTAGGATAAAATATACAACATAAGTTATCGAAATTGACAACAAAATATCAATAAAAATCCACTTAAACAACAACAATGATAGAAATTCACTTCATCAATAAATATATGCTACGGGTACGGATACCCGCGGGTACGGGTACCTCATTACCCGGCCCCGCCCCGTTTATTTATGGGTATTTTAAATGTCCGTTTATTTTGCATGTGGGTACCTGTTAAGGGACCCGCCCTGTGCCCATTACGGGTATTACCCAGGGGTACCCGAGGGCGCGGTTTTTTTTTTTGCACCACTATTTGGAACTGTGACCGGGATAAGAGTCCGGGACCGGATGGGTTTAACTTGAAGTTTTTTAAGGAGTGTTGGGATTTGGTTCGGGAGGATATAGTAGATTTTTTCCATGAATTTCATATGAAGGCGTCTTTGGGGGAATATAGGCCTATTTGTTTGATCGGTTGTATTTATAAAATTCTTGCCAAGGTGCTTGCTAGTAGGTTGAAGAGAGTTCTTCCCAATGTTATTTCTAGTTGCCAATCGGCGTTTTTTGGGGGTCGTCACATTCTCGATGGTGTTTTGGTGGTGAATGAGGTTGTTGATCTAGCTAAGAGAAGGAAGGAAGGTTGTTTGTTATTTAAAGTTGATTTTGAGAAGGCCTATGACTCTATTTTGTTGGAATTTCCTAATCTACATGATGGAGAGGATGAGATTTGGCTCGGCGTGGATTAGGTGGGTGAAGGCTTGTGTGTGTTCTAGCTCCATGTCCGTGTTGGTTAATGGTAGCCCAACTAATGACTTTCAAGTTGGTAGAGGTCTTCGTCAAAGTGACCCTCTTTCTCCTTTTCTTTTCTTGATTGTAGCAGGGGGTTTGTCGGTTATGATGTCAAAGGCGTTGGAGGTGGGGTCATTTTTTTAATATAAGGTTGATGATAATCTTCGCTTTTCTATGCTTCAATTTGTCGATGACACCATTATGTTGGGGAAGGCAACATGAGAGAATTGTTGGCGTATCAAATCTATTCTTAGAAGCTTTGAAATGGTGTCGGGGTTGAAAGTTAGCTTTCATAAAAGTAAACTTATTGGTATCAATGTGTCGGAGGATTTCTTAGAACCGGCTTCAACTTTTCTTCACTGTTGAACGGAGTCTATTCCATTCAAATTTTTGGGAATTCCCGTGGGTGCAAATCCAAGACGAAGTTCAACTTGGAAGCCGGTTATTGATAAGATTCGGAGTAGATTGGCTTTGTGGCAAGGGCGTTTCTTGTCTTTTGGAGGTCGGGTAACTCTTATAAACTCCGTTTTAAATAGCATACACCTCTATTATTTGTCTTTTTATAAAGCACCGAAGGTGGTGATAAAGACTCTTATTAAGCTTCAAAGAGATTTCTTGTGGGGGATCAAAGAGGATTCGAGGGGCATGTATTGGGTGGCTTGGGAGAAGATTTGTAGATCTAAGGAGGAGGGAGGGTTAGGTGTGAAGGATATTGAAATGTTTAATATTGCTCTCTTGGCCAAATGGAACTGTAGGTTGATGTCGGATGAATGTGTGCCTTGGAGGGGTATTCTTTCGTATAGATATGGTGATTTGGGATCTATTTTTTTCAATAGTTCAACATCGGTGTATAGAAGGGAAGATTCTTTGTGGTGGCAATCTTAAGTGTGTGGGGGAGGAGAGGTTCTCAGTGGATTGGTTCGAATCAAATGTAAGACGGAGGTTGGGGGATGGCAGCAGAGTGGATTTTTGGCATCATCATTGGCTTGGGCAACGCCCGTTGAAAATTGAGTTTGGCAACATTTTCAACAATTGTAATAATAAAAATGTGAGGCTGGCGGATCTAGGAGTTTGGCGTGATGATCATTGGCAGTGGAATTTTTCTTTTTTCGCAGGTGCTGGATCCGCATTCGGTGATGAAGTTGACGAGCTGTTGACGATTCTGCATGATGTTCATATGGCCCGTGGAGTTGCTGACCGATGGTGTTGGTTTATTGATCCTCTAAAATCCTTCACGGTTCGGTCTTGTTACCAATCTCTTTTGCAAGCCAATCAACTTTCAGCCGTGGACAGCAGCAGGCCAGTTTCGACTCTGCAGAAATCTGACTTGATAGCTTTATGGAGGACCCGTATTCCAGCCAAGATCTTGTTGTTTGGTTGGCGTATATTCAACAATTCTATACCTGTTCAGTCCCTGTTACTTAGACGACATGTTATTCACTTGGAGGAGGATGCGGTCTGCGTTTTGTGTAGGTCTCACATTGAGGATTCTCATCACTTGTTTTTGGCTTGCGATTTTTCTTTGAGGTGCGGGGCGAGATTGGTCGTTGGCTGAATGTTCAAGTGCCTTGCCCATCTATTTTAATTGATCATTTTCTACGCTATGACGACCTTTGTACTGGTAAGCGAAGAGGATCAAACATCTTATTTGGTTGACAACTTGTTGGTGTCTTTGGCTATCTCGTAACAGTGTTTGTTTTAGAGGGGTAGAGCCAAATGTAGACTCGATAGTGGCCCAGGTGAAGTTCTTATCTTGGGGCTGGTTCATTTACGGGGTGGGAAGGAATTCTTGTTGTATTCCATCACTATGGTGGAATAATGCACTTTTATGTATAAACAACGTGATCTCATCCTTGTATTTATGGATTTGAGCACCCCTAGTGCTCTTATTAATGCAACATTGCTTATCGAAAAAAAAAAAAGTCTTTCTTTTATTTTGACTTTTCCACCTCTACCATTTTGCACCCGCTCTCTAATCTCATCACTCATCGTGCCTCACTCTCATCTCATATCTCCCTCCAAAAAACAGAAATCTCTGCACAGCACAACTAACGCCCCCCCGCCACCAGACCACCACGCCGGACCTTTCTTCTCTGCTTCTCCGACCGCCAAGCGGCTCCTACTTCTTCAGGTTGGTTCCCTTGTTCCTCTGTTTGGTTTTGTACGCTTTAGATTTTACTTTTTTTGGGGTTTCTCGCTGCTGCCTGGGATTTGTGCTGCGTCCCGCTATTTTCGATTTTGCGTTTGCGTCTGTTGTGTTTATTGTGTTCAATTTTGTAGGGAAGAAAAAATGAAATTTCATTACGTTTGTGCATTTTATTTCTTGTGTGTTCTGTCGAATTGAGGGTTTATGAGGGAAGCAATGGTGAAATTTTCGCTCCACTCAAACTAACCCCATGCTCTGTTCTTGTGCATTTCGTTCAATTATTTACATGCTGATTCTCTTTCGTTGATTTTACCTCTTTAGTTGAATCTTTTGATTTCCTGCAAGTTAACCTTGTGAAATGCATTGTGAATGATATTTTTTTTGTTAATAATAGTCAAGTTGTGTCAAACAACGTTATTTACATATCATTTCCCAGTTTTTTTAAATATAATTTTTGTCCTAGGCAGTCATGAGTTAACAAATCGCATAATGAATTTACGTGAGATTCTCGAGTAAGACAACCCCTGCACTTATAATAAATGTTGAGAGACAGCCAGAATGGTAGCCTTGTTGGGATTCCTAGCTGAGTAGTATCCCTCAAGTTCAAAATTTCACATCTAAGCTGAACTGGAGCTTGTATGAGTTTAAGGTTTAGGATGTCTTACTTAAAGATAAAATTTGTATTTGGCATTAGAGTTAGAATTGGACACTAAATAGCATGTAGGATTCCTAATACATATGTGGTCACAATGCAGTGTTTCCACATTGCCAAGTGAGGACAGATGTGTTGCAATGTTCTATACCCTTCCATATCATCTCTAGTTACATAAGATAAAATCAGTTCTTATCTCTAACAATTAAGGGTTTTCCCAACTTTTTCCCCCTTGAATAAAATTGGCTGATGATTCCCACTTTTTTTTAATTTTTTCCATTATTTTTCTTATGCAATTTCTCATCCAGGGGGTTGTGGCAGATTTTATTATCAGTGTGCCCAAACTATATGATGATGCTTAACTTGTTTGCTTTTATTTTATTTCTGTTTCTTTTATCTATTTTTCAGGAAAACATAAATGGGCTCTTGGGCTACAGCATCTGTTCTGTCCAATCAATTTATTCCGCTTTCTATGACTTTTACTAATTCTACCATGAATTCCAATCTGGAAGCCAGTTTCCACAGAATCTACAGAAGTGCAAACAAAGAAAAATTCAGTCTCTCTTACTCTAGGGATAATTTTGAAGTTGGGAGTAGGTTTGCAATCAAATCAAGTCGAGAAGTATCCTATTTTCAAACCCAACGAAAACACACATGGGAAGAACCAGATATTGGTAGTGACAGTGACAGTGAATATGATGATGATGATGAAGATCAGACCCATGGATTTGAAAATGATGGGGAAGAGGAAGAGACAAAGACTTCAGCTACTACTGATGTTAATATAACTTCACAGGAGGACAAGTATGAGGAGCATATTTGGAATGGTACTTATCTTGTTTTTTGTTTCTTTTTCTTTATTGGAGCCATAACATAACATCATGGTCTTGAAAATAACATAAAATATTAGGAATAGACTTTGGCGAGGCTAATCAGTTAAAGTGTTGACTAACCATGCACCTGAATTTGATTGTCATGAAAAGAAAAAGACTTGAATTTGGCTTGGTCAAAACCATGACCATTGACAACCCTACTAAAACAAGCTAAGTCTAAATTTTAAATATAGGTCTGAAGTTTGGGATTATAAAGCCAAATTGTGGCCCCTTTGATAACTATACCACAAAGCTTCTTTTGGTCCCTGCTTAAAATAAAAGGTTTAAAAGTTTCCCTTATAGGTTGATATCATACGGTCATGCCTGATCCTGGCCCTGGTTTTTTGTTTATCTCTAAAGGGCAATTTCTGCATTTTGTTCAAACATTGTTACAGACTATTTTCTCTTATGCGAATAACAAGATATAATGGAAAAAGTAATCTCAGGTTTACCAATTTGGTGGTTAATTCGGTTTTTAAAGCATTGCTTTACATATTAAATGTTACTTTCCGATGGTTTCAAGCTTTAACAAATTCCTAATTGTGAAACATGTCCTATTACTTGTAAAAAATACTCAAAGAAGGTTGATGAATAAATTGTAGAATATCTCCTGACCTTGTAGGATAATCTGCTACTAAAAGTATATATTGTCACTAATGCAGAGATTGAACAGCTTTTGGAACCAGAAGAAATGGAAATATTGCAACAGAATATAACTCCTAACTTGGAAAAAATATCATCTGTAAGTCTAACTCTGCATCTATCTCTCCCAGTTCCCTGCCTTCTTATTTACATATAAGCTCTTATATTCTTGTTTTCAGGAAAAATGGAACCCATTGCACTCTTTTGCGCTGTCGATGCAGATTGGTTGCGTGGATAAGCTTCTTGAAAATGGTTTTGATATTGATTTCCTTAATAAGGTCCGTTTGTTTATTTAAATTTAAAAGCATGTCAATTTTTGCATAGGGTTTGCCTAGTCTTAAATAAGATAATTTGATCAAACAGGAAGGTCTCACTGCACTTCATAAGGCAATTATAGGTAAAAAGGAAGCTGTAATAAGCCATCTTTTACGGAAAGGTGCAAATCCTCACGTTAAGGATAAGGTACAGATAAACTCCTTACATAACTGTCATAAACTATTGATGGTATTCTGTAAGTGTACTGTGCTTAGGTGTTTATATAATTATTGATATGGTAGGATGGAGCTACTCCACTTCATTATGCAGTTCAAGTTGGTGCGAAGCAAACTGTGAAATTATTAATCAAGTACAACGTTGATGTCAACGTTGCAGATAATGTGAGAATTGGTTTAAACACAAGCCTTTTCTATTTGTAAAGATGTTTTTCAATTTAGCTAATTGTCTATGATTTATTGACAAATAATAATCTTTCAGGAAGGTTGGACCCCATTGCATGTTGCCATTCAAAGCAGAAATAGAGATATAGCGAAAATTTTGTTAGTCAATGGTGCGGATAAGACGATAAAAAATAAGGTAATTTTGTTGGACATTCCACCAAAATGTTTAACATGTTTTGTGATTCTGTTCATTCAAGCTTTCTTTGAAGACTGATTCTTTATTAGTTATATTTTTCAATTCTTTTGGGCTATCCTTCTGTAGAAATCCTTCCTTCGTTTGGTTTCAAGTTTAAATTATTATAGTTAGAAGTTGTTAAAGCAGGCTGCTTCCTTTCTATTATTAAGTGCTGTTTTACTAATCATTTATAAACTTGAGTTGGGTTTCATACCAGCCAATAAGGGAATACTTGTTTTTCCTTGTGGCACAACTTCATTGATTGGTTATGTTTCAGGATGGGAAAACAGCATTGGATCTAAGCTTATGTTATGGAAAAGACTTCATGTCTTATGACCTTGCTAGATTAGTGAAGATAGTAGTTCCAGCTAACAGAGATTCATAGTGTGCAAGAAGTAATCAACCGGAACCAGATTGAGGTTTCAGTTAAATGTTATCTGCTCCTGATTAGGACTTAATTCTTCTTAGCTTTCAGCCACCTCTGGGGATCTTAGGCAGATATTTTTCAAAATGATTAAAGTTTTGATGGAATGATTCACTAATTCCTACATTTAATGATTGCTTGGATTTTTTTTGTAACATAGCTCTAAGTGACAGCAGAGTATTGTCAATTGCAGACACAGAGTGCATAGCAAATGACTCGGTTCTAGCCGCTATGATCTTTCTACATGAAGAATTATTTCAAATAGTTACAAATCATCTAATGAGTGCTTGTATTTTTTTTTTAATGAATTGTAAAAAGTAGTAGACGTGGTTCTTATATTTATGTTTCATGTAAGTCTTACAGATGGAATTTTTTTGGTAATATTTAAAGGATAGATGAAAACTTGTATTATATGTTAAGTCACATATTTTACATACCTTTTATGCATTGTTAATTTTGTCGTCATATATTGTATTATATGCTTTTTTGTTTTTACAAACTTGTATTTTATAAAAAGTGGATGAATTTTGGACATTTCCCCTCTTCTATCATTTTTATTTTCTCTTGTATATTGAAAGGATTTCGAGATTATCATTTATCACTCAGATGTTGAGGAAAGTTGAAAAAAAATAGTCAACTAAGCGTAAACTGCTTTGAGATACAAGTTGCTAAGAACCCACTTTAATGGAATGATTCACTAACTCCTTAATTAATGATTGCTTGGAACATTTTTGCAGCACAGCTCTAATTGACAACATAGTATTGTAAATACCAAATACTTAGTGCAGATTATAAGACTGAGTCAGAGACCTTCGGACCAAAAACAAAATCGGTCAACTGGGAGAGTTATTTCAAATAATTACGAATTATCTAATGGGTGCTTGTGGTTTTTATAATGAATTGCAAGAAGTAGACGTGGTTCATATATTTATTTATGTTTCATGTAAGTGTTACAGATGTATGTTTGTTATATTGAAATGATAGTTTATATTGATATTGATATTTGGTTAATTTTGTTTTCATGTAAATGATGAACTTCTATACTCGGAATTAACATTCCGTATGTTTAGTTCTCTTCTTTTTTTTTTTAGAGGATGACACAATGACCACATATAGGAAAAATTGGGATTGAAAATGCCGCATACTTGGTTTGAACCTGAGAGCAAACGTAAAGATGTCCTTAGCTCCAACCAACTGAGCTACACCACTGAAACCCTTTTCTTTTAGGCTAGGCAACTTTTCTCCAACTTTAAATCTTGTTTTGTGAAGTTCTTATTTGTAAATATACCTTTTCATGAGTCATTTGATTTTCTCATTTATTCTTTACTTTGTAGACATTAATAGCGTGTTTGCGGATTAGATTTGGACGCATTAATAATCAGGAGTTAGGAGTCTAATTCTAATTCTAATTCTAATTCTAATATAATATTCTAATATAATAAAACAATATGATAGCAAATTGACATTTTTAAACATTCCACTAGCGCACCACGTGTCTATTTTTTTGGGCATTTTAGACATTTGCCACTAAAAGACAAAAAATTTCAACTTTTTAGAATATTTTACTTTTTCTCTTACAGACTTTCTAATCATCTCTCTCCTCTCTCTTTTTTATTTATTTTATTCTCTTCTTCATAATATCCCCTCTCTCCTCTCTCCTTTCTTTCTCTTTTTATTCTCCTAATGTCTATCTAATACTAATCTATTCTAATTTAATCTAATCTCTAATATTAATCTAATACTACAGTATAATCAATTCATATGCTAGCAAAATGTCAAAAATGTCAAAACCAATGATAAAAATACAATCTATCTAATATATCTAATCTAATACTAATATAAGAAAACAATATGCTAGCAAATTAACATTTTTAGACATTGTATTTGCGCACCACGTGACCATTTTTTCACTAAACAAAAACCAACAGCTTTTGGCAGAAAAATCTGACCAAAAAACTGCACAAAAGCTGGGGAAAAGACTGGCAACAGCTGCAAATAAAACAGCAAAAGCCGTCCGTTGCTTTCCGCGTTGACGTGCGCAGTTAGAAAAATCAGTAATTACATAAAATTAATATTAAAAGTATGTAGAATTTACTATTTACTATAGTCTGCTCAAACTACTAAAATCAATTAATTTAACCACTACCAATTGTAAAAAAAAAACGATACTATTGGCAAAAGTTATAAAATTATTTTTTTCTAAAAGAATAAATAATTAAATCTCATTTGTTTTTTTTCGTGAGCCGCACGGAGCGACAACAAGACCGCCAACGGGAGCAACAACGAGAGCGACAACGGGTAGTGGTGTTCAAAACCGAACCAACTCAATAGAAAACCGCAAACTGAAAACCGCAAAAAACCGATTTCTATCGGATCTAATCGGACAGTTAAAATGGATTCGAGTTTCGTAATCTTGAAAATTTCAATTTAATTTAGAATCTTAAATATTCTTTTGACTATGTAAACTTGCAAGTCACTTGTTTTACGTAAGCAAGGTTAGTTTTTTCGCCACAAATTTTATGTTTATATTGAAAGGATTTCAGGATTATCGGTACTGTCTATCGAGGAAAGTGGAAGAAAAATATTGTCAATTTAGCGTAAAAAATTTGAGCAAGATGCTAAGCCAACAAATGTTGGTTATGTGTGTGAGAATGCGACTTATGTCTCAGTTCAAATCTCGCCGTCGATATAATGACTCTTTTGATCAATAGTATATAAGTACATGAAGAGCGCAAGAAACACTATCATCAAAGGATGGCAAGTAGAGGAGAAGGGTGTTTCATTGCACACGTGCATAAGTCCCTGCGAGCTTTTGCCCTGCTAGGGTTTTCCCCATGAGCCGCCATGGGTCTCTCCCCTCCCTTTGTGGAGGCTGTTTCCCCTCCCTCTGTGGAGGTCACCCCTTTCGTTTCCCTGGTCCTTCCCCAGCCTTCCCCTCCCGCCCAGTTAACAACCTAGCCTCCTCCATCACCATTCATCACTCAACCCAGCCTTCATCCCTTAACCTCAACCATCATTCCTATGCAATCTCCCCTCATCAACCCACACCCCGACACCGCCATCTACCACCACCCCACCCCTCATTCACTTTCGATCCACTGAAACTCGCTCTCTTCGGGACTACCGCCGCTAATTTCGTTGATCTGTTGCCCTATCCGACGGCTCCGAACACCAAGGGGATCCTCTTCTTCAACGAAATCTCACTCACCACCACTCATCTTTTATCTCTGGAAGTTTGACCACCACCGAAGCCTCCGCCTTCGCCTTACCCCTTCAGTGAAGCAATGCCTCGCACAGACTTGGACCTTCCACGACCAGCGCCAAAGCCACCATGGAATCGCCTTCACCCTCGCGCTTCAGTTTCCTTCTGGCCCAGGTTCACCTTTCCTGCTCTGTTGCTTCTGTGTATGGTTTTGTGTCTGTGTACTGTCCCTGTGCTTTTGCTTCTAGGTTTTGTTTGTATTAAGGTTGCATTTAAGGTGTTTGTTGAAAAGCCTGTGTATCTTTGGGTTTTATGGTCTGTTTTGATATGGTCACATTTTAGTGGGGCAATCACCAGTTTCAGTTTCTTCTCGGCCCTTCTAATGGATGCTACACATGTGACGAGTCTGGCTAACATCGAGACCACTTATAGTCGAAATGAGCTTGTAGATGTCAATAAAATTATCCTTAACTGGATGTGTCTAAAGGCTGAAGGTCCCCTTGCCATTGTTTGTGTGTGGATGAATTTAGTTTGGCTGTTTGGGTTCTGTTATTGGCTTGTCTATCATGAGCTTTTAATTGCAAAGAAGCACAAGGTTGGAGTTAGAATTCTCGTCAACCTCATTTTCTCCTCCGACGGGCAAGCGATTACCGTGCTTGTGTTTGAAGTGGACCAATTTGAGACCTGTCATAGTCGATTCGAGCTTGCATCCGTCCAAAAAATGATCCGTAACTGGATAGATTCAAAGACTGTGGTCTCTTCACCTCTATTGGCCTCTAACCATGTATGGAAGTTGTTGGCTTTGTTGATGGGTTTAAATGATTGGCTTGATGTAGTTTTACTCTGGCCTAAACTTCACTTATGTAATGATACCATGGATTTGGATACTAGGACTATTAGGATCACCTCTAATGTGCGGTTAGGGAATGCCCTAGCACTAGTTGTTGTTTATCTCAATTGTAATGTGACTGTTTTTATCTATTGAATTAAGATATTTACCTTTCAAAAAAAAAGTAGAGGAGAAATTAACTTAAAGGAGAAAAAGGGAAAAATGTAACCCACTAGCCCATGTAATAAAATCGGCTGTAAAACACGTAGAATTAATAGTAAAAGAGTAAAGGCCCAAATTGGTCATTGACAAATTTTTCGTGGGACGAATTCGTCCCTCACAATTTTTTCGGGACACATTGGTCCCTGATAATTCCAAAACGGGACACGTTAGTCCCTCCATCCATTTTGACGTTACCAGCATAGTAAACGTGTCCTACATGGCACGTTAAGTGCCAAGTGTCACGTTAGATTTAAAAAAGGGACGAATCGGTCCCTGACAATTTAAAAAAGAGACGAATCAGTCCTCTGTTACTATTCATCGTCTTCTACCTCCAAACCTCCAAATCCCCAATCAACGAAGGTTCCACCCCTCCCCCCTCACCGATCCTCCTCTCTCACAGCCCCCCTCTCTGGTTCGCTCTCCCCTCTCCCCTCCCTCTCTGGTTCGTTCTCCCCTCACCGATCCTCCTCCCTCTCTCTCTTCGCATCTCGTCGTTCTCTCTCTCGTCGCTCTCCCTCCTCTCTTCTCCTCCTCCTCTCTTCTATCCCTTTCGTTCCTACGGTGAGGGTTTGGTAAGTGGTGGCTTACGGTGGTGAGAGGGGAGAGCGAGATCTACGAGAGACGGTGGTGAGAGGGGGGAGTGCGATCTGCGAGAGTGAGAAGGAGATGGAGAGGAGGAGCGAGAGAGAGAGGGATGAGTTCCAGATTTAACGTGAGTGAGGAGAGAGAGATGAGTTCCAGATCTGGGGGGAGGGGTTCACGGTGGGGGGGAGGGGTGAACAGTGGAACGGAGGGGGGAGGGGGGAGGAAGAGGAACAGTTGGTGGAACGGAGGGGGGAGGGGGTGAACAGTGGAACGGAGGGGGGAGGGGTGATTTGTCCCCTTTTCAAAAAAGTCAGGGACTGATTTGTCCCATTTTCAAATTTGTAAAGTCAGGGACTTATTTGTCCCAAAATAAACGTGGCAGTTAACGTGACACGTGGCACTTAACGTGCCACGTAGGACACGTTTACTGTGCTGGTAACGTCAAAATGGATGGAGGGACTAACGTGTCCCGTTTTGGAATTGTCAGGGACTAATGTGTCCCGAAAAAATTGTGACGGACGAATTTGTCCCACGAAAAATTTGTCAAGGACCAATTTGGGCCTTTACTCATAGTAAAAAATAGAAATTTATTTAAATTGTTCAAAAAAGTGTGAATATCACTTCCACAACTAACAAATATTAAGTCGCAAAAAATAAAAAGCTGTTCTGGACTGGGCCGAGCTCCCAATCCAGTCAATGGGCTGCAAACTGGCCCAATCCACCAGCGATCCATGGAAAGCACTCACGCAAATCAAGATCAACGGCTGAGAGCAAGCCGTGCCATCCAACGACCAGAGAACGTTGTCAGACGCTATAAATAGGGGTCAAACCTCACTGACAAGTACATTATTCATTCATTTACTACTCCAGTCTTGACCATTACCCCGCTGACTTAGGCGTCAGAGTGTCATTGTAGGTACAACCCGAGCCGAACTCTGCTCCCGACATACACTTGCTCAGGCGCGACCATCCATCATATCAGCCCCTCCCTCAGGACAGAGTAGTACGGTTCAAAAGCAAATTCAAGTAACGGAATCATAGGTAAAACCCAAGTCTCCGTGTCACATACGTTAGAAGTTTAGCATGTGATTAATACATCAACTTAACCAATAAGCAATAACCAAAGACTAACAAATAATGGCAAAACAAATCCTACGCCAAACAGGAGTGCATAAATTACTCCTCAGCATCCACGTCAGCTCTATCGTTGTCATCTACATGCACACCATTTACCTATATAGGATGGTGTACAAGTAGCCACATAAGAAAAGAATACACGACAAATCGCATTATAAAGAAATCACATGGTAGGGGAAACAACAAAACATGATGCACAATACATACATCTATCATATAACCCTATCAACAACGTTTATCCCCACACCGCCTGCATATGTACAACATGAAACTACGTCATCAACAAATAAATGCAAGACTCAAGCTATCACCTGCTACATCAATGCATGTAGATCCATCTAACTCAGGGAGGGCAGATAGGAGTCTCCTTGTTATCCATAAAATATAGTCTAATCAGAGGTGAGCCCTGTTTTGTGCTTTCCATTGACTTGGCTATGCATTTCTCTATATTGGACCGGTTGGCCAATTTGCCTACTATGGGCTATTCTATGGGTTAGGCCCAGTTGTTTTTTTTAAGGGTAAACATCTCCTTTCATTAGATGAAACTAAACATGTTACAACTGAGATAATCAGTAGCTAGGGCATTCCCTATCCACACCTTAGAGGTGATCCTAGTAGTCTTAGCATCCAAATTAATGGGATCATTACATAGAAGTTTAGGCAAAAGTAAAATTACATCAAACCAAACATTTAATCCTATCAACAAAACTAGCTTCTTCCACACAAGCTTAGAGGCTAAATGAGGTAAGAGACCACAGTCTATGAATCTATCCAATTACAAATCATTTTTGGTCTAATGCAGACACGAATCGACTATAACAGGTCTCAGATTGGTACACTACAAACACAAGCATGGTAGTTGCTTACCTGTCACGGGAGAAAAGGAGGTTGATGAGAATCCTAGCTCCGACCTTGCGCTTCTTAACAATTAACAGCTCCTGATAGACAAACCGACACCAAAACCCAGTTTCATCCCGACAAGAGGACCTTCAGTCTTTAATTTCATCCAATTACGGATGATTTCAGTTGTTGAAGCGATATGAATGAAAGAAATATTTCACCAAAAAAAGTAAGACTTTCAAAAAGCACAATTACAATCGTATTACACACCGATGCTTTTTGCTGCAAGGTCTGGATTGGCTCCAAGCCTCCAACAAAACACAATAGTAAAATTGAAGTTTTATGAAATTTTGGGGACTAAATTGGCTAATGACTCCACGATAGCCATTAGCCACTACTAAAAAAGTTGCAGGTGACGAATTTAGGCTTGCAAACTGGGGACCAAACTAGAATTACCCTATTGATACTGTTGTTCCTTGGTTCAAACTCTTAGGTCCTAGCTGTGGATTCAGCCAGGGGCCGTTTGAGCAAGTTCTTCGATTCCTTGTTCTTCAAGCAATTGCGCCAAGGAGGGAACTCTGCTCCTTGACTGTGGGTATCCTGACTCCTCTAGAAAGGGCCAGGTTAGGTGAGATGGGACTGCGAGGGTTGGATTATACTACTAGCTAATGCATAAAAATAAAGATAAAGTGTGATAAAAGCAGATAGACGAAATAAACGTAGAGTTTTTGATTGATTGATGTGTGTTTATTCTGTACAATTGCTCTCCTATTTATATACATAGGCCCTCGTCGACCACTAACACGGCCAACATTTTCCTACGGTTGGATTAATCAAGATCAACGCACTACATTACATCCAGGCCCTAAAAACTAGAAAGCACTCTTCCACTAGCACGGGTAGTGGGGTCAAAATATCTTCGCTTCCACTTCCACGGCGCTTGTCCACGTTGTCTTAACCGCTCCAACGTCTAAATGTGTCCACGTGCGTTGAATGCTTGCTCCCAAAGCAAGCTCCTTTACCTCGGCCAACTCCTCATGCCCACTTCCCATATATTTAGAAAGGTGGTTACCGTAGCTTGGCTGGGCCCTTCTCCATTATATTTACTTTAATAAATCATATAATTATTTAATAAATAAGTATATGAACACATTAAGACCAAGTATTAGCCTCCAAGTCTATATAAACTTGGTAGCCACGTCAAGCCAATTTGTCTCGGCCGAGTCTTACCTCGACCAATCAGGCGTCAGCTGAGTACACCTCAGCTGTTTATCTTAGCCATGTGGTCATGTATTGTCAATTTAGACCCCAACCAGCTAAAATATCTATTTTTGCCGACAAGAATCAGCCTTTGGCCCTCGGCTAGCCGATTCTACGCCAGCCGAGTAGCCCTCAGCGAAAATGGGTGTCAACAGATACTTATCGAAGGTCTAGTAATTTTTTGTAATGGCATTTCTGTCAAAAATATTTGATAATTTTACGAGTCAAGTTAAAAGCTCATTAACTATAAAGACTAACTTGATATTACATATATCAACACAGAAATCTAAATTAACACGCCCTTTATCAAAACATGAGGAGAAAATTCACATTGAAAACATGAAGCAAATGTCAAATATACCAATGAGGCTTAGGAGGTTCTGCAACATGAGTTTAGAAGGGGGTCTGTTTTGCATTATAGCTTCTGTTTGTGCAATTTCTACAACATGATCTAATTTAAGAATTGAGAACAAGCATCAAATTTTCATGCACCAGCTTCAGTAGACCCGTTTTGTCGTCTTAACTCTTGGTCAGCATTCCTAAGAAATTGATCCCAGCCACTCCCTGAACTGGTATCTAAGTAATCATATGGAACTGCTGTTTTAAGGCCAGGCCTAACACCACAACGATCTTCCACAATTCTAAACTTCACATCATCATCTCCTTCACTATGGATATGCTCTAGTTCATCCCATGTGAACAACAATGACAATGTAAAGCCACCCCAAGGGTTGAAATCCACAATCTTAACTCTCTCATCCTTTGTAATGTAAACATCAAATGTGTAGTTTTCTGAATCAAATCTAGTTTTCACATAATCTATGAAAAATCCTTGTATAAGTAATAATAGATCATTCTTCTTTTCAAGGAGAATGGGATAAAAGGTAGTAACCTCCCGCTGAGAAATTCCAACTAACTTTTGATTCCACACAAAACATCGAAATTCCATGTCTGGCATAAGGGATGGATACCATTTGCGGAGAGCGAGAAAGAAATTTTGGGGTCTAGAGGAAAGTTTATCCTGACAAGAATCATAAGCATGGCACAAGTCATGGACCAATGAGTCGGATGCTCGGAACAAAAGTGCAATCTCACTGAAAGTAGTGCAACAAAGGGTACCAGAAGTGCTTATCCAAGCTGAATCTTTTGGGGAACTCCAATTCAGCTTGGGAAAGATTGCACCCCCGAGGGACTCGATGGATTCCTTAACTTTTAACTCAAGTTCTGGAAAAGAAGGGGGTGGAGAAGCTTCTTCTGCTTCATCACCAGATCCTTCTGACACCTGAAAATCTTCTTCATCATCGGGATTATGAATTCTATTGGGCAATGCATCTTCGTTTAAGACAGAAGTAGGCAACAAGAAGGGCCCGGAGTCATCAAGAAGGTACTGAATGAAAGATTCAGGAAGTTGATGAATTAAGGTCTTGATGGATACAGATTTGAACTTTGGGTACCATTCCTGAATCTGGCAACGATTAACCTCTTCCCCTTTCATGTTCTGCAAAAGTGGTTTCTCCCTAAAAATAAAACAGGTCGAATTTCCTTGCTTCAACTATCTGGCATGCAATAGACATTCGTACATGATTAGTGATTCATTGTTGAATGAAGTCAATTATTAGATATCAGTATGGGTCAACTAAAAAAATTCACTATTTCATGGCAATATCAAGTTTAACTATGTATGATGGTTTTGACAGCAGTTTGAACAATTTATCTTTCTTAATAAAGGATATTCATCCTTCTGAACTTTTGAATATCTGCTTCAGTTCTTGATCAGCAGTAGATTTGAATGCAAACTATTTAAGCAAAGTCCCTATGGTGATCAAATGTTTGAGGTTTTGAAAAATTTAATCATTTTTTCTTAATTTAGCTCAAGGTATATAGTATCTTCCAAAAATTGACAGATACATTATTAATCAACATGACATCCTAATGTCATTTTTCTAATGTCATTCTAATTCATGAAATCATTAGTTGCTTCACATCCCTAAGATGCTCTCTCCTTGCATTTATCTTATTGCCTATATGGCCAACTAATCCCCTGCTACCTTTTCTATTCCTCTTTAACATCAGCTTTAGTAATTAAGAGATGCCTAACAAACACCAACACTTTGCACATGATTAATACACTAGCCAAAGCTGTTTCCCTATTTATACATTTGACACCATTCACGGTTCAAGCTTAATATAGCATACACATTTCCTTTGTGACTTTGTGTGATAGATGGGTATATCAAAAGGTTACACCACTAACCACTCATAAAATTAATTGGTATCGACAATCAACTTATATGACAGAAGAGATTGCCAAATGATATCCAACAACCATCTAGCTACAAATCTACAAATCAAATTCACATAAGGGTATAACTGCCTCAAGTACTAAACCCTCTCACACTCAACATTATTGGTCTTGGTGCGTGAATAATATGGTGGGTGACCCAAGATTGATTTATGATAGGCTCGGATACCAACTTCAATTTTGTGCCTAACTTAGCCCTCTAGGGCTTTTAGGGTGAGATGTCCCCAAGCTTTATAAGCTCAGGTTAGGCACTATTTTTAGTAAATGTGGATCGGGTTTTACCTAATACTCTCTCCCAATTTCCACTCCAGAATCCAACAGCCTACACAGTAGTTATACACAACAATTTTAACTAACTAGAAGTTAATTAATATAATCGCTCACTTTCGTTTACGGTCAGTTAACAAATACAAGTTATAAAAATTGGATTAGAAGAACTGAAAAAACAGCGACCTTGATGAAAACGGAGACCTTCAACCAGTATGAGTTTGATACAAGTTCAGACACCAAACATGTACAATGCAAATGTATCTATTCTCACTGCCCAAGTATTCAACAGCAACCTCCACTCTACCTCTCAATTTCCCTTCCAAAATCCAACACCTATCACTATTTTGTTCCTCATATTATTAATACACTAGACATCCATCTCTCTAGTAATTATCTAATTAGCTAACTATTTCAACTAACAGATTGGTTCACTCTTCCATTGGGGTTCAACTAAGACACCAATACCACACTACACACAGCATAATTTACTTCAATATATCTCTAACACCATTACTGAAATAATTGCTATATTATTTATGTTGATTACTATTATTTTTATTATTATTATTATTTTTATGAGTTCAATGTATCTTAGTTAGAGTTGAATGTATCTTTTCATTATCATTAGATTGTACCATTTCCTAGACTAATTATTAGTATTATTGTCTATACAACTTCCTAGGCATTCAATATAATTATTGTATAATCACTATATATAGAGGATGCGTGATCTTGTTTTAGACACACGGTATTCAGCAAGCATATGTCTCTTCAGTTCGAAAAGACAAGGGAAGTGATCTAAGGAAGAACGTATTTCCAATAAACTACACTAGAGAAATGAATGAAAACATCAATTGAAAGTTTAAAGAAGAAAAGGGGATTGGTGAAGAGTAATCGGTGAAGGAATAAAAACTTCTCATACCTTTCTTGACCGCAGACGGAGTTAGATTGATCGGAGAAGCAAGCTGGCTGAGAGGAAAAACGGTACTGAATGAGAAGAACACGATGCTCACTGCGCCTATCCGTCCTGATGCTTTCGGCAAGGACGCCAGGCCCAGGCCCAGGCCCAGATGCCATAATTCTGCATTTTACTTGAGGTGTTTTAGTAAAGGGTTTTTTTTTTTTGTACCCCCATCAACTCTCATCTACCCCCATCAGCCCTATGAAAATACCAAAATACCCTTAAAATTTTGATAAAATTACAAAACATTTATCATTTATCACTTTCATCCGTTTGACCAGATTTTTTTTAGAGATCATCGGATTTAACCTTCAGAGATACATCCGATTTCCCATCGGAATTACGCATCGGACGTAGCTATATCCGATCCACACATCCGCTTCGTAAACAAGTGAGTCGGAATTACGTAAATCCGATTCTCCAATCGTATATACCTAAATCCGATTTCCCATCGGATATAGGTAGATCCGATTTGGTTTTTATTTTTCTAAAAATTTGTTTTTTCAGTGTCAAACAGGTATCGAGGGGAGTCTTCGTCTCGGGCATCACCAGGTGCTCCGAGTACACGCACCCGCCACAGGATTGCGGGACATGCGTCTGCCCGCCATAGGCGACAGCAGCAGTATCAGCAGGTGGAGGAGGCCCCGGACTATCAGTATGAGGAGGGCCAGCAGGGGCATCCTCTTGATGAGCATTCTATGGCTGAGCAGGAGTATTATCAGCAGCAGCAGTACCAGGAGGAGCCCTATCATCAGCCTCAGCAGCATGAGGAGCAGCATGAGGAGCAGCATGAGCTATTCACTGGACTAGGATCTCATGTCTGTTCTATTATATTGAGAGACCCGGTAAGTTTTATTTATTTACGTAGCCTTTTTAGTTTAATTTTTTTACATAGCCTTATTTTTTTATTTTTTTATAATGCAGACATATGAGCGTAAATTGAAGGTTACCAACCATGGTAACAAGCTGGCTCAGAGATTGCTTGGGTTTTCCCAAAACCACCAGTTATGGGCCTTTATCACAGGTTCCGGATTAGCCCCTCTTGTCTCGACCGGTCATACAAAGGTGGACCATGAGCTGCTGTCTGCTTTTGTTGAGAGGTGGCACTCTGAGACATCGTCATTTCACCTACCATTTGGTGAAATGACGATTACTTTGGATGATGTCTCCTGTTTGCTGCATCTACCCATTACGGGGAACTACTTCAGAGCCCCACCTACCTCGGTCACCACTGATCAGGCCATCCACCTAGCACATGTTTATCTAGGTGTGACTATAGAGGAGGCGGGGCTGGAGTGTCGAGCTTCATCTGGCCCGTATTACCGTTTTGAGTGGCTGCAGGAAATTGTTACTAGAGGGTCCATAGAGGATGACATGCGTCCTGCTGTCAGGGCCTTTATCCTTCTGATTCTGAGCTGGTCCATCTTCACGGTCAAGACCGGCGACAGAGCTGAGGCTAAGTGGCTGCTGCTACTTGAGGATGTCAGTGAAGCTGGAGTGGGATCATATGCATGGGGGGCAGCAGGGCTTGCTTTCATGTATGACCAGCTGAACTACTCCTGCTTGGATCAGGCGCATCAGTTAGGAGGGTATGCGACCCTCTTACAGGTAATAATTTTAAGTTATATTTTCCGAGTTTGGTTAAATTTCTGTTAAACAATTTTTAAGTTATCTTATTTTTTTCAGAGCTGGATTTTATGGTATTTCCCTCAGCTGGTGGAGAGGAGGAGTGGATTGCGGCTTGGAGCACTGTGTGGGCGTTGGAGGAAGAAGAAGACAGATGGAGTGAAGCTGGGGGTATACAGGCAGAGAATTGATGCACTTACCTCGGATGATGTCTGCTGGCGACCATTTGAGGAGCACCGGGAGAAGGGTAGAGACTTTCACATGGTCTCATTTTACAGGGGCCACATCAGCTGGGGAGACATCACTGTTCCCTACATGCCCGATAGGTGCCTCAGACAGCTTGGGTACGTGCAGGTCATCCCACGTCACCCTCTTACCGATCGTCCGAGCCATGCAGACTGTATTTTTCGGATTGCACATTATATGCCTGTGGTGCAGGACGTTTTGCGTGCTACTTATGCTGCTGAGGAGTTGGGTCAGGTTGCTCCGGATTACATACATTGGTATGTGAGGGCATCTATTCCTAGACTCTTACGGGTTGCATCACCACCACCACCAGTACCACCAGCACAGCCAGAGTTGCTCGAGCTTTATCAGCTTATGGAGGCGGAGATTCGGAGGGGGCTTAGGGTGGGAGACATTAGGATGGGTACTCAGACGTACACTCGCCTCACGCAGTTACTGGATATGGTACCGAGGCGTGACTAGAGGGTTTTGCGGGATTTTATGTTTGAACTATTTTTATATTACTTGATTATTAGTATTTTTTGTTAATTAATATTTCTTGTTTATTATTTTTGTGGATAAAAGATATAAGTTCGATTTCATGCGATACAAGATAAAACATAACCAACTACAATAACAATAAAATATAAAAGATACATTTTCCTGAAATAAGTGAGCGACAGTGAAAATGATAAAACGACAAACTACTGAGCTGGTGGAGTGAAACGACGAAGGATCTCAGCGACGGTCCGTGTCGTTTCGACGTGCAAATGCAGATAACCGTGCCACTTAAACATAACATGCATGGACATCATTGCTTGGACGTCACCGTCGTTCTTGATATCCATTGTAGAGCAAAACACACGTCCATCAACCCAATCCTTTTTCCGATAAACTATACGAGTTATCTCTCGCTCGTCGCCCTCCACTTGCACTTTACCCAGCAGTTTATCTTTTAACTGAGCGAATGTTATGTTGTGTTTAAGCCTGCACTGCATTGTGTCACGCCCCTCGAAACAGACACCATCATCTTTGTTGGTGATGATGCCCTGATGATGAATGATAGTGAGGGATGAATCCCGCTCATATAGTCGCTCATATAGTAAGGGATGAATCCCGCTCATTTTTTTGGAGTGACAAGAATGAGGTTTGACAAGAATAGGTATTTATAGAGTTCGTCAACCATTATCAACCGTTGATATTGTCGGTGCAATCTGCACCGTTGATCAAAGCGGATCTATCCAAAATTGCAAAGCGGATCTAACCAATTTTAGGTAAATCCGATCTCACCAGCTCAAAATCGGATTTAACTGGATCCGATTGAGTTTATAAATTTCGCATCGGATTTACTCCTCAAAGGTAAATCCGCTTCGTAATTTAGTGAATCGGATGTATCTACAACGCAAGTAAATCCGCTTCGTAATTTAGTAAATCGGATATACCTTTTGTGGGGGTACATCCGCTTTGCTAAATTACGAAGCGGATTTACCTTCTTCCAGGGTAAATCCGACTTAAAAAAACAGTTAAAACACTTAATATTTGTATTTGGTATATATGGATAGATAGTTATAAAAAATGTCAATGTAAATAATAAATACAATAAATGTCAATGTAAATCGTCGGAATCATGGGTTAAGTCTACAAAAGTGGGAGGGAGACAGGGCATCTTCAAAGCGGTAGACTGCCAAAGGGCAAAACGACCGGTATAAGGATCCAGCCATGAAGTAGATTCATCTGATCGATTGTGAGACCACATCAAAGCAACTGGAGGCAACGGACAGACAGGGGAGATCGAAATATGCATCCAATGGATATCTCTGACGTTAAGAATACATATGATTTTATACTTGGAAGAAGAATAACTACCTCTCAAAGGAAGATAAGTAAAATTCATATCCAAAGACAATTGAACTAGGGCCACATTATACTTAGTAGCTATAAAGTACCCCATCTCAGGCAAACTCAACCACTTATCCTCCTTCTGGAAACCGGGGTATTCAATGGATAACGCTTTTCTAAGCACAGCAAGTCTGTCCTTTCCAAACATGTAACTATATAGTTGCTCCCTCTCCTTTGTTTCTTTGATTAAATCTTGCCTAATTATAGGCCAACTATCCTCACCAAGATCGAGACCAACCGCTACTGCTCGGAACCCACAATTACCATCCCGTTCAACATCAATAATTTTTTCCACATATGGTTGCACGTGATGAGGAACCGACGGCAAATTGAATTTTGTGTCACCTTGATGTGTTAATTTCTTAGAAACACTCTGAGATAGGATTGAACACCGCTGTGATGATTTTATACAAGAAGACCGCTGTGATGAATTTTTGGAAGAAGTTCCAGATTCTTGAGTCAGTTTCATCTTCTCATCCACATGCTCCCATCCAGAAGGATCACGCTTGACATCATATAATTTCTGCTTCTTCTTCTTTGGTGCACCTTTTGTTTTAACTTTAAATGGTGGTGCAACCATTGAAGAAGTGGTAGGGAATGCAAGCTCATTAAGTTGTTTCTTGAATACAAATCTCTCCTCAGGAGTCATACGATTATATCTCGCCCAAATCATCTCTATTTGGTAAGAAATATCACAGTCAGTCAATTTTTCCTGCGAGAATTTATCATCCATAGAATCCAAACTCAATTTTTTCCAATGGTCATCTATAACATCCAACGGAATAGGAGTACCGGAGACATGGTACACACCTAGCTCACAAGCACAAGGAAGAAGATGTGTCTTTCTAATAATGCACCCACAGCGGGCTTTGTCATATCCAACCCCAGATGTCGATTTTGAAAACTCTTTAACAATATGATCCAAAGCATTTAAAGAGACAAGACCGCGAAGCTTTTTAAACAAAGGAGTATTGGAAGCCACTTCAATACGGTTGATGCTTCTTTGAAAAGACCCGATGACTTTATCAAATTGAATAGTAAGCATCTCATGCATAGATGTAAAAGACTTAGACAAGTCACCTCCAGAAGTCCTCAACTGTCTCTTCAAAGTCCAATGAGCTGACTCGACTCTTAAATAATAACAATAAACACGTGTCAAAAAAATTTAAACTACGATAAAAATACTAAACACGTGTCAAAAAAATTTAAACTAAGATAAAAATACTAAACACGTGTCAAAAAAATTTAAACTAAGATAAAAATACTAAACACGTGTCAAAAAAATTTAAACTAAGATAAAAATACTAAACACGTGTCAAAAAAATTTAAACTACGATAAAAATACTAAACACGTGTCAAAAAAATTTAAACTACGATAAAAATACTAAACACGTGTCAAAAAAATTTAAACTACGATAAAAATACTAAACACGTGTCAAAAAAATTTAAACTAAGATAAAAATACTAAACACGTGTCAAAAAAATTTAAACTAAGATAAAAATACTAAACACGTGTCAAAAAAATTTAAACTAAGATAAAAATACTAAACACGTGTCAAAAAAATTTAAACTACGATAAAAATATTAAACACGTGTCAAAAAAATTTAAACTACGATAAAAATACCTATTGGTGGTCTGATTCCCGAAGTGTGGGATCTGGTTTGTCCATGCCAAGATAAATCTTTCCTTATGCTTTGTCAACCACGTGTCATGCACATACTTAATAAGAGCGGGCAAATCAACGCAGGAGTCCTCAAAAATCTTCAAGTGACCTGAGTACTCTGACTCGTCAAGTGAATCAATAATGTTATGCCAAAGACAGATGACGCCCTTTTGCCTATCCACATGCACCAACTCTTTAATCTTCGCTTTCACATTTTTAGTCACGTGCCAAGAACATAACAAATTTGTAGCGGAAGGAAAGACATCAACAATACCGGACATAAGACCAAGATCTCTATCAGTCAACAACACCTGAGGCTGAAGTCCGTGCAAGGCAAATAATTCTTTTAGTTGCTGCAATGCCCAAGTAAAATGAATTCCAAGCTCGTGTGAAATATAGGCAAAAGCAACCGAGAAAGTTAACTCCGTTGAAGTGACACCTACAATCTCCAATAGAGGTAGATTGTATTTGTTGGTCTTGTAGGTGGTGTCAAGAATAAGAACCTTTGGAAACAACCGGAATAACTTAATAGAAGTGGGATGTGCCCACATGATGTCACTGACCACATCGGAACCCTCAAATTTTCTGCTCCAACATAAATAATTTTGCGTCTCAATCAATCTCAATAGCTCTTGAATGTCCGTTCTAGGACCCCTCTTAGAAGACCTATAGGCGTAACGCTGCCTATATATTTGAGGAAGAGAAGTGACGTTGTCCGGATAATGGTTCTTCAAAGCAGTAAGACAATCTTTCGGGGCAACATTCAAATCAGTGTGCTCATTAACAATAGCTTTCTGCGGCTTAGTTAAACGACCAAAAGCTGTCGACCCAACCGGGGTAGTAAGCAACTGATGTGTGTGAAGACCACACCTAACACTAACACGCCAACCCCCATGACGTTTTGTACAAGTAGCTCTCAATGTAAACGGACAGCTTCTTCTTTTAGACCCGAAAACTCTAGAATCATTAGACCAATTCCCTTGCTTCTCACAACCAAATATAATCTTATCTCTAGAACCCCTTTTACCTCCAGCTTTGTCAGATCTTACGATGATAACCACAACTCCAATACGCCTCCCAACTGCGTTAGCCCACTCTTCAACATCCTGGCGTGTAGAAAAAATCTACAAAATAGAATAAATAGATAAATGGGGGTACTTAATTAATTAAATATCTACCAAACTTTAATTAAGAAAATTGGTTTCAAAAATATACCCTCTCTGTCCAGAATGCCTCTGTAGTGTCTACCACAAAAGGAACGACCTGCGACTCTGTATTCACTGTATTTATTTCAAAATAGAACAACAGTTATAAAGTATATATTTAAAAATAAAAAAAACAAAGCGGATTTAGGTGACTTTAAAGGTAAATCCGTTTTCTAATTTTTACAAATCGGATATAGCTTCACCAGGTATATCCGATTTCTTAAACAATAAAGGCGGATTTAGCTAAATCCGATTTCGCATCGGATTTAGCTAAATCCGATTTGTAAATATTTTGCCTCAGAATCAGAATTAAATCGTATTTACAGCTAATCGGATTTACCTTCCATTTAGGTAAATCCGATTTCCAGATTAAGTGGTCCCCCACCAGAGAATCTTCCAAAAGTCAATTTTTGTAATTTATGTCAGGGGTATTTTTGGAATAACGTTTTTGGGTGGGGGTACATGGAAGCTGATGGGGGTATAAAAAAAAAACCCTTTAGTAAATACCAGTGTTATCAGACCGGACCGGCCATCGACCCGGTCAAGGCACCGGGTCACTAGACCCGGGGTCGGACCGCGGGTCTCTAGTCGGACTGGCATGACCCGGTCTATATTAAATAAATTCAAAAAATTATAATATATACTAAGAAAGTATACATTTATTAATATAGAAATTTTATTATAATTTTATTTATAATTATACATTTACTAACATGTTTATGAGTGTTGAACTTGAATCAATTTGTCAAAAAAATGTGTGTTTAATCAAAACTATTAATGAAAGAATGTGCAAAAAAAATTAACATATCCGGAATTGATTATATTTAATGAATGCGGGACAGTATCAACAAATAATAGATAGCTTAGTAGTTAAAAAGTTGAAATGTTGAATACTAGGGAGTGGGTTCGAATCCCACCCAAGCCTTTTTTGTGAAAACATGCAAAATTTATAATTGGTTCATCTTAAAAAAAAAAAAAAGAGGATCAACCGGTCCGACCGGCCGGTCCGGACCGGTTCTGATAACACTGGTAAATACACCCCCAGCGTTTTTCTTATTTCTTTTCTTTTCTCGGTTTTAAGTATTTTATGTTTAGGTGCTTTTAGGGTGAGGGTGAGGGTGAGGGATCAATTAAGTCCCTCGTCGATGAACCACTAAAATTGGTCGCAAGATATTGTGTAAAATGCTATGAATGATTAATATTTAATCGACCAGTATTAAATCTCAACAATTAATGATATTTTATATTATATTCTACGGTCAATTTTAATGGTTCAATGACCATGCACTTGGTTGATCCTTCTTCCTTTTATGTTAATATGCCTATGGAAAATTACTTATTCGCAAATATATTTATTGAAAATTACGTAAACCAGTTTTTCCAAAAATCGCTCACTAGCTCTACCGATGATACTTATATAGTCTTTATTTCAAATTGAAGAATTAGTTGCCTATTTACTTTTTTTACAAAATCATTTTCAAGGTGGTGCTCCACAAGGGTTTTTGTGAGTTTCAAACAACTATTGTTAAAGGTATATTTACTTTAGATAATGTCCTTGTTGCCTTTCAGGCAATGTTTTTAAAACCGGAACGGATATCGAACCGGCGAGACCTCCGGTTCATGGTTCAATCGGTTCAACCATGGTTGAACCGGATAAGTAATTTATTAAATAAAAAATAAAAAATATTAAATTTTGGAGAAAAAAGTAAATTTAAAAATAAAAAATTGCATTTCGGGCGGTTCAAACCGGTTCAACCCGGTTCGGTTCCCGGTTCTTTCCCGGTTCAAAGCGGTTCTTGGCGGTTCAATCCGGTTCTTGAGCGGTTCTTTGGCCTGCGGTTCAAATGGGGTTGAACCAACCGGTCAGGGGTCCGGTTCCCGATTCAACCGGTTGAACCGGCCGGTCCGGTCCGATTTTTAAAACCTTGCTTTGAGGTCGTTCATTCATCACATAGAGAGAAAAACAAAAGGTAAGGTTTGGTGAGGCTACCTAGAAAATTGAAATCAACAAGGCATATGACGGGCATAGATCCTCTACCATTAGAACATCTAACTTTATCTAACTTTCTTTTATCTCTCTCTTATTTTGCTTTCTCTCTCATTTATCTCTCTCCATCTTAAATTACTATATTATCCCTCATTTTACCTCATTTTTGCCTAAAGGTAGGGAAAGTTAGAGACCTCAATGTTATAGGATTCAATTCCGGCATATGCCTGCAATGGTTAGGGATCGCGATTCTCGGCAGTCAGCTGCCTCGGCAGTCACGGCAGTCGGGATCGTGCCCTCCATTGGATCACCATTATACTCAATCTCGGCCGTTGGTTTATTTTATATTAAAAAAATCAAAAAAAATGGATGAAGAGAGAGATAGAGGCAGCTGACTGCCGTGAATCCAATCCCAATGGTTAGGGTTAAATAAGTGAAGTGGTGAAGAAGACATGGTGTTTGAAGAAATGGATATTGTAAGTCCTAGTGTCAATCTATTTGAAATAGATTATTATTTGTATGTACATTGAAGACCCATCCATCCACGAGACCTCTAATATCAAAAGTATCTAACAATAGCAAAGTAAGTGGCCAAGAAGTTTCCAAAAGGTAAAACTTTCTTAGATAGAGAGAGAGAGAGGTATTTCGAGAAAAGTGAGAGTGAGGGTGCTATTGAAAAATGGGCAATGACTTATGATATTAAGGAATTCCTTAGTAACAAAAAAAAATTACTAAATTTTTCGGTAACCAATATACAACAATCTAATGGTTAGTGCATACTAACTACAATTTAGTGTTTATGTGGTGAGTGAGCGGGTAAATGAAAACACTGGTTAGTACATACTAACCACAATTTAGTGTTGATGTGGTCACCGAATTTTTCATTAATAGGGAAATGACTAATATACTCATTTAGTTGACAATTACTAAACTATTGTTTAGTACTCTAAGTCAGACTCAGGGTGCCAACAAGTGTGACATAGATCGCGATTCCCTACGGTCATATTGTTACTATAGAGTCCTAAATTTTGGCAAGTGTTGATGTGATTGTAAATGTAAAGGAAAAGTGACCAAATTGAAATGGTTTGCATTGCAGATTGACTTAATTTTATTATCATATTGTAGACTCACAACAAAGAGAACAAACAAGAAGACCATTTAATAATATTTATTATTTCATAAGTAATTATCAATCCACTTCTGAATCCTCTAAGGATTATTTCATAAGGATTTGCAGCAATCCAACTAATAAACTACACATTTGAACTAAAATGCTAATAACCATAAGCCAATCACACCCATAACAAAAACCATTGTCAAATACATGCAGTTTACATAGACACATCCTTAACTAAATAAAGCTATAAAACTACCCATAAAATTAGACTCAATTTTTTCTCAGTCAATCACTTGCCAGTACCAGGTTCTCTCTTCTTCCAAAACTTAACTTGCACAGATCTTTGTTCCAACATTTTCTCCACTTCCTCCATAGGAACCCCTTTAGTTTCAGGTACAAAAATAATGACAAAGAAAATGGCTATAACAGCCACAATCCCAAATATCATAAATGTCCATGCAGCCCCAATTGCTTCAGTTAATGATAGAAAAGATTGAGAAACAACAAGATTGGAAACCCAAACAGTTGTAGATGCTATTCCTCCACAAATTCCTCTGTATCTTAAAGGATAGATTTCAGAGTTGACAACCCATGGAACAGTTCCCATTCCTGGTGAAAAGAAAAGTATGTAGAGACCAAGACCTATTAATGCTGCCCAACCAAAATTGCTTGGACATCCTTTTGTGTACCATGATCTGTGATCTTTTCCACACATGTCTTTTGTAGTATCATCTTTGATTAAACATGCCCCTGGTAAGAGCTGCAAGTGAAAAATATAGTAATGTCATTAATAAATATGATGAGTAAAATCTTGCTAGGAAACAAATCATTTTGGTTTGTGTGATTTATGTAGCAAGACATATAATAAAATAGGGCTTAAATACTTTTTCGTCCCTGCAAACATTTTACTTTATTATTTTGATCCTTTATGTTTTGTTTTAGTCCTTGTACTATTTTTTCACGTTTGAATTAGTGATTCTTCTTTAGTCTATATTTCAGGGACTAAATTAAATCAATCTGATCCATGTATTATGAGGATTAAAACCAACATATCCTAATATTAGAGGAACTATAAACCAAAATAGTACGGACCATCAAGATTTAGGGACATTTGAGGAACTAAAAGCGAAAACTGATGTATTTGCTGGGACGAAAACTACAACAACTAACCCTTTGAAGAGCTTATTGTCATAAGCTCTTTTCATATTATGTAGGGTTTACTACCATTTCCTCTTAAATTGCAGAAACAAAGAAACTTTTTAATTGAACTATATATATACATAAATGCCCCCTTAGTATATGAAAAAACATGGTAGTTGTTGTTATAGTCATAATATGTATGATGACTACAAAATAATTGAAACATGAAAAAGGTAAAAAAGAGAATTACCTTATCATGAGGAGCAGCACAAAATCCACAAGAAGGTGAAGAAGCCTTTAGACAAACAGTACAAGTCCATCTACCCGGATTAACAGCATTTTTGAAATCAGGACAAGTATTAGTGCTATTATAATGAGAGCTTTCAATAACACTAACACTTGGAGCGTGAATTTCACTTTCACGAAAAGTGACAGTTAGAAGAGTCAAAGCAGCAACACAACCACACAAACTAATTATAGCTAGTTTTTTTCTACCAGCTTTATCAATGAAGTAAATGCTCAATATTGAACCAAATGCATTCAAACCAGAAGTGATGAGTGAAAGAAGCAATGCTGTTCTGTTAGATGCAAAACCAGCTAGTTGAACAATGCTTGGACTGTAGTACATTACAGTGTTTATTCCAACAAATTGTTGGAAAAATTGTAGTCCTACTCCTGCATATAATCCTCTTCTAACTGCTGTTGTTTTTAAGAGTTTGATCATGCTTATTTTTTCTGATGTCTTTGATTCGTTGATTTCCATGTCTACTGATTCTTTTAATGCTTGGATTTCAGTTTCTACATCCTCTGGTGGGTATATTTTCTTCATTAGTGCTTTTGCTTCTTCCTCTTTGCCCTGTTCAAAATATGTAACACAAAATTAGAACAAGATTTAAGGTTTCGAATTTTGTTGACAAGGTTTTATATCTCCGTCACGGATAATTCGCATCGCAATCTTTGATACTGGAGTCAAATGTGGCTGGTGCAGCCGAGACAATATCAAAAACTATGATGTTGAGACCTAATTCACAGTCGCGGGCCTTGATTTAAAACCCTGTTTGTAGATTAAAGAACTATGAAGCAAGGACACGGACACTAGACATGGCACGAACACATAAAAATCAGTTTAAATTTGAAAAATGCAAGTAATTGATGTGTCGATACGTGTCGGATACCAGGCATGTATTAAATTAGAAGTGTCTCGGTGCTATAGATCTAAAGAGTAATGATGAACTAACCTTACGGTACAACCAACGAGGCGATTCTGGGAGTGACAACATAAGTACAATTTGTATAACAGCAGGTGCTGCTGCTACCCCTAACATCCATCTCCATGTCCCTGGTGCCTGAATAAGGAACCATTTCGAAACAAAAATAAACGAGGGACCAGATTGCAATATAAGGACTATTTTGAAAAATGTTGTAACAAAAACATAAAAAGTGAAATCAATGATAGTAAATTTCCGACTCACTCACCTTAGTGAAGGCCAAGTTGATGAGATAGGAAAGGAATTGACCACCAGTAATGAGAAAACTGTTGAGACTAACAAGGGCACCACGAACTCTAGTTGGTGAAGCTTCAGAAATATACAAAGGAGAAGCCATTGAAGCCATACCAACACCTAGGCCAACAAAAACTCGACCCACTAAAAGTACAGCTGGACCATTAGCCGCAGCCATTATAATTGACCCTGTTAAAAATAGGGTATCTGCTACAATTATTGCTAATTTTCTTCCAAATCGATCATTTAACCATCCTCCAATTGCAGCTCCTATTATTGCTCCTGCTATTGCTGTACTCACTATCGCTTCCTGTCACAATTCACAGTCACAACATACATTAGAATATGTACTTTAGAATCATAGTTTTCTTCCCTTTATTTTTGTGTTTGTTTTCATCCGTTGAGAAAAACCAGAATTTACTTAAAATCATAAAATATATGTTGCCTTATAGATTTTGGTGGCATGGCATCAACCTTGTACTTTTCACCCACAACTTCAATTGATCTCATAGCTGTGCCATTGTCAATAGGTTGGGCAAACTAGACTTTATAATTGGCTTCCTGTTCATTAAATTCAAGGTCCCCACCTATTTTTTTATTGATGCGCAGTATTTATCTGTTTTATCGTTGACTAAGTGGGCTCGAATCCTATCCAAAGTCTCAGGTTCGAATTTTAGGTGTGGCAAAAACTTTATTAGAGAGAAGAACCGCATAGACCCGGCAAAAAAATAGACCAATAACATAGTATCCAATAACATGTTAACCAAATAAAACAGGCGGGCAAACTCTGTTGATCTCAAGTTTGAATATTGGGTGTGGCAAAAATACGGGGTAATGCTACCCAACAATGATAACAAAAAAATGACCAAATTTTAGGGGTGAAAAGCTTTGTCAAAAAGTTGACTTAAATAAACCAATCTAACGGTAGGCCGGCCATAAAACCCTGTCATGGTGCCTCGTCTATTTGCATACCATGATTGAGTACCACACCATCGCATAATGTTCACTATTTGTATCATCAATATTTCAATATATCTTTTGAATCAGAATATTTGGATATATCTTACCTAAAATTCAGATCAAAATAAAAAGGAATCTGAATTTGGTGCCGTGTTAATTATTACTTTTGTATAAATTTCCCAAAATTGAAGAGCCCCGTCTATTCTTTTTCCTATTTTACTGCCTTATTTTATTGAATAGCAGTGATTCATGACGTAGGTTGACAAAAATAGTTGATAAGTTATTGAATTATGAAAAGATAATTTTTAATTGAAAATAAATAGTTCATTAAAATTCCATTTATAATATATTAATTATCTTACAATAATTATAATGATAACAGTTAAAATCCTTGGTCAAAAAAAGAAAACATTTAAATCCTAATTTATTGTTCAATAAAAAAACAGGTTATTAATTTTGCCTTATTCTTATATTCTAATATTTTCAATAAATGGAATCAGATATTGTCAATATATAAATGGAAAAAGATATTATAAATAAATACTTACTTTATAACTTTTAAATAATAATTATCTTATATATACATGTTTAAATAATATATTATTTTTCAAATTAAATATGCAATCATATTTTTTATAACTTTCTATACTTTCTAATATTTGTTTAAAGATAAAACATTTTATTAAGAAAGTAAGTAAATAGTGTGATATTAGAAATAACCAAAAAATGGCATCTTATAATGAGTAGTAAAACAAAAATCTAAGAGGCTTCTTAATAATAATAATAATAATAATAATAATAATAATAATAATAATGATAATAATACTTATAATAATGATAATGATGATAATAATAATGATAATAATAATAATTTAAAATAATTTATCAAATACATCTATTTTAAGAAACAAACTTTTTTTTTGACAAACATAAGAAACAAACTTATAAAATAGTCTTTTTCGAATAGCAATTTTTAGAAAATAATAGGAATTGGATTTTTTTCATGGGTTACAGTTGTTGGTGTCAGTCTTGCTCTGCTTTGTTGGGCAACAACATCCTCCATTGGCCCAACCGAACATTTGTTCAAGCATGACATAATTAGGACACCGTCCTGTTCCGCAATTTTATTTTGTTTTTTATTTCTTATGTAAAATGCTTTTTTTTTATTAGTATGTATGTAAAATGCTTTTTAAGACCAAGCCACGTGTTATATATATATATATATTTCTAAATCAAAGAATAAAATATTAAAATTGAGTCATTAAAGAAATTAACAAATATATCATTTCCAATTAAATATAATTTCTTTTTTTTTTGACAAAATGCATGTATTTTTTTATTTATATTTTGTTATGGAGGAATACATGTATATCTCTCTCATATTAATTTTTTTTTGAAAATTATCTCTCACATAATTGCTAACATTTATTCCGTCTAAAAAAATTAATATCTATATTTTTTTCTATTTTTTTTTGACAATGATATTTGTTTCTATTTGATTATAATAAATAGATTTATTTTGTTGTCTGCAAATAGAAGAGATGCAAGTGTTCATAACTGACATTTTTTTTGTGAAAGATTGTGGACACTTTTCACGGTGGCCGATTCAGGACCCTGAGGTTAGGGGTGTCAAATTTTTTAAGGCCAGTGTCAAATGAGTGTAAAACTTGGTCTAGTAGTACAATTTAAAATTTTCAGGGAGTTCAAAATAAAAATTTCAGGAGAATTGGGTTATTTATATAAAGCGATAAGTGCGATTTTTTTTCCACGGGGGTTCAACTGAATCCCCGTATACAAGGTAGTTCCGCATGCTTTTCACATCTTGGTTGAAATTGAAGACCGTTGCAAGAAAAAAACAATTGGGTCTATGTAATAAAAAATTAAAGATTATCCAAATATATCAATTGGATCTCATCCGGTAAATCCGGATCCGGTAATCTATTTTATCCACCGAAACCGTTTTAAAAAAGGGAACCTACAGCTACGACACGTTAACAAATAATATTTTTTTCTGTTTTTATTTACAAAAATATTTTTGTTAAGCTACTAACACAAATAATCTCAAAACAATCTTAGTCTAAAAAAAAAATCTTAAAACAAAAAAGAAAATCTGTGTTAAATTGTTGTTAAAAATTATCTCTAAAATTTTTATAGAAAATCACAATTTTCAAGCTGAACAAATATATTTTATAAATTAAAAAAAGAGAAAAATTGAGGAATTAGTAAAAAGTGCTTTTCAGTAAAAAATTTGTCCGAGCAATTAGAAACATAGAAAACCATGTGATTTGTTTTTTTGTGCATATAAAAAGTGGGTGGTTGTGAAGAGAGAAGAGGTAAGGGCATTAAAGTAAATTCAAAAAATGTTGGAATTCACGTTCACATGAAAGGGTTTTGTTTTGATTGGGAGAGTGAGATCATTGATCAAGGGTCTCAATTTTCAAGAGAGATAGGGATTACCTGAAGCCATGTCTTCCTATCTACTGATTTGAAGTCATCTCTGATATACAAAAGAGCACCAGATATAACTCCTGCATAATAATACCCCACCAATAATAAATCCCAATTCAAATAATAATAATAATAAAAAAAATATTATGCAAGATTCTTTGAAAAATAAAACACTTCATGCAACCTTATTTTTTAATAATAAATTTGTATTAAGTGAGACATGTGTCAATGACATGCTGGGCTGTTTGTAGGAAATGTTTTTTTTTTTAAAAAAATGGACATCAAATGGGTGAAACTTTAATTCACGGTTCATTTGCTTTAAACGGCTCAAACCGACACCAACAGAAAGTCAAAACATCCCAATAACTAGACCAAGGATGAGATCAAGTAGTTTGGTTCGGTTTAGTTTTTAAAAACACGAGACTCAATCTAGAGAATTACAACCCAAACTGCAAGCAGTTTCACCCTATGGACTCGAATGGGCTCATTTTATGCACCCTTATAGAAATATATTTGTCCAATTAAATAAAATAAAAATAAAAATCATAATATGTAAAATTTGTAACGTAATATTTCAAGAGTAAATGGGTATTTTTGCAATATGATGGTTAGAAAAACACAGGGAAAGCATAATGATGATCTAAAAAGAGGATGGTTAAAAAACAGAGAATCACAAAGAAAAAAGAGGAGATTTGAGAGAGAAAAAGAAGATGATGAAAATGGAATATAAATTAATACAATAAAAAAATAAAAAAATTAATTACCAGTGTCATAACCAAAGAGAAGGCCACCGATTCCAGCGGAGAAAGCAAGGCGAAGAACATAAGGATTCTTCCATGAAAGAGCCAAACATTCTCTAAAAGCAGACATATCTGCTTCTGGCACCCCCCCTTCCATGATTATACAACACCTTGTTCTTCTTCTCTTGAAGAAAAGAAAAGACACCAACTGTAAGAGAAGAGCGTAGAAAGAAAAGAAGAGAAAAGAAAGTATGTAATATTCAACGTTGGTTTTTCTTGGTTGAGCAAGTGTGTGTTGACTGTTGAGTTTCGGAGAAATTAGGCTCAGGTTGGGTATATTTATAGAGTGGGAACGTGAAGATGACGAGTTTCGACCCCAATAATAATGAGTATAAAATTAATTTTATTTCTTTTTTTACATAAAAAAGATTTTGCTTTTAAAATGAAAAAAGTTTATCCAATATATTTAATTGTAATAAGGATTAAGACTCTATTTGGTAAAAAATAGCGGATAGTGGATAAGCTAAAGGATAAGGCATGATAGTGTAAAAACATTTACAACGATTATATATACACCACTCTTGTATCTATACCGTGAACTTTTATTGATTGATGGTGTAAAAAAATTTACAACAACTATATATATATATTAATTAAACCTTTTTAATAATTTCTATGGTCAATGTGTCAAAATAAAACTCTATGGTTAAGAAATTAGAGTATAAATTTCATATCCCAAATTCAAGTATTACTTATTCGTTTAATGTTTTTATATTAAATAAAATAAAAATTAAATTAAATATTAATTTAAAAGTCATTAAAAAGGTTTGACTTTATTTGAAGGATTTAATTTATATACAAAATATGTGTATACCAATTACAAGTTGACAAATTATTAAAAAGAAGTTAGTCAATTAATAACCACCTTATATGTCAATCATTCTATAAATTGTTATTCATTATGGTTTTAAAAACCTATACACCGCATGTGTACATAAATTAAGCTATTATTTTAATTATGTTAAAAGTCACAAGTTACTCATATCATGATTTTTTATTTGTCAATGGTGTAAAAACTTTCAGTGATAGCCAAGAGTGGGAATAGGCTAGGCCGAGTTGGGTTTTGCAGTGTCTGAGTCTAGCATTTGTTGAAAATGTTAGGTCTGAGTCTGGTCTATGGCCTACTGTAGACTCATTTTTTAGGGCTGACTTGACTTTTCTGAAAGCCCGTCAAGGCTTGGAAGCTTGTTTAAGCCTATTTCACTATATTTTTTAGGAAAGCCTACAACCTTTCAGTGATGTATGCTTTGTAAATAGATTAAGAAGCTAATAGGTCGGTGAGATTAAATTCTGTTTTATATGACATCCAATTTAAATTTTATTTTATAATAATAACTTTAAATATACCAAAAAATTATGTATGTTGATATGATTAAATTTTTAGAAAATATTAGCAAATTTATGATTTAATGGTGTACAAAATTTAATTAATAGTCATAGTAATGATAAAAATATTTATTTAAATAGACCGGTCCGGTAGGCTTACAAGGCCTTTTCGATGGCCAATAGCCTGACCTTTTTAGCTATATAGTCTTTTAAAAAAGTCTTAACCTTATCTATTTTAGAAAGAAAAAAAACCTGGCTTGGGCTTGACGTAGGCTGGGCCGTAGAATCCTGATAGGCGGCATGGCTCTTTCTGACCCAGTGATAGTGTACACCAATTAAACCTAATAAAAATATTTTGAATTAAACAATTTTATATTAAATACATCATATAATGTTGATTTTTTTGGTATAAATCGGATAGCCTCTGCGCGCAACTGCAGAGACTAATCCCTCGAGCCAAGTAGGACCACAATGAGCGGCCCCACTGGTGCATGCCCAAGGCTGGATTTGAATTCATGATCTTAATTAAGATGGAAGAGACCCCTACCCTTTCATCTAAGTGCTCTCGGGTAATTAACATTGAATTTTTATTAGTCATATATTGATGTCAAAGAAAAAGTAGTCATATGATTAATTTTTTAAATACGTGGATTACATTTACTTTTTTTTTTACATTAAATAGATCAATTTAATATTATTTTTAATGTTTTATAAAACTGTCTGTATAATTACTTCCTAAGCTTATCAAAAGAAAATAATTACTTCCTAATATACTGACCAAAAAATCTCTCAAAATAAATACTCACCAAAAAAGAATAAATTACTACCTTATAATAATCACTTGCAAAGATACCAAAATGAGTTGATTCGAGCGATAATTGGGTTCAGATCACACTCAATGTATCAAGTTCAATTTTTTTTTGTGTGGCAAAAACTCAATTGAGAGAGGAGAACCACACAAACCGACAAATGGCAAAGTTGGTGGATACAGGGACGGATCCAAAAATTTATAAGGGGGGCGAATTTGTCTCCTAAATCACAGTTGGAAAACATATTTAGTGTATTTCTCAAAAACATGGATAAATCTAAAACTTAATTTGGAAAATATATATTGTATATGTAGATCAATGGTGGGCTGTTGGTAGGAAATCAGAAGATGAGGGTGGTGAAAGTTACATTGGAGGACATCAGGTCTGAGCAGCCTAGGAGAAAGCAGAAGATTTCAAGATTTGAAGAATCTTGGGCCAAAGAGCAAACCTGTGAAGGTATTGTGGCTAGCTGCTGGCGCAAGCATCAGGGTTCTTGTAGACACAAGTTGGAGGCAATTAAGAGCATGGCTACTGTTTGAGGACCACAATTTGGGGAAGATCAAGAAGCAGTTGACTACTCTTGAGAAAGAACTAGAGAATACTCCAAGTTGGGGATTTGATGAAAAGGTAATCAAGAAGTACAAGGAGATGGAGAGTAGGCATGCTGAGCTCCTTAAAATTCCGGAAACTATGTGGAGACAAAGGAGTAGGGCCATGTGGCTGAAGGATAGGGTTCGAAATACAAAGTTCTTCCATGGCAAAGCCAGCCAAAGGAGCAAGGTCAACCACATTAGGAAACTGAAGGACAGTAATGGTGTTTGGTGAATGGGGGAGAAGATAAGGTGGGGGAGCTGTTGATTAACTATTTTCAAGAGCTTTTCTCCTCTTCTGAGCCTAACATTGCTGACACTATTTGTGATGTGGTAAAAGCAAAGCTCTCTTTAGGTGACTATTTGTGTGAGGACTGGACGTAGGTCACTGGGAGGTGACCGAACCTGTATAAATCTGCTGTGTTCTTTATTGCTTTATTTTCTAATTCCTTCGCTTTCACTTAACCTGCGCGAAAATTAATCAAAGTCATTGAAAAGGGGAAAAAGTTTTCAAAAGTTTTTAAATCTCAATTCACCCCCTCTTGAGACTGAAGCCACTTGGCAACAAGTGGTATCAAATCTAGACTCTTGTATAAAGGGCCTAGCAGCTTCAAGAGTAATGGCTTCAGGTTGGTCGACGCAAGAGGGTGTTTCCCTTAGATGTTTTGGATGCTGTGGAAAAAGGACCCTTTGTCCCCACACACATGGTAAATGGTATTCTTACAATTAAAGGGAGAAATGAATGGTCTGATGAGGAAAAGAGAAAAGTTCAACATACTCTGCGGGCTAAAAACATAATTACTTCTGCTTTGAGTCCTGATGAATTTTTTAGAGTTTCAAACTGTAAATTTGCTCAAGAAATGTGGGATAATCTTCAAGTACCTCATGAGGGTACTAGTGAGGTTAAAAGAGCAAGAACCAACACCCTTATCAGAGAGTACGAGCTGTTCAGAATGAATACAGGTAAAACTATACCGGAAATGCAAAAGAGGTTCACTCACATAGTGAATCAACTAAGCCTGCTAGGAAAGTCATTCCCTGCTGAGGATCTAATCAACAAAGTTCTGAGATGTTTGAATCGAGAATGGCAACCCAAGGTTACCGCTATAGCTGAATCGAGAAATTTAGCTATCATGTCACTTGCCACTCTATTTGGAAAACTTCAAGAGCATGAACTAGAGCTCACCCGGCTGGCTGAGCACGAAAATAATGATAAGAAAAAGAAAGCTTGGCACTAAAAGCATCTAGTTCAAGCCAACTTTGTGAGAGCAAAGATTCAGAAAATGAGGATGAAAATGAGGAAAGCATGGCTCTTATGGTTCGAGGGTTCAAACGAACGATTTATGAAACAGAAAAATTATTCTAAAAGGAACTTCAACCCTAAAAGGAAAGAAAGCTCATCCGGTCCTCTTACTTGCTATGAATGTGGGAAACCTGGTCACATGAGGATGGAATGCCCTAGTTTACAGAAAAAGGGATCCAAATTCGAAAAGAAGGCATTCAGAGAAAACAAAAGAAGGAAAGCCTACGTAGCGTGGGAAGACAATGACAGAAGCAGTTCAGATGGTTCAGAAAGCGAAGAAGCTCATGTTGCTCTTATGGCCAACCACGAAAGTGAAGGTGAATCCGAAAATGAGGTAAGCTCTAACTCTGATTCTTTACAAGATGCATATGATGAACTGCATGAATCATTTGTTGAATTGCATGATAATTCACTTAAATTAGCTAAGGCATTAAGTAAATCAAAGAAAACCATTGCTAACCTTCAAAATGAAGTTAATGCTTTAACTAAGGAAAAATTAGAGCTTAGAAAAGAAAATGATGATCTTGTTTATTTCAAGGAAATTTATGTATGTGATAAGTGTATAGAACATGAAAAGAAAATCAATGAGCTTGAATGTACAATAGGAAAAATGTCCAAATTACAACATGTACATCATAGGGTTCTAAGAAATGATTTTGAGAAAAGACATATGCATCAAAGACCTAAGTTTAGAACTAGACCCTATATTAGATGTTATTTCTGTGCTAAAACTGGACATACAGCATCTGTTTGTAGGGCAAGAGGTAAACAAAATATGAAAAAGGTGTGAGTTCCTAAAGGTACCATACCAAAAACTAACCCACAAGGACCCAAAGAGATTTGGGTACCTAGAACTCTGTTTTAAATCACTGCAGGTATGCTTCAAGGTATGGGGGACAAATTGGTACCTTGACAGCAAAAACACAAAGCGCATGACTGGAGAAGCAAAGCCCTTAAACACTCACCCCAGGTCAAGCAGTCATGTGACTTATGGTAAGAACAAAGAATCTTCGGTGAAGAATTTTCTAGTATTATGCAGAGTGAGTTTGAAATGTCAATGATGGGAGAACTCAACTTCTTCCTTGGGCTTCAGATAAAACAAACCAACAATGGCATCTTCATCTCTCAATCAAAATATTGCAAAGAACTACTTAAGAGATTCGAAATGGACAAAGCAAAAGAAATGTCCACTCCAATGAGCACTTCATGCTACTTAGACAAAGATGAAGAAGGTAAACCAGTAGAACTAAGCAAATATCGAGGTATGATTGGCTCTCTTCTCTATTTAACTGCTAGTAAACTGTATATCATGTTTAGTGTTTGCATGTGTGCTAGATATCAAGCAAATCCAAAAGAGTTGCATTTAGTAGCCGTCAAAAGAATAATGAGATATCTTGTAGGCACTCAAAATGTTGGTCTGTGGTACCCCAAAGGCGCCACATGCAGCCTTATAGGATATTCAGACTTTGATTTTGCAGGTTGTAAATTGGATAGAAAAAGCACTAGTGGAACATGTCATATACAGGTAGTGCATTAGTCTCTTGGCACAGTAAGAAACAAGTCAGTGTCGCACTGTCAACTGCTGAAGCAGAATATGTTGCAGTAGGAAGTTGCTGCACACAAATCCTCTAGATGAAGTAACAACTTCTTGACTATGGTGTATATTTAGATCATATCCCAATAAAATGCGACAACACCAGCACTATGAATCTTACAAAGATCCCCGTTCAGCACTCTAGGACCAAGCATATAGAGATTAGACATCATTTTCTTAAAGATCATGTCCAAAAAGGCGATTTTGTGATTGAATTTGTTGAATCGTCAAAACAGCTAGCTGATATTTTCACGAAACCTTTACAAAAAGAAAGCTTCTTTTTCATTCGAAGAGAACTTGGAATCATTGATTCCTCTTCTATTTGAATGAAACAAATGCTGTTTCGACTCGCAAACTTTATCATATGTCGACCCTTTTAATCATGACAAAAAGGGGGAGAAATATAGTGTTGCATGAAGCATATAATATTGTCATATTAAACATATAGGGGGAGAAATATTGTCACTTTGCATATAGTAAAAGAAACAGGGGGGGCATCAAGTAAGGGGGAGTTTAATCACATATATATGTATGCATTACTTTGTTTGATGAACTAACCTCCCACCTTAAGATGAGTAAAGTTTTGTCATCATCAAAAAGGGGGAGAATATGGATATGTAGTACTGCAAGTAACTTATATTGCAGGTTAGGTTTTGATGATGAAAAAGACAAAGCCAAAGTTGATGGCCAAAGTTGATGAAAGTGACAAAGTATCTAAAGTCACGATCCAAGACAATCAAGCTCAAGAATTGAAGTCTCAAGAAATAAGGGTAGTCCTTAGGGTTTGGGGATTGTCTTAGAAAAAAGTGTAAGCTCTTCTGAGGGTCAGCTCATCTCTCAAAGTCTCACGTCTTCACTAGCTTTTTCAAATTGCATGCATGCACACGTAAACACAAAAAGCATTTTTGAAAAACCATGAAAATCGATTTCTAACTAAATGTGAAAGTGCATAATCGATTTTACCAAGTTTAAAATCGATTCACAAGTGTTTTTCAAAAAAAAAATAATCGATTCACAACATTTTGCAAATAACACATAATCGATTCCTTGCCTGACTCAAGCCTTGAATCGATTGGCACCTTTTTATAAACAAGCAAGAATCGATTTTCCCATTAAACATTTTCAAGCACATAATCGATTTTATCTTTATGTTAAGGAAGCACATAATCGATTTTTATCTTTTAAGGAAGCACAAAATCGATTTCATCTATCTTTCAAACAACACATAATCGATTTCTCATCCTAGATCTACTTAGGCATAAAATCGATTTTCACTCTTAGTGCTTTCAAGCACACAATCGATTCTGACACTTCTATATTTGTTTCAACGGTAATATTTTTCTCATAGCCTATAAATAGAGGCTTCATACTCTTCAATCTAACACAACCCATTTTCACGATTCAAAGCATAATTTAGAAAAACTCTTCACACTTTCATTTCTGCTCTTCTCGCACTGTTGGTCCGTTAGAGCTGATATCTCGCAAGAGTTAGTCGGAGTTGGAATCTTCAAGTTGTGTTATCTACCTACATAAGAGGTATTTCAGTCTTTAAGTTTGTAATTGTTTATTTGTTGTATTTTGTACTAGGGAGTGGGGTATCTCTCTAGGGTAGCTGTTTGTACTAGGAAGTGGGGTATCTTTCTGGGGCAGCTGGTTGTAACAGGGGTGGGGTATCTCTTGTTATTGTTGTAATAGATTTGAGGGCTCTTCATAGGTGAGGTATCCTAGGAGAAGAGTGCCTGAGCCTGCAAAGGTTTCCAAGGCACCTGTAAGCCTTGTTGTGTTAGTGGAAAATCTCACAAGGGTGTGAGGACTGGACGTAGGTCACTGGGAGGTGACCGAACCAGTATAAATCTGCTGTGTTCTTTATTGCTTTATTTTCTAATTCCTTCGCTTCCACTTAATCTGCGCGAAAATTAATCTAAGTCATTGAAAAGGGGAAAAAGTTTTCAAAAGTTTTTAAATCTCAATTCACCCCCCTCTTGAGACTGAAGCCACTTGGCGACAAGGAGGTTCAGTGTGCTATCCACCAGATGCACCCTCTAAAGGCGCTAGGCCCTGATGGCCTTCCTGCTTTGTTCTACTAGAAATACTGGTCTATTGTGGGTAGGGAGGTTGAAGAGCTAGTGTTGAAGATCCTGAACAATGACTTATCCCTGACAACCTGAACCAAACTATCATTGTGCTAATCCCTAAATGCAAAAACCCAACCACCCCAAAAGACTTCAGGCCTATAAGTTTGTGAAATGTTGCTCTCAAAATTATTACCAAAACCATTACCAACAGACTTAACACACACTGCCAGATGTGATTGACAAGGAGCAGAGTGCTTTTGTCTAGGGAAGATTGACCACTAATAATGCCCTAATAGCAATGGAGTGCTTCCATTGGCTCAAAAAGAAAAAGAAAGGTAAGAAGGGGGTGATGGCCTTAAAGCTTGATATGTCTAAGACTTATGACAGAGTTGAGTGGTGCTTTGTGAAGAGAGTTCTTCAGGAAATGGGGTATCCTCTGAGAATGGTTGAACTTATCTTCAGGTGTATCTCCACTATATCATACCAGATTCTTATTAATGGCCATCGTAGTCTCTCTTTCAAGCCTGGAAGAGGACTGAGGAAAGCGGATCCCCTATCCCCTACCTCTTTATCCTTTGCTCTGATGTGTTGTCTGGCTTGTTGCACAGAGCCTCCTCCAATAATCTCATTCATGGTATTCAAGTGGCCAAGACTGCCCCAAAGATATCACACCTCTTGTTTGCAGATGATAGCCTCTTATTCACTAGAGCTAACACTTCAGAGGTAAGGCAAATTATGAGTATCCTTGATAACTACCAACAAGCTTTTGGACAAATCTGAGTCTTCTTTTAGTCAAAGTGTGCCTTTAGAAGAGCGTAATATGATCAGTTCACTGATGGGTGTAAAGACTGTGGAGAGTCATTCAAGATACCTAGGTTTCCCAATTCCTTTTGGGACATCAAAGAAGGTCATCTTTCAGTTTGTCATTGATAGAGTGTTGAAGAAGTTGAAGGGGTGGAAGGAGAAGTGTTTGTCTAGGGTTGGGAAAGAGATTCTAATCAAAGTTGTAGCACAGTCTATCCCTAATTACATTATGAGCTGCAACAAGATGCCACTTGGGTGTTGCCATCAGAATGATGCTATGCTTAGAAGATTATTGTAGGGATCCAATGAGGAGAACAAGAAGATACACTGGGTGAGTTGGGATAAGTTGGCTACTGCCAAAGGTAGAGGTGGTATGGGGTTTAGACACTTCAGTGAGTTTAACAATGTCCTATTGGGGAAGCACTGCTGGGGACTTATTAGTCGCAGGAATCACCTTCTTGATAGTGTGCTCAGAGGTAGATATTACGTAAGGGGGGAGTTTCTGACTGCAAGGCTTGGTCATCAATCAAGCTATGCTTGGAGGAGTATTTTGAGTGTGAGAGATAAGGTGGTAAAAGGGGGTAGATGGTGTTGACACCCGTTTTCGCCGAGAGCTACTCGACTGGCGTAGAGTCGGCTAGCCGAGGGCCGAAGGCTGATTCCCGTCGGCAAAAATAGAAATTTTAGCTGCTTGGGGTCTAAATTGACTATACACGACCAAATGGCTAAGATAAACAGCTGAGGTGCCTACTCGGCTGACGCCTGATTGGCCGAGGTAATACTCGGCCGAGACAAATCGGCTTGACGTGGCTACTAAGTTTATATAGATTTGGAGGCTAATACTTGGTCTTAATGTGTTCATATAATTATTTATTAAATATAATGGAGAAAGGCCAAGTCAAGCTATGGTAACCACCTTCCTAAATTTATGGGAAGTGGGCATGAAGAGTTGGTCGAGGTAAAGGAGCTTGCTTTGGGAGCAAGCTTTCAACGCACGTGGACACATTTAGACGTTGGAACGGTTAAGACAACGTGGAGAAGCGCCGTAGAAGTGGAAGCGAGATATTTTGACCCCACTACCCGTGCTAGTGGAAGAGTGCTTCCTAGTTTTTAGGGCCTAGATGTAATGTAGTGCGTTGATCTTGATTAATCCAACGGTAGGTAAGTGTTGGCTCGAGTAGTGGCCGACGAGGGCCTATGTATATAAATAGGAGAGCAATTGTACATAATAGGCACACATCAATCAATCAAAAACTCTACGTTTATTTCATCTATTTGCTTTTGTCGTAATTTATCTTTATTTTTATGCATTAGCCAGTAGTATAATCCAACCCTCGCAGTCCCCTCTCACCTAACCTGGCCCTTTCTAGAGGAGTCAGAATACCCATAGTCAAGGAGCAGAGTTCCCTCCTTGGCGCAATCACTTGAAGAACAAGGAATCGAAGAACTTGCTCAAACCCCTGGCCGAATCCACGGCTCGGACCTAAGAGTTTGAACCAAGGAACAACAAATTGGCACGCCCGGTGGGACTAGAACAGGTGAACAGACCATTGCGTTTGATTTTCCTGGACTGGATTATCATTGGCGTATGCACCTGCGCTCTGGGAAAAACCTAAGTATGGATTCGCCGTCTGCTTCAAGAAAGGCAACTGCTGCGAAAGGCCGAATCACAGAGCCAATAGGTGTTTTAGGGAATACTACTACAACGGTTACTGCGGAATCGAATGAACCGCCTCACCACGAGGAGGAGCCTGTGGTCATGACCACCTCATTCATTCAGCAACAAATTGACATGGGGATACATGATATAATGTACCAAGTATCCCAACAATTGGCTGACATAGTTAAACCTATGGTGCACAATGCAGTGCAACAGGCCAAGGAATTGGAGCACAGGTGGCTGAAAAAGTGTGCAAGTATACACAGTCACAAACAAGTAGTATAAAAGATCTAACCCACAGGGATTGGATTAAATCTTGTAGCTTAAAAGTGTATAAATTAGTGTGAACGATACTACTCACAATTTGGGATGATGGTGATAAGTAAACAGAATGCAAATAAGTAATAGAATGTAGAGGAAATCATTTGAGAATGAGAGTTGAGATGTCTTTACCAAATAAGTCACTTTCAAGAGTTTTGTGCATTTAAGTGGTGTAGGTGCACTGGATGCAGCTGCATCAGTATGTGCTTTTCAGTCACCTTCTTCAGAGTTTCATTACAAGCTTCCTATGTCTAGGCATGCTAAATAAGTTCACTCCTGCCTCTTAAGTATCCACTAAATCACCCTAAGGACTATGTTATCCTATGTCTAGGACTTAACATGGAATTAACAAAGGTTTCTTTATTAAAACAAGTTAACAAAGACTTTATTAAAACACTCACCCTTATTAGTTCTTGAGTTCTTAATTGTAAACCATGTCTGCTTTTACAAATCTACTTATTTCAAGCGATCAACCTTAAAACAAATGTTGAAAGAAGTATTACACAAGAACTAAAATGCATACATCATATAAAGGCACAACAACTTACTTAAAAGATCATTATAAGGTTAGAACATCTCAACTAAAGAAATTTAGCTCATGCTAGACATTGCAAGACATATATAAACTGAATAGAACATGCTTATATAAATGAAATCACAAAAGAGAGCAACAAGGTAAAGGTTACACAAGTTGGAGTTCCTTTGCATGAGTTCCCAAGAAATGCAGGTGCACTGATTCGCTGCACTTAGCTAGTATTACGTGGAAGTGAAGAAAGAAGTTGTCGATTCCTTCCTTACCTTCCTGAAATTTAAAAACTATCTAAAACTAATTCTAAGGATATCTTGTTGATATCTTGAGGTGTGTTTACAAATGAGATGTGAGGGTCCTTTTATAGCCTTCAAAACGTGAGACTTCCTTGGAGATTAAGTTAACTTGAGAAGTTAACTATGGTTAAGTTTCTCAACTTCAGACAGCAGATTGAATCGCACACTCAAACACAATTGGAGGTCCACTAATGGATGGCCAAGTGTCCCTAAGTGAGTTACTCTTCAAAGCTAACTTCTATGGTAGGCGATGAAATTTGCAAGTTGCATGTGGCCCATGTGATCCATGACTAAGCATGATGTCATCAATGAAGTGCTGGTGCATTGGTATGATTTTATGGTGCTTCTTTCATTTGAAATATGTTTTCAGTGCAGGAGCATTAACTGCAGGTGCACTGTCTTAATCTGGTGCAGCTGTATCAAGTGCAGGTGCACTGTTGTTTCCTGGTGCAGGTGCCTCAACTGCAGGTGCACTGAACAAACACATCAAACATACCAATATATATACAAAATGCTTAAATCATTACATAACCCTCTTTGAAAAGTAGAATGTTGTTATTTTATTTATAGACTTATATTTAACACTTAAGTTACTTGAATTTGAGCAATTTATTTAGGTTTAGATGTATAAATAACTCTATATAAAATAGAGTTATCAACAGGCAGGCAACACGAGGTAGCAGCCCTACCAACCCCATTTTCCCTGGCCAATTACAGGGAGGACATCCTACTTCTCTGGGAGGCACGCATCAGTCCCTGCCATACACCAACCCTGTTAGACCTCAGCAGGCATCCTCCTATGCTTCTGTGGGAGGCATGCATTAGTGTTCACCGAGTGGGAGTTTGATTGGGCCTCAGCAGGCGTTCTCACATCAGGTATGTCCTTCTCATGTGATTCCTCAGCCCAGTACTTTTGCCACTGCCAACACTGGGGGGCAGTTTTTGGCGAATGTCACTAATACGGCTTCTCTTCAGCAGGGACAAGTTCAATTGGCCCCAAAACTGGCCGAGGCAATGGGCTCGGTGGGTTTCACTTCAACAGAAATCTCAAAAAAGATCGCCCCATGAGTAGCGCTTTTGACATAAGCGCTCCCTATTGCTAACACGGAACGACCATTAGGAGCGCCTAGGTGACGAGCGCTCCCTATTGGCTAACACGGAATGACCATTAGGAGCGCCTAGGTGACGAGCGCTCCCTATGCCAAAATACGGAACTGAATCAGTAGCGCTTTTTTAAAAAGCGCTCCCTATCGCCAAAACACAGAACTGAATCAGTAGCGTTTTTTAAAAAGCGCTCCCTATGCCAAAATACGGAAAATTAAATATTTAATTCTAATTCTAATTACTCCTCACTCCGCTCTCTCTCTGGCTCTCACAAAACCTGCAAAGGAGAGGAAACCAGCAGCTCTCACCCACTCACTTTCAATTCGCTTTGGAGAGGAAACCAGCAGCTCTCACTCCTCACTTCGCTCTATCTCTCGTTCTCGCAAAACCTGCAAATGAGGGATCATTTTTTTGTGAGGTGAGCTTCATAGGTCGCGAGTGAGTTGCAGCGCCGTCTTCATCGTTGAGTTCTGGATCGAAGCGCGTCACCAGAGAACCACTGCGAGGTAAGATCTATGATGTCTTTTGCATGTCTTCGTCTTGCTTTTTTGGAATGCACTTGGCTTGGTCGAATCACTAGCTCTCTCTCTCTCTCTCTCTCTCTCTCTCTCTCTCTCTCGATCTCATTTGAAGTTCCTTTCTCCAAATTCCATTTGAAGTTCGTTTGAGCCCTAATCTCCAGATCTAAAATCACTACTTTCTGCTTCATCTTCTAACCCTAGAACATGTGTGCTTGCGTCTCTGTTCAGATTTTCGAATTTATTTTAAAATTTATTCGATTCTATTGATGATGTTGGTTGATTCGATTCTATTGATGATGTTGGCTGATTCGAACGTCTCTATGCTTTGCTTTTCCTTGTTATTCATGTTTATATTACTGCTCTTTGACATTTGATTAGTGTTGTTTTTGTGCTTTAACTTGTTTATGGATTTTCTGCTATGAAAAAGAGTTGAGTTGTTGAACGGTAGGGTTAGGTATACTGCTGTTTTGGTTTGTGGTTATTTGGCTCTTTGTGGAATTATTGGAGGGGTTTTCAGTGTGGTGGTGGTACACGGTGGGGATATTTATGATATATTTTCAAGAATTGTTATTGGTGGGTTCTTGGTAGGTGTGCTTGTGATTGTGAATCTACTTGGTTTGCTGGTTCAGAGTGTGTTTTATTATGTTTGTAAGAGTTATCATCATCAAGGATTGATAAGAGTGCATTGCATGATCATCTTCGTGGATATCTTGGAGAAGCATTCAAATGGAAAATTTGGATGTATGATTTTAGGGACAATTCAATTACCTTACCCCTTCCCCTCACCACTTTTACAAGCGGGTTTGATTTGTAAGTTCTTTTCCTTGTTATATGCTCTGTAATAGAATAGTGTAAAACAGTTTGAAGGCTTAATGATAGATTGAACGTTGAACTTTGTTGCTTGTTTTGTAGTGTTTCAGCTTGTTCCTTTTAAATTAAGGTATTTCATTGAACCAATCCTTGTTTGCCAGTAGCTACCAATCCTTTGATAAAATTATATGAGCTTGAAGTGGAGTTTAAGAACTATTTTGATTGTCACATAGGGCATTTGAGTAAACAGCAAATCAAAGGCTTTCATCCTAATTAAGAAGAGATGTTGTTGCAGGCTGATAATTGCTATGATAAGGAAGTCATATTTGCTTTTCTGGATTCAAATGGAATTGGAAAATCTCATTCTGATTTCTACATATCATATGCTTTGATATAAACAACTGTAGATCTATCATTAGCTGTGTTCTTTTTAACCACAAATATGCATTCTCTAATTGCTTTGAAGGTGTCTAATTTTTTTTCTCTCATACTGTTAATGTGCATGTTTTTTTTTCTCTTATTTGCATGCTAACTACTTAAAGCTAATCAAAAGAGATTTTTTTTGTTGCTTTATGCAGTAATAACACAATGAGTATATGGGCTAGGATTAAAGGAAAGCAGACAGAATTCCGAAATCCCAATGCAGTTGGACAGGTATAATCAAAGATAATTTTCTTCTTCCCCTTCTCACTTTATGCGGTTTCTTTTGAACTCTTTTTGATATTCATTGATTTTGGAATTAGATTGATTTGTCAATGTCAAATGATAATCTTTGTCTTTTTGTTTGTTTAGGCCATCGTGAAAAATCTCCCTCCTTCTGAAATTATAGAATCATGCTCTGCTGCTGGTCCTGGATTTGTGAATATTGTTGTATCAAAGAAATGGATAGCACAGGTGATTTGATTGCATTTCCATTTGTAGTTTAGAATTAGAAATAGTATGTACAAGTGTACAACTAGTATGTGTGTCCCCAGTTTTTAAGTCTGGCATCTGAATTGTAGTGTGTGTGTCCAGTCTCCTAGTTATGTAGTTTGGATTATGCACTAAACCTAAAACATTCCTCCTGCAGAGATTACAGAGTATGCTGATCGATGGTATTGATTCCTGGGCACCTCGACTTCCAGCCAATATCAAGAATGTTATGGTTGACCTTTCCTCGCCTAATATAGCAAAGGAAATGCACGTTGGTCACCTGAGGTCGACCATAATTGGGGACACATTAGCTCGAATGCTTGAATTTTGCCAGGCGAAAGATATTATCCGCCGAAATCATCTCAGTGACTGGGGAACTCAGGTACATTTAATTTCTTGACTATGCTTTATTGTGCCCTGTGTTTGAATACAGTGCATGTGTAAACCGAGGTTGAATTTTCATGTGATTTATTGTGTCTGGATCATTGATGTACACTGTCAATCCCCTGTGTTTGAATACAATGCATGTTTAAACCGAGGTTGAATATTCATGTGATTTATTGGGTCTAGATCATTGATATACACTGTCAATGCTAGGTTTCTCCATACTTTTATAGTCCTTTGCAAATATCATTTAACTTGACAAGCTTGTGTTCATTAGCATTTAGCATAGCATGACTTACTGGCTTGAGAGCTAGTTATATTTGTTTTGTATCAATGACTGATGTAAGTTATTTTTTTAACTGTCTTCATGATTAAAAACCTGAATGCATTCCTCCCATTTAAATGAAGGTATTCTATTCCTCTTTGTTGTCTATCCTTCAACAGTTGATGCCCTAACTCCTAACCCATAAAGAAAATAGTTTATACTTTAGATATTGAACTATTTCAATTTCAGTTGTTACTGAATTATAGATGTTTACTTATGAGATATGATATATTTTCTTGAATCATACTCTCATTTTAACATTGGACCATGTGGCTTAAAGTCCGCGCATTGATTTTGCAGTTCGGTATGTTGATTGCATACCTCTTTGAGGAGTTTCCAAACCCGGAAGATGTTAATGAAACAACTATTGGAGATCTCTAGGTGAGAAAATATATCAAAATGAACTATATGCCAATTGAGTGACTGAGAGGATGGAAGAGGTTATTTCTGGTATAAAACCATCCTAGCTTCAATTGATATAGTTGTTTTTATTAATGAATTGTGCTGCAGAGGGAAATGAAAGGGTTTACTAAGGAGACTGTAGGAGATGAATAGTGAACATCTCTATGAATCACAGGGTGGCCCTATCATCCTCTCTCAGGTATAATTTTTCTTGTTAATAATTCTTTACTTTTTATTTGTGTAATTGCAAACTTCTAATTATTGTTAATAATTTTTATTGTTATTTGCCTCAAAATTTCATGTCTCATTGCGAGTGTTGAAAAAATGGTTTTCATTTTCAGGTGAGAAGAGAGAAAATAAGTGAAAGGATGAAGATACTGCAGAAACTTGTGTCAGCTTGTGATCAAGTGAGATTAATATCTTTACTCTTTATTATCTTCTGTTAGTTGATAGGGTCATGTGTTTATGTAATTTATGAAGTTCATTTTATGTAATTTGTTTTGGATATCGTATTTTTGTAGAACCTTATATTGGATATGTTGTAATTTTTGATTTTTGACATTCATATTTTGGTACATGATCATTTAAGTAATTTTTGTTGGCATATATGTTGATATATATATATATATATATATATATATATATATATATATATATATATATATATATATATATAGTGTGTGTGTGTGTGTGTGTTGGATTTATAAATAGTTGGAATTTGATTTGAAATTGATTTGGATATTTCATTTGGAAGTTTGTTGTTGGTTGATGAATATGAGCCGGGAGTGAGGAATTGGTAATAGAGAAGAAACAATTTTTTTTTAAAATTAGGCATAGGTAGCGCTACTTACAGAAAGCGCTACCTATGCTCTAAGCGCATACAGGAATAAGGAGCGCTTACACAAAAAAGCGCTCCTCTTGCTTAGATGCGCTAAGACCATAGGTAGCGCTTTTTACAGAAAGTGCTACCTATGGTCTAAGCGCATACGGGAATAAGGAGCGTTTACACTAAAAAGCGCTCCTCTTGCCTGTTCATTGGTAGCGCTTTTCGAGCGCTACCTTTGGGGGATTGGTGTAACACCCCATTTCTACCCGGCAATTTAAATCATAAATATCAGAGTTTAACAATTATTTTTCGATTCATCCAAACGGGATGCTACATTCACTTAATTTAAACATCGACAATATAATAACAAATTCCCTTATAAATCAGTATAATACGTAACACATGGCAAGTGGGATGGAATCCTCAAAAATACATTAATTCAGTTCTCATAACAGAAACTTCAACATCTCACAGCGGAATAGAATAAAATCTCATAAAACAGATCATAGTCTCAACAATAACATAATATCCTCAGTAAAAATTATTCAACAGCCAAATAAACAAAACAAATAAAATCTAGCGCCCATCCCCTGAGTGTTACGTATCAGAGCATTAGACCGACTCAGAAATAAAGGAAGACAAGCCTTCACTCACGGTTACCTGTAGTAATGAACAACAAAGGGGTGAGTCTAAACCGTATAATAAAGTTTATAATGAGCAGTATGCTAGAGCTCAGAACTATACCAATAACAGCTATACATACATATACATATACATCTATATATTTATATACAACAACTTTTACAATTTATATCTTTATATTTATAAATATACGCATGACAGCTTCAACAATTCATGCATATATATATATATATATATATATATATATATATATATATATTTGATACATATAACAACTTCAACAATTTATATATTTGCCACACAATCATATTACACACCAACCAAAATAATAATTACCAATGATAAGCATGAATGTATGAAGTGCAAGTATGCATGTGGTACCATCATCGTCACTTATTATTGCCAATTGGGCATATCGTCGAGACCGCAGCCTTAAATCGTCGAGACCACAGCCTTATATCATCGAGACCGCAGCCTTATGTATGCATGTGACTTCATAAACAACCAACAATTATAATTTCCACATCATCTATAACATCATCGTCACTTTGGCATTAATGCCCATCATCTATAACATCGTCACTTATTTTGGCCAAATAGACCCACCGTCACTTAACAACAACATTAGCATCATAAAAGTGTGCCAGCATTAAAACAGCACATAAAACACAAACAGGCAGCAACCGGCGCCAAAACAGCCAAAACTGGCGCAACTTAGACAGAAACAGCAACACAGCAACACAAAAACTGGCACAACTTAGACACAACAGCAACACAGAAAACTGGCGCAGCTTAGACAGAACAGCAACACAGCCACACAAAAACTGGCGCAACTTTGACACAACAGCAACACAGAAAACTGGCGCAGCTTAGACAGAAACAGCAACACAGCAACACAAAAACTGGCGCAGGAGGGATCCTGGCGCCCAGACACAAACTGGCGCAGCAGCACAAAAACTGGCGCAGGAGGGATCCTGGCGCCCAGACACAGAAACTGGCGCAGGAGCACAAAAACTGGCGCAGGAGCACAAAAACTGGCACAGGAGGGATCCTGGCGCCCAGACACAGAAACTGGCGCAACAGCACAAAAACTGGCGCAGGAGCACAAAAACTGGCGTGTAACATCCGCAAAATAATTAACCGAATTATTTGGATGTTAACCCAATTGAATTAATTTAGTACTTGACTGGTAAATTTACCGAGTGCTAAAATTATTTATTGGTTGTCATCGGATCGTTAACCGGATAATACGGACCAAGGAAGTTTTGGAATCGAAATAGGAGATTTCGATCAATATGGTAATTTGACCGCGTTACAACAAATATATTAAATAAATATATATATGTATACGTGGGTGTGTGTGAGTGAAGAGGAGAAAGAATTAATTAAATAAATAAATATAAGTGTGTGTGTGTGTGTTAATAAGAAAGGAAAGAAAAGAATTAAGTAAGAAAGAGAGAAAGAATACGAGAGAGAGTTACAGAGGAGAAAAAGAGAGAAAAGGAGAGAAAAGAAGAGAGAGTGGCGTGAGGGAGAAGAGAAGAGGGAGAGAGAAGACTTCACCGAAACGACTTCCGTCCAACACGAAAAATGTTCAGCGCTACTTCCTCTTCGATTTGGTACCAATTTCGTGACGATCAGCTCACTCTCTCACTTTGCCATTTTCGAATCTTGAAGGAAATGGAGGTTTGTTGATGGTTCAAGCTCAAGGATGGCTTGGGATGGAGTTTGGCGCGAACCCAAGGATGATGGATCGTTGATTGAGGTTCGATTGAAAGATTGGAAGCGAGTTGGGTGATTTGGGGTTTTGTGAATAGTGATTAGAAGTTGGGGAAGATGATGAATAGTATTCATGGAGGATTTCGGGGAATTCGGTAATTCGGTCAAAAAGCGGTTTCGTGATCGAGTGGGAAGCTTTGGAAGCGGATTGGGCGTCGCCGGAGCGGGGAATGTTCGTGTGGTTACTCGGTGAATTCGGCTCGATCGTGGTTCACGCTTCAAGGGTGAGTTCTACTCACGTTTAGGATTTTACGTTTCGAATTAATTGATTTATTGTTTTATCGCTTTCGCTGGACTGGAATAGTCCTTGATACTGTCTGATTCGAGTTAGAAATTGATCGGAGCGTGTCTCGGGTTGAGTCGTGTTGAAATGGGATTTTTAGTGATTTAATTTCGGAAGATTTTGAGTCAAAAACCATTATTTTTAAATATGTCAAATTTTGATGAAAATCGAATGTGATGAGTCTTTGATTGGATTGGTTGATCGAGTGAGGACGTTGGATATGTTTTTGTACTATTTTGGTGTTAGGACTGGACTGGAACAGGTATCGGAATTGGTCGGAACGACGAAAATTGCCAAAACGGGATAAAATACAATGCTGTCAAAAGCGCACGACCCGTGCGTCCCAGGCGCACGGACCGTGCGTGTCATTCTGTTTGTTTTCAAAAAAAAAAAAGTATTACAGGGCGCACGACCCGTGCGTGTGGGAGCACGAACCGTGCGCCGTGTTCTGTCCAAATTTCCAACTTGCCGGAAACGATCCCGATCGATTCCAATCCTCTCCTAATCCTTTTCTAACCCTTCTATAATGATATTAGGCTTATAATGCCATGATTTTGGGTATGTTTCAAAAGGGTTTTATAAAATACTTTTGAAGTTGAAATTGTTTCGAAAAGGCGAGTAATAGTACACGTGTGCGAATATGTTTTATTAATAATAAAGTGGACTATGAGTCCTACGTAATACGGTATAACTGACGTGAGACGATCATTATTTATTGTCTAAACCGGTCTACGATTCACGATATATATATTATATCGACTATGGGAAACGGCCCGATGCGGGTGTTATGTTCAATTATTGGTCTGAATGTAAATGAACTAAATGTTCATATGATTGTAAATATATAGATATATATATTATATCGAGTTTGGGTGACGACCCATGTTAACATACTAGGCGGGGAAGTCATGATCCCTTACCCTAGGCTCTGAGGCCAATAGCGGAACTGTTATTGGATAGGGGTTCGCCGGGAGACGCAAGTGGATTGCAGCCGGTGTTACGTAGAAGGGCCTAGGATGCTAGTTCATCGGGAGACGCAAATAGATTGCAGCCGGTGTCTTACTAGGTCGAAGCCTTATTGTTTGGTCCACCGAGATTAGCAAGCGGATTGCGGTCGGTGTTGTGTCAATCTTAAAAATGTTTTAAAAGGACCGAGAGTGCTAGTAGGGGTCTCGGTAGAACTCACTGAGATTGTATCTCATTGTTTATATGTTGGGGTTTTACAGATAAACAGGGAAAGTGGAGATCCAAGAGGCACGAGTAGGTGGTACTCGGATGGTTGCTGAATGTGGATACCTGTGTTGCAGGTTATCTAATATTGCAGGATTAGTTTTGATGATGAAAAAGGCAAAGGTAAAGTTGATAGCCAAAAGTAAAGAAAAGTGACTAAACATCAAAGTCACAATCCAAGTCAAACAAGCTCAAGATTTGAAGATTCAAGTTTAAGGGTAGTCCTCATAAATAAGGGTAGTCCTTAGGGTTTGGGGTTGTCTTAGGAAAATGTGTAAGCTCTTTCGAAGGTCAGCTCGCCTCTCAAAGTCTCACACACTCACACAAGTTTTCAAAATGCATGCATGAACACATAAACTTAAAAACCATTTTGAAAAAGGAAGAAATCGATTCAATAGTTTTTGGTAAACATCAAAATCGATTTCCAACATATTTTGAAAGTGCATAATCGATTCATATTGATTTTACCAAGTATATAATCGATTCCCATTGTTTCCATAAAAGAAAAAATCGATTTACCATCTTTTAAAATAAACACAAAATCGATTTCCAACATAAATGAGAAAGCATGCAATCGATTCCCATTGTCTCCATAAGTGAAAGAATCGATTCCTACCCCTCCTGTGAGCCAAGAATCGATTGTCACTCATTGTCAAATAAAGTAAGAATCGATTCTCACCTTAAGGAAGTCATACACAAGAATCGATTCCTAGATCCAATGCAATTAGGCATATAATCGATTCCCTAAATATTTTCAACGTGAGATCTAGTTTTTTCATAGCCTATAAATAGAGGCCTCATAGCCTCCATTTCTCACCAACCCATTCTCACGATCTATCATTTCTGAAAAACTCTTATATTTTATTTGTGTTCTTCTCGCACCACTGGTCCGTCAAGAGCTGATCCTACGTTAAGAGTTAGTTGGGGTTGTGTCCTTCAAGTTGTAATATCTGCCTACACTAAGAGGTATTTCTGTATTTACATTACTGTTATATTGTTGTTATAATTTGTACTAGAGAGTGGGGTATCTCTCTAGGGGTAGCTGCATGTACTAGGAAGTGGGGTATCTTTCTAGGGCAGTTGTTGTAACAAGGGTGGGGTATCTCTTGTTGTTGTGCTGTTAGATTTTAGGGCTCTCTATAGGTGGGGTATCCTAGGAGGAGAGTGCCTGAGTCTGTAAAGGTTTTCCAAGGCACCTGTAAGCCTTGTTGTTTTGGTTAGTGGAAAATCTCACAAGGGTGTGAGGACTGGACGTAGGTCACTAGGAGGTGGCCGAACCAGGATAAATCTCTGCGTGCTTTACTGCTTTCCTACTTTACTGTTATTCTACTTTACTGCGTTATATTCTAATTCCTTCGCTTCCACTTAACCTGCGCGAAAATTGATCTAAGTCATTGAAAAGGGGAAAAACGTTTTCGAAAGATCTGAAAAGTTTTAAATCTCAATTCACCCCCCCTCTTGAGACTGAAGCCACTTGGTAACAAGTGGTATCAGAGCTAGACTCTTGTATAAAGAGCTTAGCCGCTTCAAGAGAAATGGCTTCAGGTTGGTATACGCAAGAGGGTGCATCTCTTTTCCGTCCTCCGGGATTCAACGGAGAAGACTATGCATATTGGAAAGAAAGAATGAGAATTTTTATTGAAGGGGTAGACTTAGATGTTTGGGATGCTGTGGAAAAAGGACCTTTCGTCCCCACACACATAGTAGATGGTATTCTTACAATAAAAAGTAGAAATGAATGGTCTGATGATGAGAAAAGAAAAGTGCAACTGAATTTACGTGCTAAAAATATTATTACTTCTGCTTTGAGTACTGATGAATTTTTTCGAGTTTCAAACTGTAAATCTGCCCGAGAAATGTGGGATAATCTTCAAGTTACTCATGAGGGTACAAGTGAAGTGAAAAGGGCAAGAATAAATACTCTTACCAGAGAGTACGAATTGTTTAGAATGAATACAGGTGAAACAATATCAGAGATGCAGAAAAGGTTCACTCACATAGTGAACAAACTGGGTTCATTAGGAAAATCATTTCCTCCCGAAGACTTGATCAACAAAGTGCTAAGATGCCTAAACCGAGAATGGCAACCAAAGGTAACTGCTATAACTGAATCAAGAAACCTAACTACCATGTCTCTTGCCACTCTATTTGGGAAACTACTAGAGCACGAGTTAGAGCTCACTCGTCTAGCAGAGAATGAAGGAAAAGTCAAGAAAAAGAAAAACCTAGCTTTCAAAGTTTCAAATTCAAGTTCATCCGACGACAGTGATGACTCGCAAAGTGAAAGTGATGAAGAGGATGAAAATATAGACCTAATGGTAAGAGAATTCAAAAGGTTCATAAGGAGGTCTCTAGAAAAGAATTCTCCAACCAAAGAAGTCTCATGCAAACAAAACTACTTAAGTCCTTTAACCTGCTACGAATGTGGGAAACCCGGACACATAAAATTGGAATGCCCAAAATTACAAAGAAAACGACCAAGAGATGAGAAAAAGGGATCCAAAGGAAAAAGGAGTAGAAAAGCCTACACAGCATGGGAAAACAGGAACTCATCAGATAGCTCAGAAAGTGAAAAAGATCAAGTTGCTCTCATGGCCGACCACGACAGCGAAAGTGAAACTGAGGTATATTCTAACTCTGAATCTTTACAAGATGCCTATGATGAATTATATGAAGCTTTTACTGAATTACATGATAAATCATTAAAATTAGCTAAAGCGTTAGACAGATCTAAGAAAGCTATCACTCATCTGGAAAAAGACATCACTTCTTTAAACAAAGAAATAGTAGAACTTAGAAAAGAAAATGATAGTCTTGCATGCTTTAAAGAAAACCATACATGTGATAAATGTGTTGAAAGCAAAAAGAAAGTTCATGAACTAGAGTTGACTATTGAAAAACTATCTAGAATCAAAACCATAGAAAAGCATGTTCATTACAAATCTAATTTTTCCACTAGACCATACATTAAATGTTATTACTGTGGTAAACCTGGACATACAGCTTCTGTTTGCAGAATAAGAGGTAAACAAGTTATGAAGAAGGTATGGGTTCCCAAAAGGACCATACCAAACATTAACCCACAAGGACCCAAAGAGATTTGGGTACCTAGAACCTTGTTTTAGATCATTGCAGGTACGCTGCAAGGTATGGGGACATGTGGATACCTTGACAGCAAAGACTCAAAGCACATGACCGGAATCGCAATAAAGTTATCAACTCTCACCTCGGAGAAAAATCTGTCATGTGACTTGTGATGAATAGAGGGAGAATCACTGGTAAATGTTAGAAAAGTTTTATTCACCTCTAAACTGAAAATGTGCTTAAATCATAGTTTACTTAGTCAAACATGTGACTTGTGAAACAAATTGATCTCTAAACCGCATTTCATGCATCTCTAAGGGAACATTTTTTTTAAGGCATGAAAACAAATAAAGTATTCTGATCATCCCTCTAAAACTGAGCATGTAGAATTATCATATCACCTTCTTAGAGGTTATGGTTAGAAAGGCGATAATATGATTGAGCAAGTTGAATCGTCAAAATCAGCTAGTTGATACTTTTACAAACCCATTGCAAAAGGAAACCTGATTTTTTATTTTTTTATTTAAATTAAATGTTTTTCAAGTGATCTTTTAAAATATGAATTTAAGAGAATTTGTGACTTACGAATTTCTGCGTGCTCAAAAAGCGTTTTATAAAGCAGCTGAAATGCTACCTTTTTCCCGAAATCCATTTTCTCCTGTCACAATCAATTGCTGGCTTTGGCATTAAAATTCAGAATACATACTCACAATCGTTGTTCAACTAAAATAATTTTTCTCCCATATTCTGGCTGCCATCACCAACTTTCAAACTAAGCAGCATGAAATGTATAAAGCTTAAAACAACTGCTTCACAGATTTTTGAGACTCATAATCAGCTTTTACCTGTGTTTGATAAAATATTCTCTTCATGGTCTCAAATATGTCTTTCTTCAAGTTTTGATGATCACTTACAAATCAGCAATGGCCCTTTTTTTACCTTGTCAAAAAGCTGTGACATTCGATTCGCAAACCTTATCATATATTGGCCCTCTTTGATCATGACAAAAAGGGGGAGAGAAATATAGGGTTGCATATGAGCATATAGAACTTGCATATTATGCATCTAGTCAATAAGTCAGGGGGAGCATCATGATAGGGGGAGCATCATATATATATTATCTGTTTGAACTAACCTCCCACCTTGAGATGAGTTAATGTTTTGTCATCATCAAAAAGGGGGAGAATGTGGATACCTGTGTTGCAGGTTATCTAATATTGCAGGATTAGTTTTGATGATGAAAAAGGCAAAGGTAAAGTTGATAGCCAAAAGTAAAGAAAAGTGACTAAACATCAAAGTCACAATCCAAGTCAAACAAGCTCAAGATTTGAAGATTCAAGTTTAAGGGTAGTCCTTATAAATAAGGGTAGTCCTTAGGGTTTGGGGTTGTCTTAGGAAAATGTGTAAGCTCTTTCGAAGGTCAGCTCGCCTCTCAAAGTCTCACACACTCACACAAGTTTTCAAAATGCATGCATGAACACATAAACTTAAAAACCATTTTGAAAAAGGAAGAAATCGATTCAATAGTTTTTGGTAAACATCAAAATCGATTTCCAACATATTTTGAAAGTGCATAATCGATTCATATTGATTTTACCAAGTATATAATCGATTCCCATTGTTTCCATAAAAGAAAAAATCGATTTACCATCTTTTAAAATAAACACAAAATCGATTTCCAACATAAATGAGAAAGCATGCAATCGATTCCCATTGTCTCCATAAGTGAAAGAATCGATTCCTACCCCTCCTGTGAGCCAAGAATCGATTGTCACTCATTGTCAAATAAAGTAAGAATCGATTCTCACCTTAAGGAAGTCATACACAAGAATCGATTCCTAGATCCAATGCAATTAGGCATATAATCGATTCCCTAAATATTTTCAACGTGAGATCTAGTTTTTTCATAGCCTATAAATAGAGGCCTCATAGCCTCCATTTCTCACCAACCCATTCTCACGATCTATCATTTCTGAAAAACTCTTATATTTTATTTGTGTTCTTCTCGCACCACTGGTCCGTCAAGAGCTGATCCTACGTTAAGAGTTAGTTGGGGTTGTGTCCTTCAAGTTGTAATATCTGCCTACACTAAGAGGTATTTCTGTATTTACATTACTGTTATATTGTTGTTATAATTTGTACTAGAGAGTGGGGTATCTCTCTAGGGGTAGCTGCATGTACTAGGAAGTGGGGTATCTTTCTAGGGCAGTTGTTGTAACAAGGGTGGGGTATCTCTTGTTGTTGTGCTGTTAGATTTTAGGGCTCTCTATAGGTGGGGTATCCTAGGAGGAGAGTGCCTGAGTCTGTAAAGGTTTTCCAAGGCACCTGTAAGCCTTGTTGTTTTGGTTAGTGGAAAATCTCACAAGGGTGTGAGGACTGGACGTAGGTCACTAGGAGGTGGCCGAACCAGGATAAATCTCTGCGTGCTTTACTGCTTTCCTACTTTACTGTTATTCTACTTTACTGCGTTATATTCTAATTCCTTCGCTTCCACTTAACCTGCGCGAAAATTGATCTAAGTCATTGAAAAGGGGAAAAACGTTTTCGAAAGATCTGAAAAGTTTTAAATCTCAATTCACCCCCCCTCTTGAGACTGAAGCCACTTGGTAACACTGAAGACTTAGCTTTTATGCTTAAGTTATGTATTCCCTTGTTAGTTATGTATCACAACATTACGGCTTTATCTGTTGTAAAAGTTATGTATTTATTTCCGCTTTCTTGTTTGATATTGAACACTGTATTTCACTGAGGGTTTATGGTCTTATTCATGTTTAAGACTGTTCTGTGGTTATTCAGTGAAAATTTTATAGTGGTATTCAGTATTTAAACAGGAAATATATCTCTGATGTTTTATGAATGGTGCACTTGGGTATTTTTACTCGATAAAAATACCGGGGTGTTACAGGCGCAGGAGGGATCCTGGCGCCCAGACACAAACTGGCGCAGGGAACAGAATTGGAAACACAGCGCAGGATTTGGCGCCCAGGGACAGGGCACCCACCAAAATGTCACAACAGTGCAGAAAGTGCCCAGGAGCAAGGTCCAACCCACAACATACGATATAACAACAAGTTCTGGGCGCATGGGGCGCCAGAACCAGCGACACAAGCAAGGGGAACACGTGCATGGGCGCCTAGGGCGCCTTCCCAAACAGCACTGGAACAATATGGAGCCATACTGGAACAACTTAGTATAATTAGGCAAGGTATTCCACACTAAGACAGAGGCTAAAACATCAAGGGAAACACAAATGGCCTTGCGCCTAGGCAAAGGGAACCAAAAATTGCAACAGAAAACAAGGCAGGCAACATGGCTCCCAGGGGAGGGGATCCCAGTGACATTTCAGAACACACAACCTAGCAACCAAAATTCAGCACCTATGACATCCAAACAACATGACCACCCAGAAACACAACTTAGGAACGCAACACGGGCAGCCAAAATTAGGCGCCATTGGCGCCCAGGCACAGGGAACCAGCGCCCGTGGCGCCCAGACAGCAACACTGAACGCAACAGGACAGGCACAACAATGGCGCCTAAGGCGCCTAGGGTCCTTCAAACTCAATTTTCTCCAAATTTTTTTATGTTCAATCATCAACAATGACTTCAAGCATCCCAAATTCATTCTCACATATTCAAATACACATTTTGACGAGTACCTAACATGCATCACATACGCCTAACAAGTCACGTACTTCTCAACAAGCACTTAGTGTGCATCAATTCATCATCCAAACAATCATACATTACAACATCATCAAAAATCATACAAGATAGCGATATAAGCCCTAAACCCACATACATCCTATTATGAACCCTATTATAAGGTAAGACCCACCCTTACCTTTGATTTCCGAAGATGAAGACTCCTCTACGAAGACACCGAAGTAACCACAACAACAGCTCCTTGCTCCTCTTCTCTCTTGGCCGATCGCCCTCTCCTTCTCCTCTTCTCCCTTGCGCGCCCTTCTTTCCTTTCTCCTCTCTTCGCAAGTTTCTTTTTTTTCTCTCTTCTCTCCTCTCTCTTTTGCGACTTCTTTTTTCTTTTTGCGTAAAATGAGACGCTTGTCTCAAACCCTTGCGCCTAGGAGCCTAATTCGATGGGCCTTGGGCGCTTGGCCCGATCCTACCACGTCGCAATTACCGGTTACGACTTCCTTTATTAAAATAAAACAATATATTAATATTTTAATATAATAATAATAATGCAACACTTAAATAATTTAATTAAATAATAAATTAAGTTATTTTGGGTGTTACAACTCTCCCCCACTTAGAAAATTTCGTCCTCGAAATTCTTACCTGATTCAAACAGCTCTGGATAAGACTCCCTCATCTTACTCTCCAGCTCCCAAGTCATGCTCTCTCCAGTAGCTCCCAACCAAACCACTTTCACCAAAGCAATCTCCTTCCCTCTCAGAACCTTTACTTCTTGATCTTCAATCCGCACAGGCATAGTCTCCACAGTGAGATTATCCCGTACTTCCACATCATCCATGTGAATCACATGAGACGGGTCTGGAACATACTTTTGAAGTTGCGACGTGAAACACGTCATGCAAGTTCGAAAGATTAGGCGGCAAAGCCACCCTATAGGCAACACTTCCAACCCTCTCTGTAATCTGATACGGACCAATGAAACGAGGAGTTAATTTCTTAGACTTCTAGGCACGCCCAACACCAGTCACCGGAGTGACTCTCAGAAATACATGATCACCGGCTTGAAACTCCAAATCCTTCCTTCTCTTATCATGATAGCTCTTTTGTCGGCTCTGCGACGCTTTCATCTTCTCACGAATTAATTTCACCTTCTCAGTGGTTTCTCGCACAATCTCAGGCCCTAGCACCGCACTCTCTCCAGATTCATACCAACATACAGGAGTCCTACATCTCCGACCATACAGCGCCTCAAACGGTGCCATCCCAATACTAGAATGATGACTATTATTATAGGTAAACTCAATCAATGGAAGATGAGAGTCCCACGAACCTCCTTGCTCAAGAACACATGCCCTCAACAAATCTTCTAGACTGAATAGTCCTCTCCGTCTGACCATCTGTCTGCGGATGATACGCGGAGCTCAACCTCAACTTAGAACCCAAAGCTTCTTGCAAACTTTTCCAAAATTCAGAAGTGAATCTAGGATCTCTATCAGACACAATACTCAGAGGAACACCATGCAACTTCACAATCGTCTTAACATAGATTTCCGCCAACTTTGAAACCGGATAAGTGATACTAATTGGCAAAAAGTGAGCAGACTTCGTCAATCTATCAACAATCACCCAAATAGCATCGAACCCCCTTACGGTATTAGGCAAACCAGTCACAAAATCCATGGAAATGCTATCCCATTTCCATTCCGGAACCTCTAATGGTTGCATCAACCCCGCAGGCTTCTGGTGCTCAACCTTTGACTTCTGACAAGTCAAACAGGCATACACAAACTGAGCTACATCACGGTTCATACCAGGCCACCAAAACAATTTCTTTAAATCTTGGTACATCTTTGTAGCCCCTGGGTGAATACTCAACTTACTTCTATGACTCTCCTCAAGAATCATTTTCTTCATCTCAGCATCATCAGGAATACAGATTCTATCCCTGAATCTCAACACACCTTGGGAATCTAACTTGAAGTCCCCATTCACAACTTGATCATTCGCAACTGTCAAGTCCACCAACTTTACATCTGACTTTTGGCTTCTCGAATACTAACCAAAAATTCATTGCCAATCTTCAACATTCCCAATCTGACACTCTGCGGTGTCACTTCACAAACTAGACTCATATCCCGGAACTGCTCAATCAACTCTAACTCTTTAACCATCATAGCCGACATATGCAAGGTCTTTCGACTTAAAGCATCATCCACGACATTAGCTTTGCTTGGGTGATAGTTCAAGCCGAAATCATAGTCCTTCAACAGTTCTAACCAACGTCTCTGTCTCATATTCAGCTCCTTCTGATCAAACAAGTATTTCAAGCTCTTATGGTCACTAAACACCTCAAATCTAGTACCATACAGATAGTGCCTCCAAATCTTCAGCACGAACACAATCGCAGCTAGCTCCAAATCATGCGTAGGGTAGTTCTTCTCATGGGTCCTCAACTGTCTAGACGCATAAGCTACTACCTTACCATCTTGCTTGAGCACACCCCCCAACCCCATCTTGGAAGCATCACAATACACCACAAACGGTTGATCCGGAACGGGCAAAGTCAAAATAGGAGATGTTGTCAATCTCTTCTTCAACTCATTGAAGCTCTCCTCACAACGAGCATCCCACACAAAAGCTTTACTCTTACACGTCAATTGAGTCAACAGAAGGGCTAACTTAGAGAAACCTTCAATAAACCTCCTGTAATAACCAGCCAACCCCAAAAAGCTTCTGATCTCAGTAACTGACTTCGGGCTCTCCCACTGCAACACAACATCTACCTTGGCTGGATCCACAGCTATACCATTACTAGAGATAACATGGCCAAGAAAACTCACTTCTTTCAACCAGAACTCACACTTTGACAACTTCGCATATAGCTTCTTTTCTTTCAACACCTCTAGCACTAACCTCAAATGTTCTGCGTGCTCCTCTTCCCCCTTAGAATACACCAGAATGTCATCAATAAATACTACCACGAACCGATCCAAGTAACTATGGAAAATACGGTTCATGTATTCCATAAATACTCCCGGCGCATTAGTAACATCGAAAGGCATCACAGAATACTCATAGTGCCCATATCTAGTCCTGAAAGCTGTCTTCTGGATGTCTTCATTCTTCCCCTTAATTTGGTGATAACCCTACCTCAAATCGATTTTGCTAAACACTTTAGCACCCACCAACTGGTCCATCAAATCATCAATCCTCGGGAGCGGATACTTGTTCTTAATTGTCACCTTGTTCAATTGCCTATAATCAACACAGAGTCTCATACTTCCATCCTTCTTCTTTCCCAACAACACTGGAGCTCCCCACGGCGACACACTTGGCCTTACAAATTTCTTCTCAAGCAAATCTTCTAGTTGCTTCTTCAACTCTGACAACTCTGAGGCTAACATCCTGTACGGTGCCATAGACACAGGCCTAGTACCAGACACAAGATCAATAGCAAACTCAACTTCCCTTTCAGGCGGAACACTCGGAATCTCATCAGGGAACACTTCGGGAAACTCAAACACCACCTGCAACCCTTCAATGACAGCTTGATTCTCAGCAGACAACGACGCCATCAAAGCAAACAGGTGAACTTCCTCCTTCATTACCTTATGCAACTGACCAGCAGGCAACAAAACAGATTCTTCCTCTTCGGGAGGAAGGAAACTCACAGACTTGCTAAAACAATTAATATGCACATGGTTATCCACTAACCAGTCCATACCGAGAATGACATCCAACCCACCCAACGGCAAACAAATAAGATCAACAACGAAATCTCTGCCGAAGACCGACAGAGGGCACTTAGCACACACAAGAGAGGTAGTTACCGAACCCTTAGCTGGAGTATCAATAACCATCTCCCTCATCAAAGAAGACAATGCAAGACTCAACTTCTTAACACATAAGGCAGCAATGAATGAATGCGTAGCACCGATATCAACAATAGCAATCAAAGGGGTACCATTAATAAAACATGTACCTCTAATCTCATTAGCATCCTCTGATCCCGCGAGAGCAAACACCTTTCCACTGAACTTCTCTTTCTTCGGCTTAGAACACTTGGTGCTAATATGACCCACCTCACCACAGTTGAAGCAAGTCACGTCCTTGCGTTCACAGTCAGACGCCAAATGACCCTCTTTGCCACATCGGAAGAACCCTCTCACTCCCATCCTGCAATCGAAGCTCTTATGACCAGGCTTTCCACACTTAAAACACACAATATTAGCGGGAGCATCTCCCCCACTAGACTTCTTACCCTCAACAGACTTCTTACTATCAGCATACCTCTGTTTACCCCTACCAGCAAGAACCTCATATGGCTTACTACGGTTCTGAAACTTACCCCTCTGATCCCTCATGACCTTAGAGTGAGCATTACTATCTTCCTAAAAAATCCTGCAACTGTCAATCAAATCAGCGAATACCCGAATCTTCTGGTACCCAATAGCTTTCTTAATATCAGCTCTCAGCCCATTCTCAAACTTAATGCATTTTGAGAACTCAGAATCAGCATCAGTGTAGTGAGGATAAAACTTGGCCAATTCAGTGAACTTGGCAGTATATTCTGTTACTGACATGTTTCCTTGCTTCAGCTCAAGGAATTCAATCTCCTTCTTTCCCCTAACATCCTCTGGGAAATACTTCCTTAAGAACTCTCTACGGAAAACGGCCCAAGTGATTTCTTCATTAGCAGTCTCTAACCTCTGCCTAACTTCCAACCACCAGTCATCAGCTTCTTCGGCCAGCATGTGAGTACCATACCTGACCTTCTGAGCATTATTACAATCCATGACACGGAAAATCCTTTCAACTTCCTTCAGCCACGCTAGAGCACCATCGGGGTCGTACTTGCCCTTAAAAGTAGGCAGCTTCTCCCTCTGAAAAGTGGCCAAACTGCGAGTTCCAGCATTTTCACCATCATTTTGCTGGTTCCCAACAGCCTGAGCCATAGCTTGCAGAGCAGCAGCAAGAGCAGCATCGTTTCTCCCAGCCATTTCAACTTAACACTGCAGGACAAACAATAATTTAGAACTAATCTAACAATTCTCAATTGTCATAAGACACTATGACAGGACAACTTGGCCGGACAGACCGAACTGCTCTGATACCACTAATGTAACACCCCATTTCTACCCGGCAATTTAAATCATAAATATCAGAGTTTAACAATTATTTTTCGATTCATCCAAACGGGATGCTACATTCACTTCATTTAAACATCGACAATATAATAACAAATTCCCTTATAAATCAGTATAATACGTAACACATGTTAAGTGGGATGGAATCCTCAAAAATACATTAATTCAGTTCTCATAACAGAAACTTCAACATCTCGCAGCGGAATAGAATAAAATCTCATAAAACAGATCATAGTCTCAACAATAACATAATATCCTCAGTAAAAATTATTCAACAGCCAAATAAACAAAACAAATAAAATCAAGCGCCCATCCCCTGAGTGTTACGTATCAGAGCATAAGACCGACTCAGAAATGAAGGAAGACAAGCCTTCACTCACGGTTACCTGTAGTAATGAACAACAAAGGGGTGAGTCTAAACCGTATAATAAAGTTTATAATGAGTAGTATGCTAGAGCTCAGAACTATACCAATCACAGCTATACATACATATACATATACATCTATATATTTATATACAACAACTTTTACAATTTATATCTTTATATTTATAAATATACGCATGACAGCTTCAAAAATTTATGCATATATATATATATATTTGATACATATAACAACTTCAACAATTTATATATTTGCCACACAATCATATTACACACCAACCAAAATAATAATTACCAATGATAAGCATGAATGTATGAAGTGCAAGTATGCATGTGGTACCATCATTGTAACACCCTAAAATATTTAATTAATTCATTTGATTAAGTATTTAGGAATTTAAATTAATTAAGTGGATATAAGTTAATTATTAGATATTATATTATTATGTGTAGGTGGCATTAGAAGATGGAGGTGCCAAATTAGACGGACTTGGGTTTAAGTGAGAAGCCCAAGCCCATGACTCTTGTCATATGCGAATTGGGCAAAGGCGCCTAGGGGTTAGGGTTTGTTGCTAGCATTAGCGAAACTTGAGAATAGAGAGAAAGAGAGGAAGTGCGCCGTAGAGGGGAGGAGAGGAGAGGAGCAAGTCGCAAGCTCCAAGGAGAAAAGAGAAGGCGTGATCCGGTTGCCGTGGTTCCATTCGTGATCATCTCTAGAGATCCTATTCTTCAAATTCGAGGTAAGGAGAGTTCTATCGATTTCTATAATAATTTCTATGATGGATCCTAAGTTAGTGATAGCCTAGATGTTAAGTATGATTCTTATAGTGCTTGCGAAATTCATGTCTTGATTGTTGCCATATGCGTGATTATATGTTGATGCTTGCGAATTCATGTTTTGATTTGAGAGATATGCGTGATGCTATGTGGTGCTTGGGATTGTTGTTGAATTCGAATGGGTGGTGTATAATTCTGATGATTTAAATGTGTATCCATGATGGTTGTAGTGTGTGTTGAAATTGAGTCAAGAAACAATTTGAGAAAAATGATGTTTGTGCTAAATTTGTGTAAAAATCTGGTGCTGGGACTGTTCTGGGCGCCAGGCGCCCTGTGCTGGGCGCCAAGGGCGCTGTGCGCGTGTTGCTGGGTGTTGCGCTGGGCGCTGAGCACCCGTGTGCGTGTGTGCGTGTGTAGCGCTGGGCGCTGAGCGCCCGTGTGCGCGTGTTCCTGTGTTGCGCCAAGGCGCTGGGCGCTGGGCGCCCGTGTGTGTTGCATTGCGTGTTCCGCTGAGGCGCTGGGTGCCAGCGCTGGGCGCTGAGCGCCCGTGTGGGTGTGTTGCGCCTGGCTGGGCGCCCAGGGCGCCAGTTTTCAGGATGTTCCAAAATATTTTCGAAAACTGTTTTCGCTATATCTTTTGACTCGGACATCCGTTTTGAACGTTTCAAAAAGCGTTGTGAAGCATTTTCAATTGTCCATCTGCGTGTCCCATTTTTAAAAATAAAAACTTATTATTCCTGAAGGTTGCTGGGGCGCCCCAAGTGGCTGTTCCCGGTGATCGTTGCCGTGACAATGAAATAGATGTTTTGGGCGTCTTTTTAAAAATTCTCTTTTGCGTACGACCAGTGGTTTTAACGAAGTAATGCCAAAAATGATGATTTTGACGATGATGCCCCTAGTGGCTAGTTAAATGACTGTTTTGCCCTTAGTGGCTAATATTATTTATAATGACGTTTAAATGACCGTTTTGCCCTTAGTGGCTAATATTACTTATAATGACATGTAAATGACTGTTTTGCCCTTAGTGGCTAGTATTCTTTATAATGACGAGTAAATGACGGTTTTGCCCTTAGTGGCCAATATTATTGATAATGTGGTGTAAATGACGAGGATGCCCTTAGTGGCTAGTTAAATGACTGTTTTGCCCTTAGTGGCTGTTATTATTTATAATGATGTGTAAATGACGATGACGCCCTTGGTGGCTAGTAAATGACGTTTTTGCCCTCAGTGGCTATTGTTTGAGTTGATGATATTTATGTATAAGTGACGATGAAACCCAGTGACGTTTAAGGTCCGAAAGGCTAAGTGATGTTAAGGTCTAAAAGGACAAGTGACGTTGTGTGTAAATTATGAATTGACAGGTGCTGTGCTTCTTGTGAGCAAACCGGTAAGTGACGGGTCACATAGTTGACTATGATTTGGGTATCTGTGTATTTGTGTGTTTGTGAGTGGTGCATGTCATAGTGTCTCATGCCCATATGCATAAACCCAGTGACGTTTTGAGGCCCATGTGGCTAAGTGACGATGAGGCCTTAAGGGCTAAGCGACGTTTGTGAAAAGGTACCTCATGCATATGCCCGCGAGTGGGTTGCATTTCATATGCCTACATGACATAGTGATGAGTTATTGTAGTGATGTGATCGATGATTGTGATGTGATTATTTATGAGTTATTGTAGTGATGTGATCGATGATTGTGATGTGATTATTTATGAGTTATTGTAGTGATGTGATCGATGATTGTGATGTGATTATTTATGAGTCATTGTAGTGATGTGATTGATGATTGTGATGTGCTTATTTTAGAGCTGTGACTTGACTTATCATTTATCATATGATTTATTATATGAATTGAATTGGACTCACCCTTCTGTTTGAATGTTACCCCTATGTGGTAACGTGCAGGTGATCGCGAGTGAAGGACTAGGTACCTTCACTAATTCGAGTCGGGTCGTCTGCTCTGATTATGTAACACTAGGGGGGAATGATGTTGTTTATGTTACTTAGGATTGTTGTGGTGGTTGGATTTTAGTAATGTAAGCCTTGCATAGTTGCAATGCCCTTATGATTAAACTTGTTAGATTTTCCGCTGTGAAGTTGTACTTTAATTGACGATGACGTTTTGAAAGTATTATAAGGTTGTTTTCCAAAAGCGAGTGATTTTGGCGTGTGATGTTTAACGAAGTAAGTGTGACATCCCTTGTGATGTAACTAAAATTTGAAACTCTGATTTTTACGCTAATAGATTAACGGGTAGAAAAAGGGGTGTTACATTAGTGGTATCAGAGCAATGGTTGGTCCGTCCGGCCAAGTCGTCGAGTCGTTGTGTCGGTGTACGACCAACTGTTGTCTTTTAAGTGCTGACCAATATTTGTATTGCAGGTAAGCCAAGAGTTGCTAATGGTAAGTAAACTAGTGGGGGAGACGCCCCTACTGGTATTATGTGCTGTTTGCTATGTTGTGCTCCGTGTGAACCCTGTGTCGTTTGGTTGTGACTTTTATTTTGACCCTGTTGTTGTGCTTATGTGCTTTTGGTGATTGCTGCTGCTGTAAATTAAGTTATAGTGGTGCTGCAAAGTAAATACTGTGTTATTGCCATTGCTGTTTGTTTATTGTTACGTAGTTGGGTTATTGTACCGTTACACTACTGTTGCTGTTAGCTGGAAATAATGTACTGTTTTCTAAGGATTAGTGTTGCTGTTTAATTATTGATGTTTTTGAAAACCGTTTTATTTTAGCGACACTAATGTCATGTGCTATGTAATTTTGTGATCTGAAAGGAAAAAGGGCTTCTGAAATTGTTTTTGAAAAGTCAAATGGACGATTTTACGGTTGGAAACTGATATTGGTGATAAAATCTACTTTAACGAAGGAACGTAGGTGTTGTTGTTGTAGAAATTGAAAGAAATGAATTATTTTGGACTTAGGATTTTAAATGAAGGAAGTGTAGGTGTTGAAGTTTTGTGGAATTGGAAAAATGACATTTTTCTCTAATTGGTTTTATTTTAAAAAGGAGTAGCGACTTGTGGTGGTGTGGGTTTTGAAAATCTTGTCAAAAATGATTTGATCACGATTTTGAAAACTATTATTGGGTTTCTTTGGGAGCAAAAGTGTATTAGTATGTATTAGTATGTATGGGACCTTGGCTGCTCTATGAGGTTGAATTTGGTTATTTTCTGAGAAGGTGCTAAACTGTATTTTTGGTAGTTAGAGAATTGTACTAGTTGGTTTTACAAGTAGCAAGGTTGAATTTTGAAGGAAATGATGTTTGAATGTATATGATTATTGGGAAATCTAAACTATGCTTGATGGCTGAATTGGTGACTGCTTGGATGCTTAATTTGTTGCTAGGCTCCCTGTGTAGGCACTTTGAGTAGGTTTGACTTTCGGCTAAACTAGGACTGTTTTACTGAATTGATAAATTATGTAGCACACAATTTTAGAAACTAGACTGAACGCTGGTCATTTTGGCTTTGGTTTGGTCGCATTTGGAGTAGTATAGCTCCAGTTATGGGCTTCGCAAGTTAGGGTAAAATTCTAGGGACCGTCTGGGCATAGGGTCAATGTTTTGATTGTGGTGTTTCCAAATGAACTCCTTTTCGAATGAACCCAATTTATTTGAAAACTAGACAAAATGATTTTGTAACACCCTGATATTTTTATTTGTTAAAAACATCCGAGGGCACATTAAACATACATCAGAGATAATATTTCCTGCTCAGACACTGAATACCACTATAAATTTTTTTGCTGAAATACATCATAATCATCTTATACACAAATAAGATCATACGGTACTCAGACCATAAACTGTCAGCAACTGTGGTAATCAGAGTCATACAAGAAAGCGGAAAGAAAGATAAACAAAACACTAATGCCATAGTGTTGTGATACATGGACAACAGAAGGAAATTAAACTTAAACATAAAACTAAGTCATCCTCCATCACTCGGGGCCACCTACTCGTGCCTCTGAGATTTCTTCTGTCCCTGTTTATCTGTAAAACAACCACATTTAAACAGTGAGATACAATCTCAGTGAGTTCTACCGAGACCCCTACTAACACTCTCGGTTCAATTATGAATTTTTATATAACGTGACACGGCACCGACTGCGTTACCGCTTCCAAACCCGGTGAACCGCATTACTTAACTTTTAACAGATCACCGACTGCGTTACCGCTTCCAAACCCGGTGAACCTGTTATGACTCAGTACGACACCGACTGCGTTACCGCTTCCAAACCCGGTGAATCGTACAACAAACAAATTTGACATAACACCGACTGCGTAACCGCTTCCAAAGCTTCCCACTCGATCACGAAACCGCTTTTGACCGAAATACCGAATTCCACGAAATCTTCCACGAACACTATTCATCATCCCTAACCTCCAAAAGCTATTATTCACTCAAAACCCCAATTTGAACCCTAACCTTCAATTCTTCAAAAACTCCAAATCGGACTCCAATATTCGCGTATTCGACCTTGAGCTCGCTCCTCACCACCATTCTAGGCTTTCCTTTGAGCTTGAACCACAAAACCTCCATTTTTCCTCTCAAATTCGAAAATGGCAAAGTGAGAGAGAGTGAGTTGATGATGAAGATCTTGGTACCAAATCGAAGAGGAAGTAACGCTGAACGTTTTTCGTGTTGGACGAAAGTCGTTTTGATGAGCGGAATTACCCCCTTTTTCCTCTTCTTCTTCCTCCCCCTTTCTTTCTCTCTTCTTTTCTTTTTCTCTTCTCCTCTCTGTTTCTCGCCTCCTCTTTCTTTCTTCCCTTCTTAAATTAATTCTTTCTTTTCTCCTCACTCACTTACACGCATACATATATATATATATATATATATATATATATATATATATATATATATATATATATTTATTAATATATAATTGTAACGCTGTCAAATTACCATATTGATCGAAATCTCCTATTTCGATTCCGAAACTTCCTTGATCCGTATTATCCGGTTAACGATCCGATGACAACCAATAAATAATTTTAGCACTCAGTAAATTTACCCGTTAAGTACTAAATTAATTTAATTGGGTTAACATCCCAATAATTCGGTTAATTATTTTGCGGATGTTACATTCTCCCCAACTTGAAAGAATTTTGTCCTCAAAATTTCGCTAAGTCTTTCATTTGACTAACCGAGGATCGACATTCTCAGAAAGGTCTTAAGTTGCTGAAAAACAATCTCGAACTAACGAAATGAGCGTAGGAACTCTTCCCAAGTGGGCACATCAATTTCCAAGTATGATCCACTACCACCTTGATACGAACTCTCTGGTCACGCATCTACCCGAGAAACTCATCATTCGCCTACATAGGCCCGGCACCGTGTTTGAAAACACTTCCGAAGCTTCATTCCACTTTTCCTCGTTTACTCCCCAACTTTGATTAATCTAAATCAAAGAGTCTAATACGAGACACTTGATAGAAATACGGATTGGAAAATGAGATCCACATACTGGTACTCCTCGGTAAAGGTAAAAACAAACACGATTTCCTCGAAGGGTATAAACACGTTCTCAACAACTGTCTAAAATTCCATAACAGTTCTCGTACACATTGACAATTGTGACGAAAAAGTCACTTGTGAAACTTCCTGACTCGCCCTTGGGATTTCGAGATAAAACTTTTCAAAAAGATGGAATGAGGGTTTTACTAAAAACTTTGACCTTAACGTAGAAATAAACCGTGGGGACAACAAATAAATTTGAACGTAATGAAAATCACCTATGTTGTTCTCGAAACAACTATCAAACAGAACTCAGAGCTCCTTTTCTCTATTGCAACTTCATCACGAGGCTTTTACCAACGACGCACCCGATTCCTTTCCAAGTTAGTCCATAGCGTTGAGAACTTCTCCTCAACCTAAGTAATCCTCCTAGGATTTTCTTCCTCAATCAGATTTTATTAACCTCTTGATTCGTTCCCAAAATTAACCTTAGCATGCGGGTTTTCAGAAAATGAATTTTTTTTTTTTTTAAAAAAAACTAACATACCGCACGCCGAGCTTCACTTCGGAATTTTAGACTCTTGCAAGCAGATCCCTCAATTAATCCCTTGATGGTTATTCGCAACGTGAAAAACAGCCAGCAGTTACCTTACTTCCATATTCGTATTCACGTTCGACTTGTCAAACGGAATCACATAATACTATCTCCTTGTTAACCTTCACAAGGCGAGGTTAACAAACTAATACCTCGCCACTAATACATCTGCTTTATATTCTGTACACCCTGGAACAGAATATAAACTTCGGCGTGCTTCCCCTAACACTTGCCTTTTATTGTTCTCATCATCGACCGCACAGATTCTACCGTTGAAACAACTGACTCCATCACTATCCATAGAAAAATCTGGAAATACCTTTTGTGATTGTAGCTTCACATCAACTTCCTGTGCTAAGCGTATAGAATCCCTTAGGGAACTAGAGATCCTCATATGGCTCAACACTAACAGGTTCCTCTCGATCTTGAATTCAGATTTAAGTCTCTGAAAGACTCCGATAATTCCATCTCATGCATCAATAAACTCAGCCATGTGGATGGACTTCCTACTCAGTGCATCAGTTACAACACTGGCCTCTCTTGAATGCTATGTCAACACTAATTTATAATCCTTCAGAATCTCAACACACTTCTCTGCATGCTATTCAGTTCTTTCTGATCAAACAGGACCTTAAACTCTTGTGACCACTAGAGACTTCGAAACGAGACCCATGCAGGTAACGTCTCCAAATCTTCAGTGCATACTCAATAGCTATTAACTCCAATTCATGAGTTGGATAATTCTCTTCACGAGACCTTAATTGTCTGGACGCATAAGCTATCACTGGTTGATTTTGCATTAGAATACATCCTATACCCTTCCCAGAAGCGTCATCGAAAATTTGAAATTCCAATGACGGATCCGGAAGAATCAGGATTGGAACAGAAGTCAAAGTCTTCGACTTTTGAAAACATTCTTCACAATCGGCATCCCACGTAAACGGTTGACCCTTTCGAGTTAACCGAGTAAGTGGAAAACTAACAGTGAGAACCCTTGAACAAATCTCTTATAGTAACCGGCTAGACCCAAAAACTTCTGATCTCTGCGACTGATGTTGGTCACTCCCATTCAACATCGCTTCCTTCTTACTGGGATCTACAGAAACTCCCGACTTGGGAAAATCACATGTCCCAAAGACTTTACCTCTGACACCCAAATATCACACTTCGAAGGTTTCAAGTACAACTTATTTTCTCGGAGTACTTTCCGAACAATGCGGAGATGTTGGACATGCTCCTCTATGGTCTTCGAGTACATCGAGATACCATCAATGAAAATGACTACAAACTGATCAAGGTACGCGTGGAAGACTCGGCTCAAGTAATCCATGAATACCGCTGGAGCATTAGGTAGACCGAAAGGCATCACTACTAACTCGTAATGTCCATACCTAGTACGGAAAGCTGTCTTCGGAATATCTAAGGCTCTAACTTTTATTTGATGACATCCTGACCTCAGGTCGATTTTTTAGAAAACACATCAGCGCCTCAAATTGTTCAAGAAATTCGTCTATCCTTGGTAAGGGATATTTATTCTTGATCGTCACTTTGTTGAGTTGTCGATAACTGATGTACAATCTCTTGCTACTAACCTTTCTTTTGACTAGTCGCACCAGAGCACTCCTTAGAGAAGCACTCTCGGTCGACAGAATTTCCTTAACATCGACTCTTCCAGTTGAGACTCCATTTCCTTTAACTCTAAAGAAACCCTCAATAAGAAACAATAGATATTGATCCCGTGCCAGGAACCAATTCTACAGTAAACTCTACTTCTCGCTCTGGAGGTTCAGAAGAAACTTCATCGTGAAAACATCCAGAAAGTCATTCACGACCTGAACGTTCGCCAAATCTAAACTAGTTTCAGTGGATGCAGATAACATGCTAACATGTGCTTCCGCACCTTGAAATGAAGATTGACCGTCTAAGGTGAACCAGATAACCGCTTCCGAATTTGTCTTAGACAATTCAACTGATTCTGAAGAGAAACGGATAGTTGATTAACACAGTCGATTGCAACATGATTTGCAGTCATCCAATTCATACCCAAAATGGTGTCCACACTTCTCATAGGCAAACAATAAATTCTACAACGAAATTTCTGCCTCGTATGACAAGTAGACAATTCTATACAAAGATTAGGTCTGGACACGACCCTTATATGCAGTTAAAATAGTTATCGGCTCGAATAGCGATGATAAGGCTGATCCCAACCGATTCACATGCGATCGGGATAGACAACAATAGGTTGCACCCGAATCATATAATATACTGACGGAGTTATTGAAAACTGATCCCATACACCTCAGTAACTTGTCAGCAGTTGTAACTGCCTAAACATCCTGAATGTTGACTCGTCCTTGCCTTAGAGCTGCTTATAACTCCTTGAAACTCTTCCTTACGGGGCACTCTTTACCATAGTGACCCTCTTCATTACAATAATCGCACCAATTAGATCTTCGCTTGCAATCACCACTGTGAGGCTTTCTACAGTTAGAACATCTTCTGGCCTTTGAAGAATCAAAGAATTGCATCTGCTTTTCCTTTGATGAAATTATCTTAGGACTTTCCATTCGGAGTTGATAATTCAACTACCTCCTTTCCTTTCCCAGATTCCTTATGAGATCATCCTCGGCGACATAGGCTGATTGCACTAAGGCAACATAATTGGTAATAGTATAAGAACTGAGACCCCAAGTCATAAAAGCACTGAGGCCCTTCTTATACATCTGCATTCTCCATTCGTCATCCGGAGCTTACTTTACCACATGGTAAAACTGAGACAACTTCTCAAAGTTAGCGGTGCATTCTTCCACCGTCATGCCACCTTTCCTGAGGATGCACCAATTGTAGATTCCGATCTTGGTCGAGGACTACGTCTTGATCATCCTACCATAATTCCGCTTATGATGCACTAAGTATTAAGTTGATCAGGCTCAATGTCTCTTAGCATCACAAGTGTAATTACAACCAGGCCTAACAAGGAATCGACTCAACCCTAAGCTAAGTCCGACTAGGTCGAACTGCTCTGATACCAACTGTAACACCCTGATATTTTTATTTATTAAAAACATCCGAGGGCACATTAAACATACATCAGAGATAATATTTTCTGCTCAGACACTGAATACCACTATAAAAATTTTTGCTGAAATACATCATAATCATCTTATACACAAATAAGATCATACGGTACTCAGACCATAAACTGTCAGCAACTGTGGTAATCAGAGTCATACAAGAAAGCGGAAAGAAAGATAAACAAAACACGAATGCCATAGTGTTGTGATACATGGACAACAGAAGGAAATTAAACTTAAACATAAAACTAAGTCATCCTCCATCACTCGGGGCCACCTACTCGTGCCTCTGAGATTTCTTCTGTCCCTGTTTATCTGTAAAACAACCACATTTAAACAGTGAGATACAATCTCAGTGAGTTCTACCGAGACCCCTACTAACACTCTCGGTTCAATTATGAATTTTTATATAACGTGACACGGCACCGACTGCGTTACCGCTTCCAAACCCGGTGAACCGCATTACTTAACTTTTAACAGATCACCGACTGCGTTACCGCTTCCAAACCCGGTGAACCTGTTATGACTCAGTACGACACCGACTGCGTTACCGCTTCCAAGCCCGGTGAATCGTACAACAAACAAATTTGACATAACACCGACTGCGTAACCGCTTCCAAAGCTTCCCACTCGATCACGAAACCGCTTTTGACCGAAATACCGAATTCCACGAAATCTTCCACGAACACTATTCATCATCCCTAACCTCCAAAAGCTATTATTCACTCAAAACCCCAATTTGAACCCTAACCTTCAATTCTTCAAAAACTCCAAATCGGACTCCAATATTCGCGTATTCGACCTTGAGCTCGCTCCTCACCACCATTCTAGGCTTTCCTTTGAGCTTGAACCACAAAACCTCCATTTTTCCTCTCAAATTCGAAAATGGCAAAGTGAGAGAGAGTGAGTTGATGATGAAGATCTTGGTACCAAATCGAAGAGGAAGTAACGCTGAACGTTTTTCGTGTTGGACGGAAGTCGTTTTGATGAGCGGAATTACCCCCTTTTTCCTCTTCTTCTTCCTCCCCCTTTCTTTCTCTCTTCTTTTCTTTTTCTCTTCTCCTCTCTGTTTCTCGCCTCCTCTTTCTTTCTTCCCTTCTTAAATTAATTCTTTCTTTTCTCCTCACTCACTTACACGCATACATATATATATATATATATATATATATATATATATATATATATATATATTTATTAATATATAATTGTAACGCGGTCAAATTACCATATTGATCGAAATCTTCTATTTCGATTCCGAAACTTCCTTGATCCGTATTATCCGGTTAACGATCCGATGACAACCAATAAATAATTTTAGCACTCAGTAAATTTACCCGTTAAGTACTAAATTAATTTAATTGGGTTAACATCCCAATAATTCGGTTAATTATTTTGCGGATGTTACAGATTTACTGTTTTGGCTGAAGTTTCGTGTTATTTGGGTTTGTTTTGAAACTCTGATCTCTATAATAAATAGCCGGGTAGAATGGGGTGTTACATTAGTGGTATCAGAGCAAAAGTTCGGTCTGTCCGACCAAGTGTGTCTGTCAGTCATATTGTGTATGACAATTAGGTGTTTTGTTTTAGTTCTAAATTGTCGTTTATGCTGCAGTGCTAGGTTGAGATGGCTAGAAGGGATGATGCTGCTTTGGCTGCTGCTCTGCAGGCCATAGCCCAAGCTGTTGGGAATCAACACAATGCTGCTGATATGAATGCCCGTAACCTGGCAACGTTTCAGAGGGAAAACCCACCCACCTTCAAGGGTCGGTATGATCCCGATGGAGCCTTGTCATGGCTGAATGAGATAGAGCGGATATTCCGTGTTATGGATTGTACTGCTGCCCAGCAAGTGAAGTTCGGGACGCACATGCTGGCAGAAGAGGCTGACAAGTGGTGGTTAGGGATGCTGCATAGGTTGAACACTGCTGGTGAAGAGATTACTTGGGAAGTCTTCACAAGGGAATTTAAAAGAAAGTACTACCCTGAGGACGTTCGGGCCAAGAAAGAGGTAGAATTCTTAGAACTGAAACAGGGAAATAAGACTGTGGCTGAGTATGCAGCCAAGTTTGAAGAACTGGCACAATTCTGTCCTTACTACGCCAATGATGCTGATTCAGAGTTCTCTAAATGTGTGAAATTTGAAAGTGGCCTGCGACCCGATATTAAGAAGGCAATTGGATATCATGAGATTCGAGATTTTGCTAGATTAGTTGACAAGAGTAGAATTTATGAAGAGGACAGTTCTGCTGCTTACAAGATTGGGAAAGAAAAGAGGAATACTCAGTTTAGGGGCAAACCATATGATGTGTCTGGAGGTAAGAATAAGTGGAAGGCAGGTGCTGGCAAGAAATTTTCTGAGGGTAAGAAGCCTAGTGGGGGAGGTGCTCCCGCTGATATAGTGTGTTACACGTGTGGCAAGCCGGGTCACAAAAGTTTCGATTGCAAGACAGAGGTAATGTGTTACCGTTGTGGGAAGAAAGGTCATATGGCGTCTAACTGTGATCGTAAGGAATCAGTGTGTTTCAATTGTGGTGAAGCTGGTCACTTTAGTTCTAAATGCACCAAACCGAAGAAAGAAAAATCCAATGGAAGAGTTTTCGCGCTAGCAGGTTCAGAGGGGCCCAATGAGATTCGAGGTACTTGTTTTATTTATGGTTCCCCTTTAGTTGCTATAGTTGATACTGGTGCTACGCATTCTTTTATTGCTGCTGTTTGTGCTGAAAAGTTAAATCTAGTATTGTCTGATATGAAAAGGGAAATGGTTATCGACACTCCGGCTAAGGGTTCGGTGACTACTTCTCTATTGTGTGCTAAGTGTCCTCTGTCAGTATTCGGCAGAGATTTTCTGGTTGACCTTATATGTTTGCCTTTGGGAGGGTTGGATGTTATTCTTGGTATGGACTGGTTAGTGGATAACCATGTGCACATCAACTGTTTCAGCAAGTCTGTGAGTTTCCTTCCTCCTGAGGAGGGAGAGTCTGTTTTGTTGTCTGGGGATCAGCTGCATAAGGTAATGAAGGATGGTGGTCAACTATTTGCTGTGATGGCGTCTATGTCTGCTGAAAACCAAGCTATGGTTGAAGGATTGCAGGTGGTGTGTGAGTTCACTGAAGTGCTCCCTGATGAGATTCCTAGTGTGCCACCAGAGAGGGAAGTAGAGTTTGGGATTAACCTTGTGCCTGGTACTAGGCCTGTGTCCATGGCACCGTATCGGATGTCAGCTTCTGAGTTATCTGAGTTGAAGAAGCAGTTGGAAGAGTTACTTGAAAAGAATTTTGTGAGGCCTAGTGTGTCACCATGGGGAGCTCCGGTTTTGTTAGTAAAGAAGAAAGATGGGAGTATGCGCCTGTGTGTGGATTATAGACAGTTGAATAAAGTGACTATCAAAAATAAGTACCCTCTTCCGAGAATTGATGATCTGATGGACCAGCTGGTGGGTGCTAAAGTTTTTAGTAAAATTGATTTGAGGTCAGGGTATCACCAGATTAAAGTAAAGGATGAAGACGTCCAGAAGACAGCGTTTCGAACGAGATATGGACATTATGAATACTCTGTGATGCCGTTCGGTGTCACCAATGCACCAGGGGTGTTTATGGAGTACATGAACCGTATCTTCCATAGTTACTTGGATCGGTTTGTAGTAGTTTTTATAGATGATATTCTGGTATACTCCAAGTCTGAAGAGGAGCATGCAGAGCACTTAAGATTGGTGCTCGAGGTATTGAAAGAGAAGAAGCTTTATGCTAAGTTGTCCAAATGCGAGTTCTGGCTGCGTGAGGTAAGCTTTTTGGGTCACATAATTTCTAGTGATGGCATAGCTGTAGACCCAGCTAAGGTCGATGCAGTGTTACAATGGGAGAGCCCGAAGTCTGCGACTGAGATCAGGAGTTTCTTGGGGTTGGCCGGTTACTACAGGAGGTTCATTGAGGGTTTCTCAAAGCTAGCCCTTCCGTTGACTCAATTGACGTGTAAAGGGAGAGTTTTTGTTTGGGATGCTAAGTGTGAAGAGAGTTTCCAAGAGTTGAAGAAAAGGTTGACAACATCTCCAGTGTTAGTGTTGCCCGTGCCGGATCAACCGTTTGTGGTATATTGTGATGCTTCCAGAATGGGCTTAGGGGGCGTATTGATGCAGGATGGGAAGGTAGTCGCTTATGCGTCCAGACAGTTGCGGACTCATGAGAAGAACTATCCTACTCATGATTTGGAATTGGCTGCTATTGTGTTTGCGCTAAAAATTTGGAGGCACTATTTGTATGGCACTAGATTCGAGGTATTCAGCGACCACAAGAGTTTGAAATACTTGTTTGATCAGAAGGAGCTGAATATGAGGCAGAGGCGTTGGTTAGAGCTGCTGAAAGATTATGATTTTGGCTTAAACTATCACCCCGGCAAAGCTAATGTCGTGGCTGATGCTTTAAGTCGAAAGACTTTGCATATGTCAGCAATGATGGTAAAAGAGTTGGAGTTGATTGAGCAATTTCGTGATATGAGTCTGGTTTGTGAAGTGACCCCGCGAAGTGTTAAGCTGGGTATGCTGAGGATTGGTAATGACTTCTTGGTTAGTATCAGAGACGCCCAGAAGTTGGATGTGAAGCTGGTTGACTTGTTAGTTGCGGGTGATCAGAATGTGGATGGGGATTTCAGGTTGGATTCCCAAGGTGTGTTGAGATTTAGAAACAGGATCTGCGTTCCCGATGATATTGAGATGAAGAAGATGATCCTTGAGGAGAGTCATAGGAGCAACCTGAGTATTCATCCAGGGGCTACAAAGATGTATCATGACTTGAAGAAATTATTCTAGTGGCCTGGTATGAAGAAAGATGTAGCACAGTTTGTGTATGCCTGTTTGACTTGCCAGAAGTCAAAGGTTGAGCACCAGAAGCCTGCGGGATTGATGCAACCTTTAGATGTTCCGGAATGGAAATGGGATAGCATTTCCATGGATTTTGTGACTGGGTTACCGAGAACCGTTCGAGGATTTGATTCTATTTGGGTGATTGTGGATAGGTTGACGAAGTCTGCTCACTTCCTTCCTATCAACATCACGTATCCGGTAGCGAGATTGGCCGAGATATATATTAAGGTGATTGTGAAGTTGCATGGTGTCCCGAAGAGTATTGTATCTGACAGAGATCCGAGGTTTACTTCGGAGTTTTGGGGGAGCTTGCAGGAGGCATTGGGGTCCAGATTGAGGTTGAGTTCAGCCTACCATCCTCAGACTGATGGGCAGACAGAGAGAACCATTCAGTCATTGGAGGACTTATTGAGATCGTGTGTTTTAGAGCAGGGAGGTGCGTGGGATACACACCTTTCGTTGATTGAGTTCACTTACAACAACAGCTACCATTCGAGTATAGGGATGGCTCCTTACGAGGCACTGTATGGGCGGAGGTGTAGGACTCCTTTGTGTTGGCATGAATCTGGCGAAAGTGTTGTTCTTGGACCTGAATTGGTGAGAGAGACTACAGAGAAGATAAAAATGATCAGGGAGAAAATGAAAGAGTCTCAAAGTCGGCAAAAGAGTTACCATGATAGAAGGAGAAAAGATTTGGAATTTCAGGCTGGTGAGCATGTTTTCTTAAGGGTCACGCCTATGGCTGGGGTTGGGCGTGCACTTAAAGCAAAGAAGTTGACTCCTAGATTTATTGGACCGTACCAGATCACTGAGAGGGTCGGAAAGGTTGCTTATAGGGTGGCCTTACCACCTAACCTTTCGAACTTGCACGACGTATTTCACGTGTCGCAACTTCGGAAGTACATTCCGGACCCGTCTCATGTGATCCACATGGATGATATTGAGGTGCGAGATAATCTCACTGTGGAGACTATGCCAGTGAGGATTGATGATAGAGAAGTGAAGGTGCTGAGAGGGAAAAGCATTGCTTTAGTAAAGGTGGTGTGGTTAGGCGCTTCTGGCGAGAGCATGACTTGGGAGCTGGAGAGTAGGATGCGGGAGTCCTATCCAGAGCTTTTTGACTCAGGTATGAATTTCGAGGACGAAATTTCCTAAGTGGGGGAGAGTTGTAACACCCTAAAATAATTTAATTAAGTAATTGACTAAATTATTTAAAGTGTCGCACTATTTTATTTTATTATGTGATGATATAGTATTTTTATTTTAATTGAAGGGGATGGCGTTGGTAATGCCGGAATTTCAAGTGACGGCCCAAGAGGCCCAAGCCCGTTGGCTTAGGCGCTCCTTAGGCACTAGGGGTCTAGGTCGCGCCCCACTAGTGTCAAAAGAAAGAAAGTCGAAATAGAGAAGAAAAGAAAGAAAGTCGAAATAGAGAAGAAAAGAAAGAAAGTCGAAGAGAGGAGAAGAGAAGGAAGGAGCGATTTCAAGCTTGGAGTTAGGGTTTGTGCACCTTGATCCTAGGTAAGGGTTCCTAACCTTCCATGATTCGATTTCTTTTCCCTATCAAGTGCTTAAGTTTCGTTTTCCCTAACCCTTTCTATCTTGATCAAATTCGCGAATGGTCCAAGAGAAGGGGAGAGAGGGCGTGTTCGTGGATAAGGGAAGAAGAAGGGAAGAATTCTTGTTGCGGTGGTGTGTCGGTGCTTCGGTGGGAAGAGCTCTAGTGTCGTCATAATCAAGGTTAGGGGAGTCTCACTCTATAATAGAGAATATAATAGGTTGTATGTAAACCATAGGATTCCACTTGACACTACTTGTTAATTGTTAGAATTGTTTAGGTTAGTTGAATTTGATAATTGTTGTGGTTAATTCGATTTCCCTATGCTAAGGTTTGGATTTCATGTGTTGATTTTGTGCCTTGATGTGTTCCTAATATATATATGAGATTGAATGTTGTTGGTATGAGCACAATGTAATTTGTGAATGTTATGGTGATTTGGTTTAGAAAAATGAGTAAGAATTTTTGGTGTTTTGGTTGTGTTGGGGCGCCTGGGCGCCTAGTGCTGGGGGGGGGGGGGGGGATTGGCGCCCTGGGCGCTGTTTTCTGTTACTGGGCGTGTGGGTGTTCTGGGCAGGGAGCCTGTGTTGTTGCCTGTGGCGCCTGGGGTGGCGCCAGGTTGCTGCCTATGCTTAGGCAAGGCGCATAAATCATGTTTTTGGGTAAACTCAGTTTCTAAGCATATTTTACCGAGCCAAACTTTGTATTCACCTGACCAAATCATATTTTAAGTACTTTGGCTAAAGAATTTCTGGATTTGCACTTGTGGTTTTGAAATTGTCCGGTTGGGCATCATTTTGGCTTGTTTTAGGGGTGCCTTGTGCACACATCATTTTCTGAGCATATTTTACCGAGCCAAACTTTGTATTGACCTGACCAAATGTTATTTAAAACACTTTGGCTAAAGAATTTCTGGATTTGCACTTGTGGTTTTGAAATTGTCCGGTTGGGCATCATTTTGGCTTGTTTTAGGGGTGCCTTGTGCACACATCATTTTCTGAGCATATTTTACCGAGCCAAACTTTGTATTGACCTGACCAAATGTTATTTAAAACACTTTGGCTAAAGAATTTCTGGATTTGCACTTGTGGTTTTGAAATGGTCCTATTGGGCATCATTTTGGCTTGTTTTAGGGGTGCCTTGTGCACACATCATTTTCTGAGCATATTTTACCGAGCCAGACTTTGTATTGACCTGACCAAATGTTATTTAAAACACTTTGGCTAAAGAATTTCTGGATTTGCACTTGTGGTTTTGAAATGGTCCTATTGGGCATCGCTTGGCTTGTTTTAGGGGTGCCTTGGATGCATCTCATTTTCTGAACATATTTTCCCTAGCCAAATTCTGTATTCACGTGACCAAATCCCATTTTGAACCTTTTGGCTAGAGCGGTTTCAATTTTTAAGGTAGCCTACTTTGTTTGTGCGTTTGGGTGTTGTGTGGGCGCCAAGTGTGGCCGCCCAGGGTGCCAAGTGGGGCGCCCATGACTTGTGTTCGAGTTTCGGGCCTAATGGTGCTAGATTGGTCCCTAAGTGTTATCCTAGTCCTAGGGACGTGATTGTGAGAAGAAAATAATGAGTTGGTTGATGATGAGGCCATGGGGGCTAAAACTAAGATTAATTAAAGATGTGATATAGGATACATGGACCGTGTTGTTAATAATTATGATCGTGGTTTTGTCATGGAGTCTCATGCATACATAAGGCTGCGGTCTGAGTTGTTAATTATGATAATAAGGCTGAGGTCTGAGTTCTAAATTGAAATGATAAGGCTGCGGTCTGAGTTGATATTATGATGATAAGGCTGCGGTCTGGGAAAATGGTACCACATGCATAACTGTATTGCATACATCCTCATGATAAGCATGCTAGTTGGTGATTGTATGGACTATGCTACTGTGTGACTGTGTGAGTGTGATGCTATGACGTAATATACTTCTTATTATAATCTTTATTATGTAGTTGAGACTCACCCTTCTGTTGTTGTTTACCACAGGTAGTCCTGAGTGAAGGCCTACTCCTTTCACTCCCGAGTCGGTCTGCTCTGATACGTGACACCTAGGGGGTTGGATTAGGGATTTTAATGTTATTCATTTGTCGTTGAATTTTTATATGCTTTGAGTTGATGATTTTTGATGAGCCTGTTGTTCGGCATATTTTGGAGATTGTGTTATTTTTCCGCTGCGAGTCATCTAAATTACAATGTGTGGATTTTATTGGTGGAGTCACGTGTACCCTAAATTATTTAATGGTGTTGCGTATTATAGGTGTGTAACGAAGGCTTACACCGATTTGACCGTTGTTAAATTAAGCTTATGTGTAGCATTCCATTCGAAAAGAAATTTTGAAACTCTGATCTCTATAATAAATAGCCGGGTAGAATGGGGTGTTACACGCTGCCCCATTTTCTGGACCAACTGCCTTGTTTGCGAAAACTGTGCTATTCGACTCATCATTTTGAAATTCTAAAAATACAGCCAGAAACTAGACTTCGTAAGTATTCCGTAGAGGGGTGGTTTGAAAAATTCCGATGTTGTTTGATAGGGTAAATAAATTGTTGAAGTTTATGTGTGAGTGCTGGAATTTCCTGCGTTGCTTAGTTTATGCTGTCATTGTAACGAAAAAAAATGTTTTTGCAATATCTTTTGACTCAGGAGTTCGATTTGAGTAAACTAAAATGTTTTGGAAAGCTTATTCAGAGGCCTAACTGAATATTCTAATTTCAAGGCAAAATTGACTGTTTCTGGTGTCGTTGATTTTTAGGCGTGCCGGTCGAATTAAATTGTGGTTGTGTCGTCGGTGGCTTAGTGCCCCAAGTCGTTGTTGTAGTGTCGGCGCTTTGGTGCCTGAAGTTGTTGATGTGCTATTGATTATAGGATTGTTGGTCCCGGGGTTATCTCCGCATTGTTGCTTTGTTGTTGCGTGTGGTTGCCTCGCTAATAATGTTGATGTTTTGGTGTTGCCTTGGGTACCGCCGAATGGCCCAAGCTATATTGTTATTGATGATGTTGCTTTGCTGTTGGTTTGTAGTTGTTGATGTCGCCTGAGTGGCAATTTTAGTTGTGGATGTCGCCTGAGTGGCAATTTTAGTTGCTGATGTCGCCTGAGTGGCAATTGTAGTTGTTGATGTCGCCTGAGTGGCAAATTTAGTTGTTGATGTCGCCTGAGTGGCAATTTTAGTCGTGGATGTCGCCTGAGTGGCAATTTTAGTTGTTGATGTCGCCTGAGTGGCAAAGTTGTTCGTTGATGTTGTGGTCATGTTGCTAAATTATGAGGCTTGTGGTACGACTGTTGTGCGCCCGGTGAGTTTCATTGTGATGCTGTGATGATTGATGTATTTTGTTATCCTTAAGGGTAGATGAGTGGGTTAGAATGCGAGCTAGTCTATCAGAGTAGCGCAGCGGAGTAGAGAGTGAGTCTGATTATTACTGCTTGAAGTTACCTGGCTGAACAAGTAGGAGGGACGGCCGCCCAAGAACTTACCGCCGGTAATCAAAGCAACAGTAATCAGCATGATAGATAACACTAGTTGTCTAGGTGGCCTTAGGGGGAGAGTGTTGGCGTTGACAGGTGAATTTCGAGGACGAAATATTCTAAGTGGGGGATAGTTGTAACACCCTAAAATATTTAATTAATTTATTTGATTAAGTATTTAGGAATTTAAATTAATTAAGTGGATATAAGTTAATTATTAGAAATTATATTATTATGTGTAGGTGGCATTAGAAGATGGAGGTGCCAAATTAGATGGACTTGGGCTTAAGTGAGAAGCCCAAGCCCATGACTCTTGTCATATGCGAATTGGGCAAAGGCGCCTAGGGGTTAGGGTTTGTTGCTAGCATTAGCGAAACTTGAGAATAGAGAGAAAGAGAGGAAGTGCGCCGTAGAGGGGAGGAGAGGAGAGGAGCAAGTCGCAAGCTCCAAGGAGAAAAGAGAAGGCGTGATCCGGTTGCCGTGGTTCCATTCGTGATCATCTCTAGAGATCCTATTCTTCAAATTCGAGGTAAGGGGAGTTCTATCGATTTCTATAATAATTTCTATGATGGATCCTAAGTTAGTGATAGCCTAGATGTTAAGTATGATTGTTATAGTGCTTGCGAAATTCATGTCTTGATTGTTGCCATATGCGTGATTATATGTTGATGCTTGCGAATTCATGTTTTGATTTTAGAGATATGCGTGATGCTATGTGGTGCTTGGGATTGTTGTTGAATTCGAATGGGTGGTGTATAATTTTGATGATTTAAATGTGTATCCATGATGGTTGTAGTGTGTGTTGAAATTGAGTCAAGAAACAATTTGAGAAAAATGATGTTTGTGCTAAATTTGTGTAAAAATCTGGTGCTGGGACTGTTCTGGGCGCCAGGCGCCCTGTGCTGGGCGCCAAGGGCGCTGTACGCGTGTTGCTGGGTGTTGCGCTGGGTGCTGAGCACCCGTGTGCGTGTGTAGCGCTGGGCGCTGAGCGCCCGTGTGCGCGTGTTCCTGTGTTGCGCCAAGGCGCTGGGCGCTGGGCGCCCGTGTGTGTTGCGTTGCGTGTTGCGCTGAGGCGCTGGGTGCCAGCGCTGGGCGCTGAGCGCCCGTGTGGGTGTGTTGCGCCTTGCTGGGCGCCAGGTGCCTGGGCGCTGGGCGCCCAAGGCGCCAGTTTTCAGGATGTTCCAAAATATTTTCGAAAACTGTTTTCGCTATATCTTTTGACTTGGACATCCGTTTTGAACGTTTCAAAAAACGTTGTGAAGCATTTTCAGTTGTCCATCTGCGTGTCCCATTTTTAAGAATAAAAACTTATTATTCCTGAAGGCTGCTGGGGCGCCCCAAGTGGCTGTTCCCGGTGATCGTTGCCGTGACAATGAAATAGATGTTTTGGGCGTCTTTTTAAAAATTCTCTTTTGCGTACGACCAGTGGTTTTAACGAAGTAATGCCAAAAATGATGATTTTGACGATGATGCCCCCAGTGGCTAGTTAAATGACTGTTTTGCCCTTAGTGGCTAATATTATTTATAATGACGTGTAAATGACCATTTTGCCCTTAGTGGCTAATATTACTTATAATGACATGTAAATGACTGTTTTGCCCTTAGTGGCTAGTATTCTTTATAATGACGAGTAAATGACGGTTTTGCCCTTAATGGCCAATATTATTGATAATGTGGTGTAAATGACGAGGATGCCCTTAGTGGCTAGTTAAATGACTGTTTTGCCCTTAGTGGCTAATATTATTTATAATGACGTTTAAATGACCGTTTTGCCCTTAGTGGCTAATATTACTTATAATGACATGTAAATGACTGTTTTGCCCTTAGTGGCTAGTATTCTTTATAATGACGAGTAAATGACGGTTTTGCCCTTAATGGCCAATATTATTGATAATGTGGTGTAAATGACGAGGATGCCCTTAGTGGCTAGTTAAATGACTGTTTTGCCCTTAGTAGCTGTTATTATTTATAATGATGTGTAAATGACGATGACGCCCTTGGTGGCTAGTAAATGACGTTTTTGCCCTCAGTGGCTATTGTTTGAGTTGATGATATTTATGTATAAGTGACGATGAAACCCAGTGACGTTTAAGGTCCGAAAGGCTAAGTGATGTTAAGGTCTAAAAGGCCAAGTGACGTTGTGTGTAAATTGTGAATTGACAGGTGCTGTGCTTCTTGTGAGCAAACCGGTAAGTGACGGGTCACATAGTTGACTATGATTTGGGTATCTGTGTATTTGTGTGTTTGTGAGTGGTGCATGTCATAGTGTCTCATGCCCATATGCATAAACCCAGTGACGTTTTGAGGCCCATGTGGCTAAGTGACGATGAGGCCTTAAGGGCTAAGCGACGTTTGTGAAAAGGTACCTCATGCATATGCCCGCGAGTGGGTTGCATTTCATATGCCTACATGACATAGTGATGAGTTATTGTAGTGATGTGATCGATGATTGTGATGTGATTATTTATGAGTTATTGTAGTGATGTGATCGATGATTGTGATGTGATTATTTATGAGTTATTGTAGTGATGTGATCGATGATTGTGATGTGATTATTTATGAGTCATTGTAGTGATGTGATTGATGATTGTGATGTGCTTATTTTAGAGCTGTGACTTGACTTATCATTTATCATATGATTTATTATATGAATTGAATTGGACTCACCCTTCTGTTTGAATGTTACCCCTATGTGGTAACGTGCAGGTGATCGCGAGTGAAGGACTAGGTACCTTCACTAATTCGAGTCGGGTCGTCAGCTCTGATTATGTAACACTAGGGGGGAATGATGTTGTTTATGTTACTTAGGATTGTTGTGGTGGTTGGATTTTAGTAATGTAAGCCTTGCATAGTTGCAATGCCCTTATGATTAAACTTGTTAGATTTTCCGCTGTGAAGTTGTACTTTAATTGACGATGACGTTTTGAAAGTATTATAAGGCTGTTTTCCAAAAGCGAGTGATTTTGGCGTGTGATGTTTAACGAAGTAAGTGTGACATCCCTTGTGATGTAACTAAAATTTGAAACTCTGATTTTTACGCTAATAGATTAACGGGTAGAAAAATGGGTGTTACAATCATCGTCACTTATTATTGCCAATTGGGCATATCGTCGAGACAGCAGCCTTAAATCGTCGAGACCACAGCCTTATATCGTCGAGACCGCAGCCTTATGTATGCATGTGACTTCATAAACAACCAACAATTATAATTTCCACATCATCAACATCATCTATAACATCATCGTCACTTTGGCATTAATGCCCATCATCAATAACATCGTCACTTATTTTGGCCAAATAGACCCACCGTCACTTAACAACAACATTAGCAGCATAAAAGTGTGCCAGCATTAAAACAGCACATAAAACACAAACAGGCAGCAACCGGTGCCAAAACAGCCAAAACTGGCGCAACTTAGACAGAAACAACAACACAGCAACACAAAAACTGGCGCAACTTAGACACAACAGCAACACAGAAAACTGGCGCAGCTTAGACAGAACAGCAACACAGCCACACAAAAACTGGCGCAACTTAGACACAACAGCAACACAGAAAACTGGCGCAGCTTAGACAGAAACAGCAACACAACAACACAAAAACTGGCGCAGGAGGGATCCTGGCGCCTAGACACAGAAACTGGCGCAGCAGCACAAAACTGGCGCAGGAGCACAAAAACTGGCGCAGGAGGGATCCTGGCGCCCAGACACAAACTGGCGCAGCAGCACAAAAACTGGCGCAGGAGCACAAAAACTGGCGCAGGAGGGATCCTGGCGCCCAGACACAAACTGGCGCAGCAGCACAAAAAATGGCGCAGCAGCACAAAAAATGGCGCAGGAGGGGTCCTGGCGCCCAGACACAAACTGGCGCAGGGAACAGAGGTGGCAACACAGCGCAGGATTTGGCGCCCAGGGACAGGGCACCCACCAAAATGTCACAACAGTGCACAAAGTGCCCAGGAGCAAGGTCCAACCCACAACATACGATATAACAACAAGTTCTGGGCGCATGGGGCGCCAGAACCAGCGACACAAGCAAGAGGAACACGTGCATGGGCGCCTGATAACTCATATTTGTATGAGTTATTTATACTTATTCAAAGTTAAATCATGCAAGTTCTCTGGCAATAGTAGGTTGTTTCTAGTTAAGTTTCTGTTAGTTTATTGCATTTTAGTTAGAAAGGTGTTTAATTACAAGTTCTAGGCATTTTGGTGCCAATTGGCGCCTTTGTGAGCGTTTTGATGCTTCTTGTGTTTGTGCAGTAATCTGAACGTGGCAGCGTCTCTCATCACGTCTGAAGAAGGGCAGTAGAGCAAGAAAGTAATATCTCATTTTGGCGCGCATGTAATGATGGTCAAAGATCTGGAATTGAAGAAGATCTTCTCTCTCCTCAGCGCTGACGCAGCTGACGCACTGTAGCAGTGCGGTGTCACTTCAGGGCAGAGTCAACTCGCAAGCAAGCTTGGAAGGTGGGGAATTGCATCAGCAAGCATGTGACCCTCTTTTGACCATGGCTAGTCTCTCTCTACAAAAAGGCAAGGGTGCACCATGCGGATGACACACGACTCCATTCATCATCCACCTTCCTCCATTTTTCAGAGATAGTTTTTCTAAAAGAAGTTCTGGACACAGACTTCTTCATTTTAAATTGTCTCAAGCCCCAATTTCCATCTCCATTTTCGCAACCATTACTGTAAGGCTCAGACGTTGTAACGTCTTTACAGCGTGCATGAAGGAAGGCCACTTAGGCGTATCATTTGCGTTTAGTCTCCTTTTCTCTATGTACGGTATTTGGATTTTAACTCCTCTTATTTCTGTAAGGATGCTCAGCATGAGCTAAACATTGGTAGTTGGGTTGTTGTTTTGCATATAATGAACCTCTAGTTTAATGCTATGAAGTATTGATGTTTACGCGTTTTAAATCTTTGCATGTTAATATTTCCAAACTTGTTTTGAACTTGGCCACTTAAAACAAGTAGATTCATAGGTACAGACATGGTCTATGAAAAGAACTCAAAGATTTATGTGAATGAAAAGGTGCACTAAAGACATTTAGGCATTTTTATCTAAGTCTAGACATAGAATGGATAATAGTTCATAGGACATTGCTGTGGGTACTTAAAATACAGGAGTAGGCCTACTTAGAACCTAGACATAGGAATTCTAGTACTTGAAGCTCTGACGTTTTGTGACTGAAAAGCACAGCTCTTTTGCAACAGCGTTCAAACGTTATAACGTCTATACAACATAGCATTTGTACGTATTAACGTGTAAACGTTATAACGTCTGACTAGGGGAGATTTACTTGCATGCAGCAATCCAACTCATACTTTTCCATATTCACAACCACTTCCTATTTACTTGCTTCATTTATGTTCTTAGTCTTAATACCTACTTTTAGTGCCGATTTATTACCTGTTTCACTTGTGTTTTAAAGACTTGAACTCTGAAAGTTAATCAATCCTCGTGGGAACGATCTCTTACTTTTATCCACTTTATTACTTGTACGACGTGTATACTTGCACTGATATTGCGATTAGAACACACACGGACGCAACAAGTTTTTGGCGCCGTTGCCGGGGATTGTATTTAACTTTTATTGCTCAACAAGAATTAAAACACTAGGTGAAAGAATTCTGCTGTGTTGTTTGTTGTTTTTGTGAGTGAACAGGTAAACGTTACAGCGTATGCTTAGTTCCAGTTCAAGCTCTAGTTCAAAAGAACCAGGGAGTGGATCTGAGCCTGAATTCTATCCAGAACCTGAAAGAACCTTCAGGCGACTAAGGAGACAACAAAGGCTAAGAAGGCAACAACAACAACAACAGGAATTTCAGCCACCCACCATGTCTGAACATGGTACTGGTGGTAGAAGCTCTAGAGGTGGACGCACTCCAAGAGGAGGAAGGCACTCTGATGCTGGAGGACGTGGTCGTGGACCAGAAACTCATACAGAAACCTATGTTGATGATGAACACTGGCAGAGACAGCAACTCATCAATGCAGGGCCACAAGACATGGTCAATGATAGAGACAGGCCTATGCGTGATTATGCCGTACTCAATCCTGCCCATTTACAAACAGGCATCGCAAGACCACCTATTCATACTGGTCACTTTGAATTCAAGCCAATGATGTTCCAAATGTTGCAGACTGCAGGGCAATTTGGGGGTTTTCCTCAAGAAGATCCTTATGCACATCTAAGGCAATTTTTGGATGTGTGTAGCAACTTTGTCATCCCTGGAGTCTCAGAAGATGCCTTCCGACTGAAGCTATTTCCATATTCTCTTAAGGATAAGGCCAAGAATTGGTTGAACTCCTTAGAGCCAAATTCAATTCACACTTGGGATGAGCTAGCTGGGAAATTTCTTGGAAAATACTTCCCTCCCAACAAAAATGCCAAGTTAAGAAATGACATCACTTCCTTCAAACAAAGGGAAGGGGAATCATTATTTGAGGCTTGGGAAAGATGGAAGGAATTACTAAGAATGTGCCCACACCATGGCATTCCCGTAGTTATTCAAATGGAGACTTTTTATAATGGACTAGATCAACCTACCAGGCTTATACTTGATGCTTCATCAGGCGGTGTCATATTAAACATGTCTTTCTCTGAGGCATGCAGACTTATTGAAGACATAGCCACTCACAATGCCCATTGGCCTTCTGATAGATTCACTCCCGGAAAGAAGGCTGGTGTCCATGAGATAAGTGAAGTAACTGCCCTTTCTGCTCAGGTTGCTTCTCTGACCAACATGATTAAAAACTTGAGTACCCCAAACGTGGCAACGTCTGAAACACAGACTGCTGCAGCTATTGAACCAACACCATCTGGGGGAGTAGTGTGTGTGTATTGTGAAGGAGGGCATGTCTATGAAGAATGTCCCCATAACCCTCAGTCTGTAAACTTTGTATCACATAACAAAGGTAACAGTCCCTTCTCCAACTTTTACAATTCAAATTGGAGAAATCACCCAAATTTTAGTTGGAAGAACAACAATTCTTTGAATGCTAGCGATGCTGCTCCTGCAATACCCCCAGGATTTCCCCCTCAACAACAAAAGCAGTATACGCAGAATAACAACAACAGCAATTTGGAAGCCTTGATGAAAACTTTCATAAGTGATTGTAGGGCGACCTTACAGACCCATGAGTCTTCAATCAAAACTTTGGAGAACCAAATTGTACAGATAGCCTCAGCTCTTACTCAAAGACAGAATGGATCTCTTCCATCCACAACTGAAACACCATCTTCATCAAAGTCAAATGGTAAAGATGTGGTGAATGCACAGGTAAATGCTATCTCATTAAGAAGTGGCACTGAGTATCCAGAACCATCTATGCCTAAGGAATCGGAGGTGCCAGACAAGGAAAAAGAAAAAAACAAAGGTGGAGAGAAAGAGAAAAATAGTCCAGATATTGTGATGTCTAAGCCAGACGTTACAACGTCTAGTTCTGAACCAGGAATCAAGACTGTTCCTAAGCTTGTACCTGAATATCCTCCTCCACCCTACCCTCAAAGACTAAAGAAAGCTCATGAAGACAAGCAATTCAGCAAGTTCATGGAGATGCTAAAACAGCTACACATAAACCTTCCCTTGGTTGAAGCTCTACAGCAGATGCCAAACTATGCCAAGTTCCTAAAGGATATCATCACCAAACGAAGAAGGCTAGGGGAGTTTGAAACTATTGCTTTAACTGAAGAATGTAGCTTAATCATGCAGAATAAACTCCCTAGAAAACTGAAAGATCCTGGCAGTTTTACTATACCATGCTCCATTGGAGATTTTTACCTTGGCAAAGCTTTATGTGACTTGGGGGCAAGTATTAACTTGATGCCCAAGTCCATTTATGAAAAACTTGGTATAGGAACTGCCAGACCTACTTCTTTAAGTCTTACCTTAGCTGATAAAAGTAGAGTTTATCCAGAGGGCATATTAGAAGATGTTTTGATTAAAGTTGACAAATTTGTTTTTCCAGTGGACTTTGTTATTTTAGACTTTGATGCAGATAAGGAAGTTCCTATCATCTTGGGGCGACCATTTCTGGCCACTGGAAGGACACTCATTGATGTGCAGAAAGGAGAATTAATCATGAGGGTCAATGACCAAGAAGTCAAGTTCAACGTCCTCAACGCACTCAAGTATCCAGAACCTAACACAGAGGAATGTTCCTTTGTGGTTGCCCTTGACCATGTGGTTCAAAAGCAATTCAATAAAGATAATGACCACTTGGAGAAGATTCTGGGCAATGATGAGATTCAAGAGTTGTTATCAGAAGAAGCTGATCCGTTAAACGTTACAACGTCAACCACAGACGTTGTCACGTCTGACTCCCCTGTACCCAGGGCGTGGACAAAGAAGTATGAATCTTTGGGGCAAGAAGACTCCAATCTCAAGAAGATAGTACCCTCCATCGAAGAACCACCCACTCTGGAACTGAAGGTGCTACCTGACCACCTGAAGTATGCCTTTTTAGGGGAAAATGATTCTTTACCTGTGATCATTTCTTCTAATCTCTCACAAGAGCAGGAAAGTGATCTCATTAGTACCTTGAAAAGACACAAGAAAGCCATTGGTTGGAAAATGGCAGATATCAAGGGAATCAGTCCCACAATCTGTATGCACAGAATTGTCTTAGAAGAGAATACAAAAAACAGCATTGAAGGACAAAGGCGATTGAACCCGATAATGAAAGAGGTGGTCAAGAAGGAAATCATCAAATGGTTGGACGCAGGAATCATCTACCCAATCAGTGACAGCTCATGGGTGAGCCCAGTTCAATGTGTACCAAAGAAGGGTGGAGTTACTGTGGTGACCAATGACAAAAATGAGGTGATTCCAACAAGAACAGTGACTGGATGGAGGATATGTATGGACTACAGGAAGCTGAACAAAGCAACCAAGAAGGACCATTTTCCTCTGCCATTTATTGACCAGATGTTGGATAGACTTGCAGGCAAAGAATTCTATTGTTTCCTTGATGGTTACTCAGGATATAACCAGATAGCTATTGTGCCTGAGGACCAAGAGAAGACCACATTCACTTGTCCTTATGGTACCTTTGCTTTCAGAAGAATGCCATTCGGGTTGTGTAATGCTCCTGCAACATTCCAGAGATGTATGATGGCTCTATTTACAGATTTTATTGAAAAATCCATGGAAGTTTTCATGGATGACTTTTCAGTTTATGGAGACTCATACAAGGCATGCTTGGAGAACTTAGAAGGAGTTTTAATAAGATGTGAAGAAACCAACCTAGTACTCAACTGGGAAAAATGCCACTTTATGGTTCAAGAGGGAATTGTTTTGGGGCATAAAATTTCAAAGAAAGGGTTGGAGGTGGATAAAGCAAAAATTGATGTTATTGACAAATTACCTCCACCTACCACTGTCAAAGGTATTAGAAGTTTCTTAGGGCATGCTGGTTTTTACAGAAGGTTTATCAAGGATTTTTCAAAAATTTCCAAACCTTTGTGTCTGCTGCTGCAACGTGATAACGCCTTCAACTTTGATGAGCATTGTCATGAAGCCTTCCAGAAATTGAAGACTGCCCTTGTAACAGCTCCTGTGATAGTCACTCCTGACTGGTCCAAACCATTTGAATTAATGTGTGATGCAAGTGACTACGCTGTGGGGGCTGTATTGGGTCAAAGGTATGACAAAATTTTTCACTCTATATATTATGCTAGTAAAACCTTAGATGATGCCCAATTAAATTATACTGTCACTGAGAAAGAGTTACTGGCTGTTGTATTTGCTTTTGACAAATTTCGATCATACTTGGTGGGTGCAAAAGTTATTGTTTTTACTGATCACTCAGCCATCAAGTATTTGATTTCTAAAAAAATGCAAAGCCACGACTCATTAGATGGGTTCTCCTCCTCCAAGAATTTGACTTGGAAATTCATGATAAAAAGGGGGTGGAGAACCAAGTTGCTGATCATCTTTCTAGGCTTGAGAATGTTGATGCAGGTACAGGTGCAGAAGAGATAAAAGAAAATTTCCCTGATGAAAAACTGCTGACAGTAGCCACAGTAGCTGAAGACGTTACCACGTCTATGACAATTTCTTCAAACGTTATAACGTCTGATGCTACTGCTCCCTGGTATGCTGATATAGTTAACTTCCTAGTCAGCAAGATTGTGCCTGTGGATTTCAACCATCAGCAAAGAAAAAAATTCTTCCACACCGTGAAGCACTATTTTTGGGATGAACCCTATCTGTATAAGATGTGTCAAGATCAGTTGCTTAGGAGATGCCTTGCTGAAGAGGAACAACTCCATGTATTACAACAATGTCATGCATCACCTTATGGAGGACATTTTGGAGGAACCAGAACTGCAGCAAAGGTGTTACAGTCAGGATACTATTGGCCAACACTCTTCAAAGATACTCATGAATTAGTGAAAAGCTGTGATAAATGCCAAAGAACTGGAAACATCTCCAACAAGAAAGAAATGCCATTGACAAATATCCTTGAAGTGGAGCTGTTTGATGTGTGGGGAATGGACTTCATGGGGCCATTTCCTATGTCTCGTGGAAACTTATACAATTTGGTAGCTGTGGATTATGTGTCAAAATGGGTGGAAGCCATTGCATTACCCAATAATGAAGCCAAATCAGTCAGCAAATTCCTTAAGCAAAACATCTTCACAAGATTTGGTACTCCAAGAGCTATAATCAGTGATGAAGGCTCTCACTTCTGTAACAAGCTGATTGAGAACCTATTGGCTAAGTACGGAGTGAAGCACAAGATTGCTACAGCTTATCACCCACAGACAAGTGGTCAAGCAGAAATTTCCAACTGAGAAATTAAAAAAATACTTGAGAAGATGGTTGGTCCAAACAGGAAGGATTGGTCCCTGCACCTTGATGATGCATTGTGGGCGTACAAGACAGCATTTAAGTCACCACTGGGCATGTCACCATACAAGCTAGTCTTCGGAAAAGCTTGTCACCTGCCCATTGAACTCCAACACAAAGCTCACTGGGCACTGAAGCAACTGAACTTAGATCATTCAAAGGCTGGAGAAGCAAGGCTCCTTCAACTAAATGAGCTAGATGAATTCAGGCACACTGCCTATGAGAATTCAGCAATGTATAAGGAGAAAACCAAGAAGTGGCACGATCAGAAAATTCAGAGAAGGGAGCTAGTAGAGGGACAATCAGTTTTGCTGTTTAATTCAAGGTTAAAGTTGTTCCCTGGGAAACTAAAATCAAGATGGTCAGGACCTTTCAAGCTGGTAAAAGTCTATCCTCATGGTGGTGTGGACCTGTTTGATGAGAAAACTAATTCCATTTTCAAAGTCAATGGCCAAAGAGTGAAGCATTACTATGGAGAACATGTGGTTAGGGACAAGACCACAGTGGCTCTCAACAACCCCTGAATTCAAAAAGGGAATAGTCTGGCTGAAGACTCTTAAAGCAAGCGCTCTTGGGAGGCAACCCAATGGTTTTAACTAACCAGCAATTTTTGTCTTTAAATTTTTTGTTTTGTGCAGGAATGGGAGCTGAAGTATGGTAAACATTATAACGTCTCTGCGTGTCCAGGATGTTGTCACGTTTGCTGCCTGGGTAAAGTTTTAAATGAAAAAGAAAAGAAAATGAGTCAAGCAGTTTTCAAATGAAAAAAAAAATTTTTTTTAAGACGTGACTGCCAAAGTGATCATGACGTCACTTCCAACGGTTACCCCTTTTTCCCAAACCCACGCCACCACCTACTTCTCAACTTCCCATAAAACCTCCCCAATAAACACTCACCAGTTACAATCACCAAAACCACCTTCAGACACTTTCAGAAACCGCAATCTTATCCCTTCCCCCAAACCTCAAATCTCAAATCCCCCACTCTCCAGAAAACTCATACAATCACCATGACTAAAACCAAGCAAGCTGCAGTAAAATCATCTGGTAAAGGAAAGAATGTCAACCCAAGTTCTTCCTCTGTTCCAAACCCAGAAATCCCCATTCCTTCAAAGAAGAAAGCCTTGCTGCCAGAAAGGGGTTTCAGCTTGGAAAACCCAAATCCTGACTTTCTCGCAACAGTGACAGCATTGGGATGGCAGAAATTTGTAGTTCACAGAAAGGAATACATTGCAACTCTGGTGCATGACTTTTACAAAGGGATCGTTGAAAGAACCGAGGGAGAACTTTCAAGCACCTCCATCGTTCGAGGAGAAGAAGTAAAGTTTGGTGTAAGAGTCATAAATGACTACTTTGGGCTAGGTTACTATGGCAAGGCAGTCGAGGTGAAGCAAAAGACTTACGGAGTGGCAGAGATGACTGAAATCAAAGAAAGGATATGTGTTGAAGGAGCTGTTTGGGAGCGAAGAGGCGACCATGGAAATGAATTCAAAATTTTGAAGAGATACCTGTGTGATGAAGCCAGTGCTTGGTTTCATTTCATTAGGCATTGCTTGATACCCACTTCTCACACTCTCTGGGTTGATAAAGAGAGGCTGATTGCTATTGATGCCATTATGTCAAGAGATAAGATTGAAGTGGGTAAGCTCATCAACAGGGAGATTAACAAATGGCAGAACAGGAAGGATGGATACCTATACTTCCCTTGTTTAATCACTAATCTATGCATGGAGGCTGGAGTGGAGATTGAAGCATCTGAACTAAGAGAGGAACCCCAGGGGGCATTCTCTACAAAGTTCAAAGCTAGGCAGAGAGCTGCAGATGCTACCACGTCAGTTGATGCACAGACGTTACAACGTCTGGTGGACCAGCAAAACAGCCTAGCCAAGTTTGTCAAGGAGCAATTTGAGTGGCAAAAGAAGGTGATTGCACAGACAGCAAAAGGCAAGATGGTGATTGAAGAGCCAGTACTTCCAGATTGGATGCAAGAGGAAGATGAAGACAACATACTACTATCAACAATGAACCTCAGGAAAGTGAAGAAGGAAAAAGTCAAGAAAACAAGAAAACCAGCCACAAAAAGAAAGAGCCCAGCAAAGAAAGAGCAGAAGAAGGTAAGTAGTGAGGAAGAAGAGCTTAAATCAGCCGATATGGATAGCATCAGTAAGAGTGATGCAGAGGAATCAAAGAAGGTGAGTAGGGAAATCCTAAGTGATGATGAAGAAGAAACACATTCAGAAGAGAAAGGAAGTTCCAGTGATAAGACTGATATTGAGGCTGACTCTCCACCAACCCAAACACTCAAAGAACCAGCCCAACCCACACCTCCATCACCAAAAGACAAACAACCCCAACCCTCAGCTAAAGAACAACCCACCCATGACCAAAACATCCCCAAAACACCACAATCTGAACCTCAAGATCAACCCATTTCAAAACCAACCCCCACTCAACCTGAACCAACTAAAGAGCCATCACAACCATCCATTCCAGAAATAACCAGTGCAGACGTGGCTACGTCTGAACCAACTGCTGTTGAAACTAACCCAGACCCACAACTCATTCCCCCACCCAAAAGGCAAAGATTCAAGACTGTACCCACCCAGAGTCCATTTGGGAAAAAGAAAAGGCGTGAATTAGCCGCTGCAAGTAAAGAAGCAAGACAAGGTGAAGAAGAAGAACAACTAGTTGATGCTCCTGCAACCAAAAGGCAAAAGTTGCAGGTAAGAAAGAAATCTGAAGCTGCTAAAGACAAGCCAGCAACAGCCACCAGTGCAGCATTTGTTGCTGCTACTGGTTCAGAGAATGCTCCTGCTGTTGTTGCTGAAGAAAAAGCTGCAGACGTTACAACGTCTCATGAGCCAGAGGTTGAAAAAGCCCAGGGGGAACCCAAAGAGCAGCAACAGATTCATCCTGCAGAGCTAGAAAAGCAGAAAGCATGGGAGGAAGCAAAGAAAAGAGTTGCTGAGAGCAGTGTAAAGAAGCCCCAAGAAACTGGTGATGGTGAAGGAGAAAAGAAGAAGAAGGAAAAGAAAAAGAAGACTGTGCAAGCAAGCATCCCAGCCAGACAAAGTGGAAGGCTCAGGTCTGGTGCTCTGAACAAGTAAGTTAGCCCTCTTTTTAGCAGTAGAATAGTTATAGTTTGCAATTTCAGTACAAATAAATAGCTGTCCAGACGTTACAACGTCTGGAGAGTTAGTAGCCAGTAGTTGTTTTGTTTCTGTTTTGTGTGAATGTTCCTCTCTCTTTTTTCAAAATTCAGTGAAGCAGTGGGGACACTGCTCATCTTTTTGTTTGGGGGGGGGGAGGATCATTTTTATGTTTCGTGTATGCATGAAATCAAATGCAAAATCAGTTTACTTCCCTACGCGAGTAATCATCAAAAATGTTTCTCTTTGGGCTAAATCTAAGAATGACTTGGTGTGAATGTGTGTGAGTAGCTGATGCATGCTTAGATGAATAGAATTGATTACTGCTTCCACACAAACTCTGTTTTGAGGAAAACCTAGTTAGCTAGGGACTATGTGATGCAAAAGCTAGTTTTGGTTGACTATGGTGATGGTAGAACTTGATTAAAAACTCAGAGTAGCAGTAGAAGCTAAGTTTGGGGGTATATCAGGTTGTACTAAGGCTGGGTGCAAAGACTGTAGGATGATTAGTGCTTGTGTAGTGTGAGTGCAACGTTGTAACGTCTACCCGTAACGTTATAACGTATGCCGTGTGTGTTTTCGTGTTGTGTTGTGTGTTATCAGACGTTGTAACGTCTACCCGTAACGTTATAACGTCTACTCCAAAAAGACCAAAAAGTGTGTGTTGTTTCAAATAAGTGGAAAAATCCACATGTCTTCTGTGTTTGCTGCAATTTTCCGAAACAAATACTGGGTACCCCAATTATCTCAATCCTAAATTGTCAAATTCAAAGGATCAAAAAAGGAGAAAATCACAAAAACTCCAAACCAAAAAGTGAAGTAAATCAATAGAAAAGTTGCTCAGTAATGAGGGGTTGCAGCTGTGTGTTTTGCGTTGTGTGAGTCAGAAAAGTAGTTTGCACAAATCCAGTCCTAGCACCCAAATTAAGACCCTTTGTCGTGCTTCAATTAACCCTCATGTCTTATGTGAAAATGTTACTCTTTGTTTTGAAAGATATTATACTCTCACCATTTGGAAACCACTCTTTCATAGGCTAGGGTAGCTTCTGAACCTAGCTAGGAAAAGAATTGATACAGAGATCACACACTCACTTTGGGCAGTAATGAATCTAGAATGTAATTGTGCATTGGTGCGTGAGTGTGTAGTGTAAGTCTGAAGGAATTAGCCCCTTGAAGAAAATTTTTGAATTGATAAGCAGGGTGTAAACTGTTGGTGTATTTAGTTTCTTGCATCTTTTCATATGTTGTACTTCAATTGCTTGGGGACAAGCAATGGTTTAAGTTTGGGGGTGTGATAACTCATATTTGTATGAGTTATTTATACTTATTCAAAGTTAAATCATGCAAGTTCTCTGGCAATAGTAGGTTGTTTCTAGTTAAGTTTCTGTTAGTTTATTGAATTTTAGTTAGAAAGGGGTTTAATTACAAGTTCTAGGCATTTTGGTGCCAATTGGCGCCTTTGTGAGCGTTTTGATGCTTCTTGTGTTTGTGCAGTAATCTGAACGTGGCAGCGTCTCTCATCACGTCTGAAGAAGGGCAGTAGAGCAAGAAAGTAATATCTCATTTTGGCGCGCATGTAATGATGGTCAAAGATCTGGAATTGAAGAAGATCTTCTCTCTCCTCAGCGCTGACGCAGCTGACGCACTGTAGCAGTGCGGTGTCACTTCAGGGCAGAGTCAACTCGCAAGCAAGCTTGGAAGGTGGGGAATGACATCAGCAAGCATGTGACCCTCTTTTGACCATGGCTAGTCTCTCTCTACAAAAAGGCAAGGGTGCACCATGCGGATGACACACGACTCCATTCATCATCCACCTTCCTCCATTTTTCAGAGATAGTTTTTCTAAAAGAAGTTCTGGACACAGACTTCTTCATTTTAAATTGTCTCAAGCCCCAATTTCCATCTCCATTTTCGCAACCATTACTGTAAGGCTCAGACGTTGTAACGTCTTTACAGCGTGCATGAAGGAAGGCCACTTAGGCGTATCATTTGCGTTTAGTCTCCTTTTCTCTATGTACGGTATTTGGATTTTAACTCCTCTTATTTCTGTAAGGATGCTCAGCATGAGCTAAACATTGGTAGTTGGGTTGTTGTTTTGCATATAATGAACCTCTAGTTTAATGCTATGAAGTATTGATGTTTACGCGTTTTAAATCTTTGCATGTTAATATTTCCAAACTTGTTTTGAACTTGGCCACTTAAAACAAGTAGATTCATAGGTACAGACATGGTCTATGAAAAGAACTCAAAGATTTATGTGAATGAAAAGGTGCACTAAAGACATTTAGGCATTTTTATCTAAGTCTAGACATAGAATGGATAATAGTTCATAGGACATTGCTGTGGGTACTTAAAATACAGGAGTAGGCCTACTTAGAACCTAGACATAGGAATTCTAGTACTTGAAGCTCTGACGTTTTGTGACTGAAAAGCACAGCTCTTTTGCAACAGCGTTCAAACGTTATAACGTCTATACAACATAGCATTTGTACGTATTAACGTGTAAACGTTATAACGTCTGACTAGGGGAGATTTACTTGCATGCAGCAATCCAACTCATACTTTTCCATATTCACAACCACTTCCTATTTACTTGCTTCATTTATGTTCTTAGTCTTAATACCTACTTTTAGTGCCGATTTATTACCTGTTTCACTTGTGTTTTAAAGACTTGAACTCTGAAAGTTAATCAATCCTCGTGGGAACGATCTCTTACTTTTATCCACTTTATTACTTGTACGACGTGTATACTTGCACTGATATTGCGATTAGAACACACACGGACGCAACAGCGCCTAGGGCGCCTTCCCAAAAAGGACTGGAACAACATGGAGCCATACTGGAACAACTTAGTATAATTAGGCAAGGTATTCCACACTAAGACAGAGGCTAAAACATCAAGGGAAACACAAATGGCTTGGCGCCTAGGCATAGGGAACCAAAAATTGCAACAGAAAACAAGGCGGGCAACATGGCTCCCAGGGGAGGGGATCCCAGTGACATTTCAGAACACACAACCTAGCAACCAAAATTCAGCACCTATGACATCCAAACAACATGACCACCCAGAAACACAACTTAGGAACGCAACACGGGCAGCCAAAATTAGGCGCCCTTGGCGCCCAGGCACAGGGAACCAACGCCCGTGGCGCCCAGACAGCGACACTGAACGCAACAGGACAGGCACAACAATGGCGCCTAAGGCGCCTAGGGTCCTTCAAACTCAATTTTCTCCAAATTTTTATATGTTCAATCATCAACAATGACTTCAAGCATCCCAAATTCATTCTCACATATTCAAATACACATTTTGACGAGTACCTAACATGCATCACATACGCCTAACAAGTCACGTACTTCTCAACAAGCACTTAGTGTGCATCAATTCATCATCCAAACAATCATACATTACAACATCATCAAAAATCATACAAGATAGCGATATAAGCCCTAAACCCACATACATCCTATTATGAACCCTATTATAAGGTAAGACCCACCCTTACCTTTGATTTCCGAAGATGAAGACTCCTCTACGAAGACACCGAAGTAACCACAGCAACAGCTCCCTGCTCCTCTTCTTTCTTGGCCGATCGCCCTCTCCTTCTCCTCTTCTCCCTTGCGCGCCCTTCTTTCCTTTCTCCTCTCTTCGCAAGTTTCTTTTTTTCTCTCTTCTCTCCTCTCTCTTTTGCGACTTCTTTCTTTCTTTTTGCGTAAAATGAGACGCTTGTCTCAAACCCTTGCGCCTAGGAGCCTAATTCGATGGGCCTTGGGCGCTTGGGCCGATCCTACCACGTCGCAATTACCGGTTACGACTTCCTTTGTTAAAATAAAACAATATATTAATATTTTAATATAATAATAATAATGCAACACTTAAATAATGTAATTAAATTATAAATTAAATTATTTTGGGTGTTACAATTGGCAACAGGAGGGCAAGCTTTACGAGCGCCCGAAAGCGCTACTTATGGCCTAAAAAAATCGCTCCCAATTCCCAAATCTGTTGTAGTGTTTGGCGCAAGGACCATTCTATGGATGCTTTGCCGTGGCTAACTACCCAGCCTACGCAGGGGGCAAGCCTTCGCCCCGGAATTAGGGAATGACACGATCAGTGGGCATTGCCCGAGTTGGCAGCCATGGGCCCAGAGCCCACCTGACTCGACAAGCCTACCTCCTAGTCAGCCGTATCCCGGAGCACGCAGTACCTACTCGACGGGTTCCTATATACAGACACAGATGAATGTTGCTCCGGTCGAGCAGCCATGGAATCAACTTCCACCTCACCGAGGCATGCAAACATCTATACCAGGAATTGGCTTTGTTAACCTAGCCCAAGTAGTGCCTGGGTAGTCATGGACAAACGCTCCACCTCAGGTACCACCGCAGCCAGGCGCGCAGGGTCCCCCAGATACACTATGGCGACCAACGCCTCCACCTGAAAGACCATTGGGGGCCCAACTCCGGGATCCTAATTTGATATCTGACACTATTAAGAAGTTCTTCGGCGTTCAGCTGAAATCGCTTGATAGACCGGTGTACAGGAAGCCTTACCCCGAGTGGGTGGACAGATTAGTGCCTCTACCCAGAGGATTTAAAACCCCTGATTTTGCCACATTCTCCGGGGATTTAAAACCCCTGATTCCCATCGGCAAAAATAGAAATTTTAGCTGCTTGGGGTCTAAATTGACTATACACGACCACATGGCTAAGATAAACAGCTAAGGTGCCTACTCGACTGACGCCTGATTGGCCGAGGCAATACTCGACCAAGACAAATCGGCTTGACATGGCTACTAAGTTTATATAGACTTGGAGGCTAATACTTGGTCTTAATGTGTTCATATAATTATTTATCAAATAATTATTTGATTTATTAAAGTAAATATAATGGAGAAAGGCCAAGTCAAGCTACGGTAACTACCTTCCTAAATTTATGGAAAGTGGGCATGAGGAGTTGGCCGAGGTAAAGGAGCTTGCTTTGGGAGCAAGCATTCAACGCACGTGGACACATTTAGACGTTGGAGCGGTTAAGACAACGTGTAGAAGCGTCGTAGAAGTGGAAGCGATATATTTTGACCCCACTTCCCGTGTTAGTGGAAGAGTGGAAGAGTGCTTCCTAGTTTTTAGGGTCTGGATGTAATTTAGTGCGTTGATCTTGATTAATCCAACGGTAGGCAACTGTTGGCTCGAGTAGTGGCCGACGAGGGCCTATATGTATATAAATAGGAGGGCAATTGTACATAATAGGCACACATCAATCAATCAAAAACTCTACGTTTATTTCATCTATCTGCTTTTATCGCACTTTATCTTTATTTTTATGCATTAGCCAGTAGTATAATCCAACCATCGCAGTCCCCTCTCACGTAACCTGGCCCGTTCTAGAGGAGTCAGGATACTCACAGTCAAGGAGCAGAGTTCCCTCCTTGGCGCAATCGCTTGAAGAACAAGGAATCGAAGAACATGCTCAAAACCCTGGCCGAATCCACGACTAGGACCTAAGAGTTTGAACCAAGGAACAACAAATGGATTATTGGGCAAGGCACATCTGTAGAGTTGTGGCAGGATATGTGGATACCAAAACAAGCCTACTTCACTCATAGCAGGCCAACTGAAGAGGTGCCTGAAATCTGTAGGGTTTCTGATCTCATGGTGACTGATAGCAGATAGTTGGACATGGCTAAAATTCTTAGAAACTTCAACAAGGAAGAAGCCATGCAGATCATCAGCATTCCTCTCTCTACCTCCACCTTGAGTAACAAGCTAGTCTGGCATGAAGAGAAGAGTGGATTGTATTCTGTCAAATCGGCCTACCATTTATTCTGTCATGAGAAATTTAGAGGCTTGCCTGGTGGTTCTTCTAATCCTGATGCTGATTTGCGGAAAGAGATTTGGAAATCACCCTTGCCAAATGCTATCAGGAACTTCCTATGGAGATTGGCAAAAAATATTTTACCAACCAAAGCCAATCTGAGAAAGAAAGATATCACAACTGACCAAACTTGTTCATTTTGCAGCTCTAGTGAAGAGAATGTTGAGCACTTATTTATGCACTGCTCAGTCACTAAACTGATATTCTTTGGTTCACAACTTGGAGCCCGTATACCTGATCATCCAAACCTCAATGGCTGGCTGCTTCAATGGCTCACCTGCAGAGACTCCTTTGGCGCCCAGCTATTCTGTACAACTCTGGAAAATCTGGTTTGCAAGAAACCAGCTGATTTTTAAGAACACTGCTGCCAATCTTATGATGATAAACAAGTCTGCTGCTAAGTTTATCACTGAATATACACTACCAGAAAAGCGGCGTTTAGCCACGGTTGGATAGCCACGGTTAATTGACTGTGGCTAAGAAAGTCCTTTTAGCTACCCTTTACCCGTGGCAAACCAACTGTTAAATTCCCAAATCAAAATTTCGCTGGTAGCCACCCTTTGACCGTGGCAAAGAAACCGATAATTTTCAAGTAAAAAATTTAACTGTTAGCCACCCTTTGACCGTGGCATAGCAACCGGGAAATTCCAAGAAAAAATTTCATTCTCCCTCAAAAATTTATTCGTTCCAACTTTCTTTTCCCCCTTTCTTTCTTTCGTTAGGGTTCCTCTTCATTTGTTTTCTCTCTCTAACCTAGGGTTCCTTTTCGTTCGTTCTATAGCTAATCAGGTTTCTTTCTCACATTTGTTTCTTTCTCCCTCTTTTCGTTTTTCCTTCAGGCTCACTGGATTTTCATGGGTTTTCTCCCTTTTTTCTTCAGGTGAGAACTTAACGGAGAAGAGAGAGGCATCGAAGTGGTTGAGGTTGCTGCCAAGGACGTCTCTAAACTTTGATTGAGGTTGATGCCATTGATTTCTTGCTTTTCTCACTGTCGTTTGTAGCCTGGTTGTTTTTTTTATGCACTTCTAATTCTAAGAGGGAATCTTTAGTTCTATTTTTTTCTTGATTCTGGAGTGTATTCCGTTTTCTCTATTGGTTAAATCAAATAAGAGTGTGTACAAATATTTCATATAAAAATAAATTCTCAGAACACTGTCTTTTTATGCATAAGAGATGTTTTCAAGTATTATGAAAATTTACGCAAGATCTTGTGTGTGCAAATATTTCATATAAAAATAAATTCCTTTAATTTTTTTTATCTTTAATAAGCTTATTGCATTCTTATTTAGGTATTCTCATAATAATGTTTATGTCGTTGAGCTGGAGAAGCAAACATTTTGGGATCTTAAAGTTGTGAACAACACACAGAACTTCGATTGAGTTTAAATTTTGCCATTCTTTACTTTTCTTGCTTTTTGTTTATCAAACTTAAGGGCCTCAAAGTCATGTATACTGGTTTGACATATATAAGGTTTACCTCTATCAATTTTGTGTGTTTTAATCTTGTTTGCTTTTTTTGATGCAGATCATTGATAAAGTTCCATTTGTGAGTTGTCCTGTTCTTGTAATTCATGTGAGTATATATACTCCTTATTCATACTTATAATTTATACTTAGAAATTGATATACCTTTTCCATAAAAGTAATATATAATGCGTTGGCAACTGGAAATGGTTTAAATAGTTTCCCTTATTCAATTAAAGCATAACTTTGTTGTGAATACAAACCAGGGCTATTATCTGATATAAGACAAGCACTTGATGCACTTCATCTTATCTGATATAGTGGAATGTTGTCCTAGCACTCCTAATCTAGATTTGTATTTTCTGAAGACAAGTCACGTGAATATGACTTGTACATGTATTGGATCATTCGGGAACTTCCATAGTGTAACAGTATTCTACTAGCCATTATATCATTTCAGCAACTCTGCACAGTTTACTAACTTAGTGTTATTGTAATCTATTAACCCAGCTTTAGCTTAGCAGCATTAGATTCATTAGTCAGTTAGAGTTAGTTCAGTTTTTGTTAGTGAATGTAACTGTCAAGGTTACCCTATATAAGGGAACCATCTTCTGTAACTGTAATCAATCAATGTTAATAACAGATTCACATTTTTCAGTTTCTTTCTCTCTCTGGAATTCTTGCTTGTGTTAGCTTTTGTTAGTAAATCATACAGATATTGGACTTGAAATGAGGCAAAAACAGAAGCAATCTGGAGAAGCTGTGTTACAAAGGTTACGTGGACAAACAAGTCAAAATGATGGGACTCTCCAAGATCTGCACCAGCAAAGTATCAACAATCAGTTCGATGATCAATATGAAAATGTGGACATAACTAATAGTCCAACCAATGATGATTCATCTGACCCTTCCTTAAGCCCAAATGAAGTTCAACTAGAACAAGAAGATGAGCCTCTACTTGTCAAAGTTAAAAATACTATCTTATTATTTCATGATTTCTCATTAGAATATTAACTTTGTTTTGTCAATTTAATGGTAGATATTTTTACTGGAGAAACTATTACTCGAAAAATGGTAGCAAGTCAGGTTTGGCATTTGGAAAAGACTAAAAAAGTACTTGTGGGAATCAATGGTAATGGCCAAGGCAATGATAGCGGGTCAAACTTGCTTGTGAGGTTTCTTGGTCAAATTGCTCAAAGGTCTGCGTTTTGCCCTTTATCAGTTTCAAGATGGGATGAGATGTCAACAGACAGTAGTGTCAATCAATGGAAGTGTATTGAGGTTATTATCTAAACTTCTCAACACTTTTATTTGATGATTGAGGTTATTATCCAATATTAACATATAAATATAACATTTCAAGGATCACTTTGAGTTTGATTATGCTGCTGGTATCAAATGGGTGAGGAGTGTATTAGGGGATAGATGGAAACATAATTACCCTACTTTGAAAGCTGTGACTAAGATGGCCAATTAAGGTACTGCATCTGCTATAGTGGTTAACGTTTGGATAAAATAATTCAGCACCTTTTGTTATTTGAAGATTATATATTAACTGTTATTTTTTTTGCTAATATATAGGATAAGATTTCAGAGAGCTTATCTGAAGACCAAGAACGTGTAGCAACAAAAGGTGTTCCATCAAAGATTAATGCTTATCTCGATGACGCCATTGGGAAACTATGTGGAGCTGAACACTCAGGTCGAGTGCGTGTTTTAGGTCCAGATGTCTCTCCAACTTATGTTTTTGCAAACCGTCGGCATTTCACTGAAATTATCCAAGTTGGTATCTCAAGCCAAACGAATGTCGAGAACTTAAAGAAGCAAGTAGTAGATTTGGAAGAAAAACTAACAGGATATGAAGAAACAAAGGAACAACTTACAGAAACTACTGAGCAGCTTACACAAACAACCGAGAAGCTTGGACAAGCAACAAATAAGTTGACAAAACTTTAGAGGTTCTTGGAACATAAATTTGGGGATGAGTTATCTATGTTTGACCTATAGGTTCATCTTAGTTATTGTTATTTAGAGTATGTATGAGAACATCTAGTTACTTCTCTGTTGGCCGTTTTTGGTTTCATATTTTATGTTAATGCTATTATTACTTTTGAAATGGATGGTACGTAGACTTAGACTTTTATCATTAGTAATCAATATATTTGGACTGTTTATCTTCTCATTGTGTATGGGTACTATGAAATTTGAATGCTATTTACAAAGGACAAATATTAGGTGACTATCAGGTAAAAAGGAATTTTAAAAAAAAAATTAATTTAAGTTAGCTACGGTTAAACCGTAGTTAAATTTCTCGCGCCTAGATAGACACGGTTTGACCGTGGCTAACATAGGCGTGTTACAAACCAAATGGATGATTTGGCCACTGCATAACCGTAGCTACGTAACAGTGTAACCGTGGCTAAAGAAATGTCTCCATGGTTGCTTTTCTCATGGCTACCGAGGAAAAAGACCATGGCTAAAATTTGGCGACGCCACGTCCTTTCACGGTTACAAAGACCGTGGCTAAGTCTGTTCGCCACGGTGATTGGTCCAGTTGGCTACGGTTTTGACCGTGGCTAATCACCGTGTTTTTTGTAGTGATACTGAAGCTAATCCTAGACACAGTTCTGGCGGCCACAACAGATCTCCAATGGAGGAATTGAATGGATAACTTGCTAGCAATAACCATATCTATGTTGATGCTGGGTGCTTTAGTGAGGGTGGTACTGGCTGGGGGCTGGTGATTACTGACTACAATGGTGCAATCTCCTACTGTACGTGTAAGAGAGACAACATAGTGGTGACCCATGTGATTGCAGAAGGGCTGGGAATCAGATGGGCGCTTAGTTTGGTAGAAGAATTGAAGCTTGCTGATATGGTGATTACCATTGATGCTGCTCTGGTGGTGAACTGTTTAAATCAAGACCTAATGATTGATGATTTGAAACTTATTGTCTTGGATTGTAAGCTATTCTAAGTAGGAATTCCACTAGTAGAGTGTGCCATGTAAACAGATCTTGTAACTCAGCTGCACATGATTTAACAAGCTTAGCTAGGCGTTGTGGAGCCAAGTCTTGGGCTAGTTATCCTAGTATTGATGTTTTTAATTTCTATCATGTAAAACCCACCTTTGGTGGCAACTATTCCACGGTTTATTGAAATAGTTTCGTACCTTAAAAAAATTATGATTAACAACATTGTTCAATACAATTAGTTGAACGTACCAATCCGAAAACCGCACCTAACACCACAACGTTGCCTTAAGACATGACATGATTGAATTTTGATTAACTACATGCAATATACTAATTAAATCAAATTTATTTCCTTCAAATAGAACCCTATTACTCATAGGATAAATTGACTATGTAAAAACATGCCAAAAAAGATGTCGAAGTTCCTGAACCACTTACCTCTAAAGAAGTGACCATTTTGATAATAACATAGTTGACCATTAGACGGTAAAACATTATAAACACCCGATGTTTCTTGCCTTTGTTACTTATGCTTTCCTTGTATCTTCAAGATGAAAGCCAGTGGCATTGAGTTGTATTATTTTGTGAGGTCAGAACCTAGATGTATGGCTATTGTCCTAGGTGTGCCTTGTGTGATGCTTACTTTTATGGTAGGCCAATTACTAGTTCCTTGAAAATGAGTTTATCTAAATGATCCATGTGGATGTGAGCAGCTCTCCTGTGCCATAACCAAGTTTCATCATCTTTACTAATAAGACAACATGCATAATTTGAGGAAAGATCATTTAGATCAACAGTATAAGTGTTTCCAACTCTTTCAAGTAAAAAGAGTTTGTTTGTTCAAAATATTTTTTACCTTGCATATAGAAGAATCTAATGCAATCATTTTGCCTTTGTCGCAAAGTTGGCTAATACTTAGCAAGTTATGTTTCAAGCCTTTAACAAGTATTACATTTTCAATAACAGGATTTGCTTTCTTACCAACAGTACCAATACCAATAATTCTATCTTTAGTGTTGTCACCATAAGAAACAAACTACTTCTTTAAGGAGTTAAGTGAGAGAACTTGTCTTTGTCTCCGTTCATGTGCTTTGAACATCCGCTATCTTGATACCAACTTGAGTTTGTTGGCCTTCAATCACACCTACACCACATGTTAAAGTTTTAATTTTTGGTACCCAAGTCATTTTAGGTCCTTTTGTCATCTATATCAATGTTCTTTGTTGCATTACAAATAGAATACTAGAAGTTTTGTTTGGGAAAAAATACTTTTCGAAAGGTTTTTCATGATTCTTTGGATAATAGCCCAAACAACCTTTTTCATAAGTTCCCCTTTGATTTTCCAAGTAATATTTAGATATTCTCTTCCATGGTGAATTTTGCAGTGCAAATCATCAACTTTATTTTTCAAAACATTGCATTCTTCACACTTGGGAGTGTTTTCAAAGGAGTTTACCCCATCTTCCCCATGCTTTGCCATGAGACATAATTTTGCTTCCTCATTTTTCGATTCATCGGATGATTCCATATCGTTTTCATCCTAAGTGACATATGTCGTTTTTCCTTTCGATTCCTTTCGAGATTTTCTAGCTGATTTCTCATATTTTTTATTTTGAGGGCAATCCGACTTTATGTGCCCCTTCTTACCACATTTGTAACATGTTGGATTGAAGGAAATTCCTTTTTCATTTTTCTTTTGAGGATTGGAAAATTATTTTTTTTGCTTTGTGCCTCATGAACTTTTTGAACCTTCAAACCATTAGGCTCATGTCTTCATCATTTTCATTAAGGCTCATAATCTTTTGTTTCACTTTCTTTGGTACTTGCTTTCAGAGCAAGTCATTTCTTTTTCTATTCACCTTACTCACTTTCAGTGAGTCAATTTAATTTGAGCTTATGTTCTTGTAGTTTACCAAATAAAGTGGCTAAATCCATAAAGGATAAATCTTTAGATTCTGAGATAGCCGCCAGTTTGTGTTGCCAGTTCTGATTTAAGCATCGCAGAACTTTATTAATCATGTCCTCATTTTTAGAAGATCTTCTAAGGCCACTGAGATGGTTAACTATATGGACGAATCATTTGTTCAATTCTTGGATTGTTTCACCCAGTTTCATCCTAAATAGTTTATCTCATGGGTTAATGTGTTCATTCTAGCACTTTTGACTCCGGTAGTACCTTCATGGGTCACTTGAAGGGCGTCCCACATTTCATCGGCAGTGTTATAATGTGATATGCGATAGAACTCATCGACGCTTAAAGTTATTGTAATGATGTTCTTAGCATTCAAATTGTATTGAACCTTTTCTTTTTCATCTTTGGTCGAAAGAGATTTAGGTTTGTTAACCATTAGATCATTGACAAGTTGAGTAGGAACAAACAGACCATTTACAACAGCATCCCAAATATGACAATATACTCCCTCGATGAAAATTTTCATGCTCTCTTTCCAATTGAAAGATGGGGTCTATTTAAGGAATCATTGTTTGAAGTCATCTTGCCTATTGAGACAGTTAATTAAACATATCAGAGTGCCACTAGTTGAACAAGTGACTCCAAAAACAAGAGGCAGGTGAACAAGTGACTAGTTGAACAAGTGACTCCAAAAACAAGAGGCAGGTGAGTTGTAAATTTGAGTATAATGGAAAAATAAGTGCTTAAAGAAAATTAATTAAACATATCAGAGTGCTCTAATAACAGCTTTAAAGTAAAGAGCCGTCGATAATGAATAAAAGTGCTACGAATCAATATACAAAAGAAAAGAAACACATTGGGTCAGAAAAATGAGAAGATAAAAAACACCACTTAAACATCCATCACTTAAACATGTCACAACACACATATAACTAGTTTATTATTTTAACTCTTCTTTCAAACTCTATCTAATCATGATTATGCATCTATACTAAATTCTGACTCTATCCATATCTTGTTGCCACGATGTTGTGATGTATATATCCATCAAAACTTCCTAAGTTGGCAACGTCTTGCTGTGCTTTGGCCACTCCTCTGATGTAATTTATATAGCTATGCCATTCAACTGTTTCAATGGAGTTGGATGTTATATGTCATTCCCATATATACGATAGTTGATCAATGTGAGTAACCTAATCCCACTGTTACCCAATCTGGTCATTGAGTTTATATATGATTCGGTTTCACTACACCTTAACCCCTATGCCTTGCTCATTTTATTGATAGGTACCGTGTACTATCTCCTGCACTAGAGTTTAAGGGTTCATTCTACTTTATATCTTTCTGACTCTATTTCATTTTCCACTCCTAAGTTCATAATGCAATCTTAACTTAGTTTCTCATTATACTTGTTTATCATATTCTTATCATGAAGTAAAAAAAAATGCTTTTCAACATATCTATATAAATAAGACATTACAACTATTCAGTAGATAATCACATATGACATAAAAGTAGGTAGTTCAGTTGGCGAGCTAAAGGATACTGAAAGAGTATAAGGAGGAGATTTAAGGTTCAAACCCTGGAAACTAACATTTCTCCCACCCCTCAAACAATTAACAACTAACATTGTCTATAAAAAAACATATGACATAAAAGTATTGTATAACATTTAAACAATCAAAGCAAACAAAAAAGAAAAACATGTTTTGTCAAAAAAAAAGCAACACATTCAACCTCAATAGCGATATCTCAAGCAATCAAATCACAATATAGAACTTTCTTATGTGTTAACCAGTCCTCGACAGCCTAAACTTCACTTAAACTTACTCTGAGGAATAATCAAATGATCTTTATCATTGACTTCTTAGCTCTAGTAGAGCTTATGCCACTCTACATATATTTAAATTAATATTTTATAATAACCATCCCGACAAATACAATGCACCCCAACTCGAATAGAAACTCAAAAACATTTAAGAACATACCAAAAAAACTTCTAGAGAGCTATTGACAAGCACCACTTTCTCGCCTAACGAGTAATGTATGACATGGCCTCACCGTGTGCTGCTATGTGCCTTTCTGTCAGCAAGTGCTGGAGAGCAGCTCTACCTTAGTGAGTGATGATCGGTTAGCGAGATGCTGAATTTTCAAAACCCTAATATCTTGTCTGATTCACCGACTAGTCCATACTTAGATTTATTTCTAAACTCCAAAAACATATATGCACCTAAAAATGATTTTTTAACTTGTTATTTACACTAAACAAGATCACGTCCTAGAATTGGACTAACACCAGATTTAATGGACTCCTGCCAACTATAGAGTGTCGACCACGCTCTGCAACACCCTATGCATCTCCCATGTGACAGCGTGTGTCTCCCATGTGTGATTTTGGATTTGGGACTAGATAATCTAACTTATATGTCTTGTGGTGTGGACGCTTATAACGTCGCGATAAGTCCCTATCGTACTCTTTGCGTGGTGCATAACTTCATGCTTAGGGTTGCTGCTCTGGCCGACAATGAAACATATGTAGTATGTAACATCCCCAAAATAATTAAGTTAATTATTTTGATGATTAACCCAATTAACTTAATTTAGTGCTCGATTGATAAATTTTGTTAATTGAGTGCAAGATTAATTATTGATTGGTGTAGGGTTTTTAAGTGAATAATAGATAGAAATGGTATTTTAGGGAATTATAATTGAGTGAGGGCATAAAGGTCATTTACCCCCACACCCTCACTTAAGTGTTCTTATAAAAGGAAAATAAAAGAAGAGAATTAAGGAAAGAAAGAAAGAGGTCGAGAAAGAGAAGAGAAAAAAAGAGAGAAAAGAAGAAAAGGGAAAGAAGAGAAGAAGGAGAAGAAGAGAAGCTCTTCACTACCACCCAAACCCTAAGTTTCAAGTCATCATCCTCATCTTCCATTCCATTTTCGGATTCCCATCACAAAGTAAGTTTATCTCCCTTTTTCCTTCCCTTTGAACCATGCGAAAATAGTGAGTTTTGAGAGTGGGGTGAGATGTGATTTTTAAGTTTAAATCCTTGAACTGTAATCAAGGTCATGTAGCGTTTATATCCTTGTCTTGTAGATGGACCATAGTTATGTATATTTTATCGAATATGTACCTTTGTGTACTTATTTCGGAATTGTTATTGAGAAATTCCCATCTTAAGTGTTCTTATGTAAGTGGTTTTATGTAATCAAGGTTATGTATATTTTATCGAATATGTACCATAAGCCCTGGGATTCCCGGACTTCTCGTTTCATCAGAGTATGCAGCGGAAGTAACGGGCATCCGAGTTGGTTCGAGGAATTATGGGCGACCGTATAGTCATGGAAGCTGGGTTGACCGTGGTGTCATTCCGTAAGTTGTAAAAAGGGTCACCTAGAGAGTTATAAGCTGTGAAATCTTCCGGTAGAAGAAATGTTAGTGTCCTAGCTAGAATTGTTCAGGATTAGTGAGCACCGTAAAACACAGATTGCTGCCTGACCAGTCTCTCAGTTACTGAGATGACGTCTAGTAGTCAACCCTACCGTGTGGCATAGATTAACTCTAAATTATGTTTCAGCCAAGTTATCTCCTTCTGGATAGTCACTGTTCTAGAATATGTTTCCTTTCTTAAGAAACACCTTTTCCAATGCTATGAAACCGAACTAGTAGACTATCATAGCACTTGCAATTTGATAGGTAGTACCACCCAGTGTATGTTAGACCAGTTACGTTATCAAAAACTCCGTGTTGGGTTCCTATCAAAAAGGGACTAGTAGTTCATGTCAATGAAAGTAACCATATCACGACTCTCCGATTGAGAGCATGTCAGTTTCTTTATGTGAGAAATTTTCGCTACTCTTCCAACTCATTTTTGCCATAACTTTTGATCCGGAACTCCGATTTATGTGTTCCGAGAGGCGTTGGAAAGCTATCAAAATTTTCTACACATACCAATGGATTTTGGACTATGTTTTATCCTAGTTCCAAAAAGTATTCCTACACTAACCAAGCCTTAGGTTCTAAGTGCTAGTAGAATGGAAACCCGAGTTTTGCATACGAAGTATGTCGTGAATCCTCAAAGAGTAAGACTAAGCATTTAAGACCCAGGTTAGGACAATTACCTTTGGCGTCCTAAGGAAGGATATTTCTCAGAAATGGCCGCTAGCAAGGATATTTTCCTTAAGAAAATCTTAAGACATAGTGGAAGTCCTATACGATTAGGCACGCAACTTCCATGTCGAAAAAGGGAAGAGATTGGTTTATCCAAGTGCCAAATGTTGTTGATAGTCTATGTGAAGGACAAGTTTTTGATTTGGTTGATTACGACAGTTGTAATGATTCCGTCTGTATTGTGTATGGAATTCAAAAAGATGAAGGACCTAAGGAATGTTCAAAGTAGTTAGAATTCGTTTTCCGAATCAACACAGGATGCACTACTCGTGTGCCCGTTTGATTCCTTAAAATAATTATTCTATTTTCTCGTTTATTTGATGCTACAACTATCCCAATACCGTACATAATCCAAATGTAAATGATTACACCTAGACTAGTCGACAATCCATCATGATAAGATTAAGTTCATCGGATTCTAGTAAACCCTACTCTTAGGGAAGCTATTATGCCTCACCAGTGAGATCCCTATCATATAGAGATTCTCGTATCTTAGTGTGTGGGTAGTTGAGGCCCTAAAAGGGCTATTGGTCCGAAAGGATGAGTGATAGATTTTCAGACAAGTTCTATCAAGAAGGATAGCCAGTCTTGTAGGACTTCATCAGGCTAGAAGTTTTTCCCCAAAGGTCTTTGCACTAGTGTTATGATCGCGGATTTTATAGTCATTGAGTTTAAAGCCCAATTCATGAGTTATGGAGATTCACTCACACTAGTAAATTTGGGTTAGTCGGTAGAGTGACTCCGATAGGTCATGGCAAAAAGTATTTTTATAAAATCCTATCAATATGTGAGTCATTGAGACATTATAATCGACTCCGATAGGTCATGGAAAACTTATTTTATAAAATCCTATCACTATACGAGTCACTGAGAACAGTGGTGGTTCCCGAGTCTAGCCCAAAGTACTAGATGTATCTCCAATAGGACCGAAATGTAATGTCCCAATATTTTCTTCCATGGTGCCTACACAAGTCTCCACTTTGGTGGCGAGGTTTTAGTTTGTTAACCCCTCATTGTGAAGGTTAACAATTAGATTGTATTTATGTAACTTCAGTTTGACAAGTCAAACGTGAATATTATTATGAAAAGTGACGTGACTGCTGACAATGAGTTATACTATGAATATCCATCAAAAGATAAATTGATTGAACTACTTGCACTTTACAGAAATAGGGTACATGCAATTGTGAAATAATGACATGAGGTATGCTTTTGTGAAATGACATTATGTTTATGGATAAGTGGAGTGTGATTGAAATTTTTTTTAGTAAGAATTAATGTCGCACATTGTTTAAATGTTGTTAGCATTGCATGTTGAAAGTGAGAATGCATTCAGAGTTTTTATCACTTGAATGGGGTTGTTTGAGGATTTGATTTTTATGAAATGGTAACACAACTCATGTGATTTTGAAAATTTAGGTTCAATGATTGTGTTGTTGAATTCTGATTTATATGTGTTATGACAAGAGATAGAAAGACAGTGTTTAGTGTGTTAGAAGTTAAGGTATGGATTAGGATAAGTTGGTAACAAACGAAATGCATAATTTTGAAGTAAAAATTTGATTAGGTCATAAGGTTATAAGGTACCTTCGCATGAAGTAGAAATGTCCTTCAGTTTAACTAAGCTGAGAAGTATATTTTGGTTGCACTACAAAGAGGAAATGTAATTTTTGAAAACAAATCTATTGTGAAGTTGATTCTTTTTCAAAAATTATTTAGTGCCATCATGGCCTATTTCTGTGTTTAAGGGAAAGGTTTTTAATAAACCCTGATCTCATCTTTTAGAAATATTTCTATTTTGAAAACTTGGGAACGAATTAAGAAGTTCCTGCATTGTTAGACAACCCATGAGTTAAGAAATTCCGAGTCGAATTTTCCGTCACATACTTTCCGTTGTGAATAAGAACTGTTATGGATTCTAAAGGATTGGTTGAAAATGTGTTCACCGGAAATTCCTCTTCAAGAAAATCATTTTGCTGTTACCTCTATCGAGGAGTTCAAATATGTGGACTGTATTTTCGAACTTGTATTTCTAACTAGTGTCACATGTTACATTTTGTGTTTTGAGAGAATAATAGATAGAAAGGGTATTTTTAGGAAATTTGAATAGATGGAGGGCATATGGGTCTTTTCCCCATATAAGATCTTTTAGTCAAAGTTAAAATAAAAGAAAAAGGAAAAGAAAAGGATAAAGGGAGAGAGAGATTCGAGAAAAGAAAAGAGAAGAGAAGAGAAGAGAAAGGAACGAAGGAAGTAAAAAAAGAAAGAATGGGTTGAGAGAGAGAGAGAGAGAGAGAGAGAGGTCGAAGGTGAGAAGAGGAGAGGGAGGGAACATCTTTGATTGTTTGTTGTTCTTCCTTCCACCATTCAATTCCTTGTTTCATTTCCTTCAAATTGATACCAATAACATCACCAAAGTCTCAGTCCTCATTCAAACACCATTTTCACACCTCAAGCACAAAAGAGGAGATTTGAAGTTTCATCCTTCCATTCATGAGCTTGGGAGTTATAGAAGTTCAAATAAGGGCTTGACTACTAACTTGGAGTGAAGAAATCAAAGTTTGGTTGAGTTAGGGTTTGTGAAATCATAATTTGGGGTTTGATGATTGAAGCTCAAATTGGAGTTTAGGAAGAGTGGTTAGAGGTTCATAGATGTTTGTGAGTGATGGTGAAGTTCATAGTAGAACTATTGCCGGATTTTGATGAAAACTAGCACAATCTTGTTTAATTGAAATGTTGATTTTGCGCATCTTAAAAGTCATGTTTAGAGTGGTTAAAAATCTGTTTTTGATTGTGGTTTTAATTGGGAAAAGGGTTGATTAATAAGTGGTTGAGGTTGGAAGAACAAAATTTCTGTCAGGGCCAAAAACATGCCCATGTTTTGAAAACACGGGTGGCCGTGTTTCCTTCTGTGTGAAATGCAAACTTTACAAAATAAAAACATGGACATGTTTCTATAAAACACGGGAACGGTTCTAAAAACCACGGGCATGTTTCAAAAACACGGGTGGCCGTGTTTTCTTCTGTCACCCAGTTTTTCTTCATGGTATTACACCTTCAAATGCATTGTTTAACAACTCTAACTCAGTCTCTTATGAAATCTATGATGTGTGTAAACATATGATGGTTAATTTTACGGTTTAGAAAACAAACCGAGTAATTGTTGTATCGAGTGAGGATAAGGATTCAAGTATCAAGAATAGACCTAAAAGTCTAAGTTCATGTAATAATTAAAGAATGCGAATTCGTGTCGAGTAACAGACTTAATGTCCAAAAGGGAATGCAACTTCGTGTCGAATAACAGACTTAATGTCCAAGAGGATAAGAATACGACTTCGTGTCGAGTAACGGAGTTAATGTCCGAGAGGTTAATAAAAGATATTGAGGGGTATGACGATCCCGAGTTCATGTAGCATACCTATCGGAGGGGAGTCATGAACCCAATGCTAGGGCCCTAGCATTATTCGGTATAGCTATACGTTGAATTTGTAGTAAGAGAGTGCGGATTATAGCCTTAGACCGTTCTAGGGTAGTAGTGGCACATACCTAAAGTTTGACACAAGTTACATAACATGTACAAATTTAGAAAGAGATTTTATACTCATTTTGTTATTTCAAGATTGTTTTCCTGTAAGTTAAGATCCTTCTGAGAATGTCTATTATCGGTTAGCCAATCGTAAGATTTGACGAATTTTTGAGGACAATTTTTTTTCCAAGTTGGGGTGTAATGTAACATCCCCAAAATAATTAAGTTAATTATTTTGATGATTAACCCAATTAACTTAATTTAGTGCTCGATTGATAAATTTTGTTAATTGAGTGCTAGATTAATTATTGATTGGTGTAGGGTTTTTAAGTGAATAATAGATAGAAAAGGTATTTTAGGGAATTATAATTGAGTGAGGGCATAGAGGTCATTTACCCCACACCCTCAATTAAGTGTTCCTATAAAAGGAAAAGAAAAGAAGAGAATTAAGGAAAGAAAGAAAGAGGTCGAGAAAGAGAAGAAAAAAAAGAGAGAAAAGAAGAAAAGGGAAAGAAGAGAAGCTCTTCACTACCACCCAAACCCTAAGTTTCAAGTCATCATCCTCATCTTCCCTTCCATTTTCGGATTCCCTTCACAAAGTAAGTTTATCTCCCTTTTTCCTTCCCTTTGAACCATGCGAAAATAGTGAGTTTTGAGAGTGAGGTGAGATGTGATTTTTAAGTTTAAATCCTTGAACTGTAATCAAGGTCATGTAGCGTTTATATCCTTGTCTTGTAGATGGACCATAGTTATGTATATTTTATCGAATATGTACCTTTGTGTACTTATTTCGGAATTGTAATTGAGAAATTCCCATCTCAAAGTTATGTAAGTGGTTTTAATCCGCTTTAGTCTTTATTCGGTCAATTATTATAAGCAGGTTATACTCTGATGTTTATGATTATGTTAAATACTTTTGATTCACCTAGTAGTGAATTTAAGGTGTTACATAGTACTATGTCTATGTAGGCTGTCTCGTAGTGTTAATGTAACATCCCTAATTTTTAAAGACTCGTATTATGATGCCGGAGGCCGATTAATTATTTGTGGGAATAATTGGTCGCGTCTCGGGGATTTATAGTCGAGTAATTCGTCAAGAAAACCTATTCTCCATTGAAAGGTGGCTTATTCATAGAATAATGAGGAATTGGAGCCGAAGGGCAAATCTGTCTTTTCACACCCCTAGTAATTTAAAATGTAATCGTAAAGATTATAATTAATTTCGAACCGAAAGAATTGAGGAACTTCGGGTCAGAACCGAATTAATCGAGAAGGTTTTGTACCAAAAAGGATTTTCAACTCCTAAGCTATCACTTTATGGGCCAAGGGCAAAATGGTCTTTACACCATCATTATAAACCCCCCAGCCCATATTCATACTGAACTCACCCTCTCACTTGGACACCTTTCAGCTGGAGCTGAGAAAAGAGAAAAAGAGGGCGAAGGGAGGAGGAAGAGGAGGAAAGGAGAGCTTCTCAAGTTTTCATTGCATGTAAGTCTTCTAAACCTCTCTCTACTCCATTTTTGATTCTGAGTTCAATGGTACCAAGAACAAGGGCTGATTCTCACTCCTCCTCTATGCGCCATTTTTGAATCTTGAAGCTCCAAGGTTGAAGATAATGGGGTTTTGAGCTGCCACTTCTCTTGCATGTCCAGTGTTGCTATTAAGAGGGGGAAATCTCAAACTTTTATTTCGATTTAGGGGAGATCGTGAAAGATTGGGTTGCTGCTCCAAGCCGTTCAGTCAAGATAGCTGCTGTTCCAGCGTTGTTGGTGATTGTTCGTGCGTTCTAGTGTTCGGCTGTTTCACGTTTTGATCGTGGTTCCTAGCGAAAACGACATCACGGTGAGTTCTACTCACGATAGGGTATTTTGATATTTTGAACATGTTTTCGACATGGAATCCCTTGGTCATATTTTCTGTTTTCAAAAGTCTTAGAATCGAAAAGCGTTTTTTAAGTCAAAACGGTGTTTTACGGTTTATTGAGAATTTTAATAAGTCGTTGAAATGAAATGAATTGTGTACTACTAGAAACATATATTCTGGGAATTTTCTGAGTTTCAGGTGATTGAAATTAGAAATCGAATCGGACGAGAACGGAGAGCGAAAATGAGGAAAATGAGAAATTCTGGTAACAGACACAGGTCGCACGGACCGTGCGCCCCTGGGCACGGGTCGTGCGCCTGCTTCGGGTTGGAAGAATTGGAAACAGAACGGGACGCACGGGTCGTGCGCCCCTGGGCACGGATCGTGCGCTTCCCTCTGGTAGATGGGTCTTGAGTAGTGCACCACGCACGGGTCGTGCGCCCCTGGGCACGGGTCGTGCGTGTGGTTCTGTTACCGGCTTCCGTTTTCTCGTTTTGTTGCTCCGTTTGATCCCGAACCTTTTCTAATTTCTTTCTCAACCATTCAAAAAGGGATTGCCTCACTGAAAACCTTATTTTGAACTTGTTCAACTCATGGTTTTTGAAAAAGAGCTTTGAAAGCCTATTTGATCGAAAAACCGAAACCCTAGTATACGTGTGGGTACACTGTCTGATGGATAGAATGTATATATATTTATATATATATATATCAACTGTATATGATTATAATGCCGGATGTCTAGAGATTCATCAAAACGGGTTATAAGTCAATAATACATTACAATATGATTATAATGCCGGATGTTTATAAATTCATCAAAACGGGTTATAGATCAATAAGATATAAATTATCTAAAAAGATATTGTGATAGATCCTTTGGTGATCGGAAAGATATATATTATCTAACTCTCGAGAAATCGTTATGTATTGTCATACATAAATCGCGTTGGGTGACGACCCGACAAGTAGCATACTAGGGAGGGTAGTCATGACCCCTTACCTAGGCCCTGGATGTGTTTTGGCGTGGTCAACTCACGGGTTGCCGGGATTAGCAGAGGTGCAGTCGGCTTGTGCTAAGTTACTGATTATAAGTTAACATTGCCGGGATTAGCAGTTGTGCAGTCGGCAGATGTTAAGCTATAGCTACCGGGATTAGCAGTTGTGCAGTCGGTTGAGCTAAGCTATTAAAAACATAAAAGAGAACACGATTTGCTTGGCATTTCGATTATGGCTATTGGTAGCTAATTAAACATTGTTAACGGTTTAATAATTGAACCGAGTGTCAGTGAGGGGGCACGGTAGGACTCACTGAGATAATGTTATCTCACCCTATCCATATTTGTTGTTTTTCAGAGAAGCAGGGAAAAAGGAAGACTATAGTGCACGAGTAGTTGATATACTCTTGGAGGTGCTGAAGACTTAGTATTTTCTCCTTGTTCCTTTGTTGTCCTATTGGTTGTATAAACTTGTAATGATTATGAATTATATGAACCGTTTATGTTTCTGTTGGGTATTTGGACTGGGATATTGTAATCCACTCGGTATGGAACCGATAAACTTCTATTTTATGAAGTAATGTTATTTCCGATTATGTTTTATTTCGGAAAAAGTTTGTATGTCCAAAACTTAAACAGGAACTGTGTCCTCTGAATTTCCGAAATCTGAGCATCTTTCGGTCTCTCTACATGTTAGAAATACCGGGGTGTTACATTTGGTATCAGAGCGGTTCGACCTAGTCGGACTTAGATGTTAAGAGTCTTTTACGTCTTCTAAGTCTGATTTTTCTTAGTATGCTATTAGACATTGAGCCTGATCAACTTAATACTTGTGCATACTTCGCAGAATCATGGCTGGAAGAGGTAGGAGAAACCCACCTGTTGATCCTCATCAAGAATGGATGCAGAATGTCATCGAGACTCAGCAAAAGATGATGAATGACATGATGCTAATGCAACAGCAACAGATGGCTCAGATGGCTCAAATGCAGCAGATGCATCAAATGCCTCAACCACAACCAGCTGAGCCAGTTAATGTGCCAACACCTGAGGATCCCAACAGGATGTATTTCCGGTTTCTGAAGATGAAACCCCCAACCTTCAAAGGAGGATCCGAGGCAATGAAAGCCCATTTCTGGGTAGATGCCATGGAACGGATCTTTGATACTTTGCAATGCAATGAAGGAGAAAAGGTAATTTGTGCTGCTAACGCTCTGGACGAGGATGCTCACACTTGGTGGGTTAACGCTCGTAGAATGCTTCAAAATCAAGGAACTCCTCTTGAGTGGGATAACTTCAAAGAGTTGTTTTTGGGTCATTATTTTCCCGACTCCCAAAGACTTGACAAGCAGATGGAATTTCTGAGTTTGAAACAGGGAGAGATGACAGTTGGGGAATATGCTGCAAAATTTGAGAGATTGTCACAATTCTATGAATTGGGGACCACCGCTCCTGACGATAGGTGGAAGATGGTGATGTTCAGACAAGGTCTTAGAGGCGATGTGAATCAAGGTCTCAGTTCGTATTCCCTAACCACTTATCCTGCTTTGGTTCAACAGGCTCATGCAGCAGAAAGCGATCTGAAAAGAATGTATGCTGAGAGGAAGGATTTTTGGAAGGATAAGAAGAAGGACAGTGGGTCAACTTCTTCAAACCCGAGGTATAGAGGGAATCTAGACAAGGGAAAGAAGATTCAGTCAAACAACACTTCTGGGCATCGCCGGTGTGAAGTGTGCAAGAAGAATCATCCAGGAAGGTGTCGATCAGAGGCAAGGTCAGATCAGTGTTATCTTTGCAAAGAAGTGGGCCATTATGCTAATAATTGTCCGTCAAGGAAAGCTTTCTTAGAGTCTCCTGATGCTCCGAGACAGGCTCGAGTCAACACTCTGGATGCTAAGACCATCAAGCCAGCTGATAATCTGATAAGGGGTACAGGTTCTATCTTTCATCAAACTGTTAATATTCTGTATGACTCTGGTGCTACTCATTGTTTTATCTCTGAAGCATGTGCGGAACGGCTAGGATTAATAGTATCTCCTATATCCGAACCAATATCTATCCTTACTGCGGCAAAGGGTCGTGTGCGAACCCAATCATTATGTCTTAATTGTCTGCTCACCATAGGAGGCAGGGACTTTGTTGTTGATTTTATCTGTCTGCCTATGAGAGGAATGGAGATCGTGTTGGGAATGAATTGGATGACTTCCAATCACATTACGATTGATTGTTTCAATCGTGCAATTAATTTTCCTTCTGAAATAGCGGAACATTCACTACCTGCAGATGATGGTGTTATTTCGTTCACTTCAGCCAGCCAGTCTCTATTCCAAGGTGCGGAAGCTTTTGTTATTATTTTGTCTGCATCAACTGAAGCTGATTTGGATTTATCATCTACTCAAGTTGTTAATGAATTCTTAGATGTTTTTCCCGAGGAAGTTTCCTCTTTACCTCCAGAACGAGAGGTAGAATTCTCTATAGATTTGGCGCCTGGCACAGGGCCAATATCCATAGCACCTTATAGGATGTCTCCTCTTGAACTGAAAGAATTGAAGTCCCAACTTGAGGAATTAATTTCCAAGAAGTTTATTCGACCGAGTGCTTCTCCATGGGGTGCTCCGGTATTTCTAGTCAAGAAGAAGGACGGAAGCATGAGGTTATGCATAGACTACCGTCAGCTGAATAAAATCACTATCAAGAACAAGTATCCATTGCCAAGGATAGATGATCTACTTGACCAACTTCGAGGTGCTAAAGTTTTCTCCAAAATTGATCTGAGGTCAGGGTACCATCAAATTAGGGTAAGAACCTTAGACATTCCGAAGACTGCCTTTCGTACGAGGTACGGACACTACGAGTTTGTAGTGATGCCTTTCGGATTAACTAACGCTCCAGCCGTATTCATGGAGTATATGAATAGAGTATTTCATTCTTACCTAGACCAGTTTGTGGTCGTCTTTATTGATGATATCTTGATTTACTCCAAGTCAGTTGAGGAGCATGCTCAGCATCTCCGAATTGTCCTAGGAGTACTCCGAGAGAAGAAACTCTACGCTAAACCATCAAAGTGTGACTTTTGGATGCCTGAAGTAAAATTCTTGGGTCATGTAATTTCCCAAGAAGGGGTTGCAGTGGATCCTAGCAAGGTGGAAGCAGTGTTGAATTGGGAACGGCCAACGTCAGTGACTGAGATCAGAAGCTTTCTGGGTTTAGCTGGTTACTATAGAAGATTCATTGAAGGCTTTTCGCAAATGGTACTTCCGCTTACTCGATTGACTCGCAAGGGTCAACCGTTTACGTGGGATGCCGATTGTGAAAAGTGCTTCCTTGGATTGAAGGGAAAGTTAACTTCTGCTCCAATCCTAATTCTTCCGGATCCGTCATTGGGATTTCAAATTTACAGTGATGCATCTGGGAAGGGTTTAGGATGTGTTCTCATGCAAAATCAACATGTTGTGGCCTATGCATCAAGGCAATTGAAGACGCATGAACGGAATTACCCAACTCATGACTTAGAGTTGGCGGCTATTGTGTTTGCACTGAAAATTTGGAGACATTACCTTTACGGTTCTCGTTTCGAAGTTTTTAGTGATCACAAGAGCTTGAAATATCTATTTGACCAAAAGGAGTTGAATAACAGACAGAGAAGGTGGACCGAATTTTTGAAAGACTATGACTTCGAATTGAAATATCACCCTGGGAAAGCCAATGTGGTAGCAGATGCTCTGAGCAGGAAGTCTATCCACACGGCAAGGTTAATGGTTCACGAGATGGCTTTGTTGGAGTCGTTCAGAGACTTGAAACTCAAGGTGGTAAGAAAGAGGGATCGTGTAGTGCTGCGGCATATACAGATAGCCAGTGTGCTAAGGGAACAAATCCGTATAGCTCAAGAAGCTGATATGAAGTTGCAGTCTCAGAGGGGATCGCCAGATTTCACTGAGGATAGTGATGGCGTGATTTGCTCTAATGGGAGGATTTGTGTTCCCGATGATGATGATATCAAAAGGCAAGTATTGGAAGAAGCTCATAGGAGTCAGTACTCCGTACATCCGGGATCCACCAAGATGTACCGAGACTTGAAGTTGATGTATTGGTGGCCTGGGATGAAGGTTGAGATTGCAGAATTTGTTTCTCGGTGCTTAACTTGTCAGAAGGTTAAGGCGGAACACCGAAGACCGGGCGGTCAGTTACAACCGCTAGATGTACCAGTTTGGAAGTGGGAAGATATCTCAATGGACTTCGTCATGGGTTTGCCGAGGTCACAGGCAGGCAATGATTCTATTTGGGTAGTAGTGGACCGATTGACTAAATCCGCTCACTTTATCCCCGTTCGCTCGACTTATAAGGTTTCCAAGTTAGCAGATGTATATGTGAGGAACATTATCAGACTGCATGGAGTCCCAACGAGTATTGTGTCAGACCGAGATCCCAAGTTTACTTCCAGGTTCTGGAGAGCATTGAATGAAGCTTTGGGAACAAGGGTGCTGGTTAGCACTGCTTATCATCCTCAGACTGATGGTCAGACGGAGAGGACTATCCAGACTCTTGAGGACATGCTTCGGGCTTGTGTGCTCGACAGTGGGAGAAAATGGGAGGACCATCTTCCGTTAGTGGAATTCTCCTACAACAACAGTTACCACTCTAGCATTGGAATGGCACCGTTTGAAGCACTTTATGGTAGGAAGTGTAGAACCCCATTGTGTTGGTGGGAGATTGGGGAAGACAAGTTTTTGGGACCCGATATGGTTCGCGAGACTACAGAGAAGGTCAAGTTAATTCGAGAAAGGATGAAGGTTGCTCAGAGTCGGCAAAAGAGCTACGCTGACAACCGAAGGAGACCGTTGGAGTTTGAGGTTGGTGATCATGTGTTCTTGAAAGTTTCGCCAACCATAGGCACTGGGAGAGCCTTGCGAGCGAAGAAGCTCAGTCCTCGATATGTTGGACCTTTCCAAATCATCGAGCGGATTGGGCCAGTTGCTTATCGCCTCGCATTGTCTCCGGCCCTATCAAATCTCCACGATGTGTTCCACGTATCTCAGTTGAGAAAATATGTTCCCGATCTGCATCAACCATTGAGTGTTGATACCATTGACCTGCAACCGGATTTGTCATTCCAACCTTATCCTAACTACATCTTGGAGCGTGGCGAGAAGACGCTACGGTCAAGGACTATTCCTATTGTCAAAGTGGTCTGGGATGGATTCTCAATCGAGGAGGCTACCTGGGAACTGGAAGAAGACATGCGCAATCGATATCCATATCTCTTTCAGTAAGGTATGTTTCGTCAATTTTGAGGACAAAATTTTTAAAAGTTGGGGAGATTGTAACATCCCTAATTTTTAAAGACTCGTATTATGATGCCGGAGGCCGATTAATTATTTGTGGGAATAATTGGTCGCGTCTCGGGGATTTATAGTCGAGTAATTCGTCAAGAAAACCTATTCTCCATTGAAAGGTGGCTTATTCATAGAATAATGAGGAATTGGAGCCGAAGGGCAAATCTGTCTTTTCACACCCCTAGTAATTTAAAATGTAATCGTAAAGATTATAATTAATTTCGAACCGAAAGAATTGAGGAACTTCGGGTCAGAACCGAATTAATCGAGAAGGTTTTGTACCAAAAAGGATTTTCAACTCCTAAGCTATCACTTTATGGGCCAAGGGCAAAATGGTCTTTACACCATCATTATAAACCCCCCAGCCCATATTCATACTGAACTCACCCTCTCACTTGGACACCTTTCAGCTGGAGCTGAGAAAAGAGAAAAAGAGGGCGAAGGGAGGAGGAAGAGGAGGAAAGGAGAGCTTCTCAAGTTTTCATTGCATGTAAGTCTTCTAAACCTCTCTCTACTCCATTTTTGATTCTGAGTTCAATGGTACCAAGAACAAGGGCTGATTCTCACTCCTCCTCTATGCGCCATTTTTGAATCTTGAAGCTCCAAGGTTGAAGATAATGGGGTTTTGAGCTGCCACTTCTCTTGCATGTCCAGTGTTGCTATTAAGAGGGGGAAATCTCAAACTTTTATTTTGATTTAGGGGAGATCGTGAAAGATTGGGTTGCTGCTCCAAGCCGTTCAGTCAAGATAGCTGCTGTTCCAGCGTTGTTGGTGATTGTTCGTGCGTTCTAGTGTTCGGCTGTTTCACGTTTTGATCGTGGTTCCTAGCGAAAACGACATCACGGTGAGTTCTACTCACGATAGGGTATTTTGATATTTTGAACATGTTTTCGACATGGAATCCCTTGGTCATATTTTCTGTTTTCAAAAGTCTTAGAATCGAAAAGCGTTTTTTAAGTCAAAACGGTGTTTTACGGTTTATTGAGAATTTTAATAAGTCGTTGAAATGAAATGAATTGTGTACTACTAGAAACATATATTCTGGGAATTTTCTGAGTTTCAGGTGATTGAAATTAGAAATCGAATCGGACGAGAACGGAGAGCGAAAATGAGGAAAATGAGAAATTCTGGTAACAGACACAGGTCGCACGGACCGTGCGCCCCTGGGCACGGGTCGTGCGCCTGCTTCGGGTTGGAAGAATTGGAAACAGAACGGGACGCACGGGTCGTGCGCCCCTGGGCACGGATCGTGCGCTTCCCTCTAGTAGATGGGTCTTGAGTAGTGCACCACGCACGGGTCGTGCGCCCCTGGGCACGGGTCGTGCGTGTGGTTCTGTTACCGGCTTCCGTTTTCTCGTTTTGTTGCTCCGTTTGATCCCGAACCTTTTCTAATTTCTTTCTCAACCATTCAAAAAGGGATTGCCTCACTGAAAACCTTATTTTGAACTTGTTCAACTCATGGTTTTTGAAAAAGAGCTTTGAAAGCCTATTTGATCGAAAAACCGAAACCCTAGTATACGTGTGGGTACACTGTCTGATGGATAGAATGTATATATATTTATATATATATCAACTGTATATGATTATAATGCCGGATGTCTAGAGATTCATCAAAACGGGTTATAAGTCAATAATACATTACAATATGATTATAATGCCGGATGTTTATAAATTCATCAAAACGGGTTATAGATCAATAAGATATAAATTATCTAAAAAGATATTGTGATAGATCCTTTGGTGATCGGAAAGATATATATTATCTAACTCTCGAGAAATCGTTATGTATTGTCATACATAAATCGCGTTGGGTGACGACCCGACAAGTAGCATACTAGGGAGGGTAGTCATGACCCCTTACCTAGGCCCTGGATGTGTTTTGGCGTGGTCAACTCACGGGTTGCCGGGATTAGCAGAGGTGCAGTCGGCTTGTGCTAAGTTACTGATTATAAGTTAACATTGCCGGGATTAGCAGTTGTGCAGTCGGCAGATGTTAAGCTATAGCTACCGGGATTAGCAGTTGTGCAGTCGGTTGAGCTAAGCTATTAAAAACATAAAAGAGAACACGATTTGCTTGGCATTTCGATTATGGCTATTGGTAGCTAATTAAACATTGTTAACGGTTTAATAATTGAACCGAGTGTCAGTGAGGGGGCACGGTAGGACTCACTGAGATAATGTTATCTCACCCTATCCATATTTGTTGTTTTTCAGAGAAGCAGGGAAAAAGGAAGACTATAGTGCACGAGTAGTTGATATACTCTTGGAGGTGCTGAAGACTTAGTATTTTCTCCTTGTTCCTTTGTTGTCCTATTGGTTGTATAAACTTGTAATGATTATGAGTTATATGAACCGTTTATGTTTCTGTTGGGTATTTGGACTGGGATATTGTAATCCACTCGGTATGGAACCGATAAACTTCTATTTTATGAAGTAATGTTATTTCCGATTATGTTTTATTTCGGAAAAAGTTTGTATGTCCAAAACTTAAACAGGAACTGTGTCCTCTGAATTTCCGAAATCTGAGCATCTTTCGGTCTCTCTACATGTTAGAAATACCGGGGTGTTACAGTTAACCCGAATTTGGATGGTTCGGTGGCAAGTTATATCCCTTTACAAAATGATTATTATTTAGCATAATAGAAAAGAAAAGGAAAGAGGAGAAGAAAGAAAGAAGTATATTTATGAAATTACAATAATATTCCTAAGTTAAAATGAGATATGATAAAGAAAATAAATATTTTATTAAATCAAATATAAATTTACAATATTAATAAATGATAAATATCAGAAAAAAAATAACAAGAAAAAGACTTAATGAGAATCAATTTATAAATTCAAATTATCAATAAGCTAAAAATAATTATTTTATAAATAACTAAAATATGTAAAAGAAATTTTATTTATTTACATATTAAAAACAAAAAAAAAACATTAGTTGTTAACACAAATCAGCTTTTCTTTTATGCATGCTAATTAGAAATGATTCTGTAATTCAATTATTCAAAAGTGGGTAACATTGTCATTTCAGTAAAATTCATCTCTCTTTCCCAAATGGGTACGAAAGGATTTTGCTTTGAAATTGAGGATAGTGAAAATTTTCCTTTTCCTTATTGGTCTGTTGGTATCCAAAATTTGGAAAAACGTGTTTTCCTCTCCTCTTTCTTTTCTCCCCCCACATTTAATTATTCCAAACACAGTGTTAATTCTATGAGCTAGACTAGAGGTGTCCACAAATTCTTCAGAACAGTGCAATAGTATTAGTTTACAAGTCAACTTGGTCGGCATACTTGAAGATAAAGGGTGCAATTCTTGTGTAATTTTGTTTGTGAACGGAAACCTATATCGAAGGGTGTTTATTTTAAGAAATAAAATCATTTATTAATTTAAAATAAGAAATAGATTGCCAAATTTTAAACAAAATAAATTATTAATTGTTTAATTAAAAGAGTATACCGTATATATTAATTAAAATGGTGTACCATATATTAAAATAGTATACCATATATTTAGTATAAAATTAATTTTTGGTACAAATTACTATAAAATTATTTTAGTTCCAAATGGATAAGATTTTCAGAAAGTCTATATAGAACAGAGCAGAAGTATACAAGTCAACAAGGTTAGTCAATAAAGCAAATTGATTATATTATATTTTAAATAAAAATATATTTTGAAATGTAACTCTACATAGAAAGTAAAAAAACAATCTTTTTAAATGACATGAATGATTTTTTTATTGAGAAAACAATTAATCAATTTGACCAATTTGATCAAAAAAATCAAATTGACCAATAAAATACAATAATGGTGGATAATTAAAAATGAATAACAAAAGCAACTAAATTGGCTATTGTGCATTGCCAAAAGAGCTTAAAATCACACAGAAAACCCAATCCATAAGAAATCAAAGTCTTCCCTATCGCTTGCTTGGAGATAGAGACTACATGAACAGATGTAGTTTTGGGTCCATTGGCCTCACTGGGCCTTACGGAATCCTTGACTACTATCACTGACAAATGAAAATTTTTAGCATATTTATTTATTTTTCAATAGATACTCACCGCATCACATATTATATAACATTTTAGGAAAAAAAATTATCTTATAATACTTGACGTTTTACAATTTTAATGAAGTATTATTTTTTCTTGTCATACTCTTCATTATTTAATAATTTAGTTTCTTCCAGTTCTATTGATTTATCTGTTCCATATTATTAATGAAGAATAATTTTGTAAAGTCAATCATAATTTCTCTTTCCCATACGAAATTAACTATTTTTTTTAATTTTTGTGAAATGGCCGGCCAAAGTGACATATAGAGTAATAATTTTTAAACTTTTTACAACAAGGTTATTAATTAATTGATGGGTTTTACACTAGGCAGTACGATTTGAAGAGTTGTTGAATATTGATTGTGAGCATCACTTTCCAAGACAATTCGAAATTTGGTTCGTCAATGTTGTGAGAGACTAACTGATTCTACTGGTATTGGTGGAGCGAAATTAAAATAATCTGCTACACGTGAAATTCAAACCCACATTTTGATTCATAAGTATGTGTGCTACTGGTATTTTAACCCTTGAATGTTTCAAAATTACAATCATCACAACCTCAAGTGTCACTATAGTAAGTCATTTTTGATCCTCAAACGAGTCTTTTTTAGTCATTTTGATCCTCAAATGTGTTTTTTGTTGGTCAATATAGTCTTTAAAATTACTAATAAAAGAGACAATTAGAGACAAGTTTGCAATTTCGATACATTTAGGGACTATAATGACACTGTTTGATGCATTCAAGAACCAAATAGACTATTTACCCAAATATCTTTTATTATATATGAGTAGCATTTGGTGCCTCTTGGAACCCTACTCTCACTGAGTTGAATACAGGAGCGTCGCCGCCGCTGGGAGAGGGGGGGCTCCCTCCCCGGTTTCTTCCCCTCTCCTCTCCGTGCTCCTTCGCCCTGCTGTCGCTATTGGCTACGGTCTGGTTGAGTCTGTATCTGCGCTCCTTCTCTATGGATCTGTGTTCGCGATCCACTGTTCCGCAACGCCTCTGCACTGTCGTGGCTGCGCTGCTGTGGCTTCGGTCTGGATGTTCCTAGATGTTGTTCCGGTGGCTGTAAACTAATAAAAATGGGTTGGGCGCTGCTTGGGTTGGAACCGCCGTTGGGGGCTCCCTTTCCTCAGATCTGATCTCCTCTGGATCTGCGCGCTTTTGGAGGCACTATGGAGTGCTTCTGTTCGCGGTGGTTTGTGGCTTTGTTCGCGCAGGGGTTGGTTCTGATGCGGTGTTTTGCGGTGTCTCGCGGTGGTTCACGGTGGTTTGTTTGATGTTCACAATGGTGGCTGTTGTTTCGGACTTTGGACCCGCAGTCACGCCTCCTCTCCTTTTGTTGTGGGCACTTCTCCCTGTCGCTCCCGGTTTTGCTTGATTGTGCCACGGTGTTGGCCGGGGGCGCAAGGCCGCAGTGGTGGTTGGTGGCTCGGCTACCTCGATAAAGCTAGGTGTTGTCGCGGTGTTGGCCGGTAGCACGACTTCGCGATGGTGGCTGGAATCACGGCGCCGGATGTCTGGGGGTGTGCTGTCGGTGGGTGCTGATTCGATAGTTTGTACCTTGTCGGACGCCAGATTGCAGTTTGTAGATCGCCGGGCTCCTCCCCCTTTGCCCTCTGCTTCTCTTCCCTCTCCCAATCGTCTCCGGGCCTCCACCTCTAACCTCGATGCTTTGTGATGTGCTTAATGTGAGGATAGCGAGGTGATGCAGGCTGTTGTGGTTTGGAATGTGAGTTCAGGAGGTGGTGGGTGGAGATTGTGTGGGGACTCTCAGGTGTTGCCCTGCCTCTTTTCGGGTTTTCTGTTCGCCTTAGAATTTCTTCCATTAGAGTTCTATGGTTGTTTATTTTAGAGGCCTTGCTGGGCATTCTATTATTGTCCTTATTACCAAGGGTTTTGGTCTAATCCCCCCTTGTGCTTTTTATATCTCTTTATTTTATTAATAAATTCGGGCTGACAGCCTATAAAAAAAAATATGAGTAGCATTTTATATACACAATCAACAAAGACAATTTACAAAATCAATAAATATATAATTATGATATAATATACATCAATAAATTTAAAATTGTTTTTGTCAATTTTTTTTATAGTTTTTCAACTAAATTCGCAACTTATATTAAAATATACAAAATAATATATAAATGACTAAAATAAATTTAGAAAAACGATAAAATATATAAGAAGAAAATTACACATACTAGTAAGCTTAAAATTTTTAAAATAATATATAATATGTCAAAATAAATAAATAATAAAATAAGTTAGTAAAATCACAATTTTTAAAGTTGATATTTAAACTATTAAATAATTAAATAATACATATTTATAAAATAATTTTTAAAAAGTCAACGACAAAATTCTATATATAAATTAATTTAGATTTTCAGAATAAATATAAGTTGTTAAATATTTAAATAATTCATCGGTTAAATTTGAAATTTTAAAATGGTCTCTAATCAAAATGAATTCTAAGTTATTGGTAAAACAAATAAGTCTTTACCACTCATTGGAATAAGAAAAAAATAATATCGGTAAAGTTAGGGATGACAATTTCTACCCGTAAGTGGGGGTTCCCGCGGGGATTGCCCCGTTCGGGGTCCCGTGGGCGGGGAATTTCCCCCGTGGGGACGGGGACGGGGGATAAAATCTCCCCGCAATCAAAGTGGGGATAGGGACGAGGATCATACCCCCCGCCCCGCGGGGACTCCGCCCCGAAATATATTACATAAATATTTTTATTATAGATGTATATTATACTATAAGTATTAATTTTGTAGTCTTTTTATACGTGTTTCTAATTTAAAATATTTAATTGTTCTAACTTTTATACTTTTTAAATATTAAAATATAAAAGTAAGACTAACTTTTATATTTTTTGTATTAAAATGTTAAAGTTTTGTTTTTTAGTCTTACTTTTATATATTTATTCAATTTTATTATATTTTAATTTATATTTTTTCAAACTTTTAATAAATTTTCGGTGTCCCCGCGAGGACCGTAGGGGATGGGGATGGAGGAGGAAAACTCTCCAAAGTGGAAATCGAGGATGGGGACAGGAGACAACTTGGGAGGCGGGGACAGGGAGCGGGGGAGTACTCCCCACCCCCGCCCCGCCCCATTGCCATCCCTATGTAAAGTATGTCTTGCTGACTTAAGGAGATAAGGCAATTGTATGTATTGATTTATTGCATCTGCATTGTCGCATTTGTATTTGGAATTATTTTTGCATTTTTTTTTGTGTCCGACTACATTCTTATTTGCTTATATTCATTGAATTTTGTCGTCTACATTATGTATGTCTTGGTCTGTATGTATATGTCAACTACATTTGCATCATCATTATGAATTACACTCGAGAAGATGTGAGTTATAAATTAGAAGATTCACCATGTCTAGAAGGACCAACCGCCCAAGAAGTAGAGCTCGCAAAACAGTACGGGCTATTTCGCATTGGGCTCAGGCTTTTTAGGATTGGGCCAAAAAGTCCGGATTGAAATTTGGGCTCACCTCTTAGAGTCCAAACCCGGCCCTATGTGGGTTATGGGATTTTCGGGCCAGCCCGCATTACGCGGCTAATTAAAAGGGATAAGTTTAAAAATTAAAACAATAACGTGTTTATTATACGAATATAATATGCTTACTGGATAATGTTGTTGGAGTTGGCTCAGAGCCTTTTCGTTGATATTAACATAGCATTCCAATATTCCACTACTAACCCTTCTTTACACTCTCTCTCAAAAACATATATTTTTATACAATCTCTTACACATAAACACCTAGATATTGGATTTGAGGAGGAGAATTTCTTTTTGTCTGTTCTTAAGGTAATGGCAGATTAGTGAGTATGGATACTTTTAAATTTCACTAAACAATATATGGATACTTTTACATGATTTATTTTTTATGCAGTATGGATACTTTTTTATCCAATATGGATACTTTTAATTTTTGTTCTTCTTTTGTCAAAATTTTTTTTTGTTCTTCTTCGTCTAATTTGAGAAGATTAGCACGCAGGTCGTAACTCAAATTGGTCTACATAAAACATAATCTCAAAAATGTTCTTAGTGGACCAAACTTTTAGATTCACATTCTCTCTCTCACACACACACACACCATTGTTTTTCACAACATCTAGAATTATTACTGCTCAATTGTGAGTGTGTGACTACTAGGCTTAGTTTAGCTCCTAACTAGTTTCAACATTTCTCCTAGCCTTGGAAAGAGTGGTCTTCTTTTGGTTTAGCCAAAAAAAATTTCAAAAAGGAGAGTAGACTAACAACTTCACAAAAGACTTGAGGGGCTTCAAAGCACAATAAAGGGCTTGATTAGGCATTTCATATCTTTGGCCAGTGCACTAACTATTGATTTGGTGATTTCTCAGCGCTCTAGCGTTAGATGCTATAGCACTGGTTACTTGATGAACAGATTCAGCTGCAATGCCCTCATTACTGAACTCCTTATTTGCATTTCTATCTTTTTTTATTTTTTTCTTTTCTTTTTCTTCTTTTTTTATATGCATTTTTGGAATAGCTCAGCATTTGTTTCAGGCAATTGCAGCTTTTTACATGACCATTTGTACACTTCGGGTCCTATTGCACTGACCATCCTATAATATTCATCCTTAGCCTTAATATAACCGATGCACCCCCAAACTTAGCTTCAAATGCTACTCTCAATTTTTAGTAAAAACTTGACTAAACCTTATCATTCCTAGCTAACTAGGTTCCTTGCTAAGCCTAGAGTTTTGTGTAGATGCATCAATAAGACTAGTCATTGTTCAAACAAGACTACTCTACTGACAACACATAATCATCATTAAATTTAGCCCAGGAAGAAACATATCCTATTATTGAAAAACTAGGAATTGCAACTGATCATGCTTTTCATTTAACAAACATAACATTAAACACATAACATTAACATTTCACATATAACATTAAACACATTTAAGGTCCTCCCCCCAACTTAACACCTAGCAGTGTCTCCACTTCTCATGCAATTCTAATGGGAGAGGCCTATGACTAAAACTCAACAGAATTAAAAACAACAGAAATAAAACTCTAAACATACTGTTAGATGCAAGAACAAACACTATAGCACCTAAAAGATTTATTGAAAACAAACAAACAACATTTTTTTTTAAAAGAAGGGTTGGAGTACTTGTTTGCTAACCCAGATTTGAGCCTATTGCTTGCTCTAGTGGGCACTGTGGTGGCTCTGCTACTGGATTTTTTTCTTTCCTGCCGCTACAGCGCTAGGCGTTGTAGCCTCATTCTGGGGATGCTCCATTATAGTGTTAAAATGAGCCTCTATATTCTTACACGAAGCTTCAAAGTTGTCACGCTCCACCTTCATATATTCAATGGAATGAGCTAAGAGTTCTTTGAAATTATCTTCATTTTTCTCAACCACCTCTTCAATGCAACTCTCTTCCATATTCTTGAATGACACTTGAGAGTTGCCTCTATCCACTTTGATATCCTCAAGGAATTGAGCTAAGAATTCTTTTAAATCAGAGTTGTCCTCATGTAATCCTTCAGCTTGAGCATGAGAATATGAGTCTTGCTCACACACAACATTTTCCATGCCATAATCCATATTTTGGGTTGTCATGGGCATGAAATTTGTCTCATAACAGCCCCTTTCATGTTCACTCTAATGGAAATCATAGTTGAAAAATTGTTGTTGAGCATTCCTTGCTTGCATGGAGTAAAAATTCAAATGGTCCATGGCATAAAGTGGAATTTTTTTCTCACAAACACTAAACACAAATAACAACAAAGAGAAACACACTACAAACACAAAACACAATAATAAAAAAATTGATGGAAAAACAGAACATGCTAAATAAAATAATCTAAACTAACTAAACTTACTAACTAAACAATAGAAATTAACTTACACAATCCCCGGCAACGACGCCAAAAACTTGTTGGTCGAAAAGTAGTTTGTGCAAGTATACACAATCGCAAGGGATTCTTCGAAGCTCTTGAAATGAAGCCGCCACCAAAGTTTTAGTTTAAGGGCAAACATTGGAAAATCCCTATTGAGTGGATAAAGGGGTCTTGCGGACCAGATTTAGGCTCGGGAGTCGTTTATGCGTAGGGAAGGTATTAGCACCCTACGACATCCTTCCTAAGGAAGGTTACCTTTTAACTAAATGTGTAAACATTTATTAATTCAAAAATAATGTTTTACCCTTATAATAATAATAAAAAAAAGACTCGACAGACAGTTGGTTGTTTTTGTACTTTTTGAGAAAAAGGAGAGAAGTGAATTAAGCGAAAAAAAAAGGTTTTTTATTAATGCAATTGACAGAGGTCGGCCGCCCTCTGCTCCTACGTATCTCCTGGTAGAGAATCAAATCACACGTAGTTCTTGGTAGAAAATGTTTGTGTGTTGGTGTTTTTTTAGGTATTTTGAAATTGTGATAGGTATTAGTAATGACCAAACAAGTAAAACTCAGGGTGGTCGTTGCTCATAGCCTATTTGAAAAATATAGTTGTTATTGATGATCAAACAAGTTGAACTCAGAGTGACCATTAATAACGACCTACTTTTATGTTCGGGAAAATGTTCACTTGTGATTTGGGAAAACATAGGTTTGTGAAAGAAAATATTTATTTGTAGAAAAGAAATTTTAAAAAAAAGGAAGAAAAAGGGGTGCATATTTAAAAAGGGTGTGAAAAGGAGCAGGGGGCTGTATTAATAAAACTGGGAGTGCGGGGATAAATCTGAAAAAAAATAAAAATAAGACAAGGGGCTGTATCTATGGATAATGGGGTGCAGAAACGAATTAGATGTTTTTTGGGCTTTTAAAATCATGGCATGCGAATGGGCCTATTCAGGGGGCTGTAAGAATGGAAAATGGGGGTGTTACTGTTAATATGAAATTAAAAATAAAACAAAAATAAAAATGAACACACTATATAAGCAAAACGAAAAAAAAAACCCTAATCCCTTCCCTTTCACTCTCACGGCGCCGTCCCTCTCTCCTTCTCTCAGCCCCAAATCCGATTTCGCCGTCTCTCACTCCTTCTCTCCGCCCCAACTCCGATTTCCTCCCTCCTCACCGCCACCCTCTCATCTCCCTCTCACCCATCTAGATTTCGTCCTCTTTTCTTCTCGTAGCCACCGATCTTCTCTTCTCTCCTCACTAAACCGATCCTTTTTTTTTCTGTAACCTAAACTCATCGCCCTTAGCCTCACCGCCGCCACCAACCCCAATCGTTCATGGTACTGCGATACATAAACACGGAGGAGAGAAAGAAAGGACTTCGAACATAGAGAGAGAGAGAAAGAGAGGGGGAGAACGAAGAGAAAAAAAAGGGGAAACGCCGTTTATCGGCCATTCTCTGGCCGGCTATGGCGACGGTGCGATGGTGATTTGCGAGAAGAGAGTAAAACGAAGGCTTTTGGTGGCGGAGGTTCGGTGCGAGGGGAGCATGGTGGAGGTGCGATGGTTACCCAGTGATGTGGTGGTTTGGGGGTTGCACGGTGGTGGTTGATGGTGCGTGGAGGGGTTGGCCGTAGTGGTGGTGTGGTTCGTTTCTGTGGTGGCGCACGGTGGTGGTGCACAGCGGCGACCACCACAGATGGTGAGGTGGCTCCCTCTCTCTGTTTTCTGATTTTTGGTTCTGTGTCCGTCCCCCCCTGCTGTTTGTTGTTTTTGCGTTTTTATAGGGTAGTAAATTAATGGGACAAAATTTGCTGTTATACTTTTGCAGAGAAAATGGGGCAAAGGAGGTGGAGAGGAGCAGACAGCAGAGTAGGGTGGTGCCTGCCAAAGCTGCTTTGTTGGAGCAAAAATGGAAAGGATCAAAGAGGATGAAAAAGTGGGTTTTGGCATAATGCTCAAAAGGATTCTCCAAAGACAGCAACTTGTGCTGCCTTGGCTCTTTTCTCTATTTTTTTTAGTTTTTTTTGCTTTTTAATTAATTTTTGTACTATTTTGTATTTAATTTTTTGTCTACATGTATGTACTAAAGTTGACTTCTTTATTTGTAAAAAAAACTGATTATAGTAATAATAAAAAGGCAATTATTCAAATCTGATTTTTATTACATTTTATTATTAAACTAATACCTATAACCATGAAATAACGAGCACTAAAATGAGCACTCGTACACGACGAGAAGTGAACACGCGCCCGCGATTAGAATAAAAATGCGTACATGATTAGGAATAACACACGCGCGCAAAGAGCGTAACGACACGCACACGATTAGGAATGACACGCGTATGTGGTTAGAAATAATATGTGCACGCAACAATGCAAAAACATTAAGACTAACGCGTGTACGCGACTAAAAATAATACGTGTGCACCATGGAAAATGTTTTTGGGATTTTCGAAAATGAAACAAGAAACCGATTAAAATCAAATGTCTACAAGATTATTATTATTTTAGAAAAACAAATCACATTAATCTAACGGACAAAATTAGGGTGTGACAGCTGCCCCTCTTTATTTATATTTTACTAAGAAATATGAAGGGTTTCCAAATTCCTCGAGTAAAATAGAAATAAAGATAAAAACACTAATTTTGTCAAAACCTTTTCTTTTTTGAGAAAATCATAGAAAAAAGGGGTTTACATAGAACAAAAGTAAATAAGGATCACCGGGGATCTGAAGGAGCACTGGGCTCTGATGGTCTAATTCGCAGTCGATGCTTGGCGCATTGATTGGAGTTAAACTGAAGGACCGACGAGGTCTGAAGGGCATGCCTAAGCCTGATGGACCAATGGGTCTGATGGAGCGCAAACTAGCAATGGTACTAGTAAAACGGTCTGCTTGGGGGGTGGCCTTTTTCGAGCGGCCATGGGTGGCAAGGTCAGGTCATTGACCTGATTTGCTCATCTCGAAGGACGTCCACTGTGTTTTTTAGGCGGACACAACTAGTCTGAAGGGCCTGGGGCCGGATGATCCGTCGGTTGCTCGATAACGCGACGTGCGATCTGGATTGAAGGACCATTGTTGGTCTGAAGGAGCGCTTGGGCTCTGAGGGACCGCTGGGGGTCTGAAGGAGCGCTTGGGCTCTGAGGGACCACTGGGGGTCTAAAGGGGTACTGAGATTCTGAATTGTGGTATGAGACCAGCGCTTGGAGCACTGACTTTGAGGGAACAAACTATTGGGATCGGCACATGGCGCACCTGCCTAGAACATACCTAATGATTGCATTTACCTGAGACGAGAAAAGCTATCTACATTTGGCATGTCTAAAAATGCAATGAATGATGTATGCGTGCAATAGAAGGTGGTAGGTGATGTATGTGAATGCAGATAAGATATGAATGTGATTGTGCTGATTAATGATGAAGGTAATGGAATGAGCAATTTTTCTCCTTTTGCTTTTTTTTTTGCTTTTCTCTTTTTTTTCTTGATATACAATGAGTGTATGAAATGCAAAGTGTGAATGTGATGAAAATGTAATGCTTTGACGCGAATGCCATGCATGGTACAAGGATATGATTAGTAATGTAGAAAAACTTTTTTTTTTTTGGGGGCAACGATGAGGCCGGCACTAGGACATCTATCGAAGCGAACAATGTCATGCGTGCAATGATTGGTATCTGGGGGGATGACGAATGCACTGAGTATACCATGGGTGTTGAGCCTGATGGAATGAGAAAGTTGACAACGGTGTATGAAATGTGGATGCGACTGTAGTGATTAATTTTTGATGTGATGATAAATGCAATGAATGGACTTTTCTTTTTGCTATTTCTTATTTATTTTTGCTTCTTTTCTTGATGCATGCAATGCGAATGTTAATATGATGCGTATATAATACTTTGATACAAATGCTACGGCGAATGAATGCATAGCAGATGATATGATTGGTGATGTAGAAAGCTTTTTGGCAACGACGAGACCGACACTTGGCACGTCTATCAAAAAAGTTATAATGTATGCAATGTGATGAATGTGCAATGCGAAAGTAAATGGACTACAAAAAGCCCGTGAATGATGGATGCTTATGCTGGTCGAAACAGAAATTGATAGGCCGTGTATGCGGATGTAGATAACATGCGAATACGAATGTACTGCTGGCTGCATGATGGAATGATCTATACTTTGGTGGGAGTAACAGGTGCAATGTGGATAATTTTTGCCTTTTTGGTTTTCTCTTTTTTTTTGTTTTTTTTTTCATGCATAAATGAATGAATGAATGAATGAATGAATGGGCACACGTAATGCTTAGATGAAGGGTTGTGGTAGCTGCATGACTTGATGTTGTATGATGCAACGATTGGATGTTTGTTGGGATGTGGGAGGTTTTTTTTTTTTTTGTCTTTTCGCTTTATTGCCTTTTTGGTATTTGATGAGTGCATGAAATGAGAATGTGAATGCGATGGATACGTAATATTTTGATGCAAACGCCATGGTGCATAAAAGGAAATGCCTAAATACATGGTGCATGGATGTGATTGATTGGGATGTAGACCGACTTTTGGTAATGATGCGACCGACATTTGACATTTTTATTGAAGCGATACTTGTTATGCGTGGTTATGCATGCCCGCATACGCAATGCGTAATGCACAAGAAGCAAAATTGTGTAGGCGAAACAAGGGGAACGTGAATGCATGTACAATACTTGTATGAAAGAGTTGTGATGGGTATGACCAGATGCATGGTTTAATTCTAGAATAATGAGGACATGTGTAATGCATGATTTGTTGGTAACAACACTTTTTGTTTTTGTAAGGATACAAAAATGTTTGATGTGAAACGAAACTTTTGATGCTGGAAACAGAGAGCTGAACATTTTGAATTGATCGTTCCTTGGAAGAAAGATTTTTGATGGCTTGGACTTGAACTCTGGTAAGCTCAAGATTGTCATCATGAAAAGTGTGGCTTGCAGCAATGTATTAGTGTCATTTCTAGAGATCGAGATGTGTATTTGCAGATGGGTTCTCATTTGGTTATGATGACCCATGATGGCTAAGCTTTCAAGTCTAAGATGTTAACTTAGAGGGATTGTCATTATTGTGTGTCTCTCTCTTTGAAGCATTTGCATAATAAACAGTGTGAATGCAAATGAATGTGCCAGTTGACTTAGGGTTCAAGAAATGTAGGGTATAGTCAAGTGTGACACATGAGTGGAGTGGAGGATGAGGTTTATTGGCTCAAACTTATGAGAGATAAGCTTGCCCCAAGGTAAAAATGTTTGATTGCCCCAATTTTGACTTCAAATAGTGGGGAGTGAAACAATCTGCCTTTGTCTAGGGAGGACGATGACAACTGAGGATATGGACTGATTGAGGGATTGGGAAGTAGGCTGATATTGAGGGTGACACGTGGCTAGGAATGAATGGAATGGGAGGCAGAAGGATTCTTTCGGGCCGAGGGATATGATGCCCCAGTCTACAAGAGGACAAGGTTGCCCCAATCCATGAAAGGTGAAGATTGCCCCATCTCGAGTGGGATTGTGACAGGGTGTAAAGTTAGAATGTAGTATATGAACGGGATGAAAGATGAGGGTATTTTGAGGATGCTAAAAAAATCTCCCTGAGTTTGAGTGGAATGGAGGGTGGGGTATTGCCCCATTTTGATATGATAAGTCAAGTAACTGCCTTAGTAGGGATTTGTGGTTTTCCTTGGGAAGGAGTCCACAAGCTAAGACAGTCAAGAGTTTTTGGTTCGATGAAAATTCACTTTGTTGATGATCACTGTTATCTTCTCTTGATGAACTTCGAGCGTGCAAGCCCTTTTAAGTTTTTTTTTCTTATTTTCTCTTGTAATAATATTTTTCTCTTTGTTTTTTTTTTTGAGCAAATAAATTATTCTGATTATTTTGTCCTAGAGTATAAGCTTTGAGAAAAATGGAAGCAACCAATCACTGATCGGAATAGGCCTTTGGATTGTAATATGGCCAATGGTTAATGATTCATGAAGGAAATGATTACTTTGCTCCTGAGAGTGTTCGGGGTTGGTTGAGACAAAGAATCTTTTATGTGCTTCATGGTAGAATGAACCTGTTTTAGGGTCGTGGCGCATTTGAGGGTTTATGGAGGATTGGATGCTTAGGCCAAAGGAAGTGTTTGAGGGTTTATTTCAGACGAGGATCTTTTTATATGCTCGATGGTGTGAAGTATCAGCTCACAATTTCTACCGCTTTGGTTTTCAGGATTTTTCAATCCCCCTTTTTTTTAAATTTCACTCTTTTGTGATTTTTCTTTTTTCTTTCGAGCTGAGCGAGCTGTTAGATATGGGATTGATCCTTGTCTAAGGTGTTTGAAAAATTTTTGATTTTTTTTTGGCTCGAAGTGGGTAGCAAAGGGCATTTCTCTTTTTTGGATATAGGAAAATGGCCAAACTCCAATTCAAATCATGATTGCTTATTTTCTTGAAATTGTAACTATGGGACAAAACTTCATTTTAATGTATTTGCTTTTCTTTATTTATTGTTTTTTCATGCCCTGATTTTTGCTCAGGTTGCTCTCGCGAGTTTTCAACCTAACGGGCTTTTCTCTTTTTTGGATCTCTTTTGTGTTTTTTTTTACTCAAAGGACTTGCACGAGTGTTTAGAATGCTAGCAGAAAAACTTAGTGATCATTACTCTGCCCCAGTATGGAGCGTACAAAGTGTTATTCGTGAAATTTCATCATTGGGGAAGAGTGAATGAAATACTCTTGTGGGGACTGGGCCTTTTATGGATGGCTGGGTCTGGTTTTGGAAGTGGCGGAAAGATGGGGGTGGTATAACTGACTCAAACAAGGGTAAACACACATGTCATGTTAGTTTATTTTGCAAATGCTTCATGGAGAGTTAACACCGTTTAAGATTGAACAATTTTAATTGTCAAAACCACACAAGTTAACAAAATAGACATTTAAGCTTATTATCACGGGTGTGAGATATATGTTGGCTGGTGCCCTTAGTGGGGCACGCAGTGGCTAAGGGTCAAGCCTATGATATGGTCAATATTGTAGTGACCATGATGGTGAATGAGTTATTGGTGAATTCCATTGAAGGGTTAAGTGGGTAGGTGGTTTCCATGAATGTGGTGGGTATGAGTAGGATGTATATGGAGTGAAGGGTGAAGGACTTAATGTTGGTGAATCAAGTTAGAGTATGACAACATTTTCCAAGGAAGAGGAATCAATTAAAATATATTTTCGAGAAGGCTTCGTCTCTCATCAAACAGCATGTCAAAAAACTTATGAGTTTCATTTTTTTATTTTTTTTTGGAAAAATTATTTGAATAAAGCAGAATGCATGAACATATGGATGTTGTACACAGACAATAATGCAGGTGAATGGAATGCATAATGATACCTTAAGCAAGTGTGTGATTTTTTTTTTTTTTTTTATTTTTTAAAGTTCAACTAGAGGGAGAGGCTAACAAAACAACAAAAAACTATTGGATGATGAATAATGCAAGAATGAAGCAAAACCTAATTTTGTTTTAATGCATGTGAGAGGATTAACGCCCTTGAGATGGATGTGAGAGGAATAAATGACTTTTGCTTTTGTTCTTTGTGACGCATGAAGGAACTGTTTTTGAGATGCATGAGAATGAATGACTTTTGTTTTTGTTTCTTCATGATGCGTGAAGAGGAGTAATGAAATAATGAATGAATGTAAATTTTTTTATAATATCAAGGTGATATTATTTTCTCGTTTTTGGCGTGGGGCTTATGCAAGATGAAAAATAAAAAAATATGAAATTTTGTTATCTTCTAGATGATGAGATGCATGTTGGTACCATGATAATGAAAACGATGACCGTATTCTATTATGAATGCATGATAGTTTTTTTATTTTCTAGTTGAAAGACTAACTATGCTCACGCAACAAGAATAATCAAGTTAAACGCACCTTGTGTCCTAATGCATGAAGGAACACATGGTGAAAAATGACGAAAATGCAGATGCGAATGCATTTTTATTTTTCTATGCATGAAGAGGAGTAACGAATATAGTATATTTTTGAGTATGCAAGATGATGAAAGTTGGACAACTATGTAGCGTCTTTATTTTTTTGGAGGATGATATGCATGTTAGTACCATGAGAACGAGATGTATATGAAAACAAGTTACTTGTTCTATGGTGATTTTTTTATTTTCTAGCAAAATATAATGCCCATGATGACAGATATGTATGAAAAAAGTGAATGCCTGCATGCATGAAGAAATAAATGTTTGATCCTAATGCAATTATTTTTATTTTTTCCAAGAGGCAGTGCAACATGTATGCAGACTCTTATTTTTTTGATTTATTGGATGACAAATGATACAATTATAATGAAATGATTTTTTTTGTTTTATTTGGGAAATGACACATGAATATGGAATTGTTGCATTTAAACTAGGATGACCACATGAGGGAAATGATGTATGACCACATGAATACTTTGAATAAAGTATAATGCATGAACATATGTTTGTTGTACATGAGCAACAATGGAGATGAATGAAATGCGTGATGGTTTATCCCTTTTTTTTATGCTTCAAGTAGAATAAAAAGCTACAAGATGCTATTGGGTGATGAATGATGCAATAATGAAGAAATTTGTAATTTTTGTTTTGACGCATGTTGAAGGACTGATGCGTTTGAGATGGATAGGAATAAATGACTTTTGTCCTTGTTTTTTTTTATGATGCATGAAGATGATGCAAAATAATAGCAACGCGATGTATGAGTATGAGAGATGATGCAACTAGGATAAAATGGACAAACAAAAAAAAATTGACGTTTTTGTTGTTTTAAATATGATGAGATGTATGGTAGTGCAATGATAAAGGGATACATAAGAATGATTTTATGATAATTTTTCGTATGATGAATGAAAGGAATGATATCGTCTCGGATGCATGCAAATGGAGGAAAGAAGCATAAAATGGTTTTTTTTTAGTGATTTTATTTTTGGAGAAACGCTAACCAGATTAATAGAGAGGGTAAGTATAATGCCCCTGTGTCCTAGGTGGGTCATGTCTAAATTGGGATTTTCAACATGGTCTAGGGTCGTTTATGTGATCCATCTCTCAGGTGGCTCTATTCACTTCCTCACAAAGGTCTCCAGAGCTAAAATCCCCTCCATGATATGATCCACAACGATAGCGAGCTACCTGGTGTGAGATACCATGAAAGAGCGTACTCTGGTTGAGACTTTCATGAGAGTCAGACAGATAAAATCCAGAATGACTGTCACTAATAATCTCCACTCGTCCTAGGTTATTTGCAGACCAGGGTATAGGGCCCCACTCAGAAGTGTGTGCATAAACATGTGTAAGTGACGTGTGTGATGAGGGCACAATACCTAAACTAACCAAACTGGACAAAATGTACAACAATAATAACAAAAAAGTCGTCTACCCTAAGGTTCAATAATATAAAGAAATGCTAATAAATAAATAATATAAGAATAAGGGTAAAAACAAAATATTAATAAAATTAACAAATACTTACACATATAGTTAATTTGGCTTGACTCTCTTAATTGTCCCCAGTGAAGTCGCCAGCTGTAGCGACCGAAAAATCCGGAGGAGGGATTCTTCGAAGCTCTTGAAATGAAGCCGCCACCAAAGTTTTAGTTTAAGGGCAAACATTGGAAAATCCCTATTGAGTGGATAAAGGGGTCTTGCGGACCAGATTTAGGCTCGGGAGTCGTTTATGCGTAGGGAAGGTATTAGCACCCTACGACATCCTTCCTAAGGAAGGTTACCTTTTAACTAAATGTGTAAACATTTATTAATTCAAAAATAATGTTTTACCCTTATAATAATAATAAAAAAAAGACTCGATAGAAAGTTGGTTGTTTTTGTACTTTTTGAGAAAAATGAGAGAAGTGAATTAAGCGAAAAAAAAAGGTTTTTTATTAATGCAATTGACAGAGGTCGGCCGCCCTCTGCTCCTACGTATCTCCTGGTAGAGAATCAAATCACACGTAGTTCTTGGTAGAAAATGTTTGTGTGTTGGTGTTTTTTTTAGGTATTTTGAAATTGTGATAGGTATTTGTAATGACCAAACAAGTAAAACTCAGGGTGGTCGTTGCTCATAGCCTATTTGAAAAATATAGTTGTTATTGATGATCAAACAAGTTGAACTCAGAGTGACCATTAATAACGACCTACTTTTATGTTCGGGAAAATGTTCACTTGTGATTTGGGAAAACATAGGTTTGTGAAAGAAAATATTTATTTGTAGAAAAGAAATTTTAAAAAAAAGGAAGAAAAAGGGGTGCATATTTAAAAAGGGTGTGAAAAGGAGCAGGGGGCTGTATTAATAAAACTGGGAGTGCGGGGATAAATCTGAAAAAAAATAAAAATAAGACAAGGGGCTGTATCTATGGATAATGGGGTGCAGAAACGAATTAGATGTTTTTTGGGCTTTTAAAATCATGGCATGCGAATGGGCCTATTCAGGGGGCTGTAAGAATGGAAAATGGGGGTGTTACTGTTAATATGAAATTAAAAATAAAACAAAAATAAAAATGAACACACTATATAAGCAAAACGAAAAAAAAACCCTAATCCCTTCCCTTTCACTCTCACGGCGCCGTCCCTCTCTCCTTCTCTCAGCCCCAAATCCGATTTCGCCGTCTCTCACTCCTTCTCTCCGCCCCAACTCCGATTTCCTCCCTCCTCACCGCCACCCTCTCATCTCCCTCTCACCCATCTAGATTTCGTCCTCTTTTCTTCTCGTAGCCACCGATCTTCTCTTCTCTCCTCACTAAACCGATCCTTTTTTTTTCTGTAACCTAAACTCATCGCCCTTAGCCTCACCGCCGCCACCAACCCCAATCGTTCATGGTACTGCGATACATAAACATGGAGGAGAGAAAGAAAGGACTTCGAACATAGAGAGAGAGAGAGAGAAAGAGAGGGGGAGAACGAAGAGAAAAAAAGGGGAAACACCGTTTATCGGCCGTTCTCTGGCCGGCTATGGCGACGGTGCGATGGTGATTTGCGAGAAGAGAGTAAAACGAAGGCTTTTGGTGGCGGAGGTTCGGTGCGAGGGGAGCATGGTGGAGGTGCGATGGTTACCCAGTGATGTGGTGGTTTGGGGGTTGCACGGTGGTGGTTGATGGTGCGTGGAGGGGTTGGCCGTAGTGGTGGTGTGGTTCGTTTCTGTGGTGGCGCACGGTGGTGGTGCACAGCGGCGACCACCACAGATGGTGAGGTGGCTCCCTCTCTCTGTTTTCTGATTTTTGGTTCTGTGTCCGTCCCCCCCTGCTGTTTGTTGTTTTTGCATTTTTATAGGGTAGTAAATTAATGGGACAAAATTTGCTGTTATACTTTTGCAGAGAAAATGGGGCAGAGGAGGTGGAGAGGAGCAGACAGCAGAGTAGGGTGGTGGCTGCCAAAGCTGCTTTGTTGGAGCAAAAATGGAAAGGATCAAAGAGGATGAAAAAGTGGGTTTTGGCATAATGCTCAAAAGGATTCTCCAAAGACAGCAACTTGTGCTGCCTTGGCTCTTTTCTCTATTTTTTTTAGTTTTTTTTGCTTTTTAATTAATTTTTGTACTATTTTGTATTTAATTTTTTGTCTACATGTATGTACTAAAGTTGACTTCTTTATTTGTAAAAAAAACTGATTATAGTAATAATAAAAAGGCAATTATTCAAATCTGATTTTTATTACATTTTCTTATTAAACTAATACCTATAACCATGAAATAACGAGCACTAAAATGAGCACTCGTACACGACGAGAAGTGAACACGCGCCCGCGATTAGAATAAAAATGCGTACATGATTAGGAATAACACGCGCACGCAAAGAGCGTAACGACACGCACACGATTAGGAATAACACGCGTATGTGGTTAGAAATAATATGTGCACACAACAATATGCAAAAACATTAAGACTAACGCGTGTACGCGACTAAAAATAATACGTGTGCACCATGGAACATGTTTTTGGGATTTTCGAAAATGAAACAAGAAACCGATTAAAATCAAATGTCTACAAGATTATTATTATTTTAGAAAAACAAATCACATTAATCTAACGGACAAAATTAGGGTGTGACACAAATAAACGAGAGATGTTGCGAAAAAGCTCAAAGTGATAATCTCTCATCCCCTTCATTTTGGTGTAGAATGAGAATACCTGAAAGATGCATTAAGTAGTATGGGATGGTTAGTGGAGTGTTTCAAGCTTTGAGTGACCTATGTTATAAAAAGGATTTATGAAACGAGTTAACTTGAATAATTTAAATTCTCTAACAAAACTTTTGGAGTTAGGAGTAGAGTCGACGTGAAGAAGTGTTTAGTCGATGAGAATTTCTAAGCTAGTTGAGTTTAGGACGAAAGTAGAATACTTCAGACATTGTAGTATCCGGTGGCACTAGTGTTGAGCCAGTGTTGAAATGCTAGAACACTGGGTGGGATTGATTCGTTGTGCTAACACTATAGTATCTGGTGATACTAGTGTTGAGCCTTGGTTAATTTTCTCGGACCCTTGGCGGAGTGATCCCGTTAGCACAATACTGTAATATCCAGTGGAACTAGTGTTGAACCTTAGTTGATTTGTCAAACACTCAGTTGGAGTGATCTAGTTGTGGTGAATAACTCAAGGTGATGCACTTCAGGAAATGATCGATGCCAGCGTAGGAATCTGTGTGACTTTATTGTCGAGCTATCGTACGATGAGCCCAGACCTAGATGCGACGATATATCAACTGACCTATTATAGGTGGGAGAAAAGGGGAACCGTGTCTCGGGTAATTCCCAGGTGGGGTGTGGGGCTCAAATTCCATTGCAATGGAGATTTTGGTGAATATTATACCGAGTATCAAGTGGGACCAGTATATTAACAAATTGAGTAAACTGAGTATCTGGTGGGGTATATTTACTTGGAAATCATAACATGTAGCATCTGGTAGGACCATTAATGTTATTGATTATACCCTTGCAGAGGTTGCATGGTGATATTTCGGAATCATGTGCATCGATATATAGACGAATGAACTAGGAATGGTGGTGCATCTTTATTGTATTGATTTTCTTGAGTGCGCTTTATGAAATGTCATCTTTTGTTATTAGATTGTGCTAAGTCGTATATGTGTGTATATATTTTTGTTAGTATATGTTGGTTTGGAAGATGACCCTTGCTAGTGGTTCTCCAATTCATGGATGATATCCAGTTCTTGTCGATCGTGGTAAAGATAATCATCTGGCCATTGAAAACCCAACCTGAGGAGACACGTCGTGGAAGCATTGCTAGAGTTTGCGAACAAGGTGTGCGTCTGCACTTATCAATACTTATTTGGTAAAAGTTCATCTTGTTTAATGTTTTGCATTAGGGGTTGTCATTCTCTGTGGGGTGTGTCTAACTAGGGATCTAGTTCAGTAGGCTTAGAGTTTTGGTTTGGTCAGCTCTTAGAAATGTTGTCTTAGCCTAGTTCTCAAACTGTGACTAAGTGTTTTATTTCTAGAAACGATTTGTGTTGTACGCCTTATGGAAAGACTGATTTATGATCAGTACAAGTTATGATTGGCCGTTGTATTTATTGTTTGCACTAGTGCAAAAAGGGATTTAAAGTCAGGCGAAAAGGAGATTTAAAGTTAGGCGCCCGCTTGACTTTTATTAAGTCGACTTTGTATGTCAGGAGTTTTAAAGTCAAGCGATAGCCTGACTTCGTAAGTCTGATTTAAAGTCAAGCATTTATTTCGCCTGACTTCTTAAGTCAGTTTTAAAGTCAAGCATTTATTATCGCCTGACTTCGTAAGTCTTATTTAAAGTCAAGCATTTATTCTTGCCTGACTTCGTAAGTATGATTTAAAGTCAAGCATTTTGTTATTGCCTGACTTCGTAACTATGATTTAAAGTCAGGCTTTAGTTTCGCCTGACTTCGTAAGTCAGTTTTAAAGTCAAGCATTTATTATCGCCTGACTTCGTAAGTATGATTTAAAGTCAAGCATTTTGTTATTGCCTGACTTCGTAACTATGATTTAAAGTCAGGCTTTAGTTTCGCCTGACTTTAAAAGTTCATTTTTTTTTAAAAAAAAAATTTATTTGGTAGCCAGCTTATCTAAATAATGACGGCTAATTTTTGATTCAACAGACCAAAATCAAACCAAAAATTAGCCAGCTAATCTAAATTACTTTTTTTTAAAAAAATTCAAACAAATGAAACTTAGAATAAAGAAAGGCCGAAAACAATCAAACATTAACACACTTTTTTTCATTTTAATCTTATATCAACACAATCTTACAACAATATCAAATTATAATATAGTACCTAATGATTGTGCCAAATCTAAAGTATTTAATGAAATCAATTTGTATAGCTAGATACAACCAGTGGCAAAAAAAATATAATGACTCAACCTCAGCCCAAAAACATGCCATAAACTGGTCTGTGGTCTGAAAACCTCGATTCGCCACGAACGTACGATAATTGATGTAGGCTTTCTCCATTCCTGTTCCTCTTCATCAGCATTCAAGGTTTCATGAATGTAAGCCTTCACCGAGACTTTGAGATCAGTAACCTGCAAAATAGAGAACAGAAGAAGAAATGAACAACAAATTATCAAGTGAATTAAAGGTGAATAATTTATTCACTAAATTATCAAGTGACAAAATTCTGATTAGAAAGTCATGGTTAGGATAAGGGTAAATAACAAAATTCTGATTAGAAAGTCATGGTTAGGGACCAAACAACATAAAGGTGATGCATGACTTGCATATGGTATATTTGTATTTGGAATCAACCAATTAGAGCAAAGTTCTATTGATGACAGCAACTGTCTGCTAAAGTGAAGGAGCAAAAGGAAATGTCTTCTAATTATGCACTACAAATATTCACATCCCAAGAGATAAACTCTAATAATAATTATATGACTTTAGTGTATTATGGTGTACATGATTCATGAGTTTTCAATATCTACAAAAAGAAAGATTAAAGGAAGGAAGCACTCATCAAAGTATCTATCATTAAACAACTAATGTCTTAAAAATATCAGGTACTTCATATTTATCATTAAAAGGATAAATATCATCAGACAATATTATCTTGAAACTAAGTAAGATGCAAATGGAAAATAAAAACACTCATTGCCATATCAGGTACTTCATAATTTTCAATGGAATGATTGGTTTTTAACTATATCAATGGTTGAGTAAGGGATGTCATATTTAAAGGTAAGGTTATGCAATTAAAATAGAACAAAGTGTAGGGATGAATACCTTCAGTTTGATATGTTGCAGCAAAGACAAATGGTTCTGGAAATGAATCTTTTGTGCCTTTGGTTGTGTTTCGCAGTAATCACGAAATCATAGACCGATTAGAAGAATATGGACCTTCCATTTTCGTTGAGTAAGGGATGTGATATTTAAAGGTAAGGTTATGAAATTAAAATAGAACAAAGTGTAGGGATGAATACCTTCAGTTGCAGCAGTTGCAGAAAGGGGAGAATGAAGGGCCAAAAATCATCTAGCTTGTCATCCAGCAGTTGCAGCAAAGAGAATTTGTTCTGGAAATGAAGCTTTGGTGCATTTGGTAGAGTTTGGCGGTAATCACGAAATGATAGTGATTTTGCTTCAGAATTCAAAAGAACTGAATTCTTGTGAATTTCTTACCTATTGATAAATGATAGGGCAACAAAATACAGTTAAGGCATAGCCAGCATCAGTGCATCACAAAAAAAGGTTGAATAAGAATAAAACAGTGAATAGCAAAATGAATTCAACTTCTTTTATCCCATATTGGGTATCAATAAAAAAACATCTATATACGCTATACATTAATCATGTCCTGAACACTAGAATTCATATAGCAGAATTTTTTCATATGTATGGAGAGAAGTTCTTATCTTACCTACAATCAAAGCCTCTGCAAAGTATGTAGTGTAAGGCTGGGTGGCAGCCTTGGTTTTGAAATGCTTTCCAGTTTGTGGGTCAAACTTAGTAACTCCTGCAAAATCAAACCAATTCACATATCTGTAAGGAGTCTCTCCATGAAGATAAAACAACATAGCTGGCGCACACAACAAGTAATAGTTTCCAGTTGATCTGTCAATCACTGAAAGAAGTACTGAAGACAAAACTGCATAATTTCTACTTTAATTTTCTATATACAAGTATTTTTCCAAGCATAACACAAATATAAAAATACAAGTTCCATGGTATATATACTTAGTGGCACATATATAGCCCTTTCCCGGAGTCTAAAATTGTATTAAGATACTCTAAATTCACGGTTCAAAAAAAGGTGATACAAGTTCCAATTCTTTTTTACTAGTGGCACATATATAGCCCTTTCCCGGAGTCTAAAATTGAGATTTCAATATACAAAGAGAACCAAAAATAGACTAGATTCAATTTTTGGAAACAAACTATAATCCACTACTAATTGAACATGGAATATCAATCAAGAAATTACATCAATATACAAAGACATTCCATTTTCAGTATATGTTCCTATCAAAAATAAAAATAAATAAAACACACAGTTATAACATCAGGAATTCTATAGTCATGGAGCAATCGGTTATTAAGCATACGAAGGTGATGAACAACCAGAGAGGAAGTTGTTGAAGTTGAAGTTATAGCTTTGTTATTAGAGGTGAAGAGGTGAAATCCCATGGTGAGAATCTTGTTGTTTTGAGGCCTAAAGCTAGAAAAAGAGAAGGGTAAATCACTAAAAACAAAAATGAGAAAAGCACAGAAAATAAACCATCCAAATAAATCCTAGCCGCAGTGATAAGGACTAATAAGTGGTAAATAGTCAGGTTCACTATCTAAGCCACAAATATGGACTAATCATGTCAAACAGAATTGACATTTCAATATTGGAACCCACATAAAGCACAGAATTCAAGTCTGACTTTTGTTTTGACTAAAATAAAATATCCATTCATTCAAACTGATAGATGATATCGAAAATAAGACAAATTCAGCAGTGTGGAAATTGAATTATAATGCAGGACTGAAACAGTAAGTACCTCTAGCTGCTCTTCCAATCTCTTTTGAACTTCAATTTGATGGCTCAGTGCTTCAGCTATTTGCATTTCTCTGTTATGGTTGTGCAAACTAGTTAGAAAGGGAGAACTTACCACTTATTTGGACTCCAATTGAGTATTGGTATAGTCAACTTACAGCAAGTGCCTTCGCAGAGTCTCCTTCAGTCAATATCAATGTACACTTCTCAGAGTTCCTTCCACCTGCATCATTGGCATCCTCTAGCTTTACAATCCCACGAATCCTCTGAGTCTTAGTTCCATCGGTTTTCTTCAAATCTTTACTTTGCTTAAAATCTGCCCATGATAGGAGGGTGTCCACTATTCCAGAATTTGCAACTGCAAAGATTTTCAACATGTGAATGTAAAATACCATATTGGCATATTGTTATTGTTAATTGATTACATTACATTATTACATAATAAACAACATGCAACTAACCATCCTTAAGCATTGATTCTGGAACATCACATTTAGAACCAAAACTAGCTTGTCTAGTAGTAAGAGTCTCCTTAGTTTGAGAATCAAAAGCAGGGTTGTCAATAAGAGCATTGACAAAAACCCACAAATGATTCTTAACATTGTGAGCTTTGACATTGGCATCCTTTTTCTTCTTGTTTACTTTATTCATCACAGAGGTAGTAATCTGATTCGTGATATAATCAACATGAGTCCCACCCTTGATTGTAGCTATGGAATTAACAAAGCTGACCTGGTAATAAAAGAATGAAACAAAGGTTTATAAGACAACAAAACTAATAGCAACAATGAGCCACCAAGTTACTTCACTTAAAAAGTTCACTAGTCACCTGCTGAAACTAGCCATCACTTAGACTCACGCAAATCTCCCACCTATCACCAACTTTGGCATGGATCCTACAAACAAAACCAAGTCAAGTTAACAAATTAACAATTAATAAAGGGAAATAACCATAACCATAAAAAAACAGTCACTGACTCCCCAAACTAACTATCTATGGAGGCAAACCTTGCAATCAAAAACAGTCGCTAGAGTTAGGGTTTGTTTCAGCTTGCGAATTCGTCAGGGCGCTGCCACCGGAAGTTCCAGTTGTCGTCGTCTCCACCATATGGGTTGCCTCAGTCACTGGTTTGGAGGAGCAGTTCCTAGTAACAAATTGCAAAAATAATGTGTCAGTCAACTCTACATGCCCCCCTGTTTCATTTACAATACAATACAAAAACATTAACTTGTGAAGAACATGTAAGCAGCCTGTAACAAATTTTCCACAATGCGCATCAGTGAAATTATATTGAGATCAGTCAAGCATTTATGGGGAAATCACCGTCAGCATCATCCCTCAACTCATTACTCTTTTGGCCACTTATGATTTCTAGGACTACAACACCAAAGCTGTAGGTGTCAGCCTTCACTGATAACTGGCCATGGATTGCATATTCTGGTGCTGTGTATCCCCTGAAATGTGCACAGGTTTCAAAGCATAGTCATTTGTGCATTATATGGGGTGGGAGGGACATTAAAATAGATAAATATATGAAAGAAGATAGATTTCTCTTTTATTACAACTACATGTCTAATTGAAGTAAACAATTGAACTTACAATGTTCCTGCAAATCTTGTGCTAAGGTGAGATTGGTCTTCTGGCAGAAGCCTTGCCAACCCAAAATCAGCAATTTTAGGCTGAAGATCATCATCCAAAAGTATATTGCTAGTCTTTATATCCCTATGTATGATGCAAACATGGAAATGTAGATAGGCCAAACCCCTTGATGTGCCTAAAATTATATCATACCTTTGTCTCCAGTGGAGAGAACCCTTCCTTTCACCTATTACAAAAAATAGGTAAATAATAATAGATTCAGCAAGGTAATATAAATTTAAAAGATGTTTCAATTGGAAGATTGACATGATTTTGTACCAAATAAGAATCTGTCCAAGCTATTATTTGCCATATATTCATAAACAAGGATTCTCTCTTGGCCTTTACTGCAACATCCAAGAAGTCTAACTACATTCCTATGATGAACATTACTTATTAGCTTCACTTCACTTTCAAATTGTTCATCCATTTTTCCAGATTGGCCTAGAAGCAATTTCTTGACAGCAACTATTTTACCATTTTTAAGAGTTCCTTGTTCCATAAATCAAAGATGAAATGATTAGAATGACTAAGAGGGAGAGTTAGTAGGATTACATAGAGGAGCCAGATCTTGAGAAATCTGACGTCGTCTCGGTAGCGGGAAGAGAGACAAAGCTACATACTGTGGATCTCTCTTTTAAGCACTGGAAGACAGTAATTGTGAGGCTTTAAGCCACCTTGGAACAAAGAGTTACGATTGAGAAGAAGATGCTGCGGTGTAACAGTTGCTGCTACATGACCTTACAAAAATAGCAAACCGTTAGAAGGATTTTACAAATAAATGGTAGAATAAATGGCACAAACTTTCTTCCAAGTAATTTATTACAATACCTTCTTTGCATGACTGAACAAATTTAACAGCATCCATTGTAGTAATATGCTCCATCACAACCTTCAGCTGTGGAAGCCTTTGAACTAACAGCTATAAAATGGTTTCAATATAGACTTTTTCCCGGTCAATAACATCAACCTCTGGATTTGTAACCTCTCCATGAACCTGTCATGTATACTAATTCACAGATAAGAAAGTACAACGAAAACTTTTTGAGTGCTTTATATATACATGAAAGACCTGCATAGAGAAGGAAACAAGTCAATGGCCCACACAAATTCTATTACAAAGGTGTAAGAATTAATCCAGGAACAATGTTAACTTATCATAACTGATTTAGAATGAGAATCCAGCGCAAGCATGGCAGCATAGAGCATGAAATAAATTATTATACTTTATACATCAGTATATGAACCATATATAAAGTCTAACACAAAAAAACAAACAAAAAATTGCGGAAATATAAAGAAAGAAACACAAAATAGCCACAAATAAAGGTAAATAAATTACCAATAATGGTAAATCTTGCTCAATCATTTCTTCAAGAACAGAATAACAGTTTCCAAACAGATCTGTAACACCAGACTCTGAAATAAGCATTACCTCTTTCTGGCTTTTAGCTAACTCCATTTCCAGAGCAGAAACAGTTTTTTCTGCAGCCTGATATCGTCGCACAGCATCCATCATCGCAGAGCAGAGCAGAAACAGTTTTTTCTGGAGAAGTCACGATTTGGAAAGCTCGCGATTTGGGTTTTTAGGGTTCTTGCTCGCGGTGTGTTCGATTCTTGCTGCATCTAGAACGAAAATGAAAACCCTTGAGAAGAAAACGAAAACGAAAGCTAGAATGAAGAAAACGAAAACGAAAGCTTACCTGAATGTGGTCGATTCTGCCATTGCAATCTTCGATTAGGGTTCTGCCATTGAACTTCTCTTCGATCTGTTGAAGTTCTGTCATTGAACTTATCAGTAAGCAAAACTTAAAAGAAGATTGAGAGATGAGAATATTACGATGAAGAGAACGGGATCAGAGGTTTTGGCAGAGAAACAAATAAGAAACGAAGAGAACGAGATTTAGAGAGAGAGAGAGAGAATACCTCACCCAGAAAGCGATTCATGCGAACCCCCTCTCTCTCTCCATGGGTGCGGCGCTGGAAGTGGGTTGGAAAATTAGGGTTCCTAACTGAGAGATTGAGAGAGGCGTGGGAACTGAGAGAGTGATGGGAACGAGAGCACGCGTTTTGGGAGTTGAAAGAGGGAATATTTTGATATTATTTTAGTACTTTAGAAGTCAGGCGTATATTCGCTTGACTTTAAAACTTTACCTCTTAATTACAAGTTTGCCACCGTGTCTACTTATGTAGTCAGGCGCCTGATAGCATGACTTTAAAAGTCTAATTTTTTTGCTATTTTTTCACTTTAGAAGTCAGGCGTGTATTCGCTTGACTTTAAAACTCGCGAGTTTTGCCTCTTAATTACAAGTTTGCCACCGCGTCAACATATAAAGTCAGGCATCTGAGCGCCTGACTTTAAATGTCTAATTCTTTTCCTGATTTTGCACTAATGTTGTCTTTTAAATGTTCAAAATGGTATTAGACTTTCGTAAGAAATCTACAAGCAAATATTTTTGATAAAGTTTTAATTAATTGCAAATTTTACTAATCGAGTTTAGAGACTATGATACCCGGAGAGGGTGTTACATAAGTGAACTAAGGTGCAAAAACACTTACCTATACCCAAACATAGGCTCTAGAAAGCCCTGGTAAGATCCCGGATCCTATGGAATCCTAACGGGCTAACAGAACCCTAAAATAGCCCAAAGACAACTTATGTGTAAATCAAGCTTACGGGAAACATAATCTCAACATAGAATTAATGGGAAAGGCTTACCCATTTCTTTGAAGATGAGAAGTAAATGAACTTCTGGCACCTTGGGTCCAGAAATCCTAATCTGCACTAAAGAGTCGATAACTCAAGCTATTCGAAGGATATGAAGATGGGAGTTGATGGTATGAATTTGAAATGATTCCAAGCTCTCAAAATGAGTGTTTAACATCAATAAATAAATTTGGCAGAGGTTGGGAACAAACGAATTAAGTTTTACTCCCTTTTTAAGTGAAATTGGCAATTTATAGAGGCAACTATCGGCCAAAATCACTTTGCTATTTCTTCTATCGTACACCCATCACCCATGCCTGTTCACCATGGTCCACTCTTCCAGCAGTAGCTGCCTTTCCACTACTTTCTTAGCAATTTGCAAATAGCAAAGCGAGTTTCACTTTCTCCATAAACCACATTGTTAGAGAAAGAAATCCAAAACGGAAATCTTCACTTATAAAACAATACCAGCGGCAATGGCTAAGGAAATACAAAAGGTATTTACAAAATAAAAATAGTAAGGCTTAGGTTGGTATAGTGTTAGGGTTCCCAATGCTCTTGCAGTAGGGAACCTTACAAACGACCACTTCTCTTGGCGTCTAGGGAACCACTTCTCTCGGCGTGATCGGTGCCACTATATGCCCAGGAAGCTAGGGTTTTGTGATTATTTATTTTCCTTCTCCATCCCCACCTCTTAAGATGCGTGTGATTCTGTTTCACTCAGCCTTCATGAGACTTTGTTTGACTTTCCTCTCTTCTATGACGCCGCTTGGTGTTGGAACCATCAAACCCCTATCACTGTACAATATATCTCCGTAGATTCTACCATGGTTGAACCAGACTCTACGAGCTCTCCTCACAACAACCATCAATTCACAGTCAGGCACTCGTTTTTGGTTAAAGATGTTGGTTCCTGATTTATTAACTTTACTCCTTATTTGACCTTGTTTGACTACTGTGACTAGAGTTAGAGTTAAAGTAACTATAGGCAGTAATCTAGTCATTGTAAAGTTAGTTAATTAGAGTAGTTAGTTAGAGTAATTATTCGGTTAGAGAGTCAGTTAGGGAGAAGGATGATGTATATAGCTGAATCACTCTCTTTTGTAAAGGTAACAGAATCATTATCAATGATATGAGTTTTTCAAGTTCTTCCTTTTCTGTTTTGAACTCCGAGTTCCATCGTAGATTTTGTTCATCCTTTTCATTGATTGTCAATGAATTTCATCAACATCAATATGGTATCAATCGCAATTCCATTTCCGTTTCACTACTCTGATTGAAGCTCGTCATCTTCAATCTTTCATTTCTTGATTCCGACTTCTTTCTCGGTTTCTTTCTGGTTCCTCTTTCCAATTCCTTCACGAATTGTATCATCTTCGTCAATGGCTGACACCAGCGTAGATCCATACTACCTGCATCCCTCTGACAATTCCGGGGCGGTTCTCGTATCTCAGCCTCTCACCGAATCTGGTAGCAGTTACAGCTCTTGGACTCGTGCAATGCGCATTGTTCTAAGCGCGAAGAACAAGTTAGGGTTCATCACAGGTACGATTGCTGAACCTGCTGAAGATTCGGCCGATTATATGAAGTGGTTACGGAGCAACGATATGACGACCTCGTGGATCCTCAATTCCATTGCCAAAGAGCTCGACAATAGCGTTCTTTATGCTGATTCTGCAGTAGATATCTGGAAATATTTAAAGCATCGTTTTCAACAGAGCAAGGGACCTCGCATCTACGAACTCAAGAAAGAAGTGCTCACCTGCACTCAAGAACAACTTGCCTTTGCTGTGAATCAAAACACCAAAGGTGCCCGAAGGGATCGTCCCCAATGTTCTCATTGTGGTGTTCTTGGTCACACCAAAGAGAAGTGTTTTAAAATTCATGGTTTTCCACCTGGTTTCAAGAAGAACAAACCTGCTGCAAATTCACCACAAGTGCTTCAAGTTACTGCTGGCTCCACCACTGAACCTTCTCACCAGCAATATCAGCAGCTAATTGAGTTTTATGTAGGATCAAATGGCCAAGGCCTCTTTTACCCCGCAGGATCCTGTGGAACTTGGTATGATACACTTTGCAAACTTCACTCAATTTGGCCATTTTTTCTTTGATTTACACAAATGGATCATTGATTCTGGTGCCACAGTTGCACTGACCTGTCTCTGTTTTCTTCATACACAAAATTACATAACACGTTTGCCACCCTTCCAAATAATTTGAAAGTCCCTGTCATTGCCTGTGGACAAGTCCCTGTGCATTCCAATTTAACTCTGTCCAATGTTTTATGTATTCCCAATTTTCATGTTAACATCATATCTGTTGGTTGCCTTCATCAAAATCCAAGTTATCTAGTTCTTTTTGTAATTCAGTTTCTGCTTCTGGTTCTATGCACTTATGACACTCTAGATTAGGGCACACCTCTGATCTTGTATTGAAATCTTTGTCATCCAAACTTTCAATTTCTAATTCAATTGAATGCAATAATTCATCTTGCACTATTTGTCCTTTGTCCAAAATGCATAGATTACCATTCCATAACATAATTGTATTTCTCCATTTGACCTCATTCACTGTGATGTGAGGGGTCCTTTCCACACGCCAACACCTAGAGGAGAACAGTATTTTCTCACCATAGTTGATGATGCCACAAGATTCACTTGGGTTCATTTGATGAAGTACAAATCTGAAGCAACTAAGCTCATTCAATGTTTCTTCAAATTTATCAAAACTCAGTTCAACAAGCAAATCAAGGCCATTCGAACTGATAATGCAAAGGAGTCTGCTCTCAATTCTTTTCTTCAAAATGAAGGCACCATCCATCAGCTCTCTTGTCCACACAGACCTCAGCAGAACTCTGTAGTGGAAAGAAAACATCAACACCTTCTCAATGTGGCAAGGGCACTCTACTTCCAATCTAAAATTCCACTTCATTTTTGGGGAGAATGCATTGCTACATCAGTCCACATCATCAACAGATTTCCATCACCTTCCCTCAAAGGTATATCACCCTTTGAACTTCTGTATAACACTGCTCCTGATTACTCATCCTTTAGAGTATTTGGCTGTCTAGCTTTTGCTTCCACCATACCCTCTCAAAGACACAAATTCTCACCTCGTGCTATCCCATGCATCTTCGTGGGATACCGCTTAGGAGTAAAAGGATACAAGCTTTTTGATCCTAATACCAACAAGTTTGTGATCTCTAGGGATGTCCTCTTTCATGAATTCACATTTCCCTACCACCAATTGAATACTAACTCTACCATTACAAATCCTTTCTCTGATTCCCTCCTACCCACGCCCTACTTTGAAAGAACCTCACCTACTGTTACCACAAATGACACTGTCATCCCTCTTCCTGTGTCAGACCTTGCCTTAGAAACAGCACCCATCACTATCACAGTCACTGATCCATCCTTAGTCACTGATCCTCCACCAGATACAACAACCCCCACCCTTAGAAGATCTTCTAGAACCCATAGAGCCCCTGCTCATCTAAATAGCTATGAGTGCAACTTTGTTTTGTATCCACTACAATCCTACATCACATATGACCATTTATCCTCTCATTACAAAGCCTTTATCCACAATGTTTCTTCCATTTTTGAACCTCTGCACTACTACCAGGCCTTCAAGCTACCTGAGTGGCAGCAAGCTATGGCAGAAGAGCTAGCTGCTCTTGAGGCAAATAATACATTGACTCTCATGCCTCTTCTAAAAGGCAAAAAGGCTATTAGGTGCATGTTGTGCAAAAACGTGTGCAAGTATACACAGTCTAACAAGTAATAAAGTGATAAGTAAAGATCGTTCCCACGAGGATTAATGTTCAATTGCTAAGTCTATGGGATAGCGTTTGATTTGGTGAGTAAAATGTAACCAAATAAATAAGTGGAATTGTTGTGCAATAAGTAACGTAATGTAGAGGAGAGCAATAAGATATGAACGAGTAGAGGTACGGGAGTTGGTAATAGTCAAGACTAGGATCAATAAACACAACTTATAGGTGCAGTGCTGTGACTGATGCTGTTGTAGCACTCAGTGTGCCGAATGAAAGTGGATATTCCTATCGCTATGAAACGTAATGTCGTCAAGGTTTGCTTATTCCTAAGCACCCATTGAGGTTCATTATGTAGGTTGAAAAGCTTGTTTCAGTTCACACTACAACAATCTAAAGGAATATGTTTATATCACCATCGTCTTGACTATCAAAGGATTTAGCTCATGATGAGCTTAGACATGATAAAACAGTACAACGTTACCGTAAACAGATCCGTCAACATAGTAAAATCACTTAGAGACTGAGTTACACCAACACACATGAAGGCGTTTCACAACTACTAATTAGCGGTGCTCTCGCAATACTGATAGCACTGGCTAACGGTGATCTTGTATTGGAGTGTGGAAGGGAATGGAGCGTGTAGTGTTTGGGTGGTGGGGAAGGTATCTCGTATTCTCTGACCTGTTCACTTTGATCTCTCCAAGGAATTGCGTATATGTTGCCCCTTTCTTCACTAGGGTAGCTGCCTATTTATAGGCTTTTGGTAGCACGACGCGCCTCCTCTTGGGCCTTCGCGAATGGTTGTTACTAACCCTAGAAGTCACGCTTTCTTGCTCCTTACGGATTGCTCAGCTGGCGCCTTGCTCGCTAAGAAGATTGGAACTTCCTTTTCTGTTGCGCTTAATGAGGCGCCCACTTTAGTCACGCTCTTATCCATTTATCTGCTGCGATGCCGTCGAGCATCCTTCTCAGCATTAAATTAGCTAAAGACATCCTGCACACTAGCGAACACATTAAACTCCACAAAATGGCACTTGCGTGCCCCAATTATGATTTTTATCACCAATTGCATTTGTATCCAATTTTATGAATATTTGCTACACTTATTAGCACAACTTACTCTTGGATCAAGGTAATTCTTATTTTGATTATCGTAAATAACTCACATTTCTGTGAGTTATCACACCCCCAAACTTGAATCATTGCTTGTCCTCAAGTAATGACAACATCAGGCACAGTGCTGGCAGCACTACTGACAGCATTCAATTAACATAGCACTTAGCGAACAGCATGTGGTAGCACTTTAGAACAAATCAAAAACATTTTTGGCTCAACTTTCCATTTTCTCAAGACTTTCCCCTCAGACTTAACACTGTTCACAATCACTTAACAACATGTGAAGTTGTAGCTTTTGCCCCCTAGCTTGAGTGTGTGTGTGCTCTCTCGCACTTCTTCCATAAGCTCCGACAGTTTACTAGGGTTGGCTTTGGTTCCCACTTAGAATTTCCTATGCTGCCTTTCCTCCTCAATTGTTGTAAGCAAAGTTATGGTGATATACAAGGGTTGCCTTTTCAGTTTTAGGCATTGATAACACTTAGGCTAATTGGAGTGGTGCACACTTTTTTTTGGATTGACTTGACCACTGCTTCGACTAAAACTGTAATGGTGTCTCCACAAAACAACCTCCCTACACAGTGGCCAAAACAACCTTCTTTTGCACATGTGCACCTTCTTTTATATTGTTGGATTTTGACAGCACTTGGCCTTGCTACTAGCGTGCTACCACCAAACTTGACTTTTTTACTCTACTTGCACTTCTATCAAATTCCTGGCAGCTTCGGTCCTTGCTAAGTTTTCCCCTAGCTTCTACCTAAGTAATGCCTTGCACCTATTTTCAAAGAGCCTAAGTTAAGTGTCTACTAGAGGGGCTAGGCTATTTCCTTCACAGCTCTAAGTCCACACCACTTCTAGTTATCCTCATGGGCTCTGCCTTGAATTTTTTTTTTGCCAAGCCTTTTGTGCACGACATCTTGTGGTGCTACCGGCAGTGCTACCATGCGGTGCCTCAGTGCTACCAACACTATTACTTGTTTTCCCTACTCCTTCTTTACTCATCTGTTTGTTTCACACCTGACTCTAAAAAAAATAAAAAAATAAACAAACTAAAACAAAAGAAAATCGTTAGCCTCTGGGCTGCCTCCCAGTAGCGCTTGGTTTAAGAGTCCTCAGCCTGACTAAAAGGTATTCATCAATTTGGGTCACTCAGGAGGGTGGATGCCTTTGTGCTGGGCACAGGCTCACCCAAATACAGTTTAACTCTCTGGCCATTCACCTTAAACTCATTGCCATTTATTTCATTTTTCAATTCCACAGCCCCATAAGGGTGCACTTTGAGAATGGTGAATGGGCCAGACCATCTAGACTTCAGTTTTCCAGGGAACAGCCGTAATCTAGAGTTAAACAGCAGTACTTGGTCACCCTCCTTGAGTTCTCTTCTCAATATTTTGGCGTCATGCCAAGCCTTTGTTTTATCTTTGTATATTTTGGCATTCTCATACGAAAAGTGTCTTAGCTCCTCAAGCTCATTGAGCTGCAGCATTCTGGCTTTGCAAGCTTGTTTTAAATCAAAGTTTAGCTTTTTGGTCGCCCAAAAAGCCTTGTGCTGCAATTCAATGGGCATGTGGCAAGCCTTACCGAAAACCAATCTATAGGGAGACATACCAAGGGGTGTTTTGAAAGCTGTTCGATATGCCCACAGGGCATCATCCAGATGGATGGACCAGTCCTTCCTTGATGGATTCACCATTTTTTCTAAGATTCTCTTTATCTCCCTATTAGATAGCTCAGCTTTCCACTTGTTTGAGGGTGGTATGTTGTGGCAATCTTGTGTTTAACTCCGTATTTTTCCAACAGCCGTTCCATCAGTTTATTGCAGAAGTGGGTGCCCTCATCACTGGTGATAGCTCTGGGTGTGCCAAACCTTGTAAAAATATTTTTTTGAATAAATCTCAGCACTACCCTTGCATCATTGATGGGGAGAGCAACTTCTTCTATCCATTTTGACACATAATCTACTGCTACCAGGATGTATAGGTTGCCAAAGGAGGGTGGGAATGGTCCCATGAAATCGATACCCCAAATGTCGAATAGTTCAACCTCTAGGATATTGTTCAAGGGCATTTCGTTTTTATTTGAAATAATGCCCATCCTTTGGCACTTGTCACATCTTTTTGCATATTCATGGGCATCTTTAAAGATTGAGGGCCAGAAATAACCTGTTTGCAGCACCTTTGCGGCAGTTCTTGCTCCTCCAAAATGGCCTCCACATGGTGAAGAGTGGCAATGCTTCAGAATGTCCTCTATCTCTGACTCAACAACACATCTTCTGAGAAGTTGGTCTGCGCATTTCTTGTATAGAAAGGGCTCATCCCAGAAATACTGCCTTGTGGAATGGAAGAACCTTTTTCTTTGTTGAGCTGTGAGCTCTTCGGGTACCACATTGCTGACCAGATAGTTTACAAAATCAGCGTACCAAGGAGTTTCAGCACTGGAGCCTGTGTCCTTCCCAACTACTGATATGGCCAGTAAATGCTCATCCGGAAAACGTTCCTTAATTTCTGCCTCAAAAGTAGGTGGGCTCAGATCTAGAATTCTTGACAGGTGATCTGCGACCTGATTCTCCACTCCCTTTTTGTCCCGAATTTCGAAGTCAAACTCTTGGAGTAACAGCACCCACCAGATCAATCTTGGCTTAGCATCCTTCTTGGCAATTAGGTACTTGATAGCAGAATGGTCAGTATAAACTATTACCTTAGCTCCCACAAGGTATGATTTGAACTTGTCAAAGGCAAATACAACCGCCAGCAGCTCTTTCTCAGTGGTTGTGTAGTGGAGTTGAGCATCTACTAGAGTCTTGCTGGCATAATGTATAGAGTGGAATACCTTTTCATGCCTCTGTCCCAGCACTGCTCCAATAGCATAATCACTGGCATCACACATTAGCTCAAAGGGTTTGGTCCAATCTGGTGCTGTGATTACTGGTGCTGTCACCAGTGCTGCCTTTAGCTTATTGAATGCTATCACACATTCTTCATCAAATTTGAAGGCAGACTCGTGCTGCAGCATCATACATAAAGGTTTAGAGATTTTTGAGAAATCCTTTATAAACCTTCTGTAAAATCCAGCATGCCCTAGGAAACTTCTTATTCCCTTGACTGATGTGGGGGGTGGCAACTTCTCAATCACTTCCACCTTTGCCTTGTCAACTTCTATGCCCTTTTTTGATATCTTGTGTCCTAGTACAATCCCTTCTTGAACCATGAAGTGGCACTTCTCCCAATTCAGAACCAAGTTTGTCTCCTCACACCTGTTCAGTATCACTTCGAGGTTAAGCAAGCATGCATGGAAGTTCTCCCCAAATGCATAGAAATCATTCATGAAGACTTCCATGGATTTTTCAATATATTCAGAAGAAATGGCCATCATGCACCTCTGGAAGGTGGCTGGAGCATTGCACAGCCCAAAATGCATCCTTCTAAAAGCAAGGTGCCATAAGGGCAGGTGAATGTAGTTTTCTCTTGGTCCCCAGGGGCTATAGCAATCTGATTATATCCTGAGTATCCATCAACGAAGCAGTAGAATTCTTTCCCAGCTAATCTGTCTAACATCTGATCGATGAAGGGGAGAGGGAAATGGTCCTTCCTAGTGGCCTTGTTCAGCTTTCTGTAGTCCATGTAGATTCTCCAACCAGTTACTGTTCTGGTGGGAATTAGCTCATTCTTTTCATTTTTTACTACAGTGATTCCTCCTCTCTTCGGAACACATTGCACAGGGCTCACTCAAGTGCGGTCAGCAACAGGATAGATGATCCCAGCATCTAACCATTTAATTATTTCTTTTCACACGACTTCTTTCATGATGGGGTTAAGCCTTCTTTGTGCTTCAATGCTGTTTTTGGGGCTTTCCTCCAAGCAAATTCTCTGCATGCACAAAGCAGGGCTTAACCCTTTGATATCAGCCATTTGCCAACCAATGGCTCTCTTATGTTTCCACAGAACAACAATCAACTCTTCTTCTTGCTGTACACTTAACTCAGGAGCTATGATTACGGGCAGGGTGTCTTCTTCTCCCAGGTAGGCATACTTCAAATGAGGAGGGAGTTGCTTCAATTCAAGCTTAGGTGGCTTCTCAATGGGTGGTATGTTATCCTTGAAGCCTTCTGCAGACAGTTCTAGTGATTCGCAACTCTTTGTCCATCTTGGGACATTTGGTTTATCTTCCTTGATTTCAGCTAACCCGTCTTCGTGTAGCTCTTTTTTCTCCACATGCCTCAGCTCTTGCTTTAGTACATCATGCTGTGACAGCAGTTACTTTTGGACCAAGCTGTCCATTTCAGAAACAAAATTGCATTCTGCATTGCTGGTGCTGTCATCAGGGTACTTCATAGCATTGAGTACATTGAAGGTAACCTCCTGGTCATTCACTCTCATGGTAAGCTCTCCCTTGTGTACATCGATCAAGGTCCTACCTGTGGCCAAAAATGGTCTTCCAAGGATAATTGGCACATCCTTGTCAGCCTCAAAATCAAGTATTATAAAATCGACAAGAAAAACAAATTTATCTACTTTAATCAAAACATACTCAATTTTTCCTTCTGGGTAGACAATACATCTGTCTGCTAATGCGAGTGTTACTGTGGCGGGTCTTGCTTCACCAATGCCTAGTTTTTTAAAAATGGATTTGGGCATCAAGTTGGTGCTTGCACCCAAATCACACAAGGCCCTACCACAGTAATTACCCCCAATGGAGTAAGGGATAGTGAAACTACCTGAATCTTTGAGTTTCTGAGGAACCTTACTCTGCAAAAGCATACTTGTTTCCTGTGTCATAGCCACTGTCTCAAACTCACCAAGCCTCTTTCTCTTGGCTAGCACATCCTTCATGAACTTGGTGTAGTTAGGACTTTGTTGTAAAGCTCCCACCAATGGAATGTTGATGTGAAGCTGCTTCAGAATCTCCATGAATTTCCCAAACTGTTTGTCTTGATTGGCCTTCTTTAACCTTTGGGGAAAGGGTGGAGGAGGCCGCTCAGAAATAAACTTCTGGGGCATTTTTACTGCTGGAGTTGCAGTTTCTGCAGTGGTATCAGAGTTCTCAACAACAGGTGCTGCACCAATGCTGACAGCATCTGGGATAGCACCTGTATTAACCATTGTAGGCAAGGTAGCAGTTTCCTTGCCGCTTCTGAGTCTGATGGCCTTGACTTGCTCATTACCAGCTGGGTTTCCCTGCTCAGTGGTGCTTGGCAAAGATCCACTTGGTCTAGTTGTAATTGTGGTTGCAATTTGGCCAATTTGATTCTCTAAGTTCTTGATGCCATCCCCTTGGCTTTGGTACTGTGCTTTAGTTTCACTCATGAATGCTTTGAGTGCCTCGGCTAAGGAGTTGTCAGCATAGGCTTTTGGAGTAGGCTGTGTAGGGAATCCTGGAGGTGTAGCAGGTTTGGCTTGACTAGCAGCAGCATTTGGATCCTTCCATGAAAAGTTGGGATGGTTCCTCCACCCTGGGTTGTATGTGTTGGAATAGGGGTTGTTGTTTTTGCTAAAATTTCCAATATAGTGGATAGAGACTGGATTTGCGGGGCACTCTTCGAACAAATGTCCCCCATTGCAGTGCACACAATTCGGTGTATTAGACTTTTCTGTCGGTGCTGTCTCTGCAGATGCTGTGGCAGCAGCAACAGTAGCTGGGGCAGGTGCAGGAGTAGTACACAGGCTTTTGAGCATGTTGGTTAGACTAGCCATTTGTGCAGATAGTGCAGTTATTTCAGACACCTCGTGGATTCCGGCTACCTTCTTGGCAGCACTGACTCTGGCAGTGGGCCATTGATAACTATTTGCAGGTATAGTCTCCACCAAGTCGTATGCTTCATTGTAAGAGTGATTCAGAATGGCTCCTCCTGCAGATGCATCCAGCAACAGCCTTGATTGGGAAATCAAGCCATTGTAGAATTTCTCTAACTGGATAGCGAATGGGATGCCATGATGTCGGCATTTTCTGAGAACATCCTTGAATCTCTCCCAGGCCTCATATAATGATTCTTCTTCTTGTTGCCTGAATGATGTGATGTCGTTTCTCATTCTTGCATTCTTGACCGGAGGGAAATATTTTACCAAGGATTTCTCGGCCATCTTGTTCCAGCTGTCCACTGAATTGGGCTCCAGGGAATTCAGCCAAGCTTTGGCTCTGTCCTTTAATGAGTATGGGCAGAGCCTTAGCCTGAATGCATCCTCTGTTACCCCGGGTATTTTTAAAGTTGTTGCACACTTTGAGGAACTGTCTTAGATGCAAGTGAGGGTCTTCAGTGGGTCCTCCTGCGAATTGGCCTACTGCATTTGAAACATCATAGGCTTGAATTCGAAGGATGCAGCCCCAATGGCAGGTGTCACAATACCAGTTTCCATGGTGGTGGGATCAAACACAGCATAATCCCTCATTGGCCGCTCTCTGTCATTGGCCATTTCAATGTTTGTTAGCACCACAACTTCATCTTCATGATCTGCCATTGGAATGGCTTCTCCTTCTGACGCTGCAAGTCTTTCTCGAACCTCTCTTCTCAATCTCCTTACTATTCTTTCAATTACATGGTCTATGTGACACTCTGGCTGATGGGCTCTGCGCATACACTTCTCTTAAAACTGAAATTCACAATGAAAAGGATGAGAAAATAAACGCTCACTAAAACAAATACTACTTAAGACTTAGTGATTAAATCCGTTAATCCCCGGCAACGGCGCCAAAAACTTGTTGTGAAAAAACGTGTGCAGAATACACAGTCTAACAAGTAATAAAGTGATAAGTAAAGATCGTTCCCACGAGGAGTAATGTTCAATTGCTAAGTCTATGGGATAGCGTTTGATTTGGTAAGTAAAATGTAACCAAATAAATAAGTGGAATTGTTGTGCAATAAGTAACATAATGTAGAGGAGGGAAATAAGATATGAACGAGTAGAGGTACGAGAGATGGTAATAGTCAAGACTAGGATCGATAAACACAACTTATAGGTGCAGTGCTGTGACTGATGTTGTGGTAGCACTCAGTGTGCAGAATGAAAGTGGATATTCCTATCGCTATGAAACGTAATGTCGTCAAGGTTTCCTTATTCCTAAGCACCCATTGAGGTTCATTACGTAGGTTGAAAAGCTTGTTTCTGTTCACACTACAGCCCTAACTTCATATTCCTATTCTTCGCTAGGAAAGAATAATATTCCTATTATCCTTTAAACTATATTAACTTGTGAAATCGGTGAGTTGATTCTTTTGAGATATTAAAACACCTTACCCTAATCAAAGTGATCAACTTCGAAAAGAGTTTATAACAATGAAAACACACAAGCTAAAGAGGCATCACAAACCACTCACATTAAAGCAATCTAAAAGAATATGTTTATATCACCATCGTCTTGACTATCAAATGATTTAGCTCATGATGAGCTTAGACATGATAAAACAGTACAACGTTACCGTAAACAGATCCGTCAACATAGTAAAAGCACTTAGAGACTGAGTTACACCAACACACATGAAGGAGTTTCACAAATACTAATTAGCGGTGCTCTCGCAATACTGATAGCACTGGCTAACGGTGATCTTGTATTGGAGTGTGGAACGGAATGGAGCGTGTAGTGTTTGGGTGGTGGGGAAGGTATCTCGTATTCTCTGAACAGTTCTCTTTGATCTCTCCAAGGAATTGCGTATATGTTGCCCCTTTCTTCACTAGGGTAGCTGCCTATTTATAGGCTTTTGGTAGCACGACGCGCCTCCTCTTGGGCCTTCCTGAATGGTTGTTACTAACCCTAGAAGTCACGCTTTCTTGCTCCTTACGAATTGCTCAGCTGGCGCCTTGCTCGCTAAGAAGATTGGAACTTCCTTTTCTGTTGCGCTTAATGAGGCGCCCATTTTAGTCACGCTCTTATCCATTTATCTGCTGCGATGCTGTCGTAGCATCCTTCTCAGCACTGAATTAGCTAAAGACTTCCTGCACACTAGCGAACACATTAAACTCCACAAAATGGCACTTGCGTGCCCCAATTATGATTTTTATCACCATTTGCATTTATATCTAATTTTATGAATATTTGCTACACTTATTAGCACAACTTACTCTTGGATCAAGGTAATTCTTATTTGGATTGTCGTAAATAACTCACATTTCTGTGAGTTATCAGTGCAAATGGGTATACAGAGTTAAATACCATGCTGATGGCTCCCTAGATAGGTGCAAAGCTCGTTTAGTGGCTCCGGGGTTTACACACCAGGCAGGAATTGATTTCCTTGACACTTTTTCTCCTGTTGCAAAATTGACTTCTGTCAGAGTTATTTTATCTTTGGCTGCTCAATTCAATTGACACATCCTTCAACTAGATGTGAATAATGCCTTCCTCAATGGAGATCTCCATGAGGAAGTTTACATGCATCTGCCTCTTGGTTATCCAAATCAGGGGGAGCACACTGTTTGCAAGTTAAACAAGTCTTTATATGGACTTAGACAAGCCTCGAGGCAATGGTTTCAGAAATTCAGCTCAACCATTATGGCATTGGGGTTCATAAAGAGTTCTGCTGATCACTTACTGTTCACCATGGGTTCTGGTGTAAATTTCATAGCTCTAGTGGTGTATGTTGATGACATCATAGTAGCTGGGCCTAACAAATCAAAAATCACTGAAATTCAAACTCTGCTGCAAATTCACTTCAAGCTGAAAATCATTGGAAACTTGAAATACTTTCTAAGATTGGAGATTGCTAGATCTAACAAGGGAATTCACCTTTGTCAAAGGAAATATACGTTACAATTGTTAATGGACACTGGCTTGACCTCTGCTAAACCAGTCACTGTCCCTATGGATCCTAGTATTCACCTCAATGAAGTGGATGGTGAGCCACTTGAGGATGGATCTCAATATAGGAAACTGGTTGGAAGATTAATCTACTTGACCATCTCTAGGCCGGACATCACTTATGCAGTTAATAGACTCAGTCAGTTTATGAGCAAGCCCAGAACTGTTCACTTGCAAGCAGCTCATTTTCTGCTGCAATATTTGAAGGGCACAGCAGGCCAAGGATTGATGTTCCTTGCAAAAAGAAATCTGAAGCTAACAGCATATGTTGATGCTGATTGGGGAAGCTGCCAAGTAACTAGGAAATCCACCACTGGTTTTGGAATTTACTTGGGTGATTCATTGATCACATGGAAGTCGAAGAAACAAGCAACTATTGCCAGAGCATCTGCAAAAGCAGAATATAGAACATTGGCAACAATGACAAGCGAACTGCTGTGGGTGAAACAATTTCTCAGATCATTCAACATTAAGGCTTCATCTTCTATGGTTCTATGTGACAGTAAATCTGCCATTCAACTAGCAGAGAACCCTACCACTCATGAGAGATCAAAACATAGATATAGATTGCCATTTTATCAGAGAACATGTGCAAAGTGGATTTTGAATCTGATTCATGTGAAATCTGGGCAACAACTTGCAAATACGCTTACTAAAGCATTGCCAAAGGCTCAATTTCTTGAACTAATCTCCAATAAAAATGATTGTTTGTTGGAAATCCTGACCAACGTAGAAATAGAAGAGACACTCGAAGAAAATCCTGAAGAAGAAGAATAGGTTCCCGATGGCCTTTTATATTGCATTTATGATGATGCACCTGTTGGTTTTGAGAATGGTTGGTCATATCAAGTAAACAAGCTCGAGCAGTGGCGGACCCAGGACCCCCAGGGTCAGGGGTGTCAAATTTTTTAAGGCCGGTGTCAAATGGGTGCAAAATTTGGTCTACTAGTACAATTTCAAATTTTCAGGGGTGTCAAAATTAAAATTTCAGGAGATTTAGGCTATTTATATAGCGTGTTTAGTGCAAAAAAAAAATTCCAGGGGGTTCAACTGAACCCCCTGGATACATGCCAGGTCCGCCACTAAGCTCGAGGCACAAGATAAAATGGAGGAGGTTATTTTAACAATTGAAGGCAAAAAACCAAGACCAACATATGAGTTCTTTACTATATCCAAGCTTGAAAGAGGCGATAATTAAAATATTAGAAAGAATACAAAGATTGCTTCATTTGGGATTACAAGTATATGCCCGAAGTGGGCAGGAGTTTGGTGGAGCACAAATTTCCTCTCAAGCCATGAAAGAAGCCAGTAAAACAAAGCCCTCAAAGATTTGCACCAGAGGTCATTCAAAAGGTTAAGGCAAGAATTGAAAGGCTACTTGAGGCCAAGTTCATTCAAACTCCCAGGTATGTAGACTAGATTTCAAATATAGTGCATGTGGCCAAAAAGAATGGTTCTCTAAGGGTTTGCATATATTTTAGAGATCTAAATGCAGCAACCCCAAAGGACGAGTATCCTATGCTTGTGGTAGATATGCTGGTTGATTCAGCATTAGGTAATGAAATATTAAGTTTAATGGATGGATAATAAGGCTATAATCAAATTTATATTGTAGAGAAAGATGTTCCTAATACTTTATTTTGATACCCAGGTGCCATTGGCGCTTTCCAGTGGGTCATGATGCCATTTGGCTTAAAAAATGCTGGTGCCACATATCAAAGACCTATGAATTTAATTTTTCATGAATTTGTTGAAACCATTATGCAGGATTATATAGATCATGTTGTAGTTAAATCTGTTTTGAAGGATGACCATTTAGAACATTTGAAGCTACCATTTGAAAGAATGAGGTCACATGGTTTAAATATGAACCCTATTAAGTGTGCCTTTGGCGTTACTATAGGAAGATTTCTTGGCTTTTTGATACAAGGAAAGAGGGTGGAAGTAGATATGAGCCAGACAAAGGCTATCATGGAGACTCCCCTCCAAGAAACAATAAAGAATTTCAGGCCTTCTTGAGCAAGGTGTTTTCTCAACTTCTAAAGTTAAAGAAAGAAGAGGAGTTCAAGTGGGAACCTGACCATTAAGAAGCTTTCGAGGAGATGAAAAGATATTTGGTGAATCCTCCTATCTTGATGCCTCTAGTTTGAGGAAATCCCATGAAACTCTACATATGCGCTTTAGAAGAAATGACTGGAAGCTTGTTGGATCAAGAATATCAAGAGGGCCATGAGAGGGTCATTTATTACTTAAGTAGGAATCTTGTAGATGCTGAAACCAGTAATAGTGCTATTGAGAAGCTCTGCTTGACATTGTATTTTTCTTATACAAAGTTGAAATCACTAGTGCAAAAAATACATTTAGCGTCGGTTAAATTGGACATTTAGCCCCGGTTATCGCCCGACGTTAAATCGCCTGATGCTAAATGTCAGGGGTGTTCAGATAACCAATGCTAAATGTCCATCTCATCACTATTTTTGCTGTCTGAAAATGACATTTAGCATCGGTTATTTGAAACAACTGATGCTAAATATCCTGAAAAATGACATTTAGCATCGGGTGTTTGGAACAACCGATGCTAAATGTCCTGAAAGTGACATTTAGCATCGGTTATTTGAAACAACCGATGCTAAATGTCCTAAAAGTGACATTTAGCATCGGTTGTTCCAAATAACCGATGCTAAAAGTCATTTTTGATAAAAAAAAAATGACATTTAGCATCGGTTGTTTGAAACAACCGATGCTAAATGTCTAATTTTTTAATTGGAAGCTGACAGTTTTGTCTTTGTAGCAGTACACTTACAACATCAACGTACAATTCATTTAATTTCAAACATGCCTCACAAACATCACTTACAACATCAGTTCATACAAGCTTCAAGCAATTCATTCAATATGAGATAATTTCTCAAATATTCACATAACAACCACCACTTCAACAACTCATAAACATTCAATTTCTAGAATACAACAACTCTTAAAAATTGAAATTAAACTTAGAGGGAACACAAAAAGGACACATGAATAAATATTAGTTTACTTTCCTTTGACAACACCTCATTCTCTTCCTAAGTTTGAATCCAAACGTGGCTTCAATCAACTAGCTCAAGCTCCAAGACTCCATCTAGACTATATCTTTAACCACCATCAGCTCCTAAACCAACCAACGATTTTGAGCTTATCTATTATAGAAAAAGGTAGAAAAAATCAGCATGTTATCAAATGAAATAAGACAAACTTAATAACAGATAGCATAGAAGCAGACAAAATACCATGGAAGCAACTGTTTTTGGTTTTCCAGTCCCTGGTGGACCCCATATGAGTTTAATAGAGTCATTGTGATTACACTTCTTCATGTTGACACAGCTTAGAACAGCCTCTTCCTGAGATTCATTCAAATTCTGAGCTTTGATTGTGTTTTTTACTCGAAAACAGGATTGCCTATGATTTTCTCCTGACAAGCAAGTTGGACAGTTTTCATCCATCTGTAAAATATAAAGAACACATGAAATTCTTTATGACAATATCTTATATAGTAAAGAAAAATCAAAATAAAATATGTAACATCATTATCAAAGAAGCTTATGATAAATGGCTTATTTGGTGATTCTTACCTTTGAACAAGGCTGGAGAACATTTTTAATGATGTTCAAACTGGATCCCTCCAAATGTGAGTTCAAAGCTGTCCAAATACAAATATTTGTTGTCATGTTCATGAGATCTACAGCATAAAGTTTTTAGCTTTCTTACTCTTTGAGTAATATTTATAATTATCAATACTCTCCATGTACTTGGACAACAGTATAGGGATCTCAATCCACATACCTGTCAAGTTATGGGATACAATTACATCAATTTCCTCTACTATAACATAGTACAACCTGCAGCACAACCTTGTCCAGCTTTGCAATCAACATTCAACATGAGAAAAATAGAATTTCAAAATCAAGTAGCTAAGACAAACCTCATAGAGAGCAGTAGTTGGCTCCCAAGGAGCAAATACACCTTGAAGTACAACTCCATCTGGAAACTGAGTCCTTATGATAGTTCTGGCGTATCTCTTCCTAGCAGCTTTAGCTTGCTTTTCTTCCCATAGTTCAAATACTTCCTAAAATGGCCAATTAAGTTATTGGCAAAATTAATATTCTAGAAAACAATAACAAAATAATGAAAATCCTTTCTCTTTTCCTCACTGAACAACTACATTTTTTTGGTTGAATGATTCCATCACTCTCAACATAAACGAGTGAGTGGGATAGAAGGCTTTCATACCACCTAAGAAAGTTATATCTAGCAATGATGTGTTTTCGAAAAGCTTTCATATAATCTATAAGTCACAACATAAGTACTAATGAGATGTTAACCACATTGAGGAGGAAGTATTTCTTTACCCACATTTCTATCTCCAGCATGTAGCATGATGTCACTGAATACGAGTTCACAAACTACTAATGCAGCCAGACAGGAAGTCTTTCCGTCAGTCCCTGAAAGAATTAAAACAAATTAAGGAGAAAGGAAGCAGAAGCCAACCAGAAGACAAACTACTAATACAGCCAGATATGAATCATTCAAGATGGTATTGGTATCGGTAGTCTTCCATTTTTTTACAGTATGTGTGTGGGGAGAGAAAGCGTGGCAGTCTGACAGACCTTAAGGAAACTTAGAGGTCCATAGCTCTTCAACATTCCAACTTCTAACCCATCAACAACAACATCAGGTGAATCTACAAATTCTTTCTGACCCGACCATTTCATGGCATGAAGTCATATTGAATTACCTACTCATCAAAATCATACCACCAGGAAAAGGTCCATCACTTCATTATTTGAATTATTATAAATATGAAATATGAACTTCTCAACAAATCTTAAATATATCAATTATAAATATATACCAAGCCAGTTGCAGATGAGGTCATATTCTCCAGCATAAACAAGCAAATTGATTCCATCCTCAAGAAGGGCAGGAACAGAATTAATTTTCCCAACTCCTAGTGAATCCCGAACAGATTGTTGGTTCAGGAACTTCTCCATATTTGAAAAATCATAGCAAAGTTTCCCCTCACACTTCTTTCTAATATCATAGTACTGCAGCAAAGGTATATAACTGTTGTAACCGTTATGAAAACATCCATATATTGCTTCAAGATTGCAATCTCCATAAATATAAGTACAGAACTTAGGGATTCAGAATAGAGCAGATTCACAAACGAAATCAAGGGGCTTTGAATTAATACCTGTCTTGTGTTGCATCTAAATCTCCATTGCTGCAGTTTCAAGCTTTGATTCCTGCAAAATCAAAGCAAACAGTAAAGACCTAGCAGAGAGGAAAAGAGAGAACGAAGAAGGCGAGGGCAAGAGAGAGAAAGAAAACAACCTAAGTGAAAAACAAGAGAGTGAACGACAAGGGAAGGGGAACAAACGACGAGCTAGGAGGGGAAGGGGGGAGGTGACGAAGCGAGGCAGAGGAAGATCGCAGGTCATGAGGAAGAGAGGGGGAGAGAGCTAGGGCTCTGATTTCTTTCTTTCGTGTTTTGTGAACGCGAGAGGATAGTAAAATGAATTTGCTTTAGACATTTAGCATCGGGTGTTTAAACACCCGATGCTAAATATCTAAAGCAAATACATTTAGCGTCGGGTATATTAAACACCCGATGCTAAATGTATTTGCTTTTGACATTTAGCATCGGGTATTTAAACACCTGATGCTAAATGTCTAAAGCAAATACATTTAGCATCGGGTGTTTAAACACCCGATGGTAAAAGTAGGTGCAGAATATGAAATCTTCTATTTAATTGCAAAAATGCCACCGGTTCAACATTTAGCATCGGCTGTTCAAACAACCGATGCTAAATGATGCTTAATAATGTCTTTTTTCCACTAGTGAATACTACTTGCAACCTTGAGGTCCTTGTAACTTCTCACTTTGATGTAATAAAGAACATGTTAACCAAACTTATCTTGCATTCTCGAATAGGTATATGGGCTTTATCTTTCACTGATTTCTCTTTAACGTATGTGCCTCTCAAGGCAATGCAAGGGCAAGTAATTGCTTATTTCTTAGGAACTTATTCTTTTGAAGGAAAGAAGCCCTTAGAACAAAATTTTGTTGATTTAGACAAATGGAAACTTTATGATAACTTTGCGTAATACGAGTTATTAATGCTTATTCAACAAGAATCTTTCTATTCTTAGAGTAATTTGTGTACATAATTGTTTTCATGTATGGGAATTTCTATTTTAGGGTTTTTCATGGTTAACATGTGTTTTAGGCGGAATTTCTATTTTATTATTTTTAATGGTTAAAATGTGTTTTGGGCACTTTTAGTGCTCTTTGTTTGGAATATAATGTGTTTTGGAGTGTGTAGGAATTTTAACAAGAACTACTGGGTTTGATGCTGTTGTTGATATTGGGAGCAGCAACTGCGAATTAATAAGTAGTAACTACAGAATTATGAATTGTAATTGCCGAATTTGGAAAGCAAGAAGAAAAAATGGCAAGCAAATCCCTCTCTCTACAAGTGATCATCAAAATAGCATGGCAAGGGTCTTTTAAAGAAAGTGGGTTGTTATAAAATCAATTTTTGCATTGGGTTTTTAATGTAAGAGCCAGTATTTGAAAAATTGCAGAAGAACCACGAAACCCTAAGGCCTGATATATCATTTCTATCACATCAGCCACCCTATGCCAACCCTCACACCTCCTTCATTTTCCATTGTTAGTGCTGAAACTCCATTTTTGGAACTTACACAGCTGCACAAGTGTTGTTTTTGTTGCTGCTGCGGCACTGTGATGAGTTGGAAGAAGGAGCTATTTTAGTTCATCTACTGTTCTATTGCTTTGTACTGATTCATCACTTTGTATGTATTGTAATGACTCTTTCATGGTGTTCTAAGTTCTGGTTTTGTTGGTTGAAGTTCACCATGAGTTAATTCCAATTTAAGTCAAGACAATGTGATGTAATTTTTGAACCAAATGCTTAATGCTAAGAAACCTGTTTTGCATCATTATCTTGTGTGCTTTTATGCTATACATCTCTCCTAAACTTGATCAATTTAGTAGGGATAACGTAGATTAATTGCTGCAAAGGATTAATTTACCGATTTCACAAGATAAAATGGTAGTCTAGGTGAAAGGAATATCAACTAGCTTGGTAATGGTAGGAATGCTACACCAAAACCATTGTGTGGTCTGAACCATGCTAAACAAACTGTAGAATGAACCAATGAGAACTTAGGAATAAGAATATCTTAGTAACATTCTACTTCATAGTGGATGGAAAGCCCATTTTTCAAATCTGCGCACTGATGCAGTGACATGATCACTTTTAGCATTACAACATTTTGGGGAGAAAATTACTGAACTGAGTCTTGGCTAATTTCCAATCCATTTTACCAATCATTTTTTATTGTTTAAAACATATTTCACTTAATAATTACTGTTTCAAACAATGATGGATTTACCTTGCTTTTATTTTAATTTTTTCTCATTAACCTAAGTGCTAGTCCAAAAACTTGGAAGTTAATCTAATCAATCCCCGTGGGAACAAACTTCTTCACTTTATTTTTTGTTTTTGACTGTGTACACTTGTACAACAATTTTCACAAGTGTTTGGCGCCGTTGCCAGGGATTGAAAGTGTTGATTTCCATGAATTTTTATTTTGAGTTAGTTTAGTTAGTTGAGATTCTATCCATTTTGTGGGTTTGTTCATAGGAGATTTTTTTGTGTGGGTTTGTTTATATGAGAAAAATTTCTATTTTGTATTGTGTTGTCTTTGTTGTTCTTAGTATTACTAATTGTGTTTGTTGTTTTTTGAAGAAAAAAAACTCCAAGCTAGGGAACATTGGTATTTTGACTCTATACAAGCAAGAAGTTCCCAACCACAACATTTCAATTATGGTTGTTATGGAGGTGAATACGAAGGGAGATGTATTGGGAAAAAATTTATGTCCATGACAACACAAAATGAGAATTATGCCATGGAAAATTTCGTGTTGGAGCATGAGACATACTCTAAAGCTCAAACCAAAGGATTGCAAACCATCTCCACCTTCCAAGAATTTGTAGCTGATCAATCCCTTGAGGCTACCAAGGTGGATAGAGACAACTTTCAAATGTCACACAAGAATAAGTGTTTGGCGCATAAGTGTATGCAACATCTAAAAGAAGAGAGCTGTATTGAAAAAGTGGTTGAGCTAGAAGAAATGATTTCTATTGAAAAGGTGGTTGAGCAAGAAGATGAGAGTGTAGAGTTGGAAAATGAATGTGTCTGTTTGGAAATAGTGGAAGAAAAAGAAAAAAAGATGTAGTAGTAGAACAAAAACAAGTAGAACCAAAAGAAAAAGAGAAAAATAGTGACAAGGAAGAAGCCAAGGGTGAGGCATGAAAGGAATTATGTAAAATTTGATACTCAACCCATTGTAATTCAAGAGAAGAGTCATCCACACAACAAGTTCCATTTTTCTCAAGAATGGAGGAATTCATACCCCAAATGCCTAGTTGTTGGGGCTTGCGAACACTTTCTTCCCTATGCCACATACATGAGATTTCTGCACAAAAGAATAAAGAGGATGAATGGGATTTTCTTCTTGTCATATTGCCCACCATAACTTTGGTGTTGAAAGGGCAAGTCTAGTTAAATACTATAAATTAAGCACTTCTGGGAGGCAACACAAGTTCTAACCATGTTTTCCGATTTTAGTTGTTTGTTTTTAAATTCAGGAAATAAATGGAAGTTAAAAGTTTGGTGGTGTGGAGCAATTTTTCCTTGTGCAGTATTTTACACTGGTGCTGTCTCAATATTAGTTTAGCATAAAAAATAGCATGAAAAATCTGAACAATGGTGATTTTTGTAAAAGCACCGGTAAGGACACGACAAGGGTAGTGTCAGGCTTGATGCAAGGGTGTAGTTTCCTCACCCTTTATCCTCTTTGTTTTTAGTTTTTTTGTTATGTTTGTTATTTCTTGTTTTGTTGTTGTTTCTGTTGTTGTTTTGTTGCTATATGTTTTTGTTATGTGTTGTTGTGTTGATTGGTTTGTTTTTCCTTTTAAAATTTACTCCTAGGCAGTAGGACACTGCTAAAGATTAAGTTTGGGGGTGAGGCAAATTCTGCCATCGTATTTTTAAGGCTAAAGTGCTCCCGGGGTCTCTTATCTTTATTTAAAGTAACGAATTATTTCTTTGTTTTTTTTGTCCCAAATAAGTCCTTTATCTTTCAAATTTTTGACACATAAATCCTTTTCCGTTAACAGTGCTGATTTATGTGTCAAAAAAAAGGATTTATGTGTTAAAAATTTGAAACATAAAGGACTGATTTGGGACAGAAAAGGATTTATGTGTCAAAAATTTAAAACATAAAGGTTTGATTTGGGACAAAAAAAAAGATAAAAGACCAAATCGTTACTTTAAATAAAGATAAGGGACCCCGGGAGCACTTTAGCCTATTTTTAATGTTGTTTTGAGTGAAGTGATGTTAGTTATGTGTGTGCGAAGTCTAGTACCTACTTTTAGCCAATGGAGGATCCAGGACCTGGGGTTAGGGGTTCAAAATTTTTAAACGCACGCATTGCTAAAAATATAATTAAAAACAACTTTAATATATTTAAATAAATAAATTATACAACTCATAATTGTCCTCTACGTGATTTCATATTCTGAAATCGTTGAATAATGAGCTCAGAGTCAATGTTATTGAATACATTACTCTCAATGTAAGTCACTAGGCAGTCGTTCATCCATGTATCCATCATTCGGTTACGCAACCCACTTTTCACAATATTTAGAGCAGAGAAAGCTCTATCTACAGTTGCTGGATAAACATGGCTTCCAGTTTCAACCAACTTTTCTGAAAGTTTTTGGAGTTCTTTCAAAGAAGCAAATTCAACACCGCTACGCATATCGACGATGTAACTCTCTTGTTGATTACAAAGCACCACTAAATTAAATGGAGAGAACTCATGTGGCTAAAAACTTGCAAATTCCAACAACTTTGCCTTTACAAAAGCAGAGAACAAATTTGCTGGATCCAAAGAAGCCAAACAATGGAGCAATTGAGTATTAATCTCACAAAACGTTCATTAAGTTCTTGAAGCTGGATGTCTATCACAATATAAAATAACTCAACACGATAATGATGCTCCGTTGTAATGCTATGGGCTAGACGTAGTGATTTCTCCTTAACAAACATCTCTTCCATAGCGAGAACACTTATAGAATTCTTTTTGTAAAATAAAATTACTTCCCGCAACAAAGAATCCCATCCACCATTTCTGTGTGTTTATAACCTATTCTTTGTGATGTTAACCAAGTTCATAGCATTCATATTGTCTTGATATTTCCTTTGTAATGCTTGTGACAATTAATTTGAAATAGCCAATACATTTTCATCAAATGCGAGTAGAATGCAAAATCAAAACTTTGTAACATAATTAAAAGACCGGCTGCTTCACACTTTTATAATGTGATGAAGCTCAATAATAGCAAAGTACATCAATATCATATTAATCAAAGTTGCATAATGTGAACTTTAACCAATATCAGCAGCTCGTTTAAGACTAGTTTCTTGATTAAGACCCTGCCCACTAGGAATTTCTCCTCTACATAATGCCTCTCTAATATGTTCTACTTGTTTTGCACGAAGCAAGTCTAGTCGCTTGCAAGGTCCCCCCAACAACATTTGTTAATTTGGAGACTAAATTAAAAAACAAGGCAACTTCATCATATTCTTGAGAAATAGCAACTAAAGTAATCTGTAATTGATGAGCAAAACAATGGACATAATATGCACATGGATTCTCCCTTAAAATCAAAATTTTTAGGCCATTAAATTCTCCATTCACGTTGCTAGCACCATCATAAACTTGTCCACAGATTCTTGATATACTAAGTCGATGTTTAGAAAATAGTTCATCAATTTCTAATTTCAATGATAAAGTAGTGGTATCCTTAACATGAACTATACCTAAAAAACGCTAAACAATACTGCCTGTTTTATTAACATAATGCAGAGCAAGTGCCATCTGTTCTTTTGTTGATGTGTCACGAGCTTCATCAACAAGAATAACAAAGAATTCATTTCCAATATCAACAATAATAGCAGTAGTAGTTTCTAATGCAACAACATGAGCAATATTTTTTTGAATTGTTGGAGCAGTTAATTGATTGTTTTCATGAGCATTATCCAAAACAACACTCTTTATCATATCGTTGTGCATGGAAAAAAATTTAAGAAGCTCAAGGAAGTTACCTTTATAAGAAATCCTATAGAGGCCACTATTGAAGAATTTACACCCATGCACTTTTTGGTTTATTGCATCTATTCCAGTACCGGAACAGGGGGGATACATGTTACACCACTATTTGGAATCTGAAGAGAGATTGAAACCGTCCTTTCCAGTAGTATCGCTGCTGTCTTTTTTGCAGCTTTTGTTGTTGCTGGATCTTTTCCAATCGGACCAATCCTCTTACTCGACTTCTTATATTTAAAGTGATTGGTGTTCCTATTCCAACGAGACTATTATTTCGTACCATTATAGAAGAAGATTCGGGTAAAATATGCACTTCTTCGGGAGAACTGGTTGACTCACCATGACCATGTAAAGCTAATCCTTGCTTTAATAACCAACAAACACAATCAATTGTTGCCTTTAAACGTGCTAGGTATACTTTACGAACTTGGTCAGAATGCCTAGACAGCGCGGTGTCAATATGTTGATTTTGACCATCAAACCTAGACATTTCATGAAAGCAATATCATGAGCACTTTTAGGACCTCTGACATGAGACATGATCTTCTCTTTCTTATTCCAACTGGTGAATCCCACGGTGAAAAATGTATCACAACCTAATTACTTTCCATAATCGGGCCTAAAGAGATAGCAACACAAACGATATGCAGCATCTTTGTCAATGTTGTACTCTATCCAATTTCCCAATTTGTTGAACCATGACGGAGAAAATCTTCTGTTTGAGCTTCCAATACTTCTTTGGGGAATGTTATGATTCTTAGGTTGACACGACCCCTTTTGCAAATACACTCTCTGTACTTTATCTTGATCACTAAGATGAGATACCGTAATATTTCTTCGCAATCCGGGATCTGAAGACAACTCATCTAAATTAACTTCAACCCATGGTTGTTGTTATTGTGAACTTGATCCACATTGGTCATTTGTAATTAGAATTAGGGATTTCAATTTCACAGAAATTAGGGATTTCTAGTTTCAAAGAAAATAGAGGTTCCCAGGATTCCAGGAAACAGAGAGAAGAGGAGATGGAGACAGTACATAGGTGGTCGCACACTGCTTTAGTTCGCACTTCACTTCGTAATTCGTGGCTTTTAGTTCGCAATGGCATGAGAAAGCTTCGTAGTCGCCAGTCGCAGGAAACAGAGAGAAGAGAGAAGAGGACTGCGTGCGTCTGTGAACTAGTCGGTGACGCCGGCGCTCGTGGCTGAGGGTCGTGGTGAGGACGGTCACTGGTTGGAGTTGGGCGGTGGTAGTGGTTAGGGTGAGATGTGAGTGAAGATAGAAGAAAGACAGAAGGTTAAGTCGCTAGAGAGAGAGAGGAGTAAGTGGAGTATTGGGTCATTGGTTCAAATGAGTGCGAAAATTGGGCTACTAGTGCAATTTAAAAAGTTTAGGGAGTTAAAAAAATTATATAGGGGGCTAAGCAGAATTTTTTTTCAAGGGGTTCAAGTGACCTCCTCATTTCTATGTAGGTCCGCACTGCTTTTAGAAATATAATGAACATGTTCAATGAATTTTAGTGAAAACAAGGCTGAATTCAATGAGGAAATCTAAAATTGTGTGTTATGGCCCTCGATATTTGGAAGAGTGGACTAATTCTTGAGTGCTACACAAGCCTTGCCTAATGGTGACACTCATTGCAGTTGATTATTGAGAAAGATAAATGTAAATCTGTTCCATTGGTGACACTCATTGCAGTTGATTATTGGAGAAATGTCAGTATTGGCAATAAACAAAGAAAAAAGAAAAAAAATGCTTAACACCCCTTTGAGGTCATAGGTTACTAGGGAAATACTATACTATTACCCTTTTGAGACTGATTGGCGACTTGGAAAACAAGACACTCCCTTGAGAACAAGTGTTGGCTTATGTAAACAAAATAACATTTGAGACTTAAGACTTGAACTTAAGACATCGGCCATGTGTACTCGGCTTTGCCGGTCTGTGTGATTCTCCCATCCCAATAGAGTTTTTAAAATTCAAACTTAAGACTTTGGAGTGGGATCTGAATCTAGTTACCCCTCGGACCAAACCTTATTAATTGTTTTGTGCCTCTTAGTACATGTACTAAAAACATCAATATTCGTTATAATCATTTACTTATAAAAACAAGGCTTAAAGGTCATTTGGTCCCCGCAAAATACACATTAATCCATTTTGGCCCCTGCAAAATAAAAAACTTTAAATAAGCCCCTGCAAAATAGTTAGTTGTTCAGTTAAGCCCTCGCTGTTAGTGGTCCACTAACGCTGTTATTTTTAACACTCATTTTGACCCCTGCAAAATACACATTAAAGGTCATTTTGGCCCCTGCAAAATACACATTAATCCATTTTGGCCCCTGCAAAATACCTTTAAAACTAACAGCGTTAGTGGACCACTAACAGCGAGGACTTAACTGAACAACTAACTATTTTACAGGGGCTTATTTAAAGTTTTTTATTTTGCAGGAGCCAAAATGGATTAATGTGTATTTTGCAGGGAATAAAATGACCTTTAAGCCTAAAAACAATGAGCGACTAGCATTATCAAAAGGGCTATCCAACAAACCCGTGAATGATTTTGTAAAAACAAAAGGTGTGAATGAAAGAAAATTCAACGAAAACGAACTCTACATAGATCACCAAATAACTAAATCAATATATTGAGAGGAAGAAAATTACGAGGATTGCCAAAACTCAGTAAGCAAAACTAGCGAATCATCACCCAAACTAGCGAACCAAGGTCCTGGGTTCGAATCCACCATTGGGCACGCAACAGTGCTAAATTTTTTGAGGGAGAGCTTTGCCGCCCATTGTGGTCCTACCCAGCTCGAGAGATTAGTCTCTGTAGTTACGCGCAGAGGATACCCGGTTTATACCAAAAAATCAAGCAAATTTTTGGATTGTTGTCCTACCCGACTCGAGGAATTAGTCTCTGTAGTTGCGCACAGATGATACCCGGTTTATACCAAAAATATGAGCGAATTTTCGGCATCCATTGAAGATCTTCATTTTCTTTTTGGTTCGGACCATTGCTGTCTACCCTCAAAGTGTCCCAATATATTCAACGAAAGACTAATCTTTGCTCGTGTTTTGGATCAAATTTTGCACTGACAAATATATTAGAAATAATAGGCAGTTAGGGGTAGTTAAAGAGAGGAATACGAACGCCACAACAGAATGCGAACACCACGACGGCGGAGATGTCGACGGCAGATTTCCACCGGGATCGAAAACGAGAATAGGCTTTGCAAATAGTAGATCAATGCACTTCTCAATCAGATCGGTGCTTAATGGATACGAGAATGATCGAGTACGATCTGTAACAAGAGAACACGGAAGTAATCGCAGAAACAGAGAACACCTCACGGCGACGGAGTTGTCGACGCGACTTCCACCGGGATCGAAAACAAGGATAGGATGTTCTTCTTGCTTCACAGAGATCAAAACGATGCTTGACAGAAACACAGAATCGAACGTGATCTCCAATAGGCGGTGGCTTGCCGCGATCGAAAATGAAGTTATGGTGCAGTGCGGTGGTGCAGGGCGGAGATGCTATTAGATGCAGTGGATCTTTGAAATTGAAATTGAAAGCGTCAGCGCATGATGTAAACGAAACCTGAATGTTGACTTCCGAAAGTGATAACACCGTAGTCAAGTTGCTAAAGAACGCTATGTAGTTTTTGACGGCGTAGACAGTGTGTTTTGCATCTCCGCCTAGATCGAAGGAGAATGATGAGAATCTTGAAGGTTTTGCGAAGATAATCGTCAATAGTGACAGTGTTGGTGGCGATGGAAGGTTCCCAAACTCCAAGCAAATATGACGTAACAGATCAGATGCGAAGAGGAACTCAGCGTGCGAAGTGCAAACAGAATCCAGTGTAGCAGGAAGAATCTTCTGAAAAAACTGAAAATCGATTTCAGAATTAGAATCGAAGAACTTACTTTCGATCTTCTAAAACTTCTCTTCATCTTTAACTTCTGGTTTGATTGTAATTTTTGGATCCACACAAACTGTATCTGAATCTTGATTGAAACTGAAACTGTTTTCCACTGTTTCAGAAACTGAATCACACACCATTTTGTTAGGAACCGAAAACTCTTCTTCTACTTATTCTGATTCATTATCTAAATCTGTTTCGTCTTCTTCATCTTCAAGATCACTGTAACTTGCGCAACGGTATCGCTCTGATACCATGTTAGAAATTACAGGAACATAGAGATGAAGTTTCTCCTCATATTTGAAATATGCTAAAGAGCTTGATTGGGAGAATTTCTCAAATGGAATCATATTGATTGAAAAAAGATGATGAAAAATGAGTACAAGATGCTCTTTATATAGAGCTTAAACTAACTAAATCACTAATTAAGTCCTAACAGAATTGCAATTCTGTAACTACCCCTAGCTGCCTATTATTTCTAATAACCAACACCAATTTTGACCACTGCGAGAATCGAACCCAGGAGCTCCGGGTCGACCTCGTGTCCTAGATCTTCATTTTCCTTCTTAAGTTAATAATTTTATGAAAAACCAAAAAAATTTACAGTTATGTTATTTAGCCAAAATTTTCAGACAAAAATAGCCAAATAACCACCTTACAACATCAATTAACCAAATTTTTTGGACCATTAAGAGCATCCACAATGGGGGGTTCTTATCTCTTAAGAGTTGGAATCTTATAGGTACCCTCATTGTGGAGATTGAAAAGTTTGTATTTATTAAGATGAAACTCTTAAATAAAAAACTCTCTCCTTTGACAAACATTTACTTTTCATATGTCATAGTATAAATTATTGTTAAAATGTAAAATGATAAAAAAATTAGTAGGACTCATTTAGTAAATTTTGTTGGGATTCTGGGTTGGAGAGATGGAGTTTTATATAAGTACTGCTATTAAAAAATTATAAATAAGTGATGTGTACACTTGGGACCCATTTAAGTACTCAATTTGGGTTTCTCCATTGAGGATGCTCTAACCAACATGCATTTTCACATGTTTTTATACTCAATAGCCTAGAAAAACGTGTGAAAAGACATGTTAGTTAATGACCTAAAAAACTTAGTTAATTGGTGTTGTAAGCTGGTTATTTGACTATTTTTGACCGGAAATTCAAGATTTTTTTGGTTTGAAGCAACTGATTACATTACATATATCGTCATGGTTGTCACATGAGGGGAAGACCTAATAATTTTGAAAAAATTGCTATCCAATTGGACTTAATCGGTCTTGATGTAAAATATATAATCTTTTTTTTTTGACAAAAATGTAAATATATAATAGTCGCGTTGAATAGTACCAATAAAAAATCAATTTAAATTTCGTTGGGTAGTGAAGTTTTATTAAAACTTCAAACAGGTACGTCACAATTGTGTAGTTAATTAGTAATTTGAGTCCTCTAGCCACTCGCCCACTCTGGCCTTGTATTATATATCACTGCATAAAATTCAACTGCAATCACCGCATAAAATTCAACTGCAAATCGAAGCACGTTGGTTCCATGTCGATGATAGGGATGGATTAAATAATGATACTATAAAATATAATGTATGATATGACAAGTGTTCCATCCTTATAGTTTGTTGGTCTGACTGAAAAATTTAAACATTAATTAATTAGTTAATTATAACTTCTTTGAAAAATAATTTGTTGCTCGTGTAATGAAGTCCACATTCAACCTTAATATATAATACTAGTACTAATAAGCCCTCTCTTTCCATGCGTGTAGGTGTGTACTCACATACATATAATTGCTTTATCATCAATTTCTTTATGCTGATGACACAGTTGTCAATGTCTGATAAATGAGAGGTATAAGTTGGCAATTATATCTGTTTCGGATATTGATTTGCTAGAAAATTTAAATAATGTTTAACTGGTTGGTATGAAATAGTAAAAAATATCGCATTCATTTTCACAACAGTTTTTAAGTTCTGTCACATTTTTGTCGAGTTGATTATTTCATATATCTTATTATTTTATTTAATTAATATGTAAAATATGGTTTAAATGAAGGATATGTAGCACTTTGATTGTCACAAATGATGGACGGGTGGAGGGAGATGGTACCCTTAACTCAGTGAGAAGAGATTCAATCGAAGATAATTTAGCTGCTGTGTTGGCTAAGGCCTTGTAATCGGCCTCGGTAGATGACCTCGCTCGTTATTTGGATGATTTCCTTGACGTGGAGGTGAACACATTGGCAGACCCAGGACCCTAGGTCAGGGGGTGCAAAAAAAATTCATTATGGTTCTTCGGATTGTTATTTTTTTTTTCAAATGTCCTCAGTTAATTTACAAAAGTTAAGGAACAAGTTATCTAACTCCACATTTATTTAAGAAAAAATTACCAAACTAGTCTCTAAGTTTACTCGCCATTATCTATTTATGTCCTAAAGTATGTGAAAATAAGAAGTAGTCTGTAAAAATATGTGATATCAGTAAAATTCGGAGATTAATAAATAGTCTCTTACGGAGATTAATAAGACAAATTTATTAAAAGTTGGGAGCAATTACCTAAACACCAAGAAAGTGCAATGATCCCATATCTTTCATGAAAAAATGTGGTGGCTAGCTTGGTATGCACTCATTGACTTTAGCAGTAGAATTCTCTATGATAATTGTAGCGACCGAAAAATCCAAAGGAAGGGATTCTTCGTCATTTTGCAATGAAGCGGCCATCAATATTTATTAAATAGGAAAACATTGAAAAAACCTTTATTTTTGGGTTCGGGGGTCGATTATGCGTGGGGAAGGTATTAGCACCCCACAACATCCTTTTTAAAAGAAAGGTTACCATTTAATTTAATGTGTAGAAAGAAAGTTAATTTGAAGGAAATACTCTAATTTACCCTTTTTATTATTTGTAAAATTGAAGAGGAAGACTTAATAAAAATTTTAGTTTTTTGTGCTTGACAGGAGTGGGCCCCTGCTCCTACGTATCTCCAGGTGCGATGGAGAAATCAAAGCTACGTAGTTCTTTTTAGAAAAAATTTGTGTGTTTGGTGTTTTTTATTTATTTTTGGAATTGAGAGAGGTATTCGTAACGACCAAACAAGTAAAACTCAGAGTGGTCGTCACTCATAACTCGTTCGAAAACTAAAGCTGTTATTAATAGTCAAACAAGCTAAGCTCAGAGTAGCCATTAGTAACAAACCATTCTTTTGTGGATAATGTTTATTTGTTATTTGGGAAAAAATAGGTTTGTGGGAGAAAGTGCTTATTTATGGAAAGAAATTTTAAAGAAGAGAAAGAGGGGGTGCAGTAGTAAAATGGTGTGTGCATTTAGAAACAGGGGTTGCACTTAACAGTCTAGGGGTGCGAGCAGCAAGAGGCCCGGTTTTAGTTTCAGAAACGCCAGCCCACAAATCATGGGCTTTTCAGGGGAGGGGTGCCTGGATTGAAAATGATAGTACAGGAAGTAATCGGATTAAAAATTAAAAATAAGTCAAACCCTAGACTATATAAATCAGAAAACAAAAAAAAACAACCCTAATTTTCGAAACTCTCTCCATCTCTTAGCGCCGCTCCACCATTTTCCTCTAACCCTAATCCTCACCTTCTTTCTCTTCAACGCCGTTTCGCCCTCTCCCTCTCAACCCTAACCCGGATTTTGTTTCTTCACTCAACTCTCAGTGAATCCCTCCTCGCTATTTCCCCTGATCTCACTTAACCTAGTTTCATTCTCATAAACCAGCGCCGCACGGAGAAACGATGAGAGGGAGAGAAAACGAGGAAACTTGGGTGGAGAGAGAATGGAGGATGGTGGATGGGGTTTGGTGGTGTTTTGGTTTATGATGGTGACGTTGACGGTTGACGGTGGTTTTGTCATGGTGGTGGCACGACGCACGAAGAGTGGGAGAGAAGGGCGTGAGACGGTGGAGAGAGAGAAGACGCGATGACGGAGAGAGAGAGAGAGAGAGAAGGACAGCGGTACGACGACGGTACGGTATTGTACGATGTTAATGGCTACACGACAGCAACCAAGGTGGGGATGCGATGGTTTTGGTTGACTACGGGGAGGGTGGCGAAGAGGGGTGGTTGATGGTGGAGCACGGTGGTTGGGGTTTACGGTTCGTGAAGGTGTAGGTTAGGTACGATGGGTTACGGTGGTGGTACGGCTGGGTCTACGACGGCGACAAGTGGTGGGGTATGTTGGTTGAAGGCGAAGCTACAGCGGCGGCCACCGTGAACGGTGGCCGGAGGTAAAATTTTTCTTCTTTCCTCTTTCCCTTTCGTTTCACTGTCTCTCAATCTCCTTTCTACATTCTTTTGCTTTTTTTTTTTAATTGATTCTTACTGGAAAACCCTATGTTCTTTTTATTAAACCTATTGTTAATTAACCTTCAATTTAGATAGCTAATCAATTTCGTTTTTATAAACAGAAAGGTAATGCTACTGATTCTGAAAATCCCGTTTTAATTTCTAATGCTAAACTTTCAAAAGAAAGGGGAAGAAGATGAACTGAACCTTAAAATAAGACTACATTTGGATAAAAAAAAAACATGTTAGATAACCTTTTTCCAGCTTCTGAAATAGACTCCCGTTGTTTATTGCTTGCTGCTACTATCAGCTTGTCTCAAGAATTTTATTGCCCCTTTCTCTCAGTTTTTGTGTGTATGTGGCTGTCTCTCTGAATATTTCTGTATCTTCTCAAAATCAGTTGCTGTGGGTGTATTTTTTGTGTATTTTTGGTGTCAATTTTCGCCCGTTGTGTCTCTGCCCCCTTGATTGTGCTACTGTTGCTGTTTTTATAGGTGGATGGGGTGCTGAGGGTAGTCAGCAATTAGGGCAAAAAAGATGGCATCAAAAGGACAGCATCTTTGAGGAAATAAAAAGGACAACAGCTGGAGCCATGGTTGTCAGACTCGAGAGTCTACATAGACTCATGAGAGGACCGTAGACTCGACTCGTAGACTCGTAAGAGTCTATGAAAAAAAATACACTAAAAAAATATGAAAAAATATTACTGTAGTGTCAAACAGTATCAATAACAATGAAGACATTTCATCAATAACAGCAAAATTTATCAAAATTTTCAACATTCCAACTTCAAACACCATAAATAAGCAAAATAATAAAGTATGTAGATAAAAATTCCTATTAGATAAAACTCCAAGTTTCTTTAAAATCTTTTCTCTAATTTCATGATATGAAGGAGGTTTGTAACTGATTCCATACCTCCCAATCATGTCAAACATCTTTGCAAACTCCACATTTTTAATACAATTGAAAGGAATAGCAGTTGTACACATCTTAGACATAATGAGCTTCCTCTACAAGTTAACCTAAAACAAAGCGTTTTGGATCCTTCAACTGTTCTCAACCGTTCCTCAAGCATTTGCAGTTTGTCTTTGGCTTGAGGGTTCTCCATAGAGTAATTGTGAGGGAGCCCACTCATACCATAGTAAGGATGAATCATCGGAACTATGGCTGGGTTCACATTTGGGATATGTGAATGAGTGGGGTTCCTGGGATTGGATCCCTGAGCTTGAGCATCAACTATCGGTGGTGGAGTATAGCCAAGTGGGAATCTTTGTGTCGCGACGACAGGGCTCAGATTTTGAATCTGCGGTGCTCCCGTGTTACCATCGTGACCTGTCGGTGAAGGCTGTCTTTGGCCCACGACTCCTGAGGGACCATCCTCCGAATTGGAAGCGACTGTCGGAGGTGTGTAACCTTGCGGAAGTCCGTAAGGAGGCCATTGGTAGCCCTGGTCGTTATCCCCAGTAAGGTACACCGTATGTGGGATTCCGGGTACATTGGGAAGAGGAGGGTTTTGTAGCTTGATTTTCAGTGTTCCCAGCGGGGACATCTCCATCTGTATTCCCATTCCTCAAAGCTTGTAGGACCCTTAAGATTTCAGCCATCTGTTCTTTCATGCCATCTATTTCTTCCCTAAGCGCTTGATTGCCTAGGTTCTGGTTACCATGACCTAAGTCATCTTGATGTGGATTGCTCTGATCCGGGTTATCCTGAGGCGGATTGTCCTGATTTGCTTCCATGTTTCTAGCCTGAGAGCGAGTCCAGTAGCGATGTTGACGCACCGGCTTGTCTTTTACTCTCTGTTGACGGGATACATGATATGAGTATGTGAATGGATGAAAAGATGAGTGATGCATGTGTGCATGAGTTTTATTGTTTTAGGCAGAGAATTGTAAGCGCGTCTTGATTTGTCATAAGTACCTAAACTAACGTTTCAAAAAGAGGGTTAACAGGTGAAACGAACAAACTTCATTAATAGGGGAAAAGTACAGCAGTTTTGAAATAAAACCTCGAAAGGAAAAATACAATGTTTTTTTAAATTTCGCTCAAATACATATGGCTTTCATTTTTCCACTCCTCTCTCTTTTTCTACTAGTAGTGCTACCAGCCTTCTCCCTAAGTTCGGCAATCAGGATCTTGCAAAATTCCATAAATTCGGAAACTTGGACTGGGGTGTTGAACGGGTGCATTGCTGCGTCAGCCTCTTTTAGACGCTTTTGGATACTCATGATAGCTTGATTGGCCAGCCATGCCAACTTTGAGAATCTGTCTTTCCAGTATAAGCATTCATTCTTCAACTGTATGAAGACTTCATGGTTTTCTATCTTGCTGACCAACTCTACGAAGTGGCTCTCCCAATGGATGCTTTCAGTCTTCAACTGGTGGTAAACTTCCTCTTGATATCTAATATAGTCTTTCAGCTCATCAGATCTTTCATGCTCCCTTCTCAAGGCTTGTTGGTATTCTCGGAGTATTTCTTCAATTGTCTCTTTACCCCGCCGAATACTTTTCACTTGATCTTCAAACTCAGCTATCAATATCCGAGACTCTCTTTTTGATTTCACCAGCAGGCTCTGTGTGGTTTTTTCAGCAATCATTGATTCTTCCCATAACTCCTTCCATTTGTGCGCATCATCAATGGCTTGGTTCATTTTCAGGTTGCATCGTTTTAGCTCTTCCTTTTCCCCTCTCAGGTATTTTTGAACCTCTTGTTTTGTTTTTTTCTTCAATTTTAAGCTGCTTGCGGTTGCATCATCAATGGCTATCCTCAGGTTGCATCATCAATGGCTATCCTCAATGGCCAATGACTTAGTTGCATTTTCCTCCTCCAATTTCTGGTTTTTTAGGAGCATTTTCTGTAATTCTGCCTGTAAACCCTTCTTTTCTTCTTCAGCTTTTGACAAGGCCATCTTGAGCTTATCTAACTCTTCGACAGTGGGAAGGGTAGGTTCAAGTACTTCTTCCTCAACCCGTAGTGCGCTTCGATAAGGCAATCGGGTGTCTTGGATCCTTTTTTGGAACCACTGACGAAAGGTGGGTTCCTTATCGCCGCCCCTCTTAGTAAGCTCTTGTCCTTTGCGGACAACCAGATCCCACACTTGAGAAATTGATAGGCCGCAAGTGCACGGTCTTGTCGCGTAATAAAAGAGTTATCGATCCACAGGGAGAGCCTAGGTGATTACCAATTTAATTTTCCAAAGTTCATTAACTGAAAAGAAAGTCTTTTTAGAAAGAAGGAATGTTTTTGTTGATGTTTTAAAGATAAAAAGAGACTTGGGGTATTAGTTTCATCGAAATGATAAGGTTTCCGTTATTAATCCTTTCAACTATTTTCCAGTTTTAAAGAACGATATATTTCTTAAGACAAGGCGACGGTTGTAGCAAGAGTTTCCTTTCGGAATACAAACGCGTGTTCTAAACTAATTATCAAGCCTATTTTCATGGTTGATTATTATTAGAACCCATTAAGCAAAGACCTTTTTGTGTATCAATAAAACCAAAACTATTTTCATGTGTTGATTTTATTGTCTAATTTCATAGATCCAACAACCACACTTCCCCTTTCGGTACATCGTGTGGTGTTTTGAAATAATAATGAAAAGTGATGAAATTAGATTTAAAAATACAAAGCGATTAAGGTGGAGAATAGTCTCGGGAATTAATTAGTAGGAAGCCATCATTTGATGGTTGCCAAAAACCCCAAGGCTAAGAAAGTCTACTCACTCATGATCATTGTAGACAAAAGAGGAGAAGAGGAAGATTGCATATTTGTAAATTGCAAGAATTTGTAAAGAAAGCGATAAGTTGCGGAATGTGTAAATTGCAAGAATTGTAAAGAAAGCGATAAGTTGCGGAATGTGTAAATGAGTTAGGAATTAGATGTTTGAATGGCAAGAAAATAAATGTTAGGATTTGAGAAAATTGCAAAATTATAAATAGCGGAATTGTAAATGACAAGAAAGTAAATTGCTTAAAAAGTAAATTGCAAGGAATTTAAATGACTTGGAAAATAAAAGAGCAAGAAGTAAAAGGGCAAGAAAGTAAAAGAGCGAGAAAGTAAAAGGGCAAGAAAGTAAAAGAGCGAGAAAATAAAAGGGCAAGAAAGTAAAAGAGCGAGAAACTAAAAGGGCAAGAAAGTAAAAGAGCAAGAATTAAAAGAGCAAGAAAGTAAATAAGCAAGAAAGTAAAAGAGCAAGAATTAAAAGAGCAAGAAAGTAAATAAGCACGAATTAAAAGGGAAAGAAAGTAAATAAGCAAGAATTAAAAGGGCAAGAAAGTAAATAAGCAAGAATTAAAAGAGCAAGAATTAAAAGGGCAAGAAAGTAAATAAGCAAGAATTAAAAAGAACATGAAGAGTAAATTGAAGTCATAAATCTTAGAGTTTTTGAGAGTGATTTTCTCACAAAATTTAGGTGTTCTTACAAGTGAGGATCAATGTCCTATTTATAGAAAAATATGAGGGAAGGGGCAAAATGGTCATATCAAGTTTTGGCAAAGATAGCCATCAACAAGTGGACAAAGCACTTTGAGTGGAGGGGCAAAATGGTAAAAAAGAAGTGAAAAATCAAGTTGGCAAAGATGGCCACAAACAAGTGGCCGCAGCCAAATTTGACTGCTTTTTGGCGCCCTGTCCTGCGCCAGTATTGCTCCTTGGCGCCCTATGCTGCGCCAGTTTTGCTCCTTGGCGCCTTTGGCGCCCTGTGCTGCGCCAGTTTGCGTTGTGCTGCTCCTTGGCGCCCTGTGCTGGACCAGTTTTGCTCCTTGGTGCCCTTGGGGCCCTGTGCTGCGCCAGTTTTGCTCCTTGGCGCCCTGTGCTGCGCCAGTTTTGTCTTAAAAATTGTTCCTCCTCAAATATTTTCTTTGTTCTTCATTTTAGCTCATATTTTCTCTTTTGCTTCAAAATAAAACCTGAAAATAAAAAGTAAACATTTGTAGTAAAATAGCTCAAAAATATAATTAGAATACCAAATAAACCTAATAAAAATAACTATTAAAAAGACTCTAAAAATAGATTTATCAAGCTCCCCTATGCTTGAACCTTTGCTTGTCCTCAAGCAGAAACAGTGTAAATCCTTAGGCCAATTCTGAAGGAAAATTATTTACACATCGAAACAATAAGTGAACTATGGGGTAATTCTAACACGTTGGTTTGAGAAATACTATCTGGGCTTCTTGTGGAATTGGGAGACAATTTTAAAGTATCAATACTCTAGAGAGGATATCAATGTCATTATAGAACCGGTTCCCCAGCATTCTTAAGCTTGGGTCCTCCATTTACTAAGACCGGGTCTCAAAGGAGGGTCTTTATACGTTGGGTATTCAAGCATTTTTCTTTTCTTTTTGATTTTATATGCTAACCATTCATTTTGACATTTAAAATGCACCAATTTTTGCATTTTGAATTGGTTTTGCATATATATATATTTTTTCTTTGCTTTATACCCCAACTCAGACGTTTTTCTCCAGTAACCGCGCATCTAGTGAATGTAACCAAGAGAACCAGGTTACTAGTTTCTCTTCAGTCCTTCTAATTGTATTAACAACTGAAAACAGTCTCAATAGTGTGTGTGTGAAAAAGCCCTAGAAGTAGAAATCGAACCATGATACAATTTTGTTGTTCCCAACCAGCCCACCTAGATGATTGCTAATGAAAATTTGAAAAATTATTTTTGTCCAGAAAAGGCTTATCTAAAACATGCTTAGGGTTCACAAAGTTTCATCATGGAGGGAGCAGATACAACTCAAAGTAAAAAAAAGATAAAAACTTAGCAAAGCAATAAAGACATACCCAATAAAAGCAATAAAATACCCCCCATGCTTGGACTAGGCATTGTCCTCAATGATTTTTCAAATAAAACAACACAAAAGGGGTTAGGATAGCTCACCGGATCACAGCTGCCCTTTGTAGAGTTATTCCTGGGTCCCATTGCTTGAAGCATAAAGACCAAGTGACACATGAAGAATGTGTTGAACCAAGGGCAAACACTCTTTGTTTTGTATGATAACAAATTACACCTTATCTACTAATGGTTCAAGTTGAATTAAGTACAAGACATAAAGCAAAGAGCAGGAAGATTAAAATGGAGCAGCTTGGAGAAGAAGCCACCTCAGCAGTTCAAGACCTATTTGTTTATCCGCTTTCTTTAGGACACTGTGTAAGGTCCTATCACTGAAGGTCTATGACTTTTAGTAGCTGAGAGATGAGTTTTTCAAAACATGCATGGTGCGTCAAAATAGTTTTGAAAAATATTTTATAAAATTGCATGCATGCATAAGGTGGCAACAAAAAACCCTAAAACTATTTTTGTTGAAAGCTTAAACACTAAAAATAGTTTTGTTGAAGGCTTGAAATCAAAATCCTATCCTTTTACAAAGATAATCTATTATGGTAATAGATTATGTGCCTGAATGTTTCAGAGCACATAATCGATTACTCTCCTTTTTTAATTAAAACAAATAATCGATTAAGAGCTTGCCTTACCTTCCTTTTTTAGATCAATAATCGATTAGTGCATAAAAATAACTACCTACATGAATCGATTATCAAGTTATTCCAAGTTTCCATATTTAAACATATAATCGATTAGAGCATCAAAGAACTAAACCTATAATCGATTAGTTGCTTGCCAACAATAATCGATTATGTGCCTATTTGAACTAATATCAATAATCGATTATCAAGCTTTCAAAATGTTTCCTTATACATCTATAATCGATTATGCACTTGAAAAACATAAAGGCCATAATCGATTATACAATATAATAAATGAGAGTTTCCATTTGTAAACTTTTCTAACACTATAAATACAAGTGTGATTTCATTTTTCATCACACCTCACACCACAATTCACAACTCCTCTCTGCTTCTCACATACATTTTCTAGATCTGAGAAAGAGAGAAAATAGAGCTTCAACTTTCATATCATTTTCTATTTTCCATATCACTCATCTCTTAGTCACTATACTGTCATTATATCTGAGGTGATTGGATCATAGATCTCTGTTTGTATTCGTTACTCTATTTGTGGGGTCACTTTGAAATCCTGGGATTTGTTCTTGGGTCTCTCAATCAGGAGATTGTGTTGGTTTGAAATCCTGGGAAGTTTTCTTGGGTCTCTCAATCAGGAGATTGAGTTGGTTTGAAATCCTGGGAGGTGATCTTGGGTCTTTCAATCAGGGTAGATTGAAGTGGTATTGAAATCCTGGGAGGTGCTCTTGGGTCGTTCAATCAGGAGATTGAAGCGGTGTTGAAATCCTTAGCTGTGTGCTCGGGTTCTCAGTTCGGGGGAATTGAGATTTGCTATTTGAAGTTGCCTGTTTGTAAAACATTCTTCATATAGTGGTTGTTATCAAGTCCAAAGGTTGCAAAGCCGGAGGCCGAGGACGTAGGGCTTTTATCCCGAACCTCGTAAAATTCCTGGTGTATCTCTATCCCTCTCTCTTTACTTTATTTACTGTTATATCTGTTTATAATATCACTCAGTAGATTTATTGTATAACTATATCCCTACTCTGATCTGAATCTGTTAATCTGGTTATAGTTATACTCACTGTACTACAGATTTGTTTATCTATCATATTCTATATCACTACTGTAGATCTGCTATATTCAATATCATTGCATTACTTATAAAACAACCTTATTGTGAATATTGAATATAGAGTAATATCTCATTGTGCCTGATCTGCCTGCTTGCATATATCTGATAAGTTCAAATCTCTTTTTCCGCATTTGATTTAAACAAACTTATCATTTATTTTGAAAAGAATCCAAGATTTACACATAACCTTATTCACCCCCCTCTAAGGTTATCAGATAGTCTAATAAGTGGTATCAGTAGCTAGAAATTGCATATAGAGCTTTACATCTCGCAATTTAAATTTTATTTATCTATCTGTGATTATGGGTTCTTTTATGAAAGAGGGGATGTCCTTCAATAGGCCACCCCTGTTTGATGGAACTAACTATGACTATTGGAGTAGTCGAATGAAATGTCATGTGCAGACAATAGATTTCACCCTTTGGAGGATTATTGTTGATGGACCACTGATTCCTATGAAGATCAAAATTACAAAACCAGGTGGTACTGATGGAGACACTACAAAAAGTCAAGCCACCGGCAAAGCAGAAGAAGTTCCAATTGAAGACTTCTACACCATCGATCTGAGCGAGCTGAGAAAATCTGAGCTTGACAAAATATCTCAAAATGCCAAGGCTATGAATATTCTTCACCTATCACTTTGTGAAGAAGAGTATGGAAGAGTAAAAGGGTGTCAAACAGCAAAAGAAATCTGGGATTGTCTGGAAGCTACACATGTCGGTACAAGCCAAGTAAAGGATACAAAAATCAGAATCCTAACTTCTGAGTATGAATCATTCAAAATGAAGGAAGGTGAATCTGTTGCAGCTATGCACCAGAGACTGAATCTGATTATAAACAACCTAAGGGCTCTGGGAAAAAGGTATTCTACGAAAGATATAAATGGGAAGATCCTTGCTTCCCTAACCGGTGAGTTCTTTCCAAAGACATGTGCAATCACTGAAGCTAAGGATATTGGTACTCTGCCTCAAGAAGATCTTATCGGGTCACTTCTAGCCTTTGAGGTTGTATTGGCTGCTAACAAAGATCAAGAAGCAGAAATGGTAAAAGAAAGAAAATCTCTTGCTCTTGCTGCTAAAACACCTAAGGTAGCAAGGAAAGAGGTTGAGTCTGATGAAGAATCTGATGATGAAGACATGGCTGAATTATTTGAAGAATTCATGAGATTCAACAAACTTGAAAAGAGAAATAACTCAAAGAAATCCAAGAAAGCTAAGAAGGCTACATGTAACAACTATACTGACAGTGAAGAAGAGGAGGTTGCAAATGCCATTTGTCTCACGACATGTGAAACATCTAAAGCTACAATATGGGACAGTCTTGGCACTGACAGTGAAATAGATGAAGAAGAGCAGACTGCCAATGCTGTTTCGCATATGGAAAAAGACACATCTGAGGTAACCTTTAATGAACTTAGTCTTTCTGATTCCTCTATGCATGATGATGTAGTTGATAATGCCTATAGTAGTCACGATCTGAGTGAAGCTTTCGACGCTTTGTATTTTGAACACGAAACTCTTTTGTTAAAATCTAAGAAATTAACAAAGAGCAACAAAAGCTTGTCCACTCAAATCGACACTCTTGAAAATGAAGTAGCTAGATTGAAAAATGAACTACATAAATCTGTCAACCTTGAATTTCTTGAGCTTAAACAAAATTTTGAAAAGGCCAAGGTTGAAAATGAACTTTTGAAAGAAACATTGAAAAAGTTTGAGGTTGGTGAAAAGACCTTGACTCAGTTGCTCCACTCTCAACATCAATATGTTGATCGGAGAGGAATTGGGTACAAAGGTAATTCCACCTCCTCCATTTTAAACAAGAAATTAACTTTTGTTGCATCTACTTCAAGTTATAAACCCAATGTTTTCTCATGCACCTACTTTCAAAAGGGAAACCATAGCTCACTATTAACTTTTCGGCAAGTGTATCGAATCGTGCAAGTAATAAACCCGGTAAGTACCGAGATATCGTCCTCAAGGATCGAAGTTAATTTACTAAGACGTTAACAACAGCTACTAGAAACCAAATTAAAAGGGGTTTGTTTGATAATTGTTGAGCTATCAAGCTCGAAGTAAAGCGATAAAAATGTTTTTGTGTTTTTATTACAAAAAACGGAACGTTTGAGGAAGAATATGATGAGAAGATGCTAGGGATGAATGCCTTTCAATTTCATGCTATTGTCACTGATTTAATTCCAAAAGATAATCTCACTCTCATTTGCTATTGAATCCACAATCCTAACCAAACCCTAATCCCTTAGGTGAATAGTCCTTTGTTAATTAATAAAAGTCCTAATTCCTTATGCACATTTACTAACAACAAGCAATAACAACGAGGATTCGCAACATACATCAATTCATAGATTATTCCTAAGCTACAAATTGAAGGAATTGAAATTCAAACATTCTAACGATAAAATTCCCATTTGATCATTGAATAAAGATAAGTTCTACAATTTTCCAATCATAGAAATGTTTAAGCCCAGAAAATCAATTCACAAATGATGAAAGAACATGAAGAACATAAATTTAAATCAGCAACAATAGCACTACATTAAAATTTATCCATCCCTAACATTGGGGTTTAGTTACACATGATAAAAGGAGAGAAAAAGGGAGAATTACAAGTTGAAGGTGAAGATGAATGCATTAGAATCCTCAATTCTTGTTCCCAAGTCTTGATTCTCCGCTTGCCGTCAGCTGAAAGGAGCTCTCTCGCCTGCTAGGGTTTCCCAAACGTCCAGCCTCCCCTAAAAAACGCGTCTGTCCCTTGTTTTAACGTGTTTTCAGTATTTTGCGCTTCACTCGCGCTCCCAGCGCCACTTAAGCGCAGATGAGGATGCTACAGTGCAGTTTTCGCGCCTCAGTGGCGCCTCGCGCGCAACTGCAGCGTAAATTGGCAGGGACTTCTGATTTTCTGCGCTCCACTTGCGCTCCGTGCGCAACTGCAGCGCATTTTGGCGAATGCTCACTTCCTTGGTATTTTTGAGACTGCTTGCTTGCATTTCTTCGTTCTTCTCTTCGCCTAGTCCCTAGGCACAAAAACACCACAAAACCCAGCATAAACACTGTAAAGAAATTAAATCCCAAATAGAACAACTCCTTAATTTTCTCCTAACACTTTCCATTCATTCATCAAATTATCAAGTAAAATTCCCCTTTTTTGCAGTGAAAAACATCATGTGATGGGGATTCATCACAACCCCCAAACTTGAACTTTTGTTTGTCCTCAAGCAATCACTCCATTCACTGTGGCAATTTGACATTCAGCTTTTACATAATTCACAGGCCAATAGATCATTCAGCACATCAGAAAGTATCATCCAACATAATATAGTGACAAAGCAATTGAATTGGAAAATACAGGATCATAAACAGGCAAGCAATCTCAAGTCCTCTCTTTTTCACACATCTCACTACTGTTTCGCTCTTTGAGGTGTTTTTGGGTGTTCGCTCAATTCACAGTACCTGCATCATCGTTTCATAGGCTTGAACAAGTGCTATACCAATCAATACACATGAATTTCACACACACTATTTGAGGACTTTTAAGGTTATATTGGGGCTTAGGTAAGGGTGGGTAAAATTTGGATAAGTAGGTTAAAACTTGGAGTTAGGCCTACCTCTCACTTTGTCAATTTTTTACATTCTCACTCACTTACCATTTTCCCAAAGCATTTCACAAGAGAAGGAATTTCATACAATATATATATATATATATATATATATATATATATATATATATATATATATATATATATATATTTTATATAGCATCGCGACGCGAAGGCATGCTATCGCGACGCGAAAATAAACAGAAACCAGAACTGAAACATTTTTCTCTTTTTTTTTGTATGTTCCATTCTCTTGTATACCACCCCAAACTTAGATTGTTGCTATTCCATGAGCAACCCCAAACTTAGAATTTTTCCCCACCGTCATGCTTTTGTCTACCTAACTCCAAGTTAAGAAAACTAGGCAATGATATGTAGAAAAAAAAAATACAAAAACAACAAAAAGGCTCAGAGGGGCTAGCAAAGGATAAACATTAATGGGTTGGCTTGAAAGGCTCAGGGGTGCCAAAAAATTTGCCTCAGTGTGTGTATAAATCACATGTATGACAGTTAAGTACAAGCTCAAGTTTTGCAGACTAATACAGGCAAGGAATAATCACACAATGAATATAGGAAGTGTTTGGGCTCAACCCTCACAGCTGGGATAAGATATGAACTTTGGAGAGCTTGCCCAAAGATGATCCAGGTCTTCCTCAACTTTTTGACTTTGCCACTGACATTATCTGATGAAAAAAATATGAAATGGAAGAAATTACATGGTAGCTGCAAAAATGTTAGACTGAACAACCACCACAGTGAACTAGTTCAAAATTGTGGTGCATCATCATCAATGTAAAAGTTAGACAGCAGTACAACCAAAATGCAAAACAAACTGAAAAAGGGGAATGAAAAATGAAGACTCAAAACAGTAAATAGTGAACCAATGGGTTGCCTCCCACCAAGCGCTTGTTTAACGTCACTAGCTTAACGTTTGTCATTCCACTATCAAGGTGGCTGATATGACACAAAGAACACATCATCCTTCTTCTTTCGCTTCTGGGGTAGGAACATCATGAATTTGAAACATAGTTGTAGATGCTTCCATACCCTTTTAAGGTGAAGGGTGATGAATAAGGCATGGAAGGAGTCTAAGTATATGTCAATCTCCTCACTTCTATCCTCCTTGCTACTTGGAAGAATAATAGGAACCATGATTTGTTGGGTTTTCACCCCTTCCCCACATTGGGAGTTTTGATGTTCCCTCCAAACTACATGCTCCTCCATTTCAATTTTTTCTTCTTCCTCATCTTCCTTATCCTCCCCAGATTCTTCTTTTGTTGGGGCTTGTTCTTCTTGTTCCTCATTGGTAGTGCATAACCATGGGTAATTTTCTGATATAGTTACCCACTCATCCTCACAGTTGCACTCCACAAGATACTCCCCACAAGAATCGCAAAAGGTGCGTATCACACATTTTCCATTCAAGTGGGGTTCTTCACAAAAATTACCGCTAAGTGAGGATGGCGTGGACTCTATGTGCTGAGGTTGGTCAATTTGCGACTCATGTGGCTTCCCCATGTTTATCATTTCTTGTTCTTGGGGCTGGAAGAGAGTCTTGGACATATGCATAAACTCGGCCAAAGTATCTTCCAAGCTTGAAGGGGCCTCTATGTGATATGGTTGCTCCCCAGTTGTCCATTCTGCCTCACAAATACAACACACACGGTCCTCCCCACAAAAATCGCAATAAGTGTTTGTCACACAATTGCCATTCAAGTGTGGTCCACCACAATAGGTACATCGAAGTGAGGGTGGCGAGGACTCTATCATCACTTGCTCTTGGGGTTGGAAGAGGGTCTCGGAAATTCGCATAAACTCGGACAAAGCATCTTCCAACCGAGAAGCTTGCTCTTTAGGCTGGAAGATAGTCTCAGTCATTTGCCTAAACTGGGCCAAAGCATCTTCCAACCGAGAAGTGGATTCCATGATTTTTTTTTCCGGGACAAACAGCAATTCTTTCGAACTTTGCCCCTGCTACACAGTTCACTGAGAACACAAGAAACTCGGACAAGTGTCAAAGCAAACTGTGTAATATATATACAATAACAAAAATAACAAATAAAACTAAAGTGAATGTAAATATGTACGGGTTCGAATTAGCAGTTGCCTTCGAATTACTAGTAAATGTAATTTCGATCCCCGACAACGGCGCCAAAAACTTATTAACTTTTCGGCAAGTGTACCGAATCATGCAAGTAATAAACCCGGTAAGTACCGAGATATCGTCCTCAAGGATCGAAGTTAATTTACTAAGACGTTAACAACAGCTAATAGAAACCAAATTAAAAGGGGTTTGTTTGATAATTGTTGAGCTATCAAGCTCGAAGTAAAGCGATAAAAATGTTTTTGTGTTTTTATTACAAAAAACGGAACGTTTGAGGAACAATATGATGAGAAGATGCTAGGGATGAATGCCTTTCAATTTCATGCTATTGTCACTGATTTAGTTCCAAAAGATAATCTCACTCTCATTTGCTATTGAATCCACAATCCTAACCAAGCCCTAATCCCTTAGGTGAATAGTCCTTTGTTAATTAATAAAAGTCCTAATTCCTTATGCACATTTACTAACAACAAGCAATAACAACGAGGATTCGCAACATACATCAATTCATAGATTATTCCTAAGCTACAAATTGAAGGAATTGAAATTCAAACATTCTAACGATAAAATTCCCATTTGATCATTGAATAAAGATAAGTTCTACAATTTTCCAATCATAGAAATGTTTAAGCCCAGAAAATAAATTCACAAATGATGAAAGAACATGAAGAACATCAATTTAAATCAGCAACAATAGCACTACATTAAAATTTATCCATCCCTAACATTGGGGTTTAGTTACACATGATAAAAGGAGAGAAAAAGGGAGAATTACAAGTTGAAGGTGAAGATGAATGCATTAGAATCCTCAATTCTTGTTCCCAAGTCTTGATTCTTCGCTTGCCGTCAGCTGGAAGGAGCTCTCTCGCGTGCTAGGGTTTCCCAAACGTCCAGCCTCCCCTAAAAAACGCGTCTGTCCCTTGTTTTAACGTGTTTCCAGTATTTTGCTTTTCACTCGCGCTCCCAGCGCAACTTAAGCGCGGATGAGGACGCTACAATGCAGTTTTCGCGCCTCAGTGGCGCCTCGCGCGCAACTGCAGCGCAAATTGGCAGGGACTTCTGATTTTCTGCGCTCCACTTGCGCTCCGTGCGCAACTGCAGCGCATTTTGGCGAATGCTCACTTCCTTGGTATTTTTGAGACTGCTTGCTTGCATTTCTTCGTTCTTCTCTTCGCCTAGTCCCTGGGCACAAAAACACCACAAAACCCAACATAAACACTGTAAAGCAATTAAATCCCAAATAGAACAACTCCTTAATTTTCTCCTAACACTTTCCATTCATTCATCAAATTATCAAGTAAAATTCCCCTTTTTTGCAGTGAAAAACATCATGTGATGGGGATTCATCACTCACCTAGATGCCCTATCCGTAAATTATGTGAGCTTGGTACCCTTATACCTTCCTGTAAGAAACCAAGGTGGATTATGAAAACCCCCTTGATAACTAACCCCAAAGGACCCAAAGAGAAATGGGTACCAAAAGTTCCTACTTGATTTTTTGTGCAGGTATGCTTCAAGGTATAGGGGATTGGTACCTTGATAGCTGAAACACGAAGCTCATGAATCTGGTAATGCTTCACTACTCTGAACTTGAGCAACAAAGCTAGTGAATCTGTAATGTATACCAACTATAAATCTGCTTAATAGGTAAATGTTGTGTGGGTAAGGAAAACACAACTATATTTATCAAGTATTAAACACTTATGTGAAGTAATTGTTTGTATGAATCAAAGCCTTTTCTTAAGTGCTATTATACTAGATCTTTGATGCAACATATTTTTTATGTTAAAAATGATACCTATATTGTTGAACCAAGGATGATTATCTTGGGTATCATATTTTTAACCATGATGATCCACCCTCTTTTTGCTAAAGCCTTGCATTCTAAAATTATTAAGGGGGATCACCAAGTAAGGGGGAGCATAGCATGAACTACTATTTTTGATATATCATATGCTATGCAATGCTGCTTATTTATTATGCAAGTTTATAAAGTGCTTATGTTGTATGTATTCACCCCCCTCCTTTTGATGAAAACAAAGGGGGAGAGAATATTATGCATGTTATATGTGGGAGAGAATATATGCATGGTATATGTGAGGGGAGGAAATAATTGCTGCTATCCTGCTGATATACTGTTTATTTTATTATGCATATGCTTAGGGGGAGCTTTTTGAAAAAGTTCCATTACTATCAAACCCCCTATGCATAATGTAATTTGTTATCATCAAAAAGGGGGAGTTTGTTGAACCAAGGGCAAACACTCTTTGTTTTGTATGATAACAAATTACACCTTATCTACTAATGGTTCAAGTTGAATTAAGTACAGGACATAAAGCAAAGAGCAGGAAGATTAAAATGGAGCAGCTTGGAGAAGAAGCCACCTCAGCAGTTCAAGACCTATTTGTTTATCCGCTTTCTTTAGGACACTGTGTAAGGTCCTATCATTGAAGGTCTATGACTTTTAGTAGCTGAGAGATGAGTTTTTCAAAACATGCATGGTGCGTCAAAATAGTTTTGAAAAATATTTTATAAAATTGCATGCATGCATAAGGTGGCAACAAAAAACCCTAAAACTATTTTTGTTGAAAGCTTAAACCCTAAAAATAGTTTTGTTGAAGGCTTGAAATCAAAATCCTATCCTTTTACAAAGATAATCTATTATGGTAATAGATTATGTGCCTGAATGTTTCAGAGCACATAATCGATTACTCTCCTTTTTTAATTAAAACAAATAATCGATTAAGAGCTTGCATTACCTTCCTTTTTTAGATCAATAATCGATTAGTGCATAAATATAACTACCTACATGAATCGATTATCAAGCTATTCCAAGTTTCCATATTTAAACATATAATCGATTAGAGCATCAAAGAACTAAACCTATAATCGATTAGTTGCTTGCCAACAATAATCGATTATGTGCCTATTTGAACTAATATCAATAATCGATTATCAAGCTTTCAAAATGTTTCCTTATACATCTATAATCGATTATGCACTTGAAAAACATAAAGGCCATAGTCGATTATACAATATAATAAATGAGAGTTTCCATTTCTAAACTTTTCTAACACTATAAATACAAGTGTGATTTCATTTTTCATCACACCTCACACCACAATTCACAACTCCTCTCTGCTTCTCACATACATTTTCTAGATCTGAGAAAGAGAGAAAATAGAGCTTCAACTTTCATATCATTTTCTATTTTCCATATCACTCATCTCTTAGTCACTATACTGTCATTATATCTGAGGTGATTGGATCATAGATCTCTGTTTGTATTCGTTACTCTATTTGTGGGGTCACTTTGAAATCCTGGGATTTGTTCTTGGGTCTCTCAATCAGGAGATTGAGTTGGTTTGAAATCCTGGGAAGTTTTCTTGGGTCTGTCAATCAGGAGATTGAGTTGGTTTGAAATCCTGGGAGGTGATCTTGGGTCTTTCAATCAGGGTAGATTGAAGTGGTATTGAAATCTTGGGAGGTGCTCTTGGGTCGTTCAATCAGGAGATTGAAGCGGTGTTGAAATCCTTAGCTGTGTGCTCGGGTTCTCAGTTCGGGGGAATTGAGATTTGCTATTTGAAGTTGCCTGTTTGTAAAACATTCTTCATATAGTGGTTGTTATCAAGTCCAAAGGTTTCAAAGCCGGAGGCCGAGGACGTAGGGCTTTTATCCCGAACCTCGTAAAATTCCTGGTGTATCTCTATCCCTCTCTCTTTACTTTATTTACTGTTTATATCTGTTTATAATATCACTCAGTGGATTTATTGTATAACTATATCCCTACTCTGATCTGAATCTGTTAATATGGTTATAGTTATACTCACTGTACTACAGATCTGTTTATCTATCATCTTTTCTATCACTACTGTAGATCTGCTATATTCAATATCATTGCATTACTTATAAAACAACCTTATTGTGAATATTGAATATAGAGTAATATCTCATTGTGCCTGACCTGCCTGCTTGCATATATCTGATAAGTTCAAATCTCTTTTTCCGCATTTGATTTAAACAAACTTATCATTTATTTTGAAAAGAATCCAAGATTTACACATAACCTTATTCACCCCCCTCTAAGGTTATCAGATAGTCTAACAGAATGAACACATATTTCTGGATCCCATGGCTTGTAAAATGGAAGTTGTATAAGCAATAAGATTTTATTTTCAATTCCCCCTAGATCAAATGTTATTTTCACAAAGGAAGGTGAAAAATAAGAGAAAGGAGATGGTCGAGGTTTTCCCTCACCCAAAGTTTCAGTACCCAATTTCTGTGATGGTGGAATCGCATCTAAAAGTTTTATGTAGAATTGGGTTTCCTCTGCTGCATTTGTATTTGTGTTGCCTAGAAGGCAATCTTCCAGACTATCTTGTGAAGATGATGCTAAAGAGCCGTCTCGCACGCAATAGTCTACAATATCAATCCTGCAGCATGAGTCCTTTACAGACGGACTCCTAATGAAGTTTGAAACTTCAAATTTAACCTTTTCATCCCCCACGTTAAAAACCAACTTACCGTTTTTAACGTCAATTATTACCCCTGCAGTAGCTAAAAAAGGCCTCCCTAGAAGAATAGGAATTTGGGAGTCTTCTTCAATTTCCATTACAACAAAATCCACCGGTATAAAAGTTTGCCCTACCTTGATAGGGACATCCTCTAAGATTCCAGTGGGGTATTTAACGGAACGATCTGCCAACTGTATTGTCATTTTTGTGGGTTTAAGTTCACCTATCCCTAGTCTTTTGCAAAGAGAAAGAGGCATCAAACTTACGCTGGCTCCTAGATCGCACATTGCTCTGTTTATAGTTTCACTTCCAATTACACAAGGTATGGAAAAACTACCTGGATCTTTGAGCTTTTGTGGCAGCTTGTTCTGGATAATAGCACTACATTCTTCTATTAATGCAATCGACTCATAGCCGTCTATTTTTCTTTTCTTGGATAAAACTTCTTTCAAAAATTTAGAATAAGACGGCATTTGAGACAATGCATCAGTGAAAGGAACGTTGATGTAAAGCTTTTTAAGCAAGTCGACAAACCTTTTGAATTGCTCGTCAAGTTTGTTTTTTGCAAATCTTTGGGGAAAAGGAATGGGTGGTTTGTATGGTGGTGGGGGGATGTATGGTTCTTCTCTTTCTTTTTCTGGTTCTTTCTCTTTTTCTTTCTCTTCTTGCTGACATGGTAAATTATGTTTTTCACTCACAATTTTTTCTTGGTTTGCTCTTGGTTCCTCTAATTGTTTTCCGCTTCTAAGGGTGACAGCATTTATTTGGCCATATGGATTTTGTTCAGGCTGTCCAGGAAATACCCCCGAAGATTTAGAGGATGAAGCCACCTGTGTTGCCACTTGAGTTATTTGATTTTCAAGCATCTTATTATAAGTGGCAATAGAGTCGACTTTTGATACTAATTTGATAAGTGTGTCATTCAAATAACCAGTTTGATTTTTGAATTCTTCATTTTGTTTTGTTTGAGATGACACAAATTTTTCCATCAAAAATTCCAAGTTCGACTTTTGCGGGTTGTTTTGTGGGTTGTTAAAAACCCTTTGATTCTGAAAACCAGGAGGTGGTCTAGGTGTTGGATTGGGTGGAGGATTTTTATAAGAAAAATTTGGATGATTCCTCCACCCAGGATTATAAGTATTTGAAAACGGATCTTCCTTTTGAGCATAGTTAACATGCTCATTTCCAGTACTAGATGCCTCAAGCTGGCATTCAGCTCCAATATGGCCAACAACCCCACATAATTCACATGGTGGAGTAGTAGGAGAAAAAGTTTTTGAGACGACACTTACATTTAATTTTTCAAATTTTGAAAAAGTGCGTCCACTTTTGAGGCAAGATGATCAAAAGCAGATATTTCATACTTACCTGGCTCTTTTGATGATGCTGGTTTATCTGTTATGGCTCGCTCACTTGCCCATTGACAATGGTTTTGAGCCATATCTTCAATGAGTGCATAAGCTTCAGTAAAATTTTTGTTCATCAAAGCTCCACCTGCAGCTGCATCAACAGTCATTCTTGTTGCATATTGTAATCCATTATAAAATGTGTGAACAACGAGCCATATCTCTAGTCCATTATGGGGGCATAGCCTTAACATTTCTTTGAAACGTTCCCAAGCATCATAAAGAGATTCCCCATTGTTTTGAGAAAATCGAGTAATTTGACTTCTCATTTGAGCTGTTTTACTTGGGGGAAAGAACCTAGTAAGAAAAGCTTGTTTTGCCCCAGCTGGTAATGGATTCCGAAGGAAAAGAATGTAGCCATGCTCTTGCTCTATCCCTTAATGAAAAAGAGAAGAGCTTTAGTCTTATGGCATCTTGAGGTACCCCGTTTAATTTGAGAGTTCCACAGTATTCCAGAAAAATTGAAATATGAAGATTTGGGTCCTCCGTGGGAGAACCAGAAAATTGGTTTTGTTGAACCATTGAAAGCAGAGATGATTTGAGTTCAAAATTATTTCCTTCCACATTTGGATGTACAATGACAGCCGATGGTTCTGCTGAAGGTGTTGCGTACTCTTTGAGAGCACGATTTTCATTAGCCGCCATTTGGTTATCGGGAATTTTTCTCCTCCTTCTATGTAAGAATCTTTCGATTTCGGGAATTTGTTGAACAGTTTCTCCGAAACTTCTGGTTCTTCGCATTCGAGGGATAAGAGAAGAAAAAGTAAAAATAAAGAAAATAAAACTTCAGTCTAACCGGTTTCGAAAAACTTAATTAATATCACTGCCTTCCCGGCAATGGCGCCAAAAAGTTGATAGGCCGCAAGTGTACGGTCTTGTCGCGTAATAAAAGAGTTATCGATCCACAGGGAGAGCCTAGGTGATTACCAATTTAATTTTCCAAAGTTGATTAACTGAAAAGAAAGTCTTTTTAGAAAGAAGGAATGTTTTTGTTGATGTTTTAAAGATAAAAAGAGACTTGGGGTATTAGTTTCATCGAAATGATAAGGTTTCCGTTATTAATCCTTTCAACTATTTTCCAGTTTTAAAGAACGATATATTTCTTAAGACAACGCGATGGTTGTAGCAAGAGTTTCCTTTCGGAATACAAACGTGTGTTCTAAACTAATTATCAAGCCTATTTTCATGGTTGATTATTATTAGAACCCATTAAGCAAAGACCTTTTTGTGTCTCAATAAAACCAAAACTATTTTCATGTGTTGATTTTATTGTCTAATTTCATAGATCCAACAACTACACTTCCCCTTTCGGTACATCGTGTGGTGTTTTGAAATAATAATGAAAAGTGATGAAATTAGATTTAAAAATACAAAGCGATTAAGGTGGAGAATAGTCTCGGGAATTAATTAGTAGGAAGCCATCATTTGATGGTTGCCAAAAACCCCAAGGCTAAGAAAGTCTACTCACTCATGATCATTGTAGACAAAAGAGGAGAAGAGGAAGATTGCATATTTGTAAATTGCAAGAATTTGTAAAGAAAGCGATAAGTTGCGGAATGTGTAAATTGCAAGAATTGTAAAGAAAGCGATAAGTTGCGGAATGTGTAAATGAGTTAGGAATTAGATGTTAGAATGGCAAGAAAATAAATGTTAGGATTTGAGAAAATTGCAAAATTATAAATAGCGGAATTGTAAATGACAAGAAAGTAAATTGCTTAAAAAGTAAATTGCAAGGAATTTAAATGACTTGGAAAATAAAAGAGCAAGAAAGTAAAAGGGCATGAAATTAAAAGAGCGATAAAGTAAAAGGGCAAGAAAGTAAAAGAGCGAGAAAGTAAAAGGGCAAGAAAGTAAAAGAGCAAGAATTAAAAGAGCAAGAAAGTAAATAAGCAAGAAAGTAAAAGAGCAAGAATTAAAAGAGCAAGAAAGTAAATAAGCAAGAATTAAAAGGGAAAGAAAGTAAATAAGCAAGAATTAAAAGGGAAAGAAAGTAAATAAGCAAGAATTAAAAAGAACATGAAGAGTAAATTGAAGTCATAAATCTTAGAGAGTTCTTGAGAGTGATTTTCTCACAAAATCCAAGTGTTCTTACAAGTGAGGATCAAGGTCCTATTTATAGGAAAATATGAGGGAAGGGGCAAAATGGTCAATTCAAGTTTTGGCAAAGATAGCCATCAACAAGTGGACAAAGCAAGTTGGCAAAGATAGCCATCAACAAGTGGACAAAGCACTTTGAGTGGAGGGGCAAAATGGTCAAAAAGAAGTGAAAAATCAAGTTGGCAAAGATGGCCACAAACAAGTGACCGCAGCCAAAAGTGACTACTTTTTGGCGCCCTTGGCGCCCTGAGCGCCCTGTCCTGCGCCAGTTTGCGCTGCTGCTGCTCCTTGGCGCCCATGGCTCCCTGTCCTGCGCCAGTGTTGCTCCTTGGCGCCCTGTGCTGCGCCAGTTTTTCTCCTTGGCGCCCTTGGGGCCCTGTGCTGCGCCAGTTTGCGTTGTGCTGCTCCTTGGCACCCTTGGCGCCCCTGTGCTGCGCTAGTTTTGCTCCTTGGCGCCCTTGGGGCCCTGTGCTGCGCCAGTTTTGCTCCTTGGCGCCCTTGGGGCCCTGTGCTGCGCCAGTTTTGCTCCTTGGCTACCAAATAAACTTAATAAAAATAACTATTAAAAAGACTTTAAAAATAGATTTATCAGAAATCTTCCGGACCATGTCAACCTCTTTTGGGCTTCCTTCATGGAGGTAAAACGGGATTAACATGTCTTCGGTGGGCGGATTTCGCATGGGGTACCCTAGCTGTCTTAATGTCAGGGAAGGGTTGTAATTTATGCATCCTCTTGTCCCCATGAGTGGGACATTTTGAAAGCTTCCACATTGAAAAACTACTGCAGGCCTGTCTTTCCACCATGATGGGTGCCAACGAACCTTGTATTCATGGAGGCCTCTTAGCACTTGCAGCCATTCACTAGTGTTCGTTGACTCCACATCACACCCTCTAGCGTCTTCAATTGGGCCTTCTACTTTAACTTTGTTAACGAAGGCATGGGTGAGAAGCCAAACATACAACGCTTGTAGGCAGCAAGATATCCTCATTCCCTTTAGCTCACTATAATGAGTGAAAGTACAGTAAGTGTCTACAAGAATGGCTGGAATTGGGTTGGCTGGGTTTTCTTCATCTTTGAAGGACATGAAGGCACCAATAGCTGTCGTATCCACATATCTTTTAAGGCGTGGAAATAGAACAATGCCAAAGATGGTCAAAGCCAATACTTTCTTAAAAGGACCCCAATTCCTAGCATCAGCGAAGGACTTCATTTGACTTTCCAGATACTCTTGCGGGAACCCTACAATGCAATTTCGGTTTTTCTTTTGGAGCTTCAAACTTTTCTTGCTGATTTGTAGCATTGAGGCAAGTTTCTCATCTGTGTAGTAATGCCCCTGATACTGGTAGGGCCTAATGTCTCGTTGAGGAAAACCAAGGATCTGCGTATATTCTTCCAGGGTAGGTGCCATCTGGAAATGTTTGAAGGTGAAGCATCTCAAGGAAGAGTCGTAGAATTGGCTCAAAGCAACGATGGCGTTTGTCTGCACTTCCAACTGTAATAACATAATAATCTTCCCATAAGCTCTATTAAAAGACCTGCGCTCGATGGGCGGCAACCAACCCGCACATTCTCTTAAGCTCGACAGATTGGGCTGTTTCACTGTAGGGTAGTTCAGGGTTTGGACTGCTTCACCGTTTGATCCCATATTGCCTTGCTTATGACACAATTTTTGAGCCGCTTACAATTCTCGGCAAACCTAAATGAGATGGATAACATGCATGTGAGGATTTTTTTTTTTACATTTTGTGAAATAATGATGCTATATGATGGATGAAAAAAATGATGTCACGCGTGTTAAAACAGAAAAGTAAAAGAATTTTTTTCGGTGATTCAACTTTGAGAAAGCATTAACTATGTGTCACCTCCTACATATGTAAAAGGGAAAAAAATGATTTTGATGATTTGATTTGTTTTTTTTTTTTGAGGAAAAAAAAATTATCTGTAATGATGCAGCGGGTAGGTGAAAGGCCCTTGTGTCCTAAACAGGTTATGTCTTATATATAAGTCATGGTCTAGGGTCGCTTACGTGATCAATCTCTCAGGTGGCTCTATTCACTTCCTCACAAAGGTTTCCAGAGCTAAAAACCCTTCATGATATGATCCACAACGATAGCGAGCTACCTGGTGTGGGATACCATGAAAGAGCGTACTCTGGTTGACTGTCACTAATCATCTCCACTCGTCCTAGGTTATTTTTAGACCCGGGTATAAGGCCCCACTCAGAAGTGTGTGAATAAACATGTGTAAGTGACGTGTGAGATATGGGCATAATACCTAGACTACACAAGCTGCAAAAGAAATACAAATAATAGTACAAAGGTCTTCTACCCTAAGGTTCAATAAAACAATAAATAAATAAGTAAATAAAATAGACAGGCAACCTCTTAAATTAATAGTACCCTAAGGTCTTCTACCCTAAGGTTCAATAAAACAATAAATAAATAAGTAAATAAAATAGACAGGCAACCTCTTAAATTAATAGACAGGCAACAAATAATAGTACAAAGGTCTTCTACCCTAAGGTAAACAAAGTATTGAATTAACTATAATCTACAAATTTAATTAAATTAGGCTTGACCCTCTTAAATTATCCCCAGTGAAGCCGCCAGCTGTAGCGACCGAAAAATCCGAAGGAAGGGATTCTTCGTCATTTTGCAATGAAGCGGCCATCAATATTTATTAAATAGGAAAACATTGAAAAAACCTTTATTTTTGGATTCGGGGGTCGATTATGCGTGGGGAAGGTATTAGCACCCCACAGCATCCTTTCAAAAGAAAGGTTACCATTTAATTTAATGTGTAGAAAGAAAGTTAATTTGAAGGAAATACTCTAATTTACCCTTTTTATTATTTGTAAAATTGAAGAGGAAGACTTACTAAAAATTTTAGTTTTTTGTGCTTGACAGGAGTGGGCCCCTGCTCCTACGTATCTCCAGGTGCGATGGAGAAATCAAAGCTACGTAGTTCTTTGTAGAAAAAATTTGTGTGTTTGGTGTTTTTTATTTATTTTTGGAATTGAGAGAGGTATTCGTAACGATCAAACAAATAAATCTCACAGTGGTCGTCACTCATAACTCGTTTGAAAACTAAAGCTGTTATTAACGGTCAAACAAGCTAAGCTCAGAGTGGCCATTAGTAACAAACCATTCTTTTGTGGATAACGTTTATTTGTTATTTGGGAAAAGATAGGTTTGTGGGAGAAAGTGCTTATTTATGGAAAGAAATTTTAAAGAAGAGAAACAGGGGGTGCAGTAGTAAAATAGTGTGTGCATCTAGAAACAGGGGTTGCACTTAACAGTCTAGGGGTGCGAGCAGCAAGAGGCCCGGTTTTAGTTTCAGAAACGCCAACCCACAAATCATAGGCTTTTCAGGGGAGGGGTGCCTGGATTGAAAATGATAGGGCAGGAAGTAATCGGATTAAAAATTAAAAATAAGTCAAACCCTAGACTATATAAATCAGAAAACAAAAAAAAAACCAACCCTAATTTTCGAAACTCTCTCCATCTCTCAGCGCCGCTCCACCATTTTCCTCTAACCCTAATCTTCACCTTCTTTCTCTTCAACGCCGTTTTGCCCTCTCCCTCTCAACCCTAACCCAGATTTCCCTTTCGTTTCACTGTCTCTCAATCTCCTTTCTACATTCTGTTGGTTTTTTTTAACTGATTCTTACTGGAAAACCCTAAGTTCTTTTTATTAAACCTATTGCTAATTAACCTTTAATTTAGATAGCTAATCAATTTCGTTTTTATAAACAGAAAGGTAATGCTACTGATTCCGAAAATCCCGTTTTAATTTCTAATGCTAAACTTTCAAAAGAAAGGGGAAGAAGATGAATTGAACCTTAAAATAAGACTACATTTTGATAAAAAAAAACATGTTAGATAACCTTTTTCCAGCTTCTGAAATAGACTCCTGTTGCTTATTGCTTGCTGCTATTATCACCTTGTTTCAAGAATTTTATTGCCCTTTTCTCTCAGTTTTTGTGTGTATGTGACTGTCTCTCTGAATATTTGTGTATCTTCTCAAAATCAGTTGCTGTGTGTGTATTTTGTGTATTTTTAGTGTCAATTTTCGTCCATTGTGTCTCTGCCCCCTTGATTGTGCTACTATTGCTGTTTTTATATGTGGATGGGGTGCTGAGGGCAGTCAGCAATTAGGGCAAAAAAGATGGCATCAAAAGGACAGCATCTTTGAGGGTATAAAAAGGACAACAGCTGGAGCAATTTTAGGGTGCCAAGGACTGTCAAAGGAAGGACAATGGCAAGAAAAGGGGATCAAAAGGACAGCTCTAGGGCAAATTTAGGGTGCTGAGTGAGGAGGAAAGGATGCAGAGGACAGCCCTCTGAATCAGCAAAAAAGGAACGCAGCTGGCATTAGAGGAAGGGCGCAAAGGACAGCATCAAGGGAGGAATCTAAAGGCATCTTAGCTAGGGCAGCAGCTGATGTGCCCCCTTACCTCTTTTTTTTTTTTTTTTTTTTAAATTTTGTATTTTGATTTTTGGTACTATTTTTGCTGTTTTTGTCTACATATGTGTAAAAACTTGATTTATGTAATAAGACCTTTTTTACTATTCGGCTCCAAGAGTTCATTATGCTTCCAATTGTTTTTGTATATTTTTGCACTATCAACAATAGGCTAGCCTAATTAATTATAATAACTACAAAATAAAATAAAAAAGAGCATCAAAACAAGTTGTTGTACGAGAGTGTCAAAGACAAGCGCGTTCAAAACGATACGTGACCCGACGGGGGTAAAAACTTTTATTGATTTTTGGTTTTTGATTAGTCGGACAAAATTAGGGTATGACAATAATGATATCACCTACATGCACTAAAGTGTATAATATTATACCTTGATTTTGGAGAATAAATAGAGATGAGCCATATTTGTAACTGATAAAACCATAGTCATATAGAAATTTACGCAAAGTTTGATAGCAAGCACATGAAGCTTGCTTGAGATCATATCCCTGGTGGAAAAATAGGAAAATAATTAGACGTTTAAAGTCAAACGCTCAGATGCCTGACTTTATACTCAGAGGCGGTGCCAAACTTGTAATTAAGATGAAAATTTTTATTTGGCACTCGTGTTTTTAAGTTAAGCATAAAGATGCATGACTTTAAAAATGAAAACTTTTAACATTTTAAGACATGCCAGTATATAGCGTGACTTCAAAAGTAATTAACAATTAAAAATAAAAAACTCTATCTGATTTCATTCTCTCGCGCATTCTCTCATTCCCACGTTCAGCCTCTCACTGTCGCATTCTCTCATTCTTGCTTCCATCATTCTCGCACTCACCCTCACCACTGCTCTCACAAAACCCTCACCACCGCCACTCCCCAAGACCACCACCGTCTCTTTGGAACGATTCTAGACGACGCTGGTTCAACAGTGGTTACAATTTGAACCCTAACTTTTTGTAAGCTTTCGTTTTCGTTTTCAGGTAAGCTTTCGTTTTCATTCAACAGGGGTTACTTTTTGCAATGGTAGAACCCTAGTCGAAGATTGCAATGGCAGAATCGACCACATTCAGGTAAGCTTTCGTTTTCGTTTTCTTCATTCTAGCTTTCGTTTTCATTTTCTTCATTCTAGCTTTCGTTTTCGTTTTCTTCTCAAGGGTTTTCATTTTCGTTCTAGATGCAACAAGAATCGAACACACCTGTTAGGACTTTGGCAAGTGTACCAAATGTCGTCGCAAGTAATAAAATACGGTAAGTAACCGGTCGATTCCACAGGGATTGCGCTTTATTATCAATTAGGCAAGTTTATTAATCCTTAGACGTAACAGTTGGACGAAAAGTGAAGTAACGGTAAAATAAAGCAAACGTTTGTAAACAATAAAATAAAAGCGATTAGGGGTCGAATCTTCTCTCCTCACCTATCCTATGATCCTTCAGCTAATCTCAAATTGATTGTTTAAATTACCAGATTCAATTCACAAAATTAGGTTAAGGACAATCCCTTGCCTCAAAACCCCTTTTACCTAACTGAGAAACCCTAATCCCTTAGGTGATTCAGGCCAGCAGGTAAAGCAATAAACGCAAGAAATAGAGAATTCACATATCCAATCCCATATTCCTATGGTGATCACAAGTATGTGATCTACTACCCCATATCAAGAATGTAACCCATATCCCTATGTAATCACAAACCCTAATTCATTACAACTAGCATATGTAGAAGTAAAGCATTACCCAAAGAGGCATAGACTTATGATAAATTAACCAAACAACTGAATCAACCATAACAAAGTAATCAATAGATAGGTTTGGGGAGAGTCATCTCTCCTTAATCAAAACAAACTACATGGACAACATCAAGGAAAGAGAAGATAGAAATAAGGAGAAGTTACACATAGAGGAATCCATGAGAAGTCGTCAAAACCTTGTTCCCAAGTGATTAGATGCTCCCAAAAACGCCCCCAGCTGCTGCTCCAAACTCTAGCTGCGCTCCCCCAGACGAAGTCCCTATGAGAAACGCTGAAACTGCTTTAAAAACCTTAATTTCTGCGCACCATCGCGACGCGGCCCGTGTCCGTCGCGTCGCGAAATAAGACAGAAACATCTGGCTTCGCAAAACTGCTCCAGGTCGCGACGCGAACCCTCCTGGTCGCGACTCGAAAAATAACAGAAAGTTCTGGCTTGCAAAATTCCTCCAGATCGCGTCGCGAACCCTCCTGGTCGCGACGCGAAATATAACAGAAAGCAAATCCCTCCATTTTGCTGCATTTCCGGGCAAGTGTCTGGTTCGCCGAATGATGCCACAACCAATTAGAGGTCTTCAATGTCCGTGTAGGAATTACTTACAAATGAACTTCCGACTACAATTATCTAAAACTAGACTAAATCCCAGATAATGACCGTGATACAATGAAAAACCTGCACAATTGGTCCTAAAAATGCCTAACTTACATCATATGATTGGGAGTCAACAACACCGCGAGCAAGAACCCTAAAACCCCAAATCGCGAGCTTTCCAAATCGTGACTTCTCCACTCCTCACTTCTCAAATCGCGACCGCAGTCATGCTCAGATAGATATTTGAAGCATTTTTACATCATATCACAGTTTGTGATTCAACGCATGCTCAAATGTACTCCATATCAAAGTTTGCTTCTCTCTCTCTCTCTCTCTCTCTCTCTCTCTCCCAGTGTTCTGTGTCACTTTTCCTATAGAGTGGTTTTATGTGTCACTTTTTCTATAGATCTTTCAGCTTAAGCTATAAATCAAATTTCTGACATTAACTATCCGTTATAATTATCAGATCAAAGAAGAGCTTGAGAATAAAGGTTGTCAAATAATAGCTAACTGTGAGGTGCATTTGGTTACAACATCTGAAAAAGGTGAATAAGTAATCCAATCCATCCCTTGTTACTTTTCAATTCCTTCCTCTTTAGAAAGGGGGGGGGGGGGTAAAACCAATCTGATTGATCAGCCCGGACACTTCTTTGTTGTAAATTGACTAAGTAATGTTGTTCTAGTAACAACACTTGAAACATGATTGCAGGATGTGTTGTTCACAGTAAAGATGGTTCTCAAGAAATGTATGATGGATGCATACTAGCAGCACATGCACCTGATGCTTTGAGATTATTACGAGACGAGGCAACATATGATGAGCGAAGAATTCTTGGTGCTTTTCAATATGCATACAGGTAAAGTCCATACCAATGTGTCTTTTTGTTGTCTACCCTCCACTCATGGAATCAGACAACACAGATTATAGTGGTGATTTAATTATATTTACATTTGAACTTCTAAAGTAATGAAATGTTTGGAACATGTTAGCACACCAAAGGATAATAACATTTTTATAGCCCTCAACTCACTGGTGGGTCAAAGAGAAACTACTAACATGATTATACCCGGTCGAAAAGTATTTTATGATTTATTATGTAGCTACTTAGTTGATATTAAATGTTGTGATTGTGTTCATAAACACAGTCCATTCCATAAAGTCTGTTTTATAATTTAGTTCACTATTGAAATCATTGATTTTCATTCTGTTTTATAAATGTGAAGATATATCTCAATTATGTCAAACATAATTGTGTTTTAAAATGTGATGTTGCTCAACAAGACAACAATTATTAGCTCTGTAGTGTTGAGGTCATAAATTATTTTGATTAATTAGAGCTATATTACTAGCAGTGGAGGTTAAAAACACAGCACAATTAAGCTGATATAATGGCTACTCCAATATACTGAACCATGAACACCCCTAGTAGTGAATAATTGATTCATTTGTATTAAGATTCATGAATTAGAAATGACTTTTTACGTCAATTTCTTTATGTCATAGGGTTATGCACTTGCATCTCAGCTTGGTCATTCAATTGTAGATCCAGTGCAGAGCTTGTTTACATTCAAAGTTGAAGACTTGCGTTTGAGGGAGTTGTCTGGGGTTAAGTATCAATCTTTGAAGCTCTTGCATTCAAATCTTATAAAACTTTCAATTTCTAGTCCTTTTCTGTACCTTTTTTTCTCACATTTTTGGACATAGCAATTTTTATGTAAAGCTTTTCAGTAGTAACAATATTATAGGTGTCCCCCTTCTGACTTTAAATCCCTTTTCTGCACTAGTGTTTCATGCTAATCAATCTATTTTGAGCAATCTAATCCATAACTTCCTTGGTTTGTTAGCACAGTTAAAGTAATCTCTGATTCTGAAATGATATTTTAGTTCTAATTTGAGGTGAAGATGATTCTTGTACTACACCAGCTTTTATTACGAAATCCTCTAAAGTTATTTCCCCAAATGCTCCAAATGCTCCAAAATGCTGGCAAGGAATTCATCCATGTTGAGGGAACCAAAAGTTTTGCCACTCTTGTATTGGAACTTGTAATACCCCAATTTTGTCCGACTAGTTTATCAAAAATAAAATAAAAATTGTCTTTCCGTGAACACGAAGTTCTAACGGTATTTTGTCTGGCAGTTGAAAGAAACTCAAAGCATAGGTCGAGGTATACGCGCGTTATTCTTGACTGCGTACGCGCCTCATTCTAATGATCTTATACTGCTTCGTTATTGTCGTGTTTGCGAGTCTTTTTCGTTATCGTATGTGATGTCAGTCCTAATCGCATGTGCGTGTGACTCCTAATTAAGTGGGCATGTTTGTTTAGATGCGTGTCTCTTTCAGACGCGTGTGTTTATTTGAGTGTGCGTATTTATCCTCATTAGTGCAAATTAAACTGCTAGTCAAGTGCGTGCTCGTACGAGAATCAATGAATTGCGCGTTTTGCTTGAAGGTTTTGGTAATTTAGCGTTATTGTTATTGGTCTCATTTGTTTTGGTTAATTAGTAGTCATCAATAAAGAGGAAAAATGGGAGAAATAGTCAAATAGTGTCTTGTTTAAATCTGTTTTTTTTTATTATTAAAAAATAATACCAAAATTACATTATTTCCTTTTTGTTGTTACACATAAAAAACATAAAAAATAAAACAAAAAGAAGTCAAACAAAAAAAACAGAAGAGCAACGTCTTGCTGGTTGTTCTGATAACAGCATGCATTTTGAGCTCCAAGCTCAACTTGCCTTCTCCTTGTCTCTTTGGTTTCTTATCATTTTTGGCAAAGACATCTCACCATCTTGGCAGTCCCTGCTCCACCTCTGATGCTCACCAGATGCAGTTATGCTTTATGGCCTCCCATGAGTATTGCTCAGCTGCATCTCACCCACACCTACACCACAGAAACCCATTATAAATAGAGACACAGCAAGCATAAGAGGGCGGATACTTATACACACACAGAAAAACACAAAACACAGAGGGTAACACAAACACGCACATTGAGATACACAGAGAGAAATCAGTTCTTTGTTAAAGGGCGGAGCACGAAGGGTTTTAACTGAAAAAAAGGAGAGAAGCTGCGTATTTGGAACTAGGTTGGTTCCCACTTTCATCTGTTTATCCAACATAGTACGCTTTAATTTTTCTCCTATACATGATGTATGTTATTATAGTCCCTTTTGAAGTATAATGACCCTTTTTGATACAGTAACTAATGAAATAATTTTATGCATCTGATTTTGCATCTGTTCATACAGTAGCTAGTGCGTTTTATGCATAGGTTTGTTCAAAATAACTAGTTCAAAATAACTAATGGAATACCTTAGCCATTTCTTTTAAAGTAAATGCTGAAATAGTTTTAGAAGCAAAAATGTGTGAAAATAGAGGAGATAGAGGGAGAGGAGAGCAATAGCCCACTACCTTATGCTTCTGTTAGTATTTCTAGCAAAAAAATGATGATATAAATGGTGTTGAAGAGTCAAAAAATAAATAAAAGAGATTAAGATGGGAAACAGAAAAATGGCGAAAATGAGAAAAAGAAAGGAACTAAACCTTACTCCGGCCACCGTCCGTGGTGGTCACCACCGTGAACCACCATAAAAAACCAAGATCACCACCAATCACCGCCACACGCTCTCCCCCTCTCCGCGACAACCACCATCAAAACCACCCCCATAACCACCGTCGTTTTCCACCTCTATCTCCAACCCTCCCCCACCTTGTTTCTCCCTTTCATCTCCATCTCCCTTTAGTTCTACTCTCTCTCTCTCTCCTCCGCGCGCTCCTCCTCACGCCGCCGTCGCACGACGCCGAAGCTAGTCCGGCGTGGTCTCCCCCCCTCGCCGTCGGTCCCTCCTCCTCTCCCTTCTTTTCTCTCCTTCCGTATCTCTCTCTCTCTCTCATGTCGTTTTTCCTCTTTCTCCCCCCTCACGAATTTCTCTTTCTCTCCCTCTAAAGAATGGATACGGCGCTGAGATGATAAAAATGAAATTAGGGTTACCACATATGTTACCTTATATATTACTTCCTATTAATACTCATTTTATTTTAAAATTAAAAAGGACCAGATCGCTATTTACACCCCTCTCAATTAATAATGCGCACCCTCGGCGTAAAAGCCCAATTCGTGGGCCAGACCTAAAACACACAAAAATATGAATTGGACTGCTATGTCATTTGCACCCTGCATTAACAATACAACCCCCCTTTTATTTACACCCTTATTTTATTACTACACCCCCTGCCTCTCTTTTTTTTTAAATTTTGTTTCTTTCCCCTAAGAACCCTTTTTTTTTTCACAAACCTTTTTTCCCAAATAATGGATAAATGTTTCCCAAAACAAAAAATCAATCCAATTGCAAATTCCTTTCATCATGACGTTCTCTCCAATTAAAATCAACGAAAACACTTTTCAAAAACAAATCTTTTCAAACGTCGAAATCAAAACTAATCATCGCTAATGATCGCTCGCGCCGTTGCCGTTTGATTGTCGGTGATGATTTCATTCCTGTGGGAGCTAGTAGTGTGGCCACTCTAAACCGTTGTTGTTTGGTCCTCACAAACGCTCTCCTTCAATTGCGAAAACCTTTTCAATGCTCCAAATAAAAACCGATTATCATTAATCGTCACTCGCGCCGTTGCCGTTTGGTCGTGGATGATAATTCATTTTCATAAGAGTTAGTAGTGCGACCACTCTAAACCATTGTTGTTTGGTCACTGCGAACGCTCAACCCCTTTGCGAAAAGCTCCAAAAAGATTAAAAAACAAAAACCCTTTTCAGGACAAACAAGAACTACGTAGTTTTGAATTCTCCATCGCACCAGGAGATACGTAGGAGCGAGAGGCTAACTCTCGTCAAGCACCAAAAATAAAAATTTTCATTAAGTCTTTTCATTCTCTTTTCGAAAAAAGGGGTAAATTTAAGTATTTTCCAAATCAGCACTTAAAACCACACGTTTAATTAAAGGTTCCCTTTCGGTAGAAAGGAGGCGTGGGGTGCTAAAACCTTCCCCATGCCTAACCGACCCCCGAACCCAAATCTTCCGGTTTTCCAAAAGGCCATCCGCTTTCCAAAAAGGTTTTTCTTCAATATTTTCCTTATAAAAAAATATTGGTGGCGACTTCTTTGATTTTTAAGAAAAAAAGTTGTAAACGAAGAAAGATTCCCTCAGGGACTTTTTCGGGCGCAACAGCTGGCGACTTCACTGGGGACTTTTCTTTTTTAAGTGGGTCAAGCCTAACTAATTAAATGAGTGGTTTAGCGTGCTATCGACGTGATTTGGATACTTTGTTGCTTATATCCCTTTTCGGTTTGCTCATCTTGTCATGTTGCGTGCATGTGCATTTATTTTTTCTCCTTTCATGTTTATTTTTCCTCGTCTTTGCTTATGTGCTTAGTACCCTCATGCTTTTCCTCCCCATCTTGTTATGTTCCTCTCTTCTTGGCCCCCTTTCTTGAGGTAAGCAAAGCACTTGATTATTGTTGAAACCCTAGGCTAGTTTATTTGATATTGAACCCTAGTGTAGACGACATGTTATCGCTTGCTATTGTCTGGACTGTTCTGGAATTTTCTTCGCAGGTGGGGTATATGTGGGTAGTTTTAGGCGGTATGTCCCCGCTACACACACTCACCCCCTTATGATTATGAGCTTTGAGAGAGGCCTAAAACCCAAGGTCTGAAAAACACCTAGGAGAGTGGAAACGAGTAGTGACTGCCAATTGGACCGATGTCCTTCTGCTCTCACGAAAGTTTCAGCCAGAGTACGCTCTTTTATGGTACCTCACACCAGATGGCATTCCATCGTTGTGGGTGTTATCATGAAAGAGATTTAGCTCTGGTAGCCTTTGCGAGGGAGTGAATAGAGCCACATGGGAGGATTACCCTTTAAATCGCCCTAGATCATAGGTCTCACCCCTTTTTAGGTCACAAGGGCTTTCCAAATTGTGTGCTGCATTGTAAACTAGGCACGTTTTCAAAAGGAAAAGGAGATTTTTTGAAAAAAGAGAAAATAGAGAAAGAGTTGCCGTTGTAACCTTTCTTTCGCCGGTCTGTACGAAGTGACATATGAACCACTTTATTTTTAAAAAAAAAGAGGGAGTGAAAGAGTTACCGCTGTAGTCTTTCTCATACCGGTCCATATGAAATAACGTACGACCCGCATTTTCCAAAAAAAACTTGAATCAGTGCCAATAAGGACTGGTCTCTGAGTTACATAGACATAGAACATCATCATCATTTACACATCATCCTTTGCATAAAACATACATTTTCGATAATTTTCGCATGCATCTTTGCATATCATCATGGTTTGCTTGCCGAGAACCCCGAGTAATGAGAAATTTTTGTCATAGATACGGCATGGAATCTAGAAGGGAAACGGTGTATACTCCAAGGTACCCCGTTGTAAACAAGGTAGATGTGACTAGTCTGAAAAAATGTGTTGACCTGATGGGACCTATTGAAAGGGGATCGTTTGACAATACTTATGGGAACCTCCGGAAGTTGTTGTTGCTAGAGGTGCAGACTGAGGCTATCGTGGCTTTGAGTAGATTCTATGACCCAGAAATCAGGTGCTTTCTTTTCAAAAATTTTCAAATGGCCCCCACATTGGAAGAATATCAGCAGATTTTGGGTTTCACTCAGACAGAAGCTGTCCCCTACCGGTATCAAGAACAGTACTACACAGATGAGGGGTTCGCTGCATTATTGCAAGTGAGTGTAGAGGATCTGAAGCTCCAAAAGCAGAAGAGAAACAATGTGATAGGTTTCCCGCAGAGCTACCTCGAAGGTTTAATGGGAGCCTATGCTAGAAGTAAAAATTGGGTTGTCTTCAAGCGAGTTTTGGCCTTAGCAATTTTTGGGGTTGTTCTCTTTCCGCAGATTGAGAGGTATGTGGATGTGACTGTTATTGGTATTTTCCTAGCTTCTCAGAACAAGAGGAGCCCCATTAATCCAATTCCCGCCATCCTTGCTGACACTTATTCTGCTTTTACCCATCATTGTGACTTAAGAAGGAAGAAAATCTCTTGCTCTTCTCACCTGTTGTATGCATGGCTTCTCATCCATGCCTTCACCAACCCAACACGAGTGGAAAAGTTGATTAGTTACGCTGTAACTTGTGAGGTGAAAGCTATGAGCATTCAAGAGTGGATCCAGTTTCTAGGGGGTCTAGATGAGCACTCAATCCGTTGGTATCTCTCATCTTGCTGGGAAGATAGGCCTAAGGTAGTCTTCCGCTGTGGTGGTTTCCAAAATGTCCCGCTAATGGGCACTAAGGAATGCATCAACTACAACCCGTCTCTGACTCTGAGGCAATTAGGGTATCCGATGAGGAATTCGCCTACTGAAGAGATGATATTCCCGCTTTACATCTATGAAGGAGGACCAAAAGATGACAGTTTGCTTAGAAAGGTCTTGCAAGCCTGGAGTACGGTGGTTCGCATGGGAAAAGTAGAGCTCGCTCAGAGGACTAGTGGTATCACCTTCGCTCAGTGGCTCGGAAAAAGGATCCAGAATGTTCAACTGCCTTACCAAAAAGAGTTGCGAGTCGAGAGGGAAGTAGTAGACGCCAGTGCCCCTGTTGTCGAAGAATTAGGCGAAGTTAAGTTGGCTCTGATGAAGGCAGAGGAAGAGAAGAAATCTTTGCAAGCTGAGATAGAGAAGATGGCTCTGAAGAACAAGAGGTTGAAAGAAGAAAATGCCCTGAAGTCTGCTACCATTGAGAGTTTCAGTCAGAAACTAAAAGGGGAAGAGGAGAGCAAGTTAGAAGTTCAAAGGTATCTGCAAGGAGCCAAGGAGGAAATCAAGAGACGAAGCTTGAAAGAGAAGAAGGCTCTGGAAGAAGCCAACCAGTGGAAAGAGTTATGGGATGAAGCAAAAATGGAAGAGAGAACGGCGAAAAGCTTGCTTGCCAAGTCAAAAAGAGAATCCCGCATGTTACAAGCTGAATGGGAGAGTAAGTTAGACAGTGTTGTGCAAGAGAGAGACTCTTTTGAGAACATCCTCAGGGAATATCAGCGGGCCCTAAGAGCAGAGCAAGAGGATTCTGACGAGTTGAAGGAGCGTCTTTGTCACATCAGTGATGCGTACCGGCAAGTGAGGGATGAAAGTCAGTATTGGGAACATCGCTATGTTGAGCTGCTCGGTAGGATTGAAGAGCAGGCAGTCATCATTGAGCTGAGGGACGAAGTTCAACACTGGAAGGGTAGGTTCTCCAAGCTATCAGAATTGGTCAACCAGGCTCTTGCGGATATGCCCAGGAAATTAAGAAAAGCCGAAACTGAGATGCATCCCCTCAACACCCCGCTTGAGGTGTACAAATTTGTGGAGTACTGCAGAGCCCTAGTTGAGGAAGCCAAAGGAAAAGCCGGAAGTACCTCTACCAACAACAAAAGGAAAAGGAGTGGAAATATCAAAGCTCTTTGTATTTGAGCTTCTTTATTGTAATTTTCCATTTTGTTTTATTGTACCTTTCCTTTTTCAATCATTGTATCAGAATGTCGTACTCAGATTTTGAAGTATTTTGTTTAAATACACCCGTTTCGCTTCCAGATTCCAATTTCTGTATGATCCAAAGAAAGTGATATAACAAAAATAATCAAAGATTTACCTGCGTATCTATGACAAGACATAATACGCTGCGATTCTCGGCAAGAAAAACTAAACACGCATTCATTCGCATTGCATTCATTTATCCGTTCTTGTGTTCATAAGCGTGTTCCGTCAACAGAAAATTAGGCAAGCTGGTTAATCATCGCTATTGGACGCGTCTGCAAGCAAGCATGGAAAACAATCAAGCCAATCTTGATCAGAACGATCCGCAGCCACATCAGGATGACGGAATTTCAGGAGGTCCGGATCCTAATGATCAGGGTCAGCATGGTCAGAATCAGGGGAATCAAGTCATTCAAGCTGAGATGGAAGTTCTAAAGGCTCAAATGGCGGAGGTCATAAGAGTGCTAAGTGCCTTAAGAGATGTTGGCACAACTGAAGCTGCTGTCGCTGGGACGAACAATTCCCCTCCCCTTCCTGGGTCTGGGATCTCTCAAACCCTTCAAGCTGCGCAATGGCCTCCCTATGGTCTCCCACTGGGCTATACGCCTCCTACTGCTGATACAAACCCTGGAAAAGACCCTTCGGGAACCACGGGGCGCGCTCAGCCTAATACAATTGTGAATGAAGTTGGAACAGGGACGCATCAGGCCCAGATTCAGATCCCAATTCCTGTTATTGCTCCAGGAACTCCGGCGGGTTTCAATTCACCAATAATGGTTCACCCACACGTCCAGGGCCCAGTCCCTCAGAATATTGCTCACCGACACATGACCCCGGTCGCGGCGTCGATGAATAACCCTCACTATGGTGCCGGCGGTTTCCCACAGAATTACCCTCCCGAAGCTAGAAGTCAGTATCAGATGCTGGAAGAAAGGTTAAGAGCTGTTGAAGGGGCAGGTTCCCGAGCCAGGAATGCCCATGAGTTGTGCTTGGTTCCTGATCTAGTCCTGCCGCCCAAGTTCAAAGCACCAACTTTTGACAAATACAGAGGGACAACTTGCCCAGTCAGCCATGTGACAATGTATTGCCGAAAGATGACTGCCTATGCCCGCGATGATAACTTAATGATGCATTGCTTCCAAGAAAGTTTAGCTGGAGCTCCCCTTGACTGGTACATGCAGTTAGAGCCAACTAATATCCGTTGCTGGAAAGACATGGCGGATGCCTTCATGCGTCAATACCAGTATAACAATGATTTGGCTCCAGATAGAACTCAGCTACAATGCATGTCTAAGAGGGATAACGAGTCGTTCAAAGAGTATGCTCAGAGATGGCGAAACCTTGCGGCTCAAGTAAAACCCCCTCTGCTGGACAAAGAAATGGTCCACATGTTTATGGAAACCCTTCCTGCAGTGTATTACGATAGGTTGGTTGGCAGCGTAGCCTCAAACTTCTCTGAGATGGTGGTCACAGGGGAAAGAGTAGAGAATGGTATGCGGAGCGGAAGAATAGCTCAGGGCCCGACACCTCCTGCCGGTCAAAAAAAGCCATTTTTCGGGTCTCATAAGAAGAAAGAAGGTGAAACTAATGCAGTCATCGGAGCCAGTGGTCCGTCGCACAGCAACCCACCGCAAGCTATTTCGGTTCCTCCTCAAGCACCACTGGCACAGCCTTTTCAATCAAATTATCAGTACCGGAACTATAATGAAAGGAAGCCTGTTGTCTTTGATCCCATTCCCATGTCCTACACGGACTTGTTTAATTATCTCATCACCAACAAAATAATCAGTACTCGTCAAATGAAGCCATATCAGCCACCCTATCCCAGAGGGTACAACGCAAATGCCACCTGCGCCTTTCACTCTGGGGCAGTAGGACATGTGGTGGAGGATTGTAAAGCGTTCAAATACGTGGTGCAAGAATTACTTGATAAGAAAAGCATATCATTTCAACAACCCAATGTAGCCACCAATCCGTTGCCAGGGCATGGAGGATCTGCTATTAATGCCGTTGGCCATCAGGAGGGTCAGTGTTTGGTTAGAAAAGTTGATTGCATTCAGATGCCTTTGAATTTTATCCATGCTGAACTATGCCGTTTTGGTGTCATCAAAGAAGGTTGTGCTAGGAAAGACGCCTGTGATAATCCTCGCTGCATCGGGGCATGTGAAGGCTTTAAACCAATTCTCCAAGATCTCTTAGACAGACACCTGGTCCAAGTGGGAATCCAGGAGAAAGAAGAAGGTGTATTTACCTTGCAATCAGGCAATGGAGGCTTCAGGAGACCAATTGAAATTCCCTGCAATCTGAATTCCAGCCTAGCTGTGACGAGACCCTCGACTGTTGTTATTCCAGTACCTGCTGCTGCCCCTAGTGGGGAGACTAGGATGACTCCATGGAGCTGCAATGTGCAAATGCAAGCGGAGGTCCCTAAAGGCACTCTGGATATAACAAACATTGCTGGAGGTAGTTGTATCACAAGGAGTGGAAGGTTGTATACTCCTGAAAACCTTAGAAGAGAGCAATCCAAGGGAAGTGAAGAAAGGGCCCGTAAAGGAAAAGACAAGGAAGCTGTAGAAGTCAGGGATGTGTCGGACAAAGAAGCTCAAGAATTCCTGAGAGTAATGAGACAGAGTGAATATCGGGTGGTAGACCAGCTGAATCAAACTCCATCCAAGATCTCAATGCTCTCTTTGCTGCTTAGTTCAGAGGCACATCGTGCTGCACTGCTAAAGGTCCTGAATGAAGCTCATGTCTCTCATGACATTACAGTAAACCAGCTTGATGGTATTGTTGGCAGCATTGTAGCCTCCAATTACTTGACCTTCTCAGACACTGAGCTGCCTCCGGCAGGAAAGAGTCATAATCAAGCTCTTCACATCTCATTCAAGTGTGGGGACCATATACTTGCCAGGGTGCTTATTGATAACGGTTCATCCTTGAATGTGCTGCCTAAGTCTACAATGGATAAGCTGGATGTAGACTGTTCATATCTGAAACTGAGCTCCACCTTGGTCAGGGCGTTTGATGGGTCAGTGAAGGAAGTTTTTGGAGAAGTGGAAATGCCGCTGCAGGTAGGCCCTGAAGTATTTTATGTCGTCTTTCAAGTGATGGACATCAATTCATCCTACAGTTGCCTGCTAGGACGTCCCTGGATACATGCGGCTGGGGCAGTGCCATCCTCGCTCCATCAGAAACTCAAGTTTGTGGCTAGGGGAAAGCTGATAGTGATCTCCGGAGAGGAAGAAATATTGATAAATCGATCACCACCTGAATATTATGTGGAAGCAGCAGAAGAGTCCTTTGAGACTGCTTTCCAGGGATTGGAGATTTCAAACGCTGTCTTCGTCGAAGGGGAGCCTCGGTGGAAGCCTAAGTGGTCCAGGGCTGACATGATGACTGCAAAGGTGATGCTGGGACATGGGTATCAGATTGGTAAGGGCTTAGGAAAAGCTGCTCAAGGAATTGTAATGCCTATCCAGTTGAGGGGTAATATCGAGAGGTTCGGTGTTGGGTACATCCCAAGTCTTGCTGATCGGGAGAGGCTGACATCTGACAGGAGGGAGAAATGGCTGGCCAAACTCAGAGGAAGGGCACCCAATCAGGGGAGAATAGTCATCGCTAATCTTAAGGACAACTTCCGGAGTGCTGGTATGCTGAACCCTGACCAGGTTAATATGGTTGAAGAAGGATCAAGCTCAAGTGGCCGTGCTGAAGGTCTGGTGCGCTGCTGTGCGGTTGGAGAGAAGCTGCAAAACTGGGAGATCATGGATTTCCCCGTATTTTCCAATTTAAAGTAATTATCATTGTAATGCAGATCCCTCGGCTCTGCCCAAGGCCTTGGGATATTTCATTCGGGCACACATGTTTTCGTCGAAAATCATCAATCAATAAAGTGTTATTTTGAATTTTCAATAAAATTTCTGTCTTCATCTTTTATCTGTTTTGCTTTTTCTTTGTTTTTATTCGCCGCTCCATTCTAATGCAGATCAAAAATAAACTCTGAAAATAATAATGCCCATAACTCATACTGTGATTTTGATTACCCGGTTAATCAAGCCGAGGAAGATGTTGAGAATGATTGGGATACTCCTCCAGAAATCATGAGAATGGTAGAACAAGAAGAAAAGGTCATCGAACCCCATGAGGAGTCTACAGAAATGGTCAATTTGGGTACTGAGGAAGACAGAAAAGAGATCAAGGTTGGTACCGCAATGGAGGATAAAGAGCGCAAAAAGTTGATTCAGCTCCTGTTCGATTACGCCGACGTATTCGCATGGACATATCGGGACATGCCAGGTTTGAGCACAGATATTGTTGAACATAAATTGCCGGTGAAATCAGAGTGTCCCCCTGTGAAACAGAAGTTAAGGCGGATGAAGCCTGAAATGTCTTTGAAAATCAGGGATGAGGTCAAGAAACAGTTTGATGCAGGGTTCTTAGCTGTGGCAAAATATCCTGAGTGGGTAGCAAACATTGTCCCAGTCCCTAAGAAAGATGGAAAGGTCCGAATGTGCGTCGACTACCGTGACTTGAACAGAGCAAGCCCTAAAGATGACTTCCCTCTACCCCATATTGACGTTTTGGTGGACAGTACTGCTCAGCATTCGATGTTCTCCTTCATGGATGGATATTCAGGCTATAACCAGATCAAAATGGCTCCGGAGGATATGGAGAAAACCACCTTCATAACCCTTTGGGGAACTTTCTGTTACAAGGTCATGCCTTTCGGGTTGAGGAATGCCGGGGCAACCTACCAAAGAGCGATGGTAACCCTATTCCATGACATGATGCATAAGGAGATCGAAGTCTATGTGGATGACATGATTGCCAAATCAAAGACTGATGAAGAGCACGTGGTTAACCTGCAGAAGCTGTTCGAGCGTCTCAGAAAGTACAAACTCAGGTTGAACCCCGCTAAGTGCACCTTTGGGGTTAGGTCAGGGAAGTTGTTGGGTTTCATTGTTAGCCAGAAGGGAATTGAGGTAGACCCGGACAAAGTACGAGCAATCCTGGAGATGCCAGCACCTAAGACAGAGAAAGAAGTTCGTGGTTTCCTGGGAAGACTAAATTACATCTCTCGATTCATCTTCCAGTTGACTGCGACTTGCGAACCAATTTTCAAACTGCTGTGCAAAAACCAAGAGATGAAGTGGAATGATAAATGTCAACAAGCATTTGAGAAAATCAAGGCGTATCTTCAAAATCCACCCGTCCTAATGCCACCTGTGTCTGGCAGGCCCCTCATCCTATACCTCACGGTGCTAGACAACTCTATGGGCTGCGTGCTGGGGCAACACGATGAGTCAGGAAAGAAAGAACACGCGATCTACTACATAAGCAAGAAGTTCACAGACTGTGAGGCGAGGTATTCATCATTGGAGAAGACTTGTTGTGCTCTAGCCTGGGCTGCGCATCGACTGAGACAGTATATGCTGAGTCACACTACCTGGTTGGTGTCCAAAATGGACCCAATCAAGTACATATTTGAGAAACCTGCGCTCACAGGTAGAATTGCTCGCTGGCAAATGCTTCTGTCAGAGTATGACCTCGTGTACGTAACCCAGAAGGCGATTAAAGGTAGCACACTGGCAGACTACCTGGCACATCAACCGGTTGAGGATTACCAATCAATGCAATGTGAATTCCCGGATGAGGACATTATGGCATTATTTGACGCAGGGAAATCTCAAGATGATGAAAGGTGGAGAGTGTTGTTTGACGGTGCCTCTAACATGTGGGGGCACGGAATCGGAGCAGTGCTGATCTCCCCAGACAACCGCTTCATACCAGTCACCGCCAGACTAAGCTTCTATGTCACAAACAATATTGCAGAGTATGAAGCGTGTATCTTGGGTATCCAGGCAGCTCTCGATCGGAAAGTCAAGAGGCTCGACGTGTACGGAGATTCAGCTCTAGTTGTCCATCAAGTAAAAGGAGACTGGGAAACAAGAAATTCTGATTTGATTCCTTACCGTGACTACATTCAAGAATTAATCAAGCCCTTTGAGGAAATCACTTTCCAACACATACCCCGCAGCAAGAATCAGTTGGCCGATGCCTTGGCAACTTTGTCCTCTATGTTCAACGTCAGCTGTGACAAAAGTCTGACGACTGTCAGAATCCAGCACAGAGAACAGCCTGCTTATCACTACTGTATGGCAGTCGAAGAGGGACCAGATAGTAAGCCTTGGTACCATGACATCAAGCAGTACATCACAAACAGAGAGTATCCTCCCGGAGCTACAGAGAATGACAAGAGAACCCTCAGGAGGCTGTCAACAGGTTTCTTCTTGAGTGGAGACGTCCTTTACAAGAGAAACCATGACTTGGTACTCCTCAGGTGTGTAACAGGAGAAGAATCAGTAAAGATTATGTGAGATGTTCATGAAGGCTCATTTGGGGTTCATTCCAACGGGCACGCAATGGCTAGAAAAATCCTGAGAGCCGGATACTACTGGTTGCAGATGGAATCAGACTGTTACAGTTTTGTGAGAAGATGCCATAAATGCCAAATCTATGCAGATCACACCCATGTACCTCCAACTTCTCTGAATGTTTTGAGCGCACCATGGCCATTCTCAATGTGGGGCATGGACATCATTGGTCCCATTGAACCCAAAGCTTCCAATGGTCACCGTTTCATCCTGGTTGCTATTGACTACTTCACTAAGTGGGTGGAAGCTGCCTCTTATCCCAATGTAACGAGCTCAGTGATTGCTAAGTTCATCAAGAAAGACTTGGTTTGCCGCTACGGCCTTCCAAACAAGATTATCACAGACAACGGTAGTAATTTGAACAGCAGGATAATGAAAGACTTGTGTAAAGACTTCAAGATACAGCATCACAACTCTTCCCCCTACCGTCCAAAGATGAATGGGGCAGTTGAAGCAGCTAACAAGAATATCAAGCGGATAATACAAAAGATGGTCGTGACCTATAATGATTGGCATGAGATGCTCCCCTTTGCCCTGCATGGTTACAGAACCTCAGTACGCACCTCAACAGGGGCAACCCCTTACTCCCTGGTTTATGGGTCAGAGGCAGTCCTCCCCATTGAGGTTGAAATACCATCCCTGCGGGTGTTAATGGAGACAAAACTTGATGAAGCAGAATGGGTTCAGTCTCGTCTTGACCAGTTGAATCTCATTGATGAAAAACGGGTGGCCGCAATGTGTCATGGACAGTTGTACCAACAGAGGATGAGGAGGGCTTTTGACAAGAAAGTCCGTCCTCGCGAATTCCAAGAAGGAGATCTTGTGCTCAAGCAGATCTTGCCGATTCAGACAGACTCTAGGGGCAAATGGGCTCCCAAATATGAAGGACCTTATGTGGTGAAGAAGGCATTCTCAGGAGGAGCTTTAATTCTGGCAAACATGGACGGAGATGAGATCCCAAATCCAGTGAACTCAGATGTGGCCAAGAAGTATTATGCCTAGAAAAATAGACGAAAAAAGAGAAAGATAAGCCAAGGAAAAATCAGCTCGCTAGGTTGAAAACCCGCAAAGGGCGACCTAGGCAAAATCAGAGTGGCCCGGTGGATTGAAAACCCGCAAAGGGCGATCAAGGCAAAAATTAGGGTCAGAAAACTTGGGTTTGAGAAAAGGAAAAGGCGATCAGCGTTCCAAAGGTTCGGATAAGGGGGTGATCAGTATTATGAGTATGGACGGTGGGCACCGTTACTTCAGAGATGGAACCACGAGATCTGTTCCTTTTGCTTGTATTTTTTGTAGTTTAGAAGAAAGATTGCAATGCACTTTCGATTGGCGTGACTTTCTGCACGTCCAATTTCTATATCAATAAAAGTCCAACTTTTCTTTCATATGTGTGCTTTTCGTGTCTCTGCTTTCATCTATTCAGTTTCTTTCAAAATAATAACTTTTATGATTGATGAAATCGAATTGCAAAACATGTGCACATTCAGAGCATTACAGGATCATTGCGAAATCTTTGAAAAAATACAGAAAGAAGTGATTTCCCAAGTGAATAAAATTGCGAAAAAAAAACAGTCGTGACGAACCAGTGTGCAATCCTCGCGGGATCATCGTCCTGGAACAGCCTCCGTCCGGCAGATCGATTTAACCAAAAAAAAAGAGTGCCAAAAAAAAACAAATAAGCAGAAAAAAGAAAGCTGCTTAAAGAAAACAAACAGAGTAAACAAAAACAAATAAGCAGAAAAAAGAAAGCTGCTTAAAGAAAACAAACAGAATAAACAAAAAACAAAAGAGAAAATCACAGAAGACGGAACATAAAAGAACACACCATCTTCACATCATTCATCATATCATCCATACCATTCGTCACTCCATGACATCAAACAGTGGTGCGTTACACTTTCAAATTCGCATCTCAGAAGAGCGAAAGAATAACAAAAGAAAAAGAAGTAAATGAGGAATCAAACAGAAAAAGCATCCCACCAAAATCAATCATTGCATTCATGTGCATCCAAATACCCAAATGCATGCACTTCATGCACCATCCAAGAAGTTACTTCGGACCAGAGAGTCCCAAAAATCTCATTTTTAGAAAACCACCATGACACTGAGTTAGTAAACTCCATCAACCCTGAGTTAGCAAACTCCATCAACACTGAGTTAGTAAACTCCATCAACACAGAGTTAGTGAACTCCTTCCACAGATCACAACATCGTGTACGAGCACGCGATGGATCCATCAGACTTCGTTAAGTCCTTCGGATTAGTTGTGTCAGCCTAAGGCATAGCGTAAATCCATTGATCAAATCAGTTCCGGACCTGATGTTGATCGGCCGCTCGAAAAGGCCACCCCCAAAGCTCGGACTCGACAAGAGTTCGTTAGAAGGTTTTTAGGCAACCTCCGAATTCCCAATTTACCGCTTTTCCCAATTTACCTGCTTTTCTCAATTTACTGCTTTCCCGTTAATGCGACAAGTGTTAACCCCCGTTCCCAAAAGGAAAATAACAAAAAGAAAATTTGAGCTTTTCTGGAGGGGACAAAATTAGTGTTATTTCTATATCTTTATTTCCACTTCACCAACAAATATGAAAAGGCCAAGTCATATTTCTTGGCGAAATGTGAAATAAAGAGGGGCAGCTGTAATACCCCAATTTTGTCCGACTAGTTTATCAAAAATAAAATAAAAATTGTCTTTCCGTGAACACGAAGTTCTAACGGTATTTTGTCTGGCAGTTGAAAGAAACTCAAAGCATAGGTCGAGGTATACGCGCGTTATTCTTGACTGCGTACGCGCCTCATTCTAATGATCTTATACTGCTTCGTTATTGTCGTGTTTGCGAGTCTTTTTCTTTATCGTATGTGATGTCAGTCCTAATCGCATGTGCGTGTGACTCCTAATTAAGTGGGCATGTTTGTTTAGATGCGTGTCTCTTTCAGACGCGTGTGTTTATTTGAGTGTGCGTATTTATCCTCATTAGTGCAAATTAAACTGCTAGTCAAGTGCGTGCTCGTACGAGAATCAATGAATTGCGCGTTTTGCTTGAAGGTTTTGGTAATTTAGCGTTATTGTTATTGGTCTCATTTGTTTTGGTTAATTAGTAGTCATCAATAAAGAGGAAAAATGGGAGAAATAGTCAAATAGTGTCTTGTTTAAATCTGTTTTTTTTTATTATTAAAAAATAATACCAAAATTACATTATTTCCTTTTTGTTGTTACACATAAAAAACATAAAAAATAAAACAAAAAGAAGTCAAACAAAAAAAAACAGAAGAGCAACGTCTTGCTGGTTGTTCTGATAACAGCATGCATTTTGAGCTCCAAGCTCAACTTGCCTTCTCCTTGTCTCTTTGGTTTCTTATCATTTTTGGCAAAGACATCTCACCATCTTGGCAGTCCCTGCTCCACCTCTGATGCTCACCAGATGCAGTTATGCTTTATGGCCTCCCATGAGTATTGCTCAGCTGCATCTCACCCACACCTACACCACAGAAACCCATTATAAATAGAGACACAGCAAGCATAAGAGGGCGGATACTTATACACACACAGAAAAACACAAAACACAGAGGGTAACACAAACACGCACATTGAGATACACAGAGAGAAATCAGTTCTTTGTTAAAGGGCGGAGCACGAAGGGTTTTAACTGAAAAAAAGGAGAGAAGCTGCGTATTTGGAACTAGGTTGGTTCCCACTTTCATCTGTTTATCCAACATAGTACGCTTTAATTTTTCTCCTATACATGATGTATGTTATTATAGTCCCTTTTGAAGTATAATGACCCTTTTTGATACAGTAACTAATGAAATAATTTTATGCATCTGATTTTGCATCTGTTCATACAGTAGCTAGTGCGTTTTATGCATAGGTTTGTTCAAAATAACTAGTTCAAAATAACTAATGGAATACCTTAGCCATTTCTTTTAAAGTAAATGCTGAAATAGTTTTAGAAGCAAAAATGTGTGAAAATAGAGGAGATAGAGGGAGAGGAGAGCAATAGCCCACTACCTTATGCTTCTGTTAGTATTTCTAGCAAAAAAATGATGATATAAATGGTGTTGAAGAGTCAAAAAATAAATAAAAGAGATTAAGATGGGAAACAGAAAAATGGCGAAAATGAGAAAAAGAAAGGAACTAAACCTTACTCCGGCCACCGTCCGTGGTGGTCACCACCGTGAACCACCATAAAAAACCAAGATCACCACCAATCACCGCCACACGCTCTCCCCCTCTCCGCGACAACCACCATCAAAACCACCCCCATAACCACCGTCGTTTTCCACCTCTATCTCCAACCCTCCCCCACCTTGTTTCTCCCTTTCATCTCCATCTCCCTTTAGTTCTACTCTCTCTCTCTCTCCTCCGCGCGCTCCTCCTCACGCCGCCGTCGCACGACGCCGAAGCTAGTCCGGCGTGGTCTCCCCCCCTCGCCGTCGGTCCCTCCTCCTCTCCCTTCTTTTCTCTCCTTCCGTATCTCTCTCTCTCTCTCATGTCGTTTTTCCTCTTTCTCCCCCCTCACGAATTTCTCTTTCTCTCCCTCTAAAGAATGGATACGGCGCTGAGATGATAAAAATGAAATTAGGGTTACCACATATGTTACCTTATATATTACTTCCTATTAATACTCATTTTATTTTAAAATTAAAAAGGACCAGATCGCTATTTACACCCCTCTCAATTAATAATGCGCACCCTCGGCGTAAAAGCCCAATTCGTGGGCCAGACCTAAAACACACAAAAATATGAATTGGACTGCTATGTCATTTGCACCCTGCATTAACAATACAACCCCCCCTTTTATTTACACCCTTATTTTATTACTACACCCCCTGCCTCTCTTTTTTTTTTAAATTTTGTTTCTTTCCCCTAAGAACCCTTTTTTTTTGTCACAAACCTTTTTTCCCAAATAATGGATAAATGTTTCCCAAAACAAAAAATCAATCCAATTGCAAATTCCTTTCATCACGACGTTCTCTCCAATTAAAATCAACGAAAACACTTTTCAAAAACAAATCTTTTCAAACGTCGAAATCAAAACTAATCATCGCTAATGATCGCTCGCGCCGTTGCCGTTTGATTGTGGGTGATGATTTCATTCCTGTGGGAGCTAGTAGTGTGGCCACTCTAAACCGTTGTTGTTTGGTCCTCACAAACGCTCTCCTTCAATTGCGAAAACCTTTTCAATGCTCCAAATAAAAACCGATTATCATTAATCGTCACTCGCGCCGTTGCCGTTTGGTCGTGGATGATAATTCATTTTCATAAGAGTTAGTAGTGCGACCACTCTAAACCATTGTTGTTTGGTCACTGCGAACGCTCAACCCCTTTGCGAAAAGCTCCAAAAAGATTAAAAAACAAAAACCCTTTTCAGGACAAACAAGAACTATGTAGCTTTGAATTCTCCATCGCACCAGGAGATACGTAGGAGCGAGAGGCTAACTCTCGTCAAGCGCCAAAAATAAAAATTTTCATTAAGTCTTTTCATTCTCTTTTCGAAAAAAGGGGTAAATTTAAGTATTTTCCAAATCAGCACTTAAAACCACACGTTTAATTAAAGGTTCCCTTTCGGTAGAAAGGAGGCGTGGGGTGCTAAAACCTTCCCCATGCCTAACCGACCCCCGAACCCAAATCTTCCGGTTTTCCAAAAGGCTATCCGCTTTCCAAAAAGGTTTTTCTTCAATATTTTCCTTATAAAAAAATATTGGTGGCGACTTCATTGATTTTTAAGAAAAAAAGTTGTAAACGAAGAAAGATTCCCTCAGGGACTTTTTCGGGCGCAACAGAACTCATCAAGTGTAAGTGAGAATATTGAGTTTTGTTTGCTAAGTTGAGAAAATGTTGGGTCTTGTTCTTGCAATGGTGCCTCTTGATCTGATTGTTGTAGAGCCATCTGTGTTGATCAATGTGCTAATCTTTGAGAAATAACAGTTTTGTCTTAGAATTATACTAACATTTTTTATTGTAAAAGAAGAAAAAATACTTAAGTAAACACAGCAAAAATTTGGAAGATGTTCCTTACATAAAATGTCAAGTGTGTGAGAAGCTTTCTAAGCATTTGTATCAAATTGTTCAGAACAAGAAAGCTGAGATTGCTAGGTTCTATTTTTCTTCTTTTTTTTTATATGGGTTTCTTCTCAATTGCTTCATTGTGTTGTGTTTCTGTTTCATAGCTTATAGTTGTGTGTTTTTGGTTGTTAGATCTCGGAGTATCAGATCATATTGAGATAGCAGAGAATGTCTGTAATTTGAAAAAAGCTGAAGCTGATTGGATATTGCGTATTGACATTGTAGGTTCCGGTGGATATTGCAAGTGTAGTTCTCCATCTTTAGCAAACAACATCTATTTCTGCTTAATGTTTGCTTCCTCCATCCTTTAATGTTTTTACATACATTCCAACTCACATTTTTCACTTTATTAATGAGCATCTACTGAACACTAGTGGTGCTTGTGATAGCACCACCTATGATTAAGTATCAGTTTTAGGGAACCTTTTGTGCAGTACACTGACAATTCATATATGATTTTGCAGTTGATTGCTGTCATTTTGGGTCATATTTGGTGCTCTGAGTAAGTATTTGAACCTTTGTATGGTATTGTTAAGAGCTTCTATATGTATGTTTTCACCCGACTTCTTTTAACTATACTTATTGGTCAGGCATCAACAAATGAGAGGAAGAATTGAACTACTTCTCAAGCAGAACAAACTTAGTAAAAAGCATATCAAGGATATACTTCAGGTATATGTCTTGAGTGGCTAGGTTTGAACAAACTTAGTTATTTTCATCATGTTAGTGTTGGTTGCTGCATTGAAGATGCATCATTTATAAAATGATATATTAATTCCTTCCAACTGAAAAGATTGAAATTTTAGCAAGCATGTGAACTAGCATATGCTTGGAAGCATGAAATTAAATATGCATTTTAGTGAGACATGAGATAAATGTACTAAACTTTTCCCTTTTGTAATATTGAATTGAACTATATTTTCCCAGTGGAATCTTGAGTTTTTTTAGAAGAGCAAACTTGTGAAGTAAATTTGTTGAAATGAGTATGAAAATATAGTCAGGCAAATGCTTTTCAAAGTGACGCTAAGTGCATCCCTGTGCGAAACTGAACTTTGCATTTTAGTGAGACATGATGTATGTATATTTTAATTTTTCCCTTTATAGATATTGAACTTCAGTACTCTCTGTCTTCCCAGGTGGAATCTTGAGCGGCTCTAGGAGAGATAGAGTATTAAGTAAATTTGTTGAAAATGAGTGCGAAAAGATAGCTAGACTAATGGAACTATACATCAGGTACAGTGAACTTCTCTTCCTGTCTTTGTGAAATTGATGATTATTGAACTTAAGCCATTTGTTTCAAGCTGTTATTCTTCAATCTTAAAGTTAGTGCACGTATGTATTGAGTTATAAATTATAAATTGTGGCAGTAGAAATCTTGATTTAAAGCTTATAAATTGTGGCAATGAGATGACCATACCCTTATATTTGCATGGTTCAAGCGATACCAGCCCCACCTCAGTGTTGCCCTTGCTTGATGTATATTTTTCCAGTAGTTTATTTTATTTTTATTTTTCTTTTATTCTTTTGTAAAAATTAGTTAATCTTGTTAATTGTTAAAGCTTAGGATTTAGTTATTACTATATTTGATATTTGTAATTTTTCCCGTGTATCATATCATATACCTTTGTTTGATATTTAGCCAATTGAATGTTGAACTACTAAATTAAGTTCTAGTTTGCTAATGATACTTTTGAAGCAAAATTTAGTACTTTTATATAGAATGTGTGTTGCTAGGTTTAATGAATATATGCAGGGTGAATCACCTAAAAGCTAAATAAAAAATTAAAACAATAAAGACTTTTAAAGTCGGGTGGATACAAACCTGACTTTAAAACAAAAACTTTCAAATTCACGCGGCTAAAACTTCGACTTAAAAGCATCTTTAAAGTCAGACTAGCGTCTGACTTTAAATGTTATTGTCTGGACCGAACATTAGTAATTAAAGTCAGACGGTTAAACGCGCGACTTAAAAACGAACATATGAAGTCGAGCCATCGCCTGACTTTAAAGCTCCTGACATACGAAGTCGCATTAATAGAAGTCAAGTCGGCGCCTGACTTTAAAAGGCCAATTTGCCTGACTTTAAATCCCTTTTTTGAACTAGTGTATATAGACTTCCTGAGGCGACAAACATGATGAGGTGTATCATGATCGGTACAACTAGGTGGTTGTTGCATGTAAACATCTTTAGTGACAATGTCATACAAGAATGCATTGTTGACATCAAGTTGACATAGTAATGGGCTTAACTTTTTTTTTTTGGTGGTTAGCTTGGACGAAATGACAAATAAACACCACACACACACACTACCACTTCTTACACCGGTGTCCGAACCTGGGAGACGACGTCTCCATATTGCTGAAACTGTCAAGGCAACCAAGATGGTGAGGGACAATTGGCTTAACTAGAGGACTAAAGGTCCGAGGTAGTCAAGTTCAGGGCGCTGGTGGAAGCCTTTTGTGACTAATTAATGGGCTTTGTACTTGTCAATATCACCACTTTATTTTCTTTTGATTCGGTAAACCCGCTTGCAACCAATGTGATTTTTGTTACGTGGCCTAGAAACTAGATCCCATATTTTTGTTGAATCAAGTTATTGAATACATTGCTCATAGCGTCATGCCATTCACTTGATTTAAATGCTTGGCTTAAGCAAGTGGGCTCGACCGAAAATGAGAGTGGATATTTAGTGTTAAGGCGGTACTTAGGGTTTCATTGGTGAATGTTTTTCATTGCTCTTGTGATTGGGTGAGGAGACACTGGTGGCAGAGGCAATGAAGATGCAAGGTAGTCCAATGGAACTGATGAATTTGTGGAGTTTTGGAAGGTGGTTTGATCAACCGAGTGTATGGAGGATGTAGGTGTTTGTGAGACATTTGGAGGTATAGGAGGGGTAGGTAAAGATGCATTGGAATTTTGAAGGGGTGATTGGTGGAGTTGTTGGAGGAGGCATTGGTGCATGGAGTTGTTCGAATATGACTAGATGTCGAGACATGGTTATGGTTATATTTTGGTTTAAGGCTAGTAAGAGGGGAACTGATTGAGTTGTAGTGAAAGGGAATTTTAACTCATGAACAACCAATTTCCTCAAGAGGAATAGTTTTTCAGTTGTAATATGATAGCGAAGGTAGGAACGATGTCAAGGGGAGGGTCCTAGTATACACACGACATGCTTCTTTTTGATAATTTATGTTGAGAGTAAGGACGTAGCAATGGATAACATTGCATAAGGGGTGGGCATGCAATTGATGGGGTACAGAAGAGTGAGAGAGTATTGTAAGAGCAGTATTGTGGCTATATCGCTTTTGCAGGTTAGGTTTTGATGATGATGTGTTCGAAGTCAAAATGACAAGCAGGTTAGGTTTTGATGATGTGTTAAAAGCGGAAAATGACCAAGCGGAAATCCAAGGCAAACATGACTCAAGAAGTAAGGGTAGTCTCTAGCGTTTGGGCCATGTCTTAGGATATATTGTAAGCCGCTTCTGAGGGTCATCTCATCTCACAGTTTCATAGCCTTCACAATTTTCAAAATACATGCATGCACATAGGTAAGGCACGTAACATAAAAACTATTTTATGAAAGTGAGAAATCGATTCATGCTTTCTTCCATAAAGCCAAGAATCGATTTCCAACTCTTCTCAAAAGATAGAAATCGATTCCTAGTATTTCTCATAAGACCAAAATCGATTTCCTACTCTATTGTTAAAGTGCAAAATCGACTTCCTTCCTGTTTTCAAAGCCATAAATCGATTTGCCTCTTACTTTAAACAAGCAATGAATCGATTCATAAACTATACCACTTCAAGCTAAGAACCGATTCTTCTCCTCATGCATCTAAGCATAAAATCGATTTCCTTCCTTTTAAAAGCCATCAACGGTCATATTTTTAAGCTAAGAATCGATTTACACTTATCCTTTAGACGAAAAAAGAGTGGCCCGGTGGATTGAAAACCCGCAAAGGGCGACCTAGGCAAAATCAGAGTGGCCCGGTGGATTGAAAACCCGCAAAGGGCGATCAAGGCAAAAATTAGGGTCAGAAAACTTGGGTTTGAGAAAAGGAAAAGGCGATCAGCGTTCCAAAGGTTCGGATAAGGGGGTGATCAGTATTATGAGTATGGACGGTGGGCACCGTTACTTCAGAGATGGAACCACGAGATCTGTTCCTTTTGCTTGTATTTTTTGTAGTTTAGAAGAAAGATTGCAATGCACTTTCGATTGGGGTGACTTTCTGCACGTCCAATTTCTATATCAATAAAAGTCCAACTTTTCTTTCATATGTGTGCTTTTCGTGTCTCTGCTTTCATCTATTCAGTTTCTTTCAAAATAATAACTTTTATGATTGATGAAATCGAATTGCAAAACATGTGCACATTCAGAGCATTACAGGATCATTGCGAAATCTTTGAAAAAATACAGAAAGAAGTGATTTCCCAAGTGAATAAAATTGCGAAAAAAAAACAGTCGTGACGAACCAGTGTGCAATCCTCGCGGGATCATCGTCCTGGAACAGCCTCCGTCCGGCAGATCGATTTAACCAAAAAAAAAGAGTGCCAAAAAAAAACAAATAAGCAGAAAAAAGAAAGCTGCTTAAAGAAAACAAACAGAGTAAACAAAAACAAATAAGCAGAAAAAAGAAAGCTGCTTAAAGAAAACAAACAGAATAAACAAAAAACAAAAGAGAAAATCACAGAAGACGGAACATAAAAGAACACACCATCTTCACATCATTCATCATATCATCCATACCATTCGTCACTCCATGACATCAAACAGTGGTGCGTTACACTTTCAAATTCGCATCTCAGAAGAGCGAAAGAATAACAAAAGAAAAAGAAGTAAATGAGGAATCAAACAGAAAAAGCATCCCACCAAAATCAATCATTGCATTCATGTGCATCCAAATACCCAAATGCATGCACTTCATGCACCATCCAAGAAGTTACTTCGGACCAGAGAGTCCCAAAAATCTCATTTTTAGAAAATCACCATGACACTGAGTTAGTAAACTCCATCAACCCTGAGTTAGCAAACTCCATCAACACTGAGTTAGTAAACTCCATCAACACAGAGTTAGTGAACTCCTTCCACAGATCACAACATCGTGTACGAGCACGCGATGGATCCATCAGACTTCGTTAAGTCCTTCGGATTAGTTGTGTCAGCCTAAGGCATAGCGTAAATCCATTGATCAAATCAGTTCCGGACCTGATGTTGATCGGCCGCTCGAAAAGGCCACCCCCAAAGCTCGGACTCGACAAGAGTTCGTTAGAAGGTTTTTAGGCAACCTCCGAATTCCCAATTTACCGCTTTTCCCAATTTACCTGCTTTTCTCAATTTACTGCTTTCCCGTTAATGCGACAAGTGTTAACCCCCGTTCCCAAAAGGAAAATAACAAAAAGAAAATTTGAGCTTTTCTGGAGGGGACAAAATTAGTGTTATTTCTATATCTTTATTTCCACTTCACCAACAAATATGAAAAGGCCAAGTCATATTTCTTGGCGAAATGTGAAATAAAGAGGGGCAGCTGTAATACCCCAATTTTGTCCGACTAGTTTATCAAAAATAAAATAAAAATTGTCTTTCCGTGAACACGAAGTTCTAACGGTATTTTGTCTGGCAGTTGAAAGAAACTCAAAGCATAGGTCGAGGTATACGCGCGTTTCTTGACTGCGTACGCGCCTCATTCTAATGATCTTATACTGCTTCGTTATTGTCGTGTTTGCGAGTCTTTTTCTTTATCGTATGTGATGTCAGTCCTAATCGCATGTGCGTGTGACTCCTAATTAAGTGGGCATGTTTGTTTAGATGCGTGTCTCTTTCAGACGCGTGTGTTTATTTGAGTGTGCGTATTTATCCTCATTAGTGCAAATTAAACTGCTAGTCAAGTGCGTGCTCGTACGAGAATCAATGAATTGCGCGTTTTGCTTGAAGGTTTTGGTAATTTAGCGTTATTGTTATTGGTCTCATTTGTTTTGGTTAATTAGTAGTCATCAATAAAGAGGAAAAATGGGAGAAATAGTCAAATAGTGTCTTGTTTAAATCTGTTTTTTTTTATTATTAAAAAATAATACCAAAATTACATTATTTCCTTTTTGTTGTTACACATAAAAAACATAAAAAATAAAACAAAAAGAAGTCAAACAAAAAAAACAGAAGAGCAACGTCTTGCTGGTTGTTCTGATAACAGCATGCATTTTGAGCTCCAAGCTCAACTTGCCTTCTCCTTGTCTCTTTGGTTTCTTATCATTTTTGGCAAAGACATCTCACCATCTTGGCAGTCCCTGCTCCACCTCTGATGCTCACCAGATGCAGTTATGCTTTATGACCTCCCATGAGTATTGCTCAGCTGCATCTCACCCACACCTACACCACAGAAACCCATTATAAATAGAGACACAGCAAGCATAAGAGGGCGGATACTTATACACACACAGAAAAACACAAAACACAGAGGGTAACACAAACACGCACATTGAGATACACAGAGAGAAATCAGTTCTTTGTTAAAGGGCGGAGCACGAAGGGTTTTAACTGAAAAAAAGGAGAGAAGCTGCGTATTTGGAACTAGGTTGGTTCCCACTTTCATCTGTTTATCCAACATAGTACGCTTTAATTTTTCTCCTATACATGATGTATGTTATTATAGTCCCTTTTGAAGTATAATGACCCTTTTTGATACAGTAACTAATGAAATAATTTTATGCATCTGATTTTGCATCTGTTCATACAGTAGCTAGTGCGTTTTATGCATAGGTTTGTTCAAAATAACTAGTTCAAAATAACTAATGGAATACCTTAGCCATTTCTTTTAAAGTAAATGCTGAAATAGTTTTAGAAGCAAAAATGTGTGAAAATAGAGGAGATAGAGGGAGAGGAGAGCAATAGCCCACTACCTTATGCTTCTGTTAGTATTTCTAGCAAAAAAATGATGATATAAATGGTGTTGAAGAGTCAAAAAATAAATAAAAGAGATTAAGATGGGAAACAGAAAAATGGCGAAAATGAGAAAAAGAAAGGAACTAAACCTTACTCCGGCCACCGTCCGTGGTGGTCACCACCGTGAACCACCATAAAAAACCAAGATCACCACCAATCACCGCCACACGCTCTCCCCCTCTCCGCGACAACCACCATCAAAACCACCCCCATAACCACCGTCGTTTTCCACCTCTATCTCCAACCCTCCCCCACCTTGTTTCTCCCTTTCATCTCCATCTCCCTTTAGTTCTACTCTCTCTCTCTCTCCTCCGCGCGCTCCTCCTCACGCCGCCGTCGCACGACGCCGAAGCTAGTCCGGCGTGGTCTCCCCCCCTCGCCGTCGGTCCCTCCTCCTCTCCCTTCTTTTCTCTCCTTCCGTATCTCTCTCTCTCTCTCATGTCGTTTTTCCTCTTTCTCCCCCCTCACGAATTTCTCTTTCTCTCCCTCTAAAGAATGGATACGGCGCTGAGATGATAAAAATGAAATTAGGGTTACCACATATGTTACCTTATATATTACTTCCTATTAATACTCATTTTATTTTAAAATTAAAAAGGACCAGATCGCTATTTACACCCCTCTCAATTAATAATGCGCACCCTCGGCGTAAAAGCCCAATTCGTGGGCCAGACCTAAAACACACAAAAATATGAATTGGACTGCTATGTCATTTGCACCCTGCATTAACAATACAACCCCCCTTTTATTTACACCCTTATTTTATTACTACACCCCCTGCCTCTCTTTTTTTTTTTAAATTTTGTTTCTTTCCCCTAAGAACCCTTTTTTTTTTGTCACAAACCTTTTTTCCCAAATAATGGATAAATGTTTCCCAAAACAAAAAATCAATCCAATTGCAAATTCCTTTCATCACGACGTTCTCTCCAATTAAAATCAACGAAAACACTTTTCAAAAACAAATCTTTTCAAACGTCGAAATCAAAACTAATCATCGCTAATGATCGCTCGCGCCGTTGCCGTTTGATTGTGGGTGATGATTTCATTCCTGTGGGAGCTAGTAGTGTGGCCACTCTAAACCGTTGTTGTTTGGTCCTCACAAACGCTCTCCTTCAATTGCGAAAACCTTTTCAATGCTCCAAATAAAAACCGATTATCATTAATCGTCACTCGCGCCGTTGCCGTTTGGTCGTGGATGATAATTCATTTTCATAAGAGTTAGTAGTGCGACCACTCTAAACCATTGTTGTTTGGTCACTGCGAACGCTCAACCCCTTTGCGAAAAGCTCCAAAAAGATTAAAAAACAAAAACCCTTTTCAGGACAAACAAGAACTATGTAGCTTTGAATTCTCCATCGCACCAGGAGATACGTAGGAGCGAGAGGCTAACTCTCGTCAAGCGCCAAAAATAAAAATTTTCATTAAGTCTTTTCATTCTCTTTTCGAAAAAAGGGGTAAATTTAAGTATTTTCCAAATCAGCACTTAAAACCACACGTTTAATTAAAGGTTCCCTTTCGGTAGAAAGGAGGCGTGGGGTGCTAAAACCTTCCCCATGCCTAACCGACCCCCGAACCCAAATCTTCCGGTTTTCCAAAAGGCCATCCGCTTTCCAAAAAGGTTTTTCTTCAATATTTTCCTTATAAAAAAATATTGGTGGCGACTTCATTGATTTTTAAGAAAAAAAGTTGTAAACGAAGAAAGATTCCCTCAGGGACTTTTTCGGGCGCAACAGAACTCATCAAGTGTAAGTGAGAATATTGAGTTTTGTTTGCTAAGTTGAGAAAATGTTGGGTCTTGTTCTTGCAATGGTGCCTCTTGATCTGATTGTTGTAGAGCCATCTGTGTTGATCAATGTGCTAATCTTTGAGAAATAACAGTTTTGTCTTAGAATTATACTAACATTTTTTATTGTAAAAGAAGAAAAAATACTTAAGTAAACACAGCAAAAATTTGGAAGATGTTCCTTACATAAAATGTCAAGTGTGTGAGAAGCTTTCTAAGCATTTGTATCAAATTGTTCAGAACAAGAAAGCTGAGATTGCTAGGTTCTATTTTTCTTCTTTTTTTTTATATGGGTTTCTTCTCAATTGCTTCATTGTGTTGTGTTTCTGTTTCATAGCTTATAGTTGTGTGTTTTTGGTTGTTAGATCTCGGAGTATCAGATCATATTGAGATAGCAGAGAATGTTTGTAATTTGAAAAAAGCTGAAGCTGATTGGATATTGCGTATTGACATTGTAGGTTCCGGTGGATATTGCAAGTGTAGTTCTCCATCTTTAGCAAACAACATCTATTTCTGCTTAATGTTTGCTTCCTCCATCCTTTAATGTTTTTACATACATTCCAACTCACATTTTTCACTTTATTAATGAGCATCTACTGAACACTAGTGGTGCTTGTGATAGCACCACCTATGATTAAGTATCAGTTTTAGGGAACCTTTTGTGCAGTACACTGACAATTCATATATGATTTTGCAGTTGATTGCTGTCATTTTGGGTCATATTTGGTGCTCTGAGTAAGTATTTGAACCTTTGTATGGTATTGTTAAGAGCTTCTATATGTATGTTTTCACCCGACTTCTTTTAACTATACTTATTGGTCAGGCATCAACAAATGAGAGGAAGAATTGAACTACTTCTCAAGCAGAACAAACTTAGTAAAAAGCATATCAAGGATATACTTCAGGTATATGTCTTGAGTGGCTAGGTTTGAACAAACTTAGTTATTTTCATCATGTTAGTGTTGGTTGCTGCATTGAAGATGCATCATTTATAAAATGATATATTAATTCCTTCCAACTGAAAAGATTGAAATTTTAGCAAGCATGTGAACTAGCATATGCTTGGAAGCATGAAATTAAATATGCATTTTAGTGAGACATGAGATAAATGTACTAAACTTTTCCCTTTTGTAATATTGAATTGAACTATATTTTCCCAGTGGAATCTTGAGTTTTTTTAGAAGAGCAAACTTGTGAAGTAAATTTGTTGAAATGAGTATGAAAATATAGTCAGGCAAATGCTTTTCAAAGTGACGCTAAGTGCATCCCTGTGCGAAACTGAACTTTGCATTTTAGTGAGACATGATGTATGTATATTTTAATTTTTCCCTTTATAGATATTGAACTTCAGTACTCTCTGTCTTCCCAGGTGGAATCTTGAGCGGCTCTAGGAGAGATAGAGTATTAAGTAAATTTGTTGAAAATGAGTGCGAAAAGATAGCTAGACTAATGGAACTATACATCAGGTACAGTGAACTTCTCTTCCTGTCTTTGTGAAATTGATGATTATTGAACTTAAGCCATTTGTTTCAAGCTGTTATTCTTCAATCTTAAAGTTAGTGCACGTATGTATTGAGTTATAAATTATAAATTGTGGCAGTAGAAATCTTGATTTAAAGCTTATAAATTGTGGCAATGAGATGACCATACCCTTATATTTGCATGGTTCAAGCGATACCAGCCCCACCTCAGTGTTGCCCTTGCTTGATGTATATTTTTCCAGTAGTTTATTTTATTTTTATTTTTCTTTTATTCTTTTGTAAAAATTAGTTAATCTTGTTAATTGTTAAAGCTTAGGATTTAGTTATTACTATATTTGATATTTGTAATTTTTCCCGTGTATCATATCATATACCTTTGTTTGATATTTAGCCAATTGAATGTTGAACTACTAAATTAAGTTCTAGTTTGCTAATGATACTTTTGAAGCAAAATTTAGTACTTTTATATAGAATGTGTGTTGCTAGGTTTAATGAATATATGCAGGGTGAATCACCTAAAAGCTAAATAAAAAATTAAAACAATAAAGACTTTTAAAGTCGGGTGGATACAAACCTGACTTTAAAACAAAAACTTTCAAATTCACGCGGCTAAAACTTCGACTTAAAAGCATCTTTAAAGTCAGACTAGCGTCTGACTTTAAATGTTATTGTCTGGACCGAACATTAGTAATTAAAGTCAGACGGTTAAACGCGCGACTTAAAAACGAACATATGAAGTCGAGCCATCGCCTGACTTTAAAGCTCCTGACATACGAAGTCGCATTAATAGAAGTCAAGTCGGCGCCTGACTTTAAAAGGCCAATTTGCCTGACTTTAAATCCCTTTTTTGAACTAGTGTATATAGACTTCCTGAGGCGACAAACATGATGAGGTGTATCATGATCGGTACAACTAGGTGGTTGTTGCATGTAAACATCTTTAGTGACAATGTCATACAAGAATGCATTGTTGACATCAAGTTGACATAGTAATGGGCTTAACTTTTTTTTTTTGGTGGTTAGCTTGGACGAAATGACAAATAAACACCACACACACACACTACCACTTCTTACACCGGTGTCCGAACCTGGGAGACGACGTCTCCATATTGCTGAAACTGTCAAGGCAACCAAGATGGTGAGGGACAATTGGCTTAACTAGAGGACTAAAGGTCCGAGGTAGTCAAGTTCAGGGCGCTGGTGGAAGCCTTTTGTGACTAATTAATGGGCTTTGTACTTGTCAATATCACCACTTTATTTTCTTTTGATTCGGTAAACCCGCTTGCAACCAATGTGATTTTTGTTACGTGGCCTAGAAACTAGATCCCATATTTTTGTTGAATCAAGTTATTGAATACATTGCTCATAGCGTCATGCCATTCACTTGATTTAAATGCTTGGCTTAAGCAAGTGGGCTCGACCGAAAATGAGAGTGGATATTTAGTGTTAAGGCGGTACTTAGGGTTTCATTGGTGAATGTTTTTCATTGCTCTTGTGATTGGGTGAGGAGACACTGGTGGCAGAGGCAATGAAGATGCAAGGTAGTCCAATGGAACTGATGAATTTGTGGAGTTTTGGAAGGTGGTTTGATCAACCGAGTGTATGGAGGATGTAGGTGTTTGTGAGACATTTGGAGGTATAGGAGGGGTAGGTAAAGATGCATTGGAATTTTGAAGGGGTGATTGGTGGAGTTGTTGGAGGAGGCATTGGTGCATGGAGTTGTTCGAATATGACTAGATGTCGAGACATGGTTATGGTTATATTTTGGTTTAAGGCTAGTAAGAGGGGAACTGATTGAGTTGTAGTGAAAGGGAATTTTAACTCATGAACAACCAATTTCCTCAAGAGGAATAGTTTTTCAGTTGTAATATGATAGCGAAGGTAGGAACGATGTCAAGGGGAGGGTCCTAGTATACACACGACATGCTTCTTTTTGATAATTTATGTTGAGAGTAAGGACGTAGCAATGGATAACATTGCATTAAGGGGTGGGCATGCAATTGATGGGGTACAGAAGAGTGAGAGAGTATTGTAAGAGCAGTATTGTGGCTATATCGCTTTTGCAGGTTAGGTTTTGATGATGATGTGTTCGAAGTCAAAATGACAAGCAGGTTAGGTTTTGATGATGTGTTAAAAGCGGAAAATGACCAAGCGGAAATCCAAGGCAAACATGACTCAAGAAGTAAGGGTAGTCTCTAGCGTTTGGGCCATGTCTTAGGATATATTGTAAGCCGCTTCTGAGGGTCATCTCATCTCACAGTTTCATAGCCTTCACAATTTTCAAAATACATGCATGCACATAGGTAAGGCACGTAACATAAAAACTATTTTATGAAAGTGAGAAATCGATTCATGCTTTCTTCCATAAAGCCAAGAATCGATTTCCAACTCTTCTCAAAAGATAGAAATCGATTCCTAGTATTTCTCATAAGACCAAAATCGATTTCCTACTCTATTGTTAAAGTGCAAAATCGACTTCCTTCCTGTTTTCAAAGCCATAAATCGATTTGCCTCTTACTTTAAACAAGCAATGAATCGATTCATAAACTATACCACTTCAAGCTAAGAACCGATTCTTCTCCTCATGCATCTAAGCATAAAATCGATTTCCTTCCTTTTAAAAGCCATCAACGGTCATATTTTTAAGCTAAGAATCGATTTACACTTATCCTTTAGAAGTAATCAATCGATCACACACTTATTCCTATTTTTAAGCTAAGAATCGATTTACACTTATTCCTATTTTTAAGACAAGAATTGATTTTCACTCCTAAGCATTTCAAGCAAAAAATCGATTCTCTACTTAGTGTGATCTCATTCAACGGTCATATTTTTCCTAAGTCTATAAATAGGGACTTAGTGTTTCTAAGAAAAATACAAGCCATTCTTACGCTTACGCTAAAACGTAAAACCAAACCCTAGCACACACACCTCTGTTCTTCAAGTATTTTTCATCTGTCAGAGCTGATTTCTCTCAAGGGCTAGGTTGGGTTGGTGAACTTCAAGTTGTTATAATCCGCCTTCATAAGAGGTATTTTGGTTGATTAATTTGTAATTCGTGTTTACGTTGTTCACAGTACTAGGGAGTGGGGTATCTCTCTAGGGTTGCTGTTGGTACTAGGGAGTGGGGTATCTCTCTAGGGTTATTGGTTGTAACAAGGGTGGGGTATCTCTTGTTGTTACTATTGCTGTAGATTTGAGGGCTCTTCATAGGTGGGGTATCCTAGGAGAAGAGTGCCTGAGTCTGTGAAGGTTTCCAAAGCACCTGTAAGCTTTGTTGTGGTTAGTGGAAAATCTCACAAGGGTGTGAGGACTGGACGTAGGTCACTTGGAGGTGACCGAACCAGTATAAAATTCTCTGTGTTCTTTACTGCTTTATTTTCAGTTTTCATTTCTCGTTAATTCGTTCCATAAACCTGCGCGAAAAATCAATCAAGCCGTTAAAGGGGACATATTTTTTAAAATATCAATTCACCCCTCTCTTGAGACTGAAGCCACTTGGTAACAAGTGGTATCAAAGCTAGACTCTTGTGTAAAGGGCCTAGCAGTTTCAAGAGAAATGGCTTCAGGTTGGTCTACGGAAGAGGGTGCGTATCTTACTCGTCCTCCGGGATTCAATGGGAAAGACTACGCATATTGGAAAGAAAGAATGAGAATATTCATAGAAGGGGTAGATCTAGATGTCTGGGATGCTGTGGAAAAAGGACCCTATGTCCCCACGCATATGGTAAATGGTGTTCTTACTGTTAAAGATAGAGCTGAATGGACTAATGATGAAAAGAGAAAAGTGCAACACAATTTACGGGCTAAAAATATTATTACTTCTGCATTGAGTCCTAATGAGTTCTTTAGAGTATCAAATTGTAAATATGCTCAAGAAATGTGGGATAATCTGCAAGTCACTCATGAGGGTACTAATGAAGTAAAAAGGGCCAGAACAAACACTCTGATAAGAGAATATGAGCTATTCAGAATGAATTCAGGTGAAACTATTCCAGAGATGCAAAAGAGGTTCACTCACATAGTGAATCAACTGAGTCTTTTGGGAAAGTCATTCCCCACTGAAGATCTAATCAACAAAGTCCTAAGGTGTCTAAATAGATAATGGCAACCCAAAGTAACTGTTATAGCTGAATCTAGGAATTTAGCTACTATGACACTTGCTACTCTATTTGGTAAGTTACAAGAGCATGAACTAGAACTTACTCGTTTGGCTGAGCATGAAAATACAGATAAAGAAAAAGAAAAGCTTGGCTTTAAAGGCTTCTAGTTCTAGTCGACATTGTGACAGTGATGACTCAGAAAGTGAGGATGATGAAAGCGAGGAGAACATGGCTCTCATGGTTCGAAAATTCAAAAAGCTTATGGAAAGAAAAATTTTTCTAAAAATTTTTCTCCTAGAAAGTTCTCAAGCAAAGAAAGTTCATCCGGTCCTCCAACATGCTATGAATGTGGGAAACCTGGTCACATGAGGATGGAATGTCCAAGCCTACAGAAAAAGGGATCAAAATTTGAAAAGAAGGCATTCAAAGAAAACAGAAGAAGGAAAGCCTACGTAGCATGGGAAGACAATGACACGAGTTGTTCAGATGAGTCAGAAAGTGAAGAAGCTCATGTTGCTCTTATGGCCAATCATGAAAGTGATGGTGAAACCGAAAATGAGGTAACCTCTAACTCTGACACTTTACAAAATGCATATGATGAATTACATGAAGCATTTGTTGAATTGCATGATAATTCATTGAAATTAGCTAAGGCATTAAGTAAATCTAAGAAAACTATTGCACACCTTCAAAATGAAGTTAATGCTTTAACTAAGGAAAAATTAGAGCTTAGAAAAGAAAATGATAATCTTGTTTATTTTAAGGCAAATTATACATGTGATAAGTGTACAGAACATGAAAAGAAAATCCATGAGCTTGAATGGACAATAGGCAAAATGCCCAACTCACAACATGTGCATCCTAGAGTTCCAACAAATAATTTTGAGAAAAGACATGCATCATAGACCTAAGTTTACAAGTAGACCCAATATCAAATGTTATTATTGTGCTAAACCTGGACATCCAGCTTCTGTTTGCATGGCAAGAGGTAAACAAAATATGAAAAAGGTATGGGTTCCTAAAGGAACCATACCAAGTGCTAACCCACAAGGACCCAAAGAAATTTGGGTACCTAAAACCTTGTTTTAAATTCATCGCAGGTATGCTTCAAGGTACGGGGGTCAGATTGGTACCTTGACAGCGGATGCTCAAAGCACATGACTGGAGATATAACAAAGTTCCTAACTCTCACCCCCAGATTGGGCGGTCATGTGACTTATGGTGATAACAACAGAGGAAGAATCCTCGGTGAAGGTAAAGTTGGTAAAGATTTATCTACTACTATTGATAATGTGCTTTATGTTGAAGGTCTTAAACATAACTTACTAAGTATTAGCCAACTATGTGATAAAGGAAATAAAGTAATATTTGATTCAGGATCATGCATCATAGAGGATAAAAAGAGTTAACAAGTTAGGATGATAGGAAACATAGTAGAAAACATATACATGATTAATCTTGATAAAGTGTCATCCCATAATGCATGTTGTCTCATTAGTAAGGAAGAAAACTCTTGGCTATGGCATCCTAGAGCAGCTCATATACATATGGACCACCTAAATAAATTAGTCACTAAGGAACTAGTTAGTGGTCTTCCTAAAATCAAGTTTGAAAAAGATAAGTTATGTGATGCATGCCAAAAAGGTAAACAAGTCAAAGTATCCTTTAAATCAAAGAATGTTGTGTCTACTAACAAACCATTACAGCTTTTACACATGGATTTATTTGGTCCCTCACGGACGAAAAGCTTTGGTGGAAATTATTATGCACTCGTTATAGTAGATAACTACTCAAGGTACACCTGGACACTGTTTCCGGCAAATAAAAGTGAAGCTTTTGGAGCATTCAAGAAACTTGCTCGTAGCATACAAAACGAGAAAGAGCTGAAAATTATCTCCATCCGAACCGATCACGGTGGAGAGTTTGAGAATGAAAGGTTTGAAAATTTTTGTGAAGAATCTGGTATTGATCCCAACTTCTCAGCACCTAGAACTCCTCAACATAATGGAGTCGTTGAGAGGAAAAATCGGTCTTTGGAAGAGCTTTCCAGAACCATGCTGAATGATCATGACATCCCAAAATACTTTTGGGATGATGCTGTAAGTACTGCTTGTTATGTTATGAATAGAGTTTTGATTAGGCCTATTTTAAAGAAAACCCCTTATGAACTTTACAAAGGGAGAAAACCAAACATTTCACATTTACACACTTTTGGATGCAAATGCTTTATTTTAAACAATGGAAAAGATAACCTAGGGAAATTTGATGCTAAAGCTGATGAAGGAATTTTTCTTGGTTATTCTGTATCTAGTAAAGCATTTAGAATATTCAATAAAAGAAATAAAGTAATTGGGGAATCTGTGCAGGTTACATTTGAAGAATCTAACCCCAAAAGGTTGGGAAAGGTTATTGATGATGTTGCAGATGAGCTTGAAGCAATAAAGCTAGAAGTAGAAAAGAAAAGTGAGAATAAGGAGAATGAGGCTGAACGTTCGACTCAACAAAGAAATGAGGAAGATTTGAGTAATGAACTACCAAAGGAATGGAGAATCCCAAGGCACCACTCACTTGAAAATGTTATAGGTGATGTATCAAAAGGGGTAACTACTCGAAACTCTCTTAGAAATTCATGTAATCATACAACCTTTGTATCTCAAATCGAACCTAGAAATCTAGATGAGGCTGTAATAGATGAACATTGGACTATTGCTATGCAGGAAGAGTTAAATCAGTTTGAAAGAAATGAAGTATGGGATCTCGTCCCTAGGCCTGATAATCACCAAATAATTGGCACAAAATGGGTGTTTAGAAACAAGCTAGATGAGTCAGGCATAATAGTTAGAAACAAAGCTAGACTAGTAGCTAAGGGTTATAATCAGGAAGAGGGAATAGACTATGATGAAACTTTTGCACCCGTAGCTAGATTAGAGGCTATTCGCATGCTCCTTGCTTTTGCATCTATCATGGATTTTAAATTATATCAAATGGATGTCAAAAGTGCATTCTTAAATGGTTTCATTCAAGAAGTGTATGTTGAACAACCACATGGCGTTGAAAGTTATGAAAAACCTGATCATGTTTTCAAACTCAAAAAGGCTCTTTATGGCCTGAAGCAAGCTCCAAGAGCTTGGTATGAAAGACTAAGTAAATTTCTACTCAATCATGATTTTCAAAGAGGGAAAGTTGACACTACATTATTTATAAAGAAGTCCAAAGTTGATATATTGCTTGTACAAATTTATGTGGATAATATTATTTTCTGTGCTACTAATGAATTGCTTTGCAAAGAGTTTTCTAGTATTATGCAGAATGAGTTTGAAATGTCAATGATGGGAGAACTCAACTTCTTTCTCGGACTTCAAATAAAACAAACCAACAACGGCATTTTCATCTCTCAATCAAAATATTGCAAAGAATTGCTCAAGAGATTTGAAATGGACAAAGCAAAAGAAATGGCTACTCCGATGAGTGTAACACCCCTTTTCTAATAACTTTACTTTTTAATAAAATCAGAGTCTTTTTTTTTTTTTGAAAACAATTCAAGCGAGTGCTACACTTACTCCATAAAAATCAAGATACATAACACCATAAGAAAAGTTTAGTTCGCATCAACTAAATCCAATCACCATCAGCAGCGGAATAGCTATGAGTTCTAAAAATTGAAACCAATACATCACCAGTAAAATCTAACAGTTTTAGGAAAAATAATGCATAAACATAGGACACCCCCCCTGGTGCTACGTATCAGAGCGTGACACTTCCTACCAGACGAAGGCATAAAAGAATCCTTCACTCGTTATTACCTGCACGTTGCCGACATAAGAAGCAACATAAAAGCAGTAGGGTGAGTCTCTTTTCATAATTAATAACATATGGGAATTAAGCACTGCATAGGAGAAAGGAAACCAGGCACACCAATTCACAACAATGGGAACAATCACATCAGCATTCAATTTCCAAACAGCACCATACAATATATGATTATGCATGTAATGCAACCCAAACTCCACGGGTACATGCATGTCGGATCCGTCACCAAATACAAATAGGCCGTAGCCTCTGCTCACCAAATTAAATTAGGCCGTAGCCTCTGCTCACCAATAATGCACATGTTTCATGAGATGCTATGAGAATGCATCACAACACACCAAGTCCAATCAATTCACCATTTTAAATTCATAATATCACCATAGTACATTAATCAACTCACCAAATTAAAATTAGGCCGAAGCCTCTGCTCACCAATCTCACCTCATCACACTCACCAATTCAGCTCACCACTCACACCAACACCAATTCAAATCGACCAACTTAGGACATTGACACGACATGGGGAAAGTGGGTAAAAATAGTCATTTGGACACTTGAACACCATCAGCCCAGAAACACCAGTAAAATAATTTATTTTTGCATAAAATTGAGACCATTGGATAGACACTGAAATTAGCTTCGAAACGCATTTTGAACCGTTAAATTTGGATAACCGAGTCAAAAGTTACGTTAAAAACAAAATAGGAAAAATATTTAGACATCCAGAACACTGGCGCATGGGCGCTGGGCGCCCAGGGGCAACACAGAACTTGGCGCAGGGCGCTGGGCGCCCAGGAGCAACACAAAAAAAAATTGGCGCATGGGCGCTGGCGCCCAGGAGAGGCAACACGCACAGGCGCATAGGCGCTTGGCGCCCAGGAGAGGCAACACGCACAGGCGCATAGGCGCTTGGCGCCCAGGAACAACACGCGCACAGGCGCTAGGCGCCCAGGAAACAGTGCGCGCACAGGCGCATTGCGCCCAGCACAGCACACGGCGCCCAGGCACTAGGCGCCTAAGGCCATGATGCAACAAAACTCATTTTTCTTCGAATTTGATTTTACACGAGCCAATTGCCCAGAACATGAAGACCCAATAAAAATTTCACCAAAAACTGCACATCATTTTTGGCGCCCATGCACTAGGCACCTAGTGAAAATACGCAACTCAACTCTTTTGTTGCCCAAAATCATTTTTCATGAGCCATTTTACCTGAGTATGAAAACCTGAAAACAATTTTTACAAAACTATCACCAAGACATTGGGGCCCTTGGCGCCCATGACTCAAGCAACAAGCGCCAAAACTGGCAGCAAAGTGGCACAGAATGGCAACACAGGCAACAGGCACAGCAACACAGTGACACAGAATGGCAACACAGGCAACAGAATTTTGGAAACTGGCACAGCACACTGCTGGGCACTTGGCGCCCATGACCATGGCGCAAAACAGAAAATTTCAGCAACATGCATATGGCGCCCAAGGCGCCTAGGGGCTTCCAAACAGAATTTTTTTCCACTTTCAATCACCAACTAAAATTACCAAAACACTCCTATATATATATTATTAAAGTGACACCATGCTTCCCAATTTCACCAAGCAAGCACCAATGAGACATATGATCAAACATAGGGCATCCAATTCGCAATAGCCACAACTCAAGCATCAATCATACAATTCTCAACATAATAATTCAACAATCACGCATTTCTTCATTATAATTTACTTATCAACATCACAATTCATTCATGGGAATTATTCCTAGAACCCTAACCCTAAGCATCCAATTCGCATATCTATTAAGAACAAAAAGAGGACCCCCTAACCTTATGGAAGTCGAATTGCTAGCCAAGCTCCAAGGAAAAATTGCAAGCCACCACGAGCCTCCTCCTCTTCTCTATGTGCTTCGCCCTCTCTTCTTCTTCTCCTCTCTCCTTCGCAACTCTTCTCTTCTCACTCTCTCTTACGTTACTTTTCTTTCTTTTTCCCACTTGAGTCCAAATGAAAACTAGCTTCTAAGACCCCTTGAGAGT